>OZ035875.1:12156512-13356512 GCA_964034865.1 Eristalis intricaria
ACACTACGGCAGATCCTGGAAAAAACCCAAGAGATTTCATATAATTTACGCCGGATATAAAAAATGCCCCTGTTTTTGTCAAAAATTTGCCCAAATAACGGTCGGATCGGGAATTTTCCAATTCCATCCTCTAGATCAAGTCATAAGCTACAAAAAATTGTTCTGGTTTTTTTTCGTAGGACTCACCGTTCTCGAGATATCGACTGTCAAAAGTTCCATTGGAACCGCCAGAACCCCTACAGATTTCGATTTTTCTGCGTTGAAAAAGTCATGAATGTTGGGCTTACTTTGCTTATATCTTAAAAACCGTGCGTCCTACGGCAAAGTGACTGAGACCGATTTTGTAGCTTATGACTTGATCTAAAGGATGGTGTTGGAGAATGGACAGATCTACCGTTATAAGGGTATAATTTTTAATGAATAAGGCACTTTTCGTAATAAAATAAGTTTAATTATCGACTTGCCGACAATGGAGGGTGATGAAAACTTGCACAATGTAAATTCACGTTAAGAGCAACAATTGAGATCGACCTTCCTTCAAGGCCGATGTAAAATTTCATATAATTTACGGCAGAGAAGCAAATTTCCCTGTTTTTGTCAAAAATTTGCCCAAATAACGGTCGGATTGGGAATTTTCCAATTCCATCCGCTAGATCAAGTCATAAGCTACAAAAAATTGTTCTGGTTTTTTTTCGTAGGACTCACCGTTCTCGAGATATCGACTGTCAAAAGTTCCATCGAAACCGCCAGAACCCCTACAGATGTCGATTTTTCTACGTTGAAAAAGTCATGAATGTTGGGCTTACTTTGCTTATATCTTAAAAACCGTGCGTCCTACGGCAAAGTGACTGAGACCGATTTTGTAGCTTATGACTTGATCTAAAGGATGGTGTTGGAGAATGGACAGATCTACCGTTATAAGGGTATAATTTTTAATGAATAAGGCACTTTTCGTAATAAAATAAGTTTAATTATCGACTTGCCGACAATTGAGGGTGATGAAAACTTGCACAATGTAAATTCACGTTAAGAGCAACAATTGAGATCGACCTTCCTTCAAGGCCGATGTAAAATTTCATATAATTTACGGCAGAGAAACAAATTTCCCTGTTTTTGTCAAAAATTTGCCCAAATAACGGTCGGATCGGGAATTTTCCAATTCCATCCTCTAGATCAAGTCATAAGCTACAAAAAATTGTTCTGTTTTTTTTTCGTAGGACTCACCGTTCTCGAGATATCGACTGTCAAATGTTCCATCGGAACCGCCAGAACCCCTACAGATGTCGATTTTTGTACGTTGAAAAAGTCATGAATGTTGGGCTTACTTTGCTTATATCTTAAAAACCGTGCGTCCTACGGCAAAGTGACTGAGACCGATTTTGTAGCTTATGACTTGATCTAAAGGATGGTGTTGGAGAATGGACAGATCTACCGTTATAAGGGTATAATTTTTAATGAATAAGGCACTTTTCGTAATAAAATAAGTTTAATTATCGACTTGCCGACAATGGAGGGTGATGAAAACTTGCACAATGTAAATTCACGTTAAGAGCAACAATTCAGATCGACCTTCCTTCAAGGCCGATGTAAAATTTCATATAATTTACGGCAGAGAAACAAATTTCCCTGTTTTTGTCAAAAATTTGCCCAAATAACGGTCGGATCGGGAATTTTCCAATTCCATCCTCTAGATCAAGTCATAAGCTACAAAAAATTGTTCTGGTTTTTTTTCGTAGGACTCACCGTTCTCGAGATATCGACTGTCAAATGTTCCATCGGAACCGCCAGAACCCCTACAGATGTCGATTTTTCTGCGTTGAAAAAGTCATGAATGTTGGGCTTACTTTGCTTATATCTTAAAAACCGTGCGTCCTACGGCAAAGTGACTGTGCCCGATTTTGTAGCTTATGACTTGATCTGAAGGATGGTGTTGGAGAATGGACAGATCTACCGTTATAAGGGTATAATTTTTAATGAATAAGGCACTTTTCGTAATAAAATAAGTTTGATTATCGACTTGCCGACAATGGAGGGTGATGAAAACTTGCACAATGTAAATTCACGTTAAGAGCAACAATTCAGATCGACCTTCCTTCAAGGCCGATGTAAAATTTCATATAATTTACGGCAGAGAAACAAATTTCCCTGTTTTTGTCAAAAATTTGCCCAAATAACGGTCGGATCGGGAATTTTCCAATTCCATCCTCTAGATCAAGTCATAAGCTACAAAAAATTGTTCTGGTTTTTTTTCGTAGGACTCACCGTTCTCGAGATATCGACTGTCAAAAGTTCCATCGGAACCGCCAGAACCCCTACAGATGTCGATTTTTCTACATTGAAAAAGTCATGAATGTTGGGCTTACTTTGCTTCTATCTTAAAAACCGTGCGTCCTACGGCAAAGTGACTGAGACCGATTTTGTAGCTTATGACTTGATCTAAAGGATGGTTTTGGAGAATGGACAGATCTACCGTTATAAGGGTATAATTTTTAATGAATAAGGCACTTTTCGTAATAAAATAAGTTTAATTATCGACTTGCCGACAATGGAGGGTGATGAAAACTTGCACAATGTAAATTCACGTTAAGAGCAACAATTCAGATCGACCTTCCTTCAAGGCCGATGTAAAATTTCATATAATTTACGGCAGAGAAACAAATTTCCCTGTTTTTGTCAAAAATTTGCCCAAATAACGGTCGGATCGGGAATTTTCCAATTCCATCCTCTAGATCAAGTCATAAGCTACAAAAAATTGTTCTGGTTTTTTTTCGTAGGACTCACCGTTCTCGAGATATCGACTGTCAAAAGTTCCATCGGAACCGCCAGAACCCCTACAGATGTCGATTTTTCTACATTGAAAAAGTCATGAATGTTGGGCTTACTTTGCTTATATCTTAAAAACCGTGCGTCCTACGGCAAAGTGACTGAGACCGATTTTGTAGCTTATGACTTGATCTAAAGGATGGTGTTGGAGAATGGACAGATCTACCGTTATAAGGGTATAATTTTTAATGAATAAGGCACTTTTCGTAATAAAATAAGTTTAATTATCGACTTGCCGACAATGGAGGGTGATGAAAACTTGCGCAATGTAAATTCACGTTAAGAGCAACAATTCAGATCGACCTTCCTTCAAGGCCGATGTAAAATTTCATATAATTTACGGCAGAGAAAAAAATTTCCCTGTTTTTGTCAAAAATTTGCCCAAATAACGGTCGGATCGGGAATTTTCCAATTCCATCCTCTAGATCAAGTCATAAGCTACAAAAAATTGTTCTGGTTTTTTTTCGTAGGACTCACCGTTCTCGAGATATCGACTGTCAAATGTTCCATCGGAACCGCCAGAACCCCTACAGATGTCGATTTTTCTGCGTTGAAAAAGTCATGAATGTTGGGCTTACTTTGCTTATATCTTAAAAACCGTGCGTCCTACGGCAAAGTGACTGAGACCGATTTTGTAGCTTATGACTTGATCTAAAGGATGGTGTTGGAGAATGGACAGATCTACCGTTATAAGGGTATAATTTTTAATGAATAAGGCACTTTTCGTAATAAAATAAGTTTAATTATCGACTTGCCGACAATGGAGGGTGATGAAAACTTGCACAATGTAAATTCACGTTAAGAGCAACAATTCAGATCGACCTTCCTTCAAGGCCGATGTAAAATTTCATATAATTTACGGCAGAGAAACAAATTTCCCTGTTTTTGTCAAAAATTTGCCCAAATAACGGTCGGATCGGGAATTTTCCAATTCCATCCTCTAGATCAAGTCATAAGCTACAAAAAATTGTTCTGGTTTTTTTTCGTAGGACTCACCGTTCTCGAGATATCGACTGTCAAAAGTTCCATCGGAACCGCCAGAACCCCTACAGATGTCGATTTTTCTACATTGAAAAAGTCATGAATGTTGGGCTTACTTTGCTTCTATCTTAAAAACCGTGCGTCCTACGGCAAAGTGACTGAGACCGATTTTGTAGCTTATGACTTGATCTAAAGGATGGTTTTGGAGAATGGACAGATCTACCGTTATAAGGGTATAATTTTTAATGAATAAGGCACTTTTCGTAATAAAATAAGTTTAATTATCGACTTGCCGACAATGGAGGGTGATGAAAACTTGCACAATGTAAATTCACGTTAAGAGCAACAATTCAGATCGACCTTCCTTCAAGGCCGATGTAAAATTTCATATAATTTACGGCAGAGAAACAAATTTCCCTGTTTTTGTCAAAAATTTGCCCAAATAACGGTCGGATCGGGAATTTTCCAATTCCATCCTCTAGATCAAGTCATAAGCTACAAAAAATTGTTCTGGTTTTTTTTCGTAGGACTCACCGTTCTCGAGATATCGACTGTCAAAAGTTCCATCGGAACCGCCAGAACCCCTACAGATGTCGATTTTTCTACATTGAAAAAGTCATGAATGTTGGGCTTACTTTGCTTATATCTTAAAAACCGTGCGTCCTACGGCAAAGTGACTGAGACCGATTTTGTAGCTTATGACTTGATCTAAAGGATGGTGTTGGAGAATGGACAGATCTACCGTTATAAGGGTATAATTTTTAATGAATAAGGCACTTTTCGTAATAAAATAAGTTTAATTATCGACTTGCCGACAATGGAGGGTGATGAAAACTTGCGCAATGTAAATTCACGTTAAGAGCAACAATTCAGATCGACCTTCCTTCAAGGCCGATGTAAAATTTCATATAATTTACGGCAGAGAAAAAAATTTCCCTGTTTTTGTCAAAAATTTGCCCAAATAACGGTCGGATCGGGAATTTTCCAATTCCATCCTCTAGATCAAGTCATAAGCTACAAAAAATTGTTCTGGTTTTTTTTCGTAGGACTCACCGTTCTCGAGATATCGACTGTCAAATGTTCCATCGGAACCGCCAGAACCCCTACAGATGTCGATTTTTCTGCGTTGAAAAAGTCATGAATGTTGGGCTTACTTTGCTTATATCTTAAAAACCGTGCGTCCTACGGCAAAGTGACTGAGACCGATTTTGTAGCTTATGACTTGATCTAAAGGATGGTGTTGGAGAATGGACAGATCTACCGTTATAAGGGTATAATTTTTAATGAATAAGGCACTTTTCGTAATAAAATAAGTTTAATTATCGACTTGCCGACAATGGAGGGTGATGAAAACTTGCACAATGTAAATTCACGTTAAGAGCAACAATTCAGATCGACCTTCCTTCAAGGCCGATGTAAAATTTCATATAATTTACGGCAGAGAAACAAATTTCCCTGTTTTTGTCAAAAATTTGCCCAAATAACGGTCGGATCGGGAATTTTCCAATTCCATCCTCTAGATCAAGTCATAAGCTACAAAAAATTGTTCTGGTTTTTTTTCGTAGGACTCACCGTTCTCGAGATATCGACTGTCAAAAGTTCCATCGGAACCGCCAGAACCCCTACAGATGTCGATTTTTCTACATTGAAAAAGTCATGAATGTTGGGCTTACTTTGCTTCTATCTTAAAAACCGTGCGTCCTACGGCAAAGTGACTGAGACCGATTTTGTAGCTTATGACTTGATCTAAAGGATGGTGTTGGAGAATGGACAGATCTACCGTTATAAGGGTATAATTTTTAATGAATAAGGCACTTTTCGTAATAAAATAAGTTTAATTATCGACTTGCCGACAATGGAGGGTGATGAAAACTTGCACAATGTAAATTCACGTTAAGAGCAACAATTCAGATCGACCTTCCTTCAAGGCCGATGTAAAATTTCATATAACTTACGGCAGAGAAACAAATTTCCCTGTTTTTGTCAAAAATTTGCCCAAATAACGGTCGGATCGGGAATTTTCCAATTCCATCCTCTAGATCAAGTCATAAGCTACAAAAAATTGTTCTGGTTTTTTTTCGTAGGACTCACCGTTCTCGAGATATCGACTGTCAAATGTTCCATCGGAACCGCCAGAACCCCTACAGATGTCGATTTTTGTACGTTGAAAAAGTCATGAATGTTGGGCTTACTTTGCTTATATCTTAAAAACCGTGCGTCCTACGGCAAAGTGACTGAGACCGATTTTGTAGCTTATGACTTGATCTAAAGGATGGTGTTGGAGAATGGACAGATCTACCGTTATAAGGGTATAATTTTTAATGAATAAGGCACTTTTCGTAATAAAATAAGTTTAATTATCGACTTGCCGACAATGGAGGGTGATGAAAACTTGCACAATGTAAATTCACGTTAAGAGCAACAATTCAGATCGACCTTCCTTCAAGGCCGATGTAAAATTTCATATAATTTACGGCAGAGAAACAAATTTCCCTGTTTTTGTCAAAAATTTGCCCAAATAACGGTCGGATCGGGAATTTTCCAATTCCATCCTCTAGATCAAGTCATAAGCTACAAAAAATTGTTCTGGTTTTTTTTCGTAGGACTCACCGTTCTCGAGATATCGACTGTCAAATGTTCCATCGGAACCGCCAGAACCCCTACAGATGTCGATTTTTCTACATTGAAAAAGTCATGAATGTTGGGCTTACTTTGCTTCTATCTTAAAAACCGTGCGTCCTACGGCAAAGTGACTGAGACCGATTTTGTAGCTTATGACTTGATCTAAAGGATGGTGTTGGAGAATGGACAGATCTACCGTTATAAGGGTATAATTTTTAATGAATAAGGCACTTTTCGTAATAAAATAAGTTTAATTATCGACTTGCCGACAATGGAGAGTGATGAAAACTTGCACAATGTAAATTCACGTTAAGAGCAACAATTCAGATCGACCTTCCTTCAAGGCCGATGTAAAATTTCATATAATTTACGGCAGAGAAACAAATTTCCCTGTTTTTGTCAAAAATTTGCCCAAATAACGGTCGGATCGGGAATTTTCCAATTCCATCCTCTAGATCAAGTCATAAGCTACAAAAAATTGTTCTGGTTTTTTTTCGTAGGACTCACCGTTCTCGAGATATCGACTGTCAAAAGTTCCATCGGAACCGCCAGAACCCCTACAGATGTCGATTTTTGTACGTTGAAAAAGTCATGAATGTTGGGCTTACTTTGCTTATATCTTAAAAACCGTGCGTCCTACGGCAAAGTGACTGAGACCGATTTTGTAGCTTATGACTTGATCTAAAGGATGGTGTTGGAGAATGGACAGATCTACCGTTATAAGGGTATAATTTTTAATGAATAAGGCACTTTTCGTAATAAAATAAGTTTAATTATCGACTTGCCGACAATGGAGGGTGATGAAAACTTGCGCAATGTAAATTCACGTTAAGAGCAACAATTCAGATCGACCTTCCTTCAAGGCCGATGTAAAATTTCATATAATTTACGGCAGAGAAACAAATTTCCCTGTTTTTGTCAAAAATTTGCCCAAATAACGGTCGGATCGGGAATTTTCCAATTCCATCCTCTAGATCAAGTCATAAGCTACAAAAAATTGTTCTGGTTTTTTTTCGTAGGACTCACCGTTCTCGAGATATCGACTGTCAAATGTTCCATCGGAACCGCCAGAACCCCTACAGATGTCGATTTTTCTGCGTTGAAAAAGTCATGAATGTTGGGCTTACTTTGCTTATATCTTAAAAACCGTGCGTCCTACGGCAAAGTGACTGAGACCGATTTTGTAGCTTATGACTTGATCTAAAGGATGGTGTTGGAGAATGGACAGATCTACCGTTATAAGGGTATAATTTTTAATGAATAAGGCACTTTTCGTAATAAAATAAGTTTAATTATCGACTTGCCGACAATGGAGGGTGATGAAAACTTGCACAATGTAAATTCACGTTAAGAGCAACAATTCAGATCGACCTTCCTTCAAGGCCGATGTAAAATTTCATATAATTTACGGCAGAGAAACAAATTTCCCTGTTTTTGTCAAAAATTTGCCCAAATAACGGTCGGATCGGGAATTTTCCAATTCCATCCTCTAGATCAAGTCATAAGCTACAAAAAATTGTTCTGGTTTTTTTTCGTAGGACTCACCGTTCTCGAGATATCGACTGTCAAAAGTTCCATCGGAACCGCCAGAACCCCTACAGATGTCGATTTTTCTACATTGAAAAAGTCATGAATGTTGGGCTTACTTTGCTTCTATCTTAAAAACCGTGCGTCCTACGGCAAAGTGACTGAGACCGATTTTGTAGCTTATGACTTGATCTAAAGGATGGTGTTGGAGAATGGACAGATCTACCGTTATAAGGGTATAATTTTTAATGAATAAGGCACTTTTCGTAATAAAATAAGTTTAATTATCGACTTGCCGACAATGGAGGGTGATGAAAACTTGCACAATGTAAATTCACGTTAAGAGCAACAATTCAGATCGACCTTCCTTCAAGGCCGATGTAAAATTTCATATAATTTACGGCAGAGAAACAAATTTCCCTGTTTTTGTCAAAAATTTGCCCAAATAACGGTCGGATCGGGAATTTTCCAATTCCATCCTCTAGATCAAGTCATAAGCTACAAAAAATTGTTCTGGTTTTTTTTCGTAGGACTCACCGTTCTCGAGATATCGACTGTCAAATGTTCCATCGGAACCGCCAGAACCCCTACAGATGTCGATTTTTCTACATTGAAAAAGTCATGAATGTTGGGCTTACTTTGCTTCTATCTTAAAAACCGTGCGTCCTACGGCAAAGTGACTGAGACCGATTTTGTAGCTTATGACTTGATCTAAAGGATGGTGTTGGAGAATGGACAGATCTACCGTTATAAGGGTATAATTTTTAATGAATAAGGCACTTTTCGTAATAAAATAAGTTTAATTATCGACTTGCCGACAATGGAGAGTGATGAAAACTTGCACAATGTAAATTCACGTTAAGAGCAACAATTCAGATCGACCTTCCTTCAAGGCCGATGTAAAATTTCATATAATTTACGGCAGAGAAACAAATTTCCCTGTTTTTGTCAAAAATTTGCCCAAATAACGGTCGGATCGGGAATTTTCCAATTCCATCCTCTAGATCAAGTCATAAGCTACAAAAAATTGTTCTGGTTTTTTTTCGTAGGACTCACCGTTCTCGAGATATCGACTGTCAAAAGTTCCATCGGAACCGCCAGAACCCCTACAGATGTCGATTTTTGTACGTTGAAAAAGTCATGAATGTTGGGCTTACTTTGCTTATATCTTAAAAACCGTGCGTCCTACGGCAAAGTGACTGAAACCGATTTTGTAGCTTATGACTTGATCTAAAGGATGGTGTTGGAGAATGGACAGATCTACCGTTATAAGGGTATAATTTTTAATGAATAAGGCACTTTTCGTAATAAAATAAGTTTAATTATCGACTTGCCGACAATGGAGGGTGATGAAAACTTGCACAATGTAAATTCACGTTAAGAGCAACAATTGAGATCGACCTTCCTTCAAGGCCGATGTAAAATTTCATATAATTTACGGCAGAGAAACAAATTTCCCTGTTTTTGTCAAAAATTTGCCCAAATAACGGTCGGATCGGGAATTTTCCAATTCCATCCTCTAGATCAAGTCATAAGCTACAAAAAATTGTTCTGGTTTTTTTTCGTAGGACTCACCGTTCTCGAGATATCGACTGTCAAAAGTTCCATCGGAACCGCCAGAACCCCTACAGATGTCGATTTTTCTACATTGAAAAAGTCATGAATGTTGGGCTTACTTTGCTTCTATCTTAAAAACCGTGCGTCCTACGGCAAAGTGACTGAGACCGATTTTGTAGCTTATGACTTGATCTAAAGGATGGTGTTGGAGAATGGACAGATCTACCGTTATAAGGGTATAATTTTTAATGAATAAGGCACTTTTCGTAATAAAATAAGTTTAATTATCGACTTGCCGACAATGGAGGGTGATGAAAACTTGCACAATGTAAATTCACGTTAAGAGCAACAATTCAGATCGACCTTCCTTCAAGGCCGATGTAAAATTTCATATAATTTACGGCAGAGAAACAAATTTCCCTGTTTTTGTCAAAAATTTGCCCAAATAACGGTCGGATCGGGAATTTTCCAATTCCATCCTCTAGATCAAGTCATAAGCTACAAAAAATTGTTCTGGTTTTTTTTCGTAAGACTCACCGTTCTCGAGATATCGACTGTCAAAAGTTCCATCGGAACCGCCAGAACCCCTACAGATGTCGATTTTTCTACATTGAAAAAGTCATGAATGTTGGGCTTACTTTGCTTCTATCTTAAAAACCGTGCGTCCTACGGCAAAGTGACTGAGACCGATTTTGTAGCTTATGACTTGATCTAAAGGATGGTGTTGGAGAATGGACAGATCTACCGTTATAAGGGTATAATTTTTAATGAATAAGGCACTTTTCGTAATAAAATAAGTTTAATTATCGACTTGCCGACAATGGAGGGTGATGAAAACTTGCACAATGTAAATTCACGTTAAGAGCAACAATTCAGATCGACCTTCCTTCAAGGCCGATGTAAAATTTCATATAATTTACGGCAGAGAAACAAATTTCCCTGTTTTTGTCAAAAATTTGCCCAAATAACGGTCGGATCGGGAATTTTCCAATTCCATCCTCTAGATCAAGTCATAAGCAAGCCTCAAGCCTCAAGCCTCAAGCCTCAAGCCTCAAGCCTCACGCCTCAAGCCTCAAGCCTCAAGCCTCAAGCCTCAAGCCTCAAGCCTCAAGCCTCAAGCCTCAAGCCTCAAGCCTCAAGCCTCAAGCCTCAAGCCTCAAGCCTCAAGCCTCAAGCCTCAAGCCTCAAGCCTCAAGCCTCAAGCCTCAAGCCTCAAGCCTCAAGCCTCAAGCCTCAAGCCTCAAGCCTCAAGCCTCAAGCCTCAAGCCTCAAGCCTCAAGCCTCAAGCCTCAAGCCTCAAGCCTCAAGCCTCAAGCCTCAAGCCTCAAGCCTCAAGCCTCAAACCACAAGCCACAACCCACAAGCCTCAAGCCTCAAGCTAAAAGCCACAAGCCTTAAGCCTCAAGCCACAAGCATTAAGCCTCAAGCCACAAGCCGCAAGCCTCAAGCCTCAAGCCTCAAACCACAAGCCACAAGCCACAAGCCACAAGCCACAAGCCACAAGCCACAAGCCTCAAGCTAAAAGCCACAAGACTCAAGCCACAAGCCACAAGCCTCAAGCCTCAAACCTTAAGCCTCAAGCCACAAGCCTTAAGCCACAAGCCACAAATTTCGATCTCGCGCTACGCAGTCCAAAGTCTCGGATTCGATTAATATACGTAAGAGCACATCACAAAACGTGCGCAGAAGTCATCGGTAGGCCTAACACGGCCGGTTTGGCAGTCGGGAGATGATGTGGAAAAACGGCCGAAAATCGACCTCGAGGCATAGGAAAAATTTTATGTAAAAATTTCGACCTCGCGCTACGCAGTCCAAAGTCTCGGATTCGATTAATATACGTAAGAACACATCACAAAACGTGCGCAGAAGTCATCGGTAGGCCTAACACGGCCGGTTTGGCAGTCGGGAGATGATGTGGAAAAACGGCCGAAAATCGACCTCGAGGCATAGGAAAAATTTTATGTAAAAATTTCGACCTCGCGGTACGCAGTCCAAAGTCTCGGATTCGATTAATATACGTAAGAACACATCACAAAACGTGCGCAGAAGTCATCGGTAGGCCTAACACGGCCGGTTTGGCAATCGGGAGATGATGTGGAAAAACGGCCGAAAATCGACCTCGAGGCATAGGAAAAATTTTATGTAAAAATTTCGACCTCGCGCTATGCAGTCCAAAGTCTCGGATTCGATTAATATACGTAAGAACACATCACAAAACGTGCGCAGAAGTCATCGGTAGGCCTAACACGGCCGGTTTGGCAGTCGGGAGATGATGTGGAAAAACGGCCGAAAATCGACCTCGAGGCATAGGAAAAATTTTATGAAAAAATTTCGACCTCGCGCTATGCAGTCCAAAGTCTCGGATTCGATTAATATACGTAAGAACACATCACAAAACGTGCGCAGAAGTCATCGGTAGGCCTAACACGGCCGGTTTGGCAGTCGGGAGATGATGTGGAAAAACGGCCGAAAATCGACCTCGAGGCATAGGAAAAATTTTATGAAAAAATTTCGACCTCGCGCTACGCAGTCCAAAGTCTCGGATTCGATTAATATACGTAAGAACACATCACAAAATGTGCGCAGAAGTCATCGGTAGGCCTAACACGGCCGGTTTGGCAGTCGGGAGATGATGTGGAAAAACGGCCGAAAATCGACCTCGAGGCATAGGAAAAATTTTATGTAAAAATTTCGACCTCGCGCTACGCAGTCCAAAGTCTCGGATTCGATTAATATACGTAAGAACACATCACAAAACGTGCGCAGAAGTCATCGGTAGGCCTAACACGGCCGGTTTGGCAGTCGGGAGATGATGTGGAAAAACGGCCGAAAATCGACCTCGAGGCATAGGAAAAATTTTATGTAAAAATTTCGACCTCGCGCTACGCAGTCCAAAGTCTCGGATTCGATTAATATACGTAAGAACACATCACAAAACGTGCGCAGAAGTCATCGGTAGGCCTAACACGGCCGGTTTGGCAGTCGGGAGATGATGTGGAAAAACGGCCGAAAATCGACCTCGAGGCATAGGAAAAATTTTATGTAAAAATTTCGACCTCGCGCTACGCAGTCCAAAGTCTCGGATTCGATTAATATACGTAAGAGCACGTCACAAAACGTGCGCAGAAGTCATCGGTAGGCCTAACACGGCCGGTTTGGCAGTCGGGAGATGATGTGGAAAAACGGCCTAAAATCGACCTCGAGGCATAGGAAAAATTTTATGTAAAAATTTCGACCTCGCGCTACGCAGTCCAAAGTCTCGGATTCGATTAATATACGTAAGAACACATCACAAAACGTGCGCAGAAGTCATCGGTAGGCCTAACACGGCCGGTTTGGCAGTCGGGAGATGATGTGGAAAAACGGCCGAAAATCGACCTCGAGGCATAGGAAAAATTTTATGTAAAAATTTCGACCTCGCGCTACGCAGTCCAAAGTCTCGGATTCGATTAATATACGTAAGAGCACATCACAAAACGTGCGCAGAAGTCATCGGTAGGCCTAACACGGCCGGTTTGGCAGTCGGGAGATGATGTGGAAAAACGGCCGAAAATCGACCTCGAGGCATAGGAAAAATTTTATGTAAAAATTTCGACCTCGCGCTACGCAGTCCAAAGTCTCGGATTCGATTAATATACGTAAGAGCACGTCACAAAACGTGCGCAGAAGTCATCGGTAGGCCTAACACGGCCGGTTTGGCAGTCGGGAGATGATGTGGAAAAACGGCCTAAAATCGACCTCGAGGCATAGGAAAAATTTTATGTAAAAATTTCGACCTCGCGCTACGCAGTCCAAAGTCTCGGATTCGATTAATATACGTAAGAACACATCACAAAACGTGCGCAGAAGTCATCGGTAGGCCTAACACGGCCGGTTTGGCAGTCGTGAGATGATGTGGAAAAACGGCCGAAAATCGACCTCGAGGCATAGGAAAAATTTTATGTAAAAATTTCGACCTCGCGCTACGCAGTCCAAAGTCTCGGATTCGATTAATATACGTAAGAGCACATCACAAAACGTGCGCAGAAGTCATCGGTAGGCCTAACACGGCCGGTTTGGCAGTCGGGAGATGATGTGGAAAAACGGCCGAAAATCGACCTCGAGGCATAGGAAAAATTTTATGTAAAAATTTCGACCTCGCGCTACGCAGTCCAAAGTCTCGGATTCGATTAATATACGTAAGAGCACATCACAAAACGTGCGCAGAAGTCATCGGTAGGCCTAACACGGCCGGTTTGGCAGTCGGGAGATGATGTGGAAAAACGGCCGAAAATCGACCTCGAGGCATAGGAAAAATTGTATGAAAAAATTTCGACCTCGCGCTACGCAGTCCAAAGTCTCGGATTCGATTAATATACGTAAGAACACATCACAAAACGTGCGCAGAAGTCATCGGTAGGCCTAACACAGCCGGTTTGGCAGTCGGGAGATGATGTGAAAAAAACGGCCAAAAATCGACCTCGAGGCATAGGAAAAATTTTATGTAAAAATTTCGACCTCGCGCTACGCAGTCCAAAGTCTCAGATTCGATTAATATACGTAAGAACACATCACAAAACGTGCGCAGAAGTCATCGGTAGGCCTAACACGGCCGGTTTGGCAGTCGGGAGTTGATGTGGAAAAACGGCCGAAAATCGACCTCGAGACATAGGAAAAATTTTATGTAAAAATTTCGACCTCGCGCTACACAGTCCAAAGTCTCGGATTCGATTAATATACGCAAGAACACATCACAAAACGTGCGCAGAAGTCATCGGTAGGCCTAACACGGCCGGTTTGGCAGTCGGGAGATGATGTGGAAAAACGGCCGAAAATCGACCTAGAGGCATAGGAAAAATTTTATGTAAAAATTTCGACCTCGCGCTACACAGTCCAAAGTCTCGGATTCGATGAATATACGTAAGAACACATCACAAAACGTGCGCAGAAGTCATCGGTAGGCCTAACACGGCCGGTTTGGCAGTCGGGAGATGATGTGGAAAAACGGCCGAAAATCGACCTCGAGGCATAGGAAAAATTTTATGTAAAAATTTCGACCTCGCGCTACGCAGTCCAAAGTCTCGGATTCGATTAATATACGTAAGAACACATCACAAAACGTGCGCAGAAGTCATCGGTAGGCCTAACACGGCCGGTTTGGCAGTCGGGAGATGATGTGGAAAAACGGCCGAAAATCGACCTCGAGGCATAGGAAAAATGTTATGTAAAAATTTCGACCTCGCGCTACGCAGTCCAAAGTCTCGGATTCGATTAATATACGTAAGAACACATCACAAAACGTGCGCAGAAGTCATCGGTAGGCCTAACACGGCCGGTTTGGCAGTCGGGAGATGATGTGGAAAAACGGCCGAAAATCGACCTCGAGGCATAGGAAAAATTTTATGTAAAAATTTCGACCTCGCGCTACGCAGTCCAAAGTCTCGGATTCGATTAATATACGTAAGAGCACGTCACAAAACGTGCGCAGAAGTCATCGGTAGGCCTAACACGGCCGGTTTGGCAGTCGGGAGATGATGTGGAAAAACGGCCTAAAATCGACCTCGAGGCATAGGAAAAATTTTATGTAAAAATTTCGACCTCGCGCTACGCAGTCCAAAGTCTCGGATTCGATTAATATACGTAAGAGCACATCACAAAACGTGCGCAGAAGTCATCGGTAGGCCTAACACGGCCGGTTTGGCAGTCGGGAGATGATGTGGAAAAACGGCCGAAAATCGACCTCGAGGCATAGGAAAAATTTTATGTAAAAATTTCGACCTCGCGCTACGCAGTCCAAAGTCTCGGATTCGATTAATATACGTAAGAGCACATCACAAAACGTGCGCAGAAGTCATCGGTAGGCCTAACACGGCCGGTTTGGCAGTCGGGAGATGATGTGGAAAAACGGCCGAAAATCGACCTCGAGGCATAGGAAAAATTTTATGTAAAAATTTCGACCTCGCGCTACGCAGTCCAAAGTCTCGGATTCGATTAATATACGTAAGAGCACGTCACAAAACGTGCGCAGAAGTCATCGGTAGGCCTAACACAGCCGGTTTGGCAGTCGGGAGATGATGTGGAAAAACGGCCTAAAATCGACCTCGAGGCATAGGAAAAATTTTATGTAAAAATTTCGACCTCGCGCTACGCAGTCCAAAGTCTCGGATTCGATTAATATACGTAAGAACACATCACAAAACGTGCGCAGAAGTCATCGGTAGGCCTAACACGGCCGGTTTGGCAGTCGGGAGATGATGTGGAAAAACGGCCGAAAATCGACCTCGAGGCATAGGAAAAATTTTATGTAAAAATTTCGACCTCGCGCTACGCAGTCCAAAGTCTCGGATTCGATTAATATACGTAAGAGCACATCACAAAACGTGCGCAGAAGTCATCGGTAGGCCTAACACGGCCGGTTTGGCAGTCGGGAGATGATGTGGAAAAACGGCCGAAAATCGACCTCGAGGCATAGGAAAAATTTTATGTAAAAATTTCGACCTCGCGCTACGCAGTCCAAAGTCTCGGATTCGATTAATATACGTAAGAGCACGTCACAAAACGTGCGCAGAAGTCATCGGTAGGCCTAACACGGCCGGTTTGGCAGTCGGGAGATGATGTGGAAAAACGGCCTAAAATCGACCTCGAGGCATAGGAAAAATTTTATGTAAAAATTTCGACCTCGCGCTACGCAGTCCAAAGTCTCGGATTCGATTAATATACGTAAGAACACATCACAAAACGTGCGCAGAAGTCATCGGTAGGCCTAACACGGCCGGTTTGGCAGTCGTGAGATGATGTGGAAAAACGGCCGAAAATCGACCTCGAGGCATAGGAAAAATTTTATGTAAAAATTTCGACCTCGCGCTACGCAGTCCAAAGTCTCGGATTCGATTAATATACGTAAGAGCACATCACAAAACGTGCGCAGAAGTCATCGGTAGGCCTAACACGGCCGGTTTGGCAGTCGGGAGATGATGTGGAAAAACGGCCGAAAATCGACCTCGAGGCATAGGAAAAATTTTATGTAAAAATTTCGACCTCGCGCTACGCAGTCCAAAGTCTCGGATTCGATTAATATACGTAAGAGCACATCACAAAACGTGCGCAGAAGTCATCGGTAGGCCTAACACGGCCGGTTTGGCAGTCGGGAGATGATGTGGAAAAACGGCCGAAAATCGACCTCGAGGCATAGGAAAAATTGTATGAAAAAATTTCGACCTCGCGCTACGCAGTCCAAAGTCTCGGATTCGATTAATATACGTAAGAACACATCACAAAACGTGCGCAGAAGTCATCGGTAGGCCTAACACAGCCGGTTTGGCAGTCGGGAGATGATGTGAAAAAAACGGCCAAAAATCGACCTCGAGGCATAGGAAAAATTTTATGTAAAAATTTCGACCTCGCGCTACGCAGTCCAAAGTCTCAGATTCGATTAATATACGTAAGAACACATCACAAAACGTGCGCAGAAGTCATCGGTAGGCCTAACACGGCCGGTTTGGCAGTCGGGAGTTGATGTGGAAAAACGGCCGAAAATCGACCTCGAGACATAGGAAAAATTTTATGTAAAAATTTCGACCTCGCGCTACACAGTCCAAAGTCTCGGATTCGATTAATATACGCAAGAACACATCACAAAACGTGCGCAGAAGTCATCGGTAGGCCTAACACGGCCGGTTTGGCAGTCGGGAGATGATGTGGAAAAACGGCCGAAAATCGACCTAGAGGCATAGGAAAAATTTTATGTAAAAATTTCGACCTCGCGCTACACAGTCCAAAGTCTCGGATTCGATGAATATACGTAAGAACACATCACAAAACGTGCGCAGAAGTCATCGGTAGGCCTAACACGGCCGGTTTGGCAGTCGGGAGATGATGTGGAAAAACGGCCGAAAATCGACCTCGAGGCATAGGAAAAATTTTATGTAAAAATTTCGACCTCGCGCTACGCAGTCCAAAGTCTCGGATTCGATTAATATACGTAAGAACACATCACAAAACGTGCGCAGAAGTCATCGGTAGGCCTAACACGGCCGGTTTGGCAGTCGGGAGATGATGTGGAAAAACGGCCGAAAATCGACCTCGAGGCATAGGAAAAATGTTATGTAAAAATTTCGACCTCGCGCTACGCAGTCCAAAGTCTCGGATTCGATTAATATACGTAAGAACACATCACAAAACGTGCGCAGAAGTCATCGGTAGGCCTAACACGGCCGGTTTGGCAGTCGGGAGATGATGTGGAAAAACGGCCGAAAATCGACCTCGAGGCATAGGAAAAATTTTATGTAAAAATTTCGACCTCGCGCTACGCAGTCCAAAGTCTCGGATTCGATTAATATACGTAAGAGCACGTCACAAAACGTGCGCAGAAGTCATCGGTAGGCCTAACACGGCCGGTTTGGCAGTCGGGAGATGATGTGGAAAAACGGCCTAAAATCGACCTCGAGGCATAGGAAAAATTTTATGTAAAAATTTCGACCTCGCGCTACGCAGTCCAAAGTCTCGGATTCGATTAATATACGTAAGAGCACATCACAAAACGTGCGCAGAAGTCATCGGTAGGCCTAACACGGCCGGTTTGGCAGTCGGGAGATGATGTGGAAAAACGGCCGAAAATCGACCTCGAGGCATAGGAAAAATTTTATGTAAAAATTTCGACCTCGCGCTACGCAGTCCAAAGTCTCGGATTCGATTAATATACGTAAGAGCACATCACAAAACGTGCGCAGAAGTCATCGGTAGGCCTAACACGGCCGGTTTGGCAGTCGGGAGATGATGTGGAAAAACGGCCGAAAATCGACCTCGAGGCATAGGAAAAATTGTATGAAAAAATTTCGACCTCGCGCTACGCAGTCCAAAGTCTCGGATTCGATTAATATACGTAAGAACACATCACAAAACGTGCGCAGAAGTCATCGGTAGGCCTAACACAGCCGGTTTGGCAGTCGGGAGATGATGTGAAAAAAACGGCCAAAAATCGACCTCGAGGCATAGGAAAAATTTTATGTAAAAATTTCGACCTCGCGCTACGCAGTCCAAAGTCTCAGATTCGATTAATATACGTAAGAACACATCACAAAACGTGCGCAGAAGTCATCGGTAGGCCTAACACGGCCGGTTTGGCAGTCGGGAGTTGATGTGGAAAAACGGCCGAAAATCGACCTCGAGACATAGGAAAAATTTTATGTAAAAATTTCGACCTCGCGCTACACAGTCCAAAGTCTCGGATTCGATTAATATACGCAAGAACACATCACAAAACGTGCGCAGAAGTCATCGGTAGGCCTAACACGGCCGGTTTGGCAGTCGGGAGATGATGTGGAAAAACGGCCGAAAATCGACCTAGAGGCATAGGAAAAATTTTATGTAAAAATTTCGACCTCGCGCTACACAGTCCAAAGTCTCGGATTCGATGAATATACGTAAGAACACATCACAAAACGTGCGCAGAAGTCATCGGTAGGCCTAACACGGCCGGTTTGGCAGTCGGGAGATGATGTGGAAAAACGGCCGAAAATCGACCTCGAGGCATAGGAAAAATTTTATGTAAAAATTTCGACCTCGCGCTACGCAGTCCAAAGTCTCGGATTCGATTAATATACGTAAGAACACATCACAAAACGTGCGCAGAAGTCATCGGTAGGCCTAACACGGCCGGTTTGGCAGTCGGGAGATGATGTGGAAAAACGGCCGAAAATCGACCTCGAGGCATAGGAAAAATGTTATGTAAAAATTTCGACCTCGCGCTACGCAGTCCAAAGTCTCGGATTCGATTAATATACGTAAGAACACATCACAAAACGTGCGCAGAAGTCATCGGTAGGCCTAACACGGCCGGTTTGGCAGTCGGGAGATGATGTGGAAAAACGGCCGAAAATCGACCTCGAGGCATAGGAAAAATTTTATGTAAAAATTTCGACCTCGCGCTACGCAGTCCAAAGTCTCGGATTCGATTAATATACGTAAGAGCACGTCACAAAACGTGCGCAGAAGTCATCGGTAGGCCTAACACGGCCGGTTTGGCAGTCGGGAGATGATGTGGAAAAACGGCCTAAAATCGACCTCGAGGCATAGGAAAAATTTTATGTAAAAATTTCGACCTCGCGCTACGCAGTCCAAAGTCTCGGATTCGATTAATATACGTAAGAACACATCACAAAACGTGCGCAGAAGTCATCGGTAGGCCTAACACGGCCGGTTTGGCAGTCGGGAGATGATGTGGAAAAACGGCCGAAAATCGACCTCGAGGCATAGGAAAAATTTTATGTAAAAATTTCGACCTCGCGCTACGCAGTCCAAAGTCTCGGATTCGATTAATATACGTAAGAGCACATCACAAAACGTGCGCAGAAGTCATCGGTAGGCCTAACACGGCCGGTTTGGCAGTCGGGAGATGATGTGGAAAAACGGCCGAAAATCGACCTCGAGGCATAGGAAAAATTTTATGTAAAAATTTCGACCTCGCGCTACGCAGTCCAAAGTCTCGGATTCGATTAATATACGTAAGAGCACATCACAAAACGTGCGCAGAAGTCATCGGTAGGCCTAACACGGCCGGTTTGGCAGTCGGGAGATGATGTGGAAAAACGGCCGAAAATCGACCTCGAGGCATAGGAAAAATTTTATGTAAAAATTTCGACCTCGCGCTACGCAGTCCAAAGTCTCGGATTCGATTAATATACGTAAGAGCACATCACAAAACGTGCGCAGAAGTCATCGGTAGGCCTAACACGGCCGGTTTGGCAGTCGGGAGATGATGTGGAAAAACGGCCGAAAATCGACCTCGAGACATAGGAAAAATTGTATGAAAAAATTTCGACCTCGCGCTACGCAGTCCAAAGTCTCGGATTCGATTAATATACGTAAGAACACATCACAAAACGTGCGCAGAAGTCATCGGTAGGCCTAACACGGCCGGTTTGGCAGTCGGGAGATGATGTGGAAAAACGGCCGAAAATCGACCTCCAGGCTAGGAAAAATTTTATGTAAAAATTTCGACCTCGCGCTACGCAGTCCAAGGTCTCGGATTCGATTAATATACGTAAGAACACATCACAAAACGTGCGCAGAAGTTATCGGTAGGCCTAACACGGCCGGTTTGGCAGTCGGGAGATGATGTGGAAAAACGGCCGAAAATCGACCTCGAGGCATAGGAAAAATTTTATGTAAAAATTTCGACCTCGCGCTACGCAGTCCAAAGTCTCGGATTCGATTAATATACGTAAGAGCACATCACAAAACGTGCACAGAAGTCATCGGTAGGCCTAACACGGCCGGTTTGGCAGTCGGGAGATGATGTGCAAAAACGGCCGAAAATCGACCTCGAGGCATAGGAAAAATTTTATGAAAAAATTTCGACCTCGCGCTACGCAGTCCGAAGTCTCGGATTCGATTAATATACGTAAGAACACATCACAAAACGTGCGCAGAAGTCATCGGTAGGCCTAACACGGCCGGTTTGGCAGTCGGGAGATGATGTGGAAAAACGGCCGAAAATCGACCTCGAGGCATAGGAAAAATTTTATGTAAAAATTTCGACCTCGCGCTACGCAGTCCAAAGTCTCGGATTCGATTAATATACGTAAGAGCACATCACAAAACGTGCGCAGAAGTCATCGGTAGGCCTAACACGGCCGGTTTGGCAGTCGGGAAATGATGTGGAAAAACGGCCGAAAATCGACCTCGAGGCATAGGAAAAATTTTATGCAAAAATTTCGACCTCGCGCTACGCAGTCCAAAGTCTCGGATTCGATTAATATACGTAAGAGCACATCACAAAACGTGCGCAGAAGTCATCGGTAGGCCTAACACGGCCGGTTTGGCAGTCGGGAGATGATGTGGAAAAACGGCCGAAAATCGAACTCGAGGCATAGGAAAAATTTTTGAAAAATTTCGACCTCGCGCTATGCAGTCCAAGGTCTCGGATTCGATTAATATACGTAAGAACACATCACAAAACGTGCGCAGAAGTCATCGGTAGGCCTAACACGGCCGGTTTGGCAGTCGGGAGATGATTTGGAAAAACGGCCGAAAATCGACCTCGAGGCATAGGAAAAATTTTATGTAAAAATTTCGACCTCGCGCTACGCAGTCCAAAGTCTCGGATTCGATTAATATACGTAAGAACACATCGCAAAACGTGCGCAGAAGTCATCGGTAGGCCTAACACGGCCGGTTTGGCAGTCGGGAGATGATGTGGAAAAACGGCCGAAAATCGACCTCGAGGCATAGGAAAAATTTTATGTAAAAATTTCGACCTCGCGCTACGCAGTCCAAAGTCTCGGATTCGATTAATATACGTAAGAACACATCGCAAAACGTGCGCAGAAGTCATCGGTAGGCCTAACACGGCCGGTTTGGCAGTCGGGAGATAATGTGGAAAAACGGTCGAAAATCGACCTCGAGGCATAGGAAAAATTTTATGAAAAAATTTGGACCTCGCGCTACGCAGTCCAAAGTCTCGGATTCGATTAATATACGTAAGAGCACATCACAAAACGTGCGCAGAAGTTATCGGTAGGCCTAACACGGCCGGTTTGGCAGTCGGGAGATGATGTGGAAAAACGGCCGAAAATCGACCTCGAGGCATAGGAAAAATTTTATGTAAAAATTTCGACCTCGCGCTACGCAGTCCAAAGTCTCGGATTCGATTAATATACGTAAGAGCACATCACAAAACGTGCGCAGAAGTCATCGGTAGGCCTAACACGGCCGGTTTGGCAGTCGGGAGATGATGTGCAAAAACGGCCGAAAATCGACCTCGAGGCATAGGAAAAATTTTATGAAAAAATTTCGACCTCGCGCTACGCAGTCCGAAGTCTCGGATTCGATTAATATACGTAAGAACACATCACAAAACGTGCGCAGAAGTCATCGGTAGGCCTAACACGGCCGGTTTGGCAGTCGGGAGATGATGTGGAAAAACGGCCGAAAATCGACCTCGAGGCATAGGAAAAATTTTATGTAAAAATTTCGACCTCGCGCTACGCAGTCCAAAGTCTCGGATTCGATTAATATACGTAAGAGCACATCACAAAACGTGCGCAGAAGTCATCGGTAGGCCTAACACGGCCGGTTTGGCAGTCGGGAAATGATGTGGAAAAACGGCCGAAAATCGACCTCGAGGCATAGGAAAAATTTTATGCAAAAATTTCGACCTCGCGCTACGCAGTCCAAAGTCTCGGATTCGATTAATATACGTAAGAGCACATCACAAAACGTGCGCAGAAGTCATCGGTAGGCCTAACACGGCCGGTTTGGCAGTCGGGAGATGATGTGGAAAAACGGCCGAAAATCGAACTCGAGGCATAGGAAAAATTTTTGAAAAATTTCGACCTCGCGCTATGCAGTCCAAGGTCTCGGATTCGATTAATATACGTAAGAGCACATCACAAAACGTGCGCAGAAGTCATCGGTAGGCCTAACACGGCCGGTTTGGCAGTCGGGAAATGATGTGGAAAAACGGCCGAAAATCGACCTCGAGGCATAGGAAAAATTTTATGCAAAAATTTCGACCTCGCGCTACGCAGTCCAAAGTCTCGGATTCGATTAATATACGTAAGAACACATCACAAAACGTGCGCAGAAGTCATCGGTAGGCCTAACACGGCCGGTTTGGCAGTCGGGAGATGATTTGGAAAAACGGCCGAAAATCGACCTCGAGGCATAGGAAAAATTTTATGTAAAAATTTCGACCTCGCGCTACGCAGTCCAAAGTCTCGGATTCGATTAATATACGTAAGAACACATCGCAAAACGTGCGCAGAAGTCATCGGTAGGCCTAACACGGCCGGTTTGGCAGTCGGGAGATAATGTGGAAAAACGGTCGAAAATCGACCTCGAGGCATAGGAAAAATTTTATGAAAAAATTTGGACCTCGCGCTACGCAGTCCAAAGTCTCGGATTCGATTAAAATACGTAAGAACACATCACAAAACGTGCGCAGAAGTCATCGGTAGGCCTAACACGGCCGGTTTGGCAGTCGGGAGATGATGTGGAAAAACGGCCGAAAATCGACCTCGAGGCATAGGAAAAATTTTATGTAAAAATTTCGACCTCGCGCTACGCAGTCCAAAGTCTCGGATTCGATTAATATACGTAAGAACACATCGCAAAACGTGCGCAGAAGTCATCGGTAGGCCTAACACGGCCGGTTTGGCAGTCGGGAGATAATGTGGAAAAACGGTCGAAAATCGACCTCGAGGCATAGGAAAAATTTTATGAAAAATCGACCTCGAGGCATAGGAAAAATTTTATGAAAAAATTTGGACCTCGCGCTACGCAGTCCAAAGTCTCGGATTCGATTAATATACGTAAGAGCACATCACAAAACGTGCGCAGAAGTCATCGGTAGGCCTAACACGGCCGGTTTGGCAGTCGGGAGATGATGTGGAAAAACGGCCGAAAATCGACCTCGAGGCATAGGAACAATTTTATGTAAAAATTTCGACCTCGCGCTACGCAGTCCAAAGTCTCGGATTCGATTAATATACGTAAGAACACATCACAAAACGTGCGCAGAAGTCATCGGTAGGCCTAACACGGCCGGTTTGGCAGTCGGGAGATGATGTGGAAAAACGGCCGAAAATCGACCTCGAGGCATAGGAAAAATTTTATGTAAAAATTTCGACCTCGCGCTACGCAGTCCAAAGTCTCGGATTCGATTAATATACGTAAGAGCACATCACAAAACGTGCGCAGAAGTCATCGGTAGGCCTAACACGGCCGGTTTGGCAGTCGGGAGATAATGTGGAAAAACGGCCGAAAATCGACCTCGAGGCATAGGAAAAATTTTATGTAAAAATTTCGACCTCGCGCTACGCAGTCCAAAGTCTCGGATTCGATTAATATACGTAAGAACACATCACAAAACGTGCGCAGAAGTCATCGGTAGGCCTAACACGGCCGGTTTGGCAGTCGGGAGATGATGTGGAAAAACGGCCGAAAATCGACCTCGAGGCATAGGAAAAATTTTATGTAAAAATTTCGACCTCGCGCTACGCAGTCCAAAGTCTCGGATTCGATTAATATACGTAAGAGCACATCACAAAACGTGCGCAGAAGTCATCGGTAGGCCTAACACGGCCGGTTTGGCAGTCGGGAGATGATGTGCAAAAACGGCCGAAAATCGACCTCGAGGCATAGGAAAAATTTTATGTAAAAATTTCGACCTCGCGCTACGCAGTCCAAAGTCTCGGATTCGATTAATATACGTAAGAGCACATCACAAAACGTGCGCAGAAGTCATCGGTAGGCCTAACACGGCCGGTTTGGCAGTCGGGAGATGATGTGGAAAAACGGCCGAAAATCGACCTCGAGGCATAGGAAAAATTTTATGTAAAAATTTCGACCTCGCGCTACGCAGTCCAAAGTCTCGGATTCGATTAATATACGTAAGAACACATCGCAAAACGTGCGCAGAAGTCATCGGTAGGCCTAACACGGCCGGTTTGGCAGTCGGGAGATAATGTGGAAAAACGGTCGAAAATCGACCTCGAGGCATAGGAAAAATTTTATGAAAAAATTTGGACCTCGCGCTACGCAGTCCAAAGTCTCGGATTCGATTAAAATACGTAAGAACACATCACAAAACGTGCGCAGAAGTCATCGGTAGGCCTAACACGGCCGGTTTGGCAGTCGGGAGATGATGTGGAAAAACGGCCGAAAATCGACCTCGAGGCATAGGAAAAATTTTATGTAAAAATTTCGACCTCGCGCTACGCAGTCCAAAGTCTCGGATTCGATTAATATACGTAAGAACACATCGCAAAACGTGCGCAGAAGTCATCGGTAGGCCTAACACGGCCGGTTTGGCAGTCGGGAGATAATGTGGAAAAACGGTCGAAAATCGACCTCGAGGCATAGGAAAAATTTTATGAAAAATCGACCTCGAGGCATAGGAAAAATTTTATGAAAAAATTTGGACCTCGCGCTACGCAGTCCAAAGTCTCGGATTCGATTAATATACGTAAGAGCACATCACAAAACGTGCGCAGAAGTCATCGGTAGGCCTAACACGGCCGGTTTGGCAGTCGGGAGATGATGTGGAAAAACGGCCGAAAATCGACCTCGAGGCATAGGAACAATTTTATGTAAAAATTTCGACCTCGCGCTACGCAGTCCAAAGTCTCGGATTCGATTAATATACGTAAGAACACATCACAAAACGTGCGCAGAAGTCATCGGTAGGCCTAACACGGCCGGTTTGGCAGTCGGGAGATGATGTGGAAAAACGGCCGAAAATCGACCTCGAGGCATAGGAAAAATTTTATGTAAAAATTTCGACCTCGCGCTACGCAGTCCAAAGTCTCGGATTCGATTAATATACGTAAGAGCACATCACAAAACGTGCGCAGAAGTCATCGGTAGGCCTAACACGGCCGGTTTGGCAGTCGGGAGATAATGTGGAAAAACGGCCGAAAATCGACCTCGAGGCATAGGAAAAATTTTATGTAAAAATTTCGACCTCGCGCTACGCAGTCCAAAGTCTCGGATTCGATTAATATACGTAAGAACACATCACAAAACGTGCGCAGAAGTCATCGGTAGGCCTAACACGGCCGGTTTGGCAGTCGGGAGATGATGTGGAAAAACGGCCGAAAATCGACCTCGAGGCATAGGAAAAATTTTATGTAAAAATTTCGACCTCGCGCTACGCAGTCCAAAGTCTCGGATTCGATTAATATACGTAAGAGCACATCACAAAACGTGCGCAGAAGTCATCGGTAGGCCTAACACGGCCGGTTTGGCAGTCGGGAGATGATGTGCAAAAACGGCCGAAAATCGACCTCGAGGCATAGGAAAAATTTTATGTAAAAATTTCGACCTCGCGCTACGCAGTCCAAAGTCTCGGATTCGATTAATATACGTAAGAGCACATCACAAAACGTGCGCAGAAGTCATCGGTAGGCCTAACACGGCCGGTTTGGCAGTCGGGAGATGATGTGGAAAAACGGCCGAAAATCGACCTCGAGGCATAGGAAAAATTTTATGTAAAAATTTCGACCTCGCGCTACGCAGTCCAAAGTCTCGGATTCGATTAATATACGTAAGAACACATCACAAAACGTGCGCAGAAGTCATCGGTAGGCCTAACATGGCCGGTTTGGCAGTCGGGAGATGATGTGAAAAAACGGCCGAAAATCGACCTCGAGGCATAGGAAAAATTTTATGTAAAAATTTCGACCTCGCGCTACGCAGTCCAAAGTCTCGGATTCGATTAATATACGTAAGAACACATCACAAAACGTGCGCAGAAGTCATCGGTAGGCCTAACACGGCCGGTTTGGCAGTCGGGAGATGATGTGGAAAAACGGCCGAAAATCGACCTCGAGGCATAGGAAAAATTTTATGTAAAAATTTCGACCTCGCGCTATGCAGTCCAAAGTCTCGGATTCGATTAATATACGTAAGAGCACATCACAAAACGTGCGCAGAAGTCATCAGTAGGCCTAACACGGCCGGTTTGGCAGTCGGGAGATGATGTGGAAAAACGGCCGAAAATCGACCTCGAGGCATAGGAAAAATTTTATGTAAAAATTTCGACCTCGCGCTACGCAGTCCAAAGTCTCGGATTCGATTAATATACGTAAGAACACATCACAAAACGTGCGCAGAAGTCATCGGTAGGCCTAACACGGCCGGTTTGGCAGTCGGGAGATGATGTGGAAAAACGGCCGAAAATCGACCTCGAGGCATAGGAAACATTTTATGTAAAAATTTCGACCTCGCGCTACGCAGTCCAAAGTCTCGGATTCGATTAATATACGTAAGAACACATCGCAAAACGTGCGCAGAAGTCATCGGTAGGCCTAACACGGCCGGTTTGGCAGTCGGGAGATAATGTGGAAAAACGGTCGAAAATCGACCTCGAGGCATAGGAAAAATTTTATGAAAAAATTTGGACCTCGCGCTACGCAGTCCAAAGTCTCGGATTCGATTAATATACGTAAGAGCACATCACAAAACGTGCGCAGAAGTCATCGGTAGGCCTAACACGGCCGGTTTGGCAGTCGGGAGATGATGTGGAAAAACGGCCGAAAATCGACCTCGAGGCATAGGAAAAATTTTATGTAAAAATTTCGACCTCGCGCGCGTAAGAGCACATCACAAAACGTGCGCAGAAGTCATCAGTAGGCCTAACACGGCCGGTTTGGCAGTCGGGAGATGATGTGGAAAAACGGCCGAAAATCGACCTCGAGGCATAGGAAAAATTGTATGAAAAAATTTCGACCTCGCGCTACGCAGTCCAAAGTCTCGGATTCGATTAATTTACGTAAGAGCACATCACAAAACGTGCGCAGAAGTCATCGGTAGGCCTAACACGGCCGGTTTGGCAGTCGGGAGATGATGTGGAAAAACGGCCGAAAATCGACCTCGAGGCATAGGAAAAATTTTATGTAAAAATTTCGACCTCGCGCTACGCAGTCCAAAGTCTCGGATTCGATTAATATACGTAAGAGCACATCACAAAACGTGCGCAGAAGTCATCGGTAGGCCTAACACGGCCGGTTTGGCAGTCGGGAGATGATGTGGAAAAACGGCCGAAAATCGACCTCGAGGCATAGGAAAAATTTTATGTAAAAATTTCGACCTCGCGCTACGCAGTCCAAAGTCTCGGATTCGATTAATATACGTAAGAGCACATCACAAAACGTGCGCAGAAGTCATCGGTAGGCCTAACACGGCCGGTTTGGCAGTCGGGAGATGATGTGCAAAAACGGCCGAAAATCGACCTCGAGGCATAGGAAAAATTTTATGTAAAAATTTCGACCTCGCGCTACGCAGTCCAAAGTCTCGGATTCGATTAATATACGTAAGAGCACATCACAAAACGTGCGCAGAAGTCATCGGTAGGCCTAACACGGCCGGTTTGGCAGTCGGGAGATGATGTGCAAAAACGGCCGAAAATCGACCTCGAGGCATAGGAAAAATTTTATGTAAAAATTTCGACCTCGCGCTACGCAGTCCAAAGTCTCGGATTCGATTAATATACGTAAGAACACATCACAAAACGTGCGCAGAAGTCATCGGTAGGCCTAACACGGCCGGTTTGGCAGTCGGGAGATGATGTGGAAAAACGGCCGAAAATCGACCTCGAGGCATAGGAAAAATTTTATGTAAAAATTTCGACCTCGCGCTACGCAGTCCAAAGTCTCGGATTCGATTAATATACGTAAGAGCACATCACAAAACGTGCGCAGAAGTCATCGGTAGGCCTAACACGGCCGGTTTGGCAGTCGGGAGATGATGTGCAAAAACGGCCGAAAATCGACCTCGAGGCATAGGAAAAATTTTATGTAAAAATTTCGACCTCGCGCTACGCAGTCCAAAGTCTCGGATTCGATTAATATACGTAAGAGCACATCACAAAACGTGCGCAGAAGTCATCGGTAGGCCTAACATGGCCGGTTTGGCAGTCGGGAGATGATGTGGAAAAACGGCCGAAAATCGACCTCGAGGCATAGGAAAAATTTTATGTAAAAATTTCGACCTCGCGCTACGCAGTCCAAAGTCTCGGATTCGATTAATATACGTAAGAACACATCACAAAACGTGCGCAGAAGTCATCGGTAGGCCTAACACGGCCGGTTTGGCAGTCGGGAGATGATGTGGAAAAACGGCCGAAAATCGACCTCGAGGCATAGGAAAAATTGTATGAAAAAATTTCGACCTCGCGCTACGCAGTCCAAAGTCTCGGCTTCGATTAATATACGTAAGAACACATCACAAAACGTGCGCAGAAGTCATCGGTAGGCCTAACACGGCCGGTTTGGCAGTCGGGAGATGATGTGGAAAAACGGCCGAAAATCGACCTCGAGGCATAGGAAAAATTTTATGTAAAAATTTCGACCTCGCGCTACGCAGTCCAAAGTCTCGGATTCGATTAATATACGTAAGAACACATCACAAAACGTGCGCAGAAGTCATCGGTAGGCCTAACACGGCCGGTTTGGCAGTCGGGAGATGATGTGGAAAAACGGCCGAAAATCGACCTCGAGGCATAGGAAAAATTTTATGTAAAAATTTCGACCTCGCGCTACGCAGTCCAAAGTCTCGGATTCGATTAATATACGTAAGAGCACATCACAAAACGTGCGCAGAAGTCATCGGTAGGCCTAACACGGCCGGTTTGGCAGTCGGGAGATGATGTGGAAAAACGGCCGAAAATCGACCTCGAGGCATAGGAAAAATTTTATGCAAAAATTTCGACCTCTCGCTACGCAGTCCAAAGTCTCGGATTCGATTAATATACGTAAGAACACATCACAAAACGTGCGAAGAAGTCATCGGTAGGCCTAACACGGCCGGTTTGGCAGTCGGGAGGTGATGTGGAAAAACGGCCGAAAATCGACCTCGAGGCATAGGAAAAATTTTATGTAAAAATTTCGACCTCGCGCTACGCAGTCCAAAGTCTCGGATTCGATTAATATACGTAAGAGCACATCACAAAACGTGCGCAGAAGTCATCGGTAGGCCTAACACGGCCGGTTTGGCAGTCGGGAGATGATGTGGAAAAACGGCCGAAAATCGACCTCGAGGCATAGGAAAAATTTTATGTAAAAATTTCGACCTCGCGCTATGCAGTCCAAAGTCTCGGATTCGATTAATATACGTAAGAGCACATCACAAAACGTGCGCAGAAGTCATCAGTAGGCCTAACACGGCCGGTTTGGCAGTCGGGAGATGATGTGGAAAAACGGCCGAAAATCGACCTCGAGGCATAGGAAAAATTGTATGAAAAAATTTCGACCTCGCGCTACGCAGTCCAAAGTCTCGGATTCGATTAATTTACGTAAGAGCACATCACAAAACGTGCGCAGAAGTCATCGGTAGGCCTAACACGGCCGGTTTGGCAGTCGGGAGATGATGTGGAAAAACGGCCGAAAATCGACCTCGAGGCATAGGAAAAATTTTATGTAAAAATTTCGACCTCGCGCTACGCAGTCCAAAGTCTCGGATTCGATTAATATACGTAAGAGCACATCACAAAACGTGCGCAGAAGTCATCGGTAGGCCTAACACGGCCAGTTTGGCAGTCGGGAGATGATGTGGAAAAACGGCCGAAAATCGACCTCGAGGCATAGGAAAAATTTTATGTAAAAATTTCGACCTCGCGCTACGCAGTCCAAAGTCTCGGATTCGATTAATATACGTAAGAGCACATCACAAAACGTGCGCAGAAGTCATCGGTATGCCTAACACGGCCGGTTTGGCAGTCGGGAGATGATGTGGAAAAACGGCCGAAAATCGACCTCGAGGCTAGGAAAAATTTTATGTAAAAATTTCGACCTCGCGCTACGCAGTCCAAAGTCTCGGATTCGATTAATATACGTAAGAACACATCACAAAACGTGCGCAGAAGTCATCGGTAGGCCTAACACGGCCGGTTTGGCAGTCGGGAGATGATGTGGAAAAACGGCCGAAAATCGACCTCGAGGCATAGGAAAAATTTTATGTAAAAATTTCGACCTCGCGCTACGCAGTCCAAAGTCTCGGATTCGATTAATATACGTAAGAGCACATCACAAAACGTGCGCAGAAGTCATAGGTAGGCCTAACACGGCCGGTTTGGCAGTCGGGAGATGATGTGGAAAAACGGCCAAAAATCGACCTCGAGGCATAGGAAAAATTTTATGAAAAAATTTCGACCTCGCGCTACGCAGTCCAAAGTCTCGGATTCGATTAATATACGTAAGAACACATCACAAAACGTGCGCAGAAGTCATCGGTAGGCCTAACACGGCCGGTTTGGCAGTCGGGAGATGATGTGGAAAAACGGCCGAAAATCGACCTCGAGGCATAGGAAAAATTTTATGTAAAAATTTCGACCTCGCGCTACGCAGTCCAAAGTCTCGGATTCGATTAATATACGTAAGAGCACATCACAAAACGTGCGCAGAAGTCATCGGTAGGCCTAACACGGCCGGTTTGGCAGTCGGGAGATGATGTGGAAAAACGGCCGAAAATCGACCTCGAGGCATAGGAAAAATTTTATGAAAAAATTTCGACCTCGCGCTACGCAGTCAGAAGTCTCGGATTCGATTAATATACGTAAGAACACATCACAAAACGTGCGCAGAAGTCATCGGTAGGCCTAACACGGCCGGTTTGGCAGTCGGGAGATGATGTGGAAAAACGGCCGAAAATCGACCTCGAGGCATAGGAAAAATTTTATGTAAAAATTTCGACCTCGCGCTACGCAGTCCAAAGTCTCGGATTCGATTAATATACGTAAGAGCACATCACAAAACGTGCGCAGAAGTCATCGGTAGGCCTAACACGGCCGGTTTGGCAGTCGGGAGATGATGTGGAAAAACGGTCGAAAATCGACCTCGAGGCATAGGAAAAATTTTATTTAAAAATTTCGACCTCGCGCTACGCAGTCCAAAGTCTCGGATTCGATGAATATACGTAAGAGCACATCACAAAACGTGCGCAGAAGTCATCGGTAGGCCTAACACGGCCGGTTTGGCAGTCGGGAGATGATGTGGAAAAACGGCCGAAAATCGACCTCGAGGCATAGGAAAAATTTTATGAAAAAATTTCGACCTCGCGCTACGCAGTCCAAAGTCTCGGATTCGATTAATATACGTAAGAACACATCACAAAACGTGCGCAGAAGTCATCGGTAGGCCTAACACGGCCGGTTTGGCAGTCGGGAGATGATGTGGAAAAACGGCCGAAAATCGACCTCGAGGCATAGGAAAAATTTTATGTAAAAATTTCGACCTCGCGCTACGCAGTCCAAAGTCTCGGATTCGATTAATATACGTAAGAGCACATCACAAAACGTGCGCAGAAGTCATCGGTAGGCCTTACACGGCCGGTTTGGCAGTCGGGAGATGATTTGGAAAAACGGCCGAAAATCGACCTCGAGGCATAGGAAAAATTTTATGAAAAAATTTCGACCTCGCGCTACGCAGTCCAAAGTCTCGGATTCGATTAATATACGTAAGAGCACATCACAAAACGTGCGCAGAAGTCGTCGGTAGGCCTAACACGGTCGGTTTGGCAGTCGGGAGATGATGTGGAAAAACGGTCGAAAATCGACCTCGAGGCATAGGAAAAATTTTATGAAAAAATTTCGACCTCGCGCTACGCAGTCCAAAGTCTCGGTTTCGATACGTAAGAGCACATCACAAAACGTGCGCAGAAGTCATCGGTAGGCCTAACACGGCCGGTTTGGCAGTCGGGAGATGATGTGGAAAAACGGCCGAAAATCGACCTCGAGGCATAGGAAAAATTTTATGTAAAAATTTCGACCTCGCGCTACGCAGTCCAAAGTCTCGGATTCGATTAATATACGTAAGAGCACATCACAAAACGTGCGCAGAAGTCATCGGTAGGCCTAACACGGCCGGTTTGGCAGTCGGGAGATGATGTGGAAAAACGGCCGAAAATCGACCTCGAGGCATAGAAAAATTTTATGAAAAAATTTCGACGCTACGCAGTCCGAAGTCTCGGATTCGATTAATATACGTAAGAACACATCACAAAACGTGCGCAGAAGTCATCGGTAGGCCTAACACGGCCGGTTTGGCAGTCGGGAGATGATGTGGAAAAACGGGCGAAAATCGACCTCGAGGCATAGGAAAAATTTTATGTAAAAATTTCGACCTCGCGCTACGCAGTCCAAAGTCTCGGATTCGATTAATATACGTAAGAGCACATCACAAAACGTGCGCAGAAGTCATCGGTAGGCCTAACACGGCCGGTTTGACAGTCGGGAGATGATGTGGAAAAACGGCCGAAAATCGACCTCGAGGCATAGGAAAAATTTTATGAAAAAATTTCGACCTCGCGCTACGCAGTCCGAAGTCTCGGATTCGATTAATATACGTAAGAACACATCACAAAACGTGCGCAGAAGTCATCGGTAGGCCTAACACGGCCGGTTTGGCAGTCGGGAGATGATGTGGAAAAACGGCCGAAAATCGACCTCGAGGCATAGGAAAAATTTTATGTAAAAATTTCGACCTCGCGCTACGCAGTCCAAAGTCTCGGATTCGATTAATATACGTAAGAGCACATCACAAAACGTGCGCAGAAGTCATCGGTAGGCCTAACACGGCCGGTTTGGCAGTCGGGAGATGATGTGGAAAAACGGTCGAAAATCGACCTCGAGGCATAGGAAAAATTTTATGTAAAAATTTCGACCTCGCGCTACGCAGTCCAAAGTCTCGGATTCGATGAATATACGTAAGAGCACATCACAAAACGTGCGCAGAAGTCATCGGTAGGCCTAACACGGCCGGTTTGGCAGTCGGGAGATGATGTGGAAAAACGGCCGAAAATCGACCTCGAGGCATAGGAAAAATTTTATGAAAAAATTTCGACCTCGCGCTACGCAGTCCAAAGTCTCGGATTCGATTAATATACGTAAGAACACATCACAAAACGTGCGCAGAAGTCATCGGTAGGCCTAACACGGCCGGTTTGGCAGTCGGGAGATGATGTGGAAAAACGGCCGAAAATCGACCTCGAGGCATAGGAAAAATTTTATGTAAAAATTTCGACCTCGCGCTACGCAGTCCAAAGTCTCGGATTCGATTAATATACGTAAGAGCACATCACAAAACGTGCGCAGAAGTCATCGGTAGGCCTTACACGGCCGGTTTGGCAGTCGGGAGATGATTTGGAAAAACGGCCGAAAATCGACCTCGAGGCATAGGAAAAATTTTATGAAAAAATTTCGACCTCGCGCTACGCAGTCCAAAGTCTCGGATTCGATTAATATACGTAAGAGCACATCACAAAACGTGCGCAGAAGTCGTCGGTAGGCCTAACACGGCCGGTTTGGCAGTCGGGAGATGATGTGGAAAAACGGTCGAAAATCGACCTCGAGGCATAGGAAAAATTTTATGAAAAAATTTCGACCTCGCGCTACGCAGTCCAAAGTCTCGGATTCGATTAATATACGTAAGAGCACATCACAAAACGTGCGCAGAAGTCATCGGTAGGCCTAACACGGCCGGTTTGGCAGTCGGGAGATGATGTGGAAAAACGGCCGAAAATCGACCTCGAGGCATAGGAAAAATTTTATGTAAAAATTTCGACCTCGCGCTACGCAGTCCAAAGTCTCGGATTCGATTAATATACGTAAGAGCACATCACAAAACGTGCGCAGAAGTCATCGGTAGGCCTAACACGGCCGGTTTGGCAGTCGGGAGATGATGTGGAAAAACGGCCGAAAATCGACCTCGAGGCATAGAAAAATTTTATGAAAAAATTTCGACGCTACGCAGTCCGAAGTCTCGGATTCGATTAATATACGTAAGAACACATCACAAAACGTGCGCAGAAGTCATCGGTAGGCCTAACACGGCCGGTTTGGCAGTCGGGAGATGATGTGGAAAAACGGCCGAAAATCGACCTCGAGGCATAGGAAAAATTTTATGAAAAAATTTCGACCTCGCGCTACGCAGTCCAAAGTCTCGGATTCGATTAATATACGTAAGAACACATCACAAAACGTGCGCAGAAGTCATCGGTAGGCCTAACACGGCCGGTTTGGCAGTCGGGAGATGATGTGGAAAAACGGGCGAAAATCGACCTCGAGGCATAGGAAAAATTGTATGTAAAAATTTCGACCTCGCGCTATGCAGTCCAAAGTCTCGGATTCGATTAATATACGTAAGAACACATCACAAAACGTGCGCAGAAGTCATCGGTAGGCCTAACACGGCCGGTTTGGCAGTCGGGAGATGATGTGGAAAAACGGCCGAAAATCGACCTCGAGGCATAGGAAAAATTTTATGAAAAAATTTCGACCTCGCGCTACGCAGTCCAAAGTCTCGGATTCGATTAATATACGTAAGAGCACATCACAAAACGTGCGCAGAAGTCATCGGTAGGCCTAACACGGCCGGTTTGGCAGTCGGGAGATGATGTGGAAAAACGGCCGAAAATCGACCTCGAGGCATAGGAAAAATTTTATGTAAAAATTTCGACCTCGCGCTACGCAGTCCAAAGTCTCGGATTCGATTAATATACGTAAGAACACATCACAAAACGTGCGCAGAAGTCATCGGTAGGCCTAACACGGCCGGTTTGGCAGTCGGGAGATGATGTGGAAAAACGGCCGAAAATCGACCTCGAGGCATAGGAAAAATTTTATGTAAAAATTTCGACCTCGCGCTACGCAGTCCAAAGTCTCGGATTCGATTAATATACGTAAGAACACATCACAAAACGTGCGCAGAAGTCATCGGTAGGCCTAACACGGCCGGTTTGGCAGTCGGGAGATGATGTGGAAAAACGGCCGAAAATCGACCTCGAGGCATAGGAAAAATTTTATGTAAAAATTTCGACCTCGCGCTACGCAGTCCAAAGTCTCGGATTCGATTAATATACGTAAGAGCACATCACAAAACGTGCGCAGAAGTCATCGGTAGGCCCAACACGGCCGGTTTGGCAGTCGGGAGATGATGTGGAAAAACGGCCGAAAATCGACCTCGAGGCATAGGAAAAATTTTATGAAAAAATTTCGACCTCGCGCTACGCAGTCCAAAGTCTCGGATTCGATTAATATACGTAAGAACACATCACAAAACGTGCGCAGAAGTCATCGGTAGGCCTAACACGGCCGGTTTGGCAGTCGGGAGATGATGTGGAAAAACGGCCGAAAATCGACCTCGAGGCATAGGAAAAATTTTATGTAAAAATTTCGACCTCGCGCTACGCAGTCCAAAGTCTCGGATTCGATTAATATACGTAAGAACACATCACAAAACGTGCGCAGAAGTCATCGGTAGGCCTAACACGGCCGGTTTGGCAGTCGGGAGATGATGTGGAAAAACGGCCGAAAATCGACCTCGAGGCATAGGAAAAATTTTATGTAAAAATTTCGACCTCGCGCTACGCAGTCCAAAGTCTCGGATTCGATTAATATACGTAAGAACACATCACAAAACGTGCGCAGAAGTCATCGGTAGGCCTAACACGGCCGGTTTGGCAGTCGGGAGATGATGTGGAAAAACGGCCAAAAATCGACCTCGAGGCATAGGAAAAATTTTATGTAAAAATTTCGACCTCGCGCTACGCAGTCCAAAGTCTCGGATTCGATTAATATACGTAAGAACACATCACAAAACGTGCGCAGAAGTCATCGGTAGGCCTAACACGGCCGGTTTGGCAGTCGGGAGATGATGTGGAAAAACGGCCGAAAATCGACCTCGAGGCATAGGAAAAATTTTATGTAAAAATTTCGACCTCGCGCTACGCAGTCCAAAGTCTCGGATTCGATTAATATACGTAAGAACACATCACAAAACGTGCGCAGAAGTCATCGGTAGGCCTAACACGGCCGGTTTGGCAGTCGGGAGATGATGTGGAAAAACGGCCGAAAATCGACCTCGAGGCATAGGAAAAATTTTATGTAAAAATTTCGACCTCACGCTACGCAGTCCAAAGTCTCGGATTCGATTAATATACGTAAGAGCACATCACAAAACGTGCGCAGAAGTCATCGGTAGGCCTAACACGGCCGGTTTGGCAGTCGGGAGATGATGTGGAAATACGGCCGAAAATCGACCTCGAGGCATAGGAAAAATTTTATGAAAAAATTTCGACCTCGCGCTACGCAGTCCAAAGTCTCGGATTCGATTAATATACGTAAGAACACATCACAAAACGTGCGCAGAAGTCATCGGTAGGCCTAACACGGCCGGTTTGGCAGTCGGGAGATGATGTGGAAAAACGGCCGAAAATCGACCTCGAGGCATAGGAAAAATTTTATGTAAAAATTTCGACCTCGCGCTACGCAGTCCAAAGTCTCGGATTCGATTAATATACGTAAGAGCACATCACAAAACGTGCGCAGAAGTCATCGGTAGGCCTAACACGGCCGGTTTGGCAGTCGGGAGATGATGTGGAAAAACGGCCGAAAATCGACCTCGAGGCATAGGAAAAATTTTATGTAAAAATTTCGAGCTCGCGCTACGCAGTCCAAAGTCTCGGATTCGATTAATATACGTAAGAACACATCACAAAACGTGCGCAGAAGTCATCGGTAGGCCTAACACGGCCGGTTTGGCAGTCGGGAGATGATGTGGAAAAACGGCCGAAAATCGACCTCGAGGCATAGGAAAAATTTTATGTAAAAATTTCGACCTCGCGCTACGCAGTCCAAAGTCTCGGATTCGATTAATATACGTAAGAACACATCACAAAACGTGCGCAGAAGTCATCGGTAGGCCTAACACGGCCGGTTTGGCAGTCGGGAGATGATGTGGAAAAACGGCCGAAAATCGACCTCGAGGCATAGGAAAAATTTTATGTAAAAATTTCGACCTCGCGCTACGCAGTCCAAAGTCTCGGATTCGATTAATATACGTAAGAACACATCACAAAACGTGCGCAGAAGTCATCGGTAGGCCTAACACGGCCGGTTTGGCAGTCGGGAGATGATGTGGAAAAACGGCCGAAAATCGACCTCGAGGCATAGGAAAAATTTTATGTAAAAATTTCGAGCTCGCGCTACGCAGTCCAAAGTCTCGGATTCGATTAATATACGTAAGAACACATCACAAAACGTGCGCAGAAGTCATCGGTAGGCCTAACACGGCCGGTTTGGCAGTCGGGAGATGATGTGGAAAAACGGCCGAAAATCGACCTCGAGGCATAGGAAAAATTTTATGTAAAAATTTCGACCTCGCGCTACGCAGTCCAAAGTCTCGGATTCGATTAATATACGTAAGAACACATCACAAAACGTGCGCAGAAGTCATCGGTAGGCCTAACACGGCCGGTTTGGCAGTCGGGAGATGATGTGGAAAAACGGCCGAAAATCGACCTCGAGGCATAGGAAAAATTTTATGTAAAAATTTCGACCTCGCGCTACGCAGTCCAAAGTCTCGGATTCGATTAATATACGTAAGAACACATCACAAAACGTGCGCAGAAGTCATCGGTAGGCCTAACACGGCCGGTTTGGCAGTCGGGAGATGATGTGGAAAAACGGCCGAAAATCGACCTCGAGGCATAGGAAAAATTTTATGTAAAAATTTCGACCTCGCGCTACGCAGTCCAAAGTCTCGGATTCGATTAATATACGTAAGAGCACATCACAAAACGTGCGCAGAAGTCATCGGTAGGCCTAACACGGCCGGTTTGGCAGTCGGGAGATGATGTGGGAAAACGGCCGAAAATCGACCTCGAGGCATAGGAAAAATTTTATGTAAAAATTTCGACCTCGCGCTACGCGGTCCAAAGTCTCGGATTCGATTAGTATACGTAAGAACACACACAAAACGTGCGCAGAAGTCATCGGTAGGCCTAACACGGCCGGTTTGGCAGTCGGGAGATGATGTGGAAAAACGGTCGAAAATCGACCTCGAGGCATAGGAAAAATTTTATGTAAAAATTTCGACCTCGCGCTACGCAGTCCAAAGTCTCGGATTCGATTAATATACGTAAGAACACATCACAAAACGTGCGCAGAAGTCATCGGTAGGCCTAACACGGCCGGTTTGGCAGTCGGGAGATGATGTGGAAAAACGGCCGAAAATCGACCTCGAGGCTAGGAAAAATTTTATGTAAAAATTTCGACCTCGCGCTACGCAGTCCAAAGTCTCGGATTCGATTAATATACGTAAGAGCACATCACAAAACGTGCGCAGAAGTCATCGGTAGGCCTAACACGGCCGGTTTGGCAGTCGGGAGATGATGTGGAAAAACGGCCGAAAATCGACCTCGAGGCATAGGAAAAATTTTATGTAAAAATTTCGACCTCGCGCTACGCAGTCCAAAGTCTCGGATTCGATTAATATACGTAAGAGCACATCACAAAACGTGCGCAGAAGTCATCGGTAGGCCTAACACGGCCGGTTTGGCAGTCGGGAGATGATGTGGAAAAACGGTCGAAAATCGACCTCGAGGCATAGGAAAAATTTTATGAAAAAATTTCGACCTCGCGCTACGCAGTCCAAAGTCTCGGATTCGATTAATATACGTAAGAACACATCACAAAACGTGCGCAGAAGTCATCGGTAGGCCTAACACGGCCGGTTTGGCAGTCGGGAGATGATGTGGAAAAACGGTCGAAAATCGACCTCGAGGCATAGGAAAAATTTTATGAAAAAATTTCGACCTCGCGCTACGCAGTCCAAAGTCTCGGATTCGATTAATATACGTAAGAACACATCACAAAACGTGCGCAGAAGTCATCGGTAGGCCTAACACGGCCGGTTTGGCAGTCGGGAGATGATGTGGAAAAACGGCCGAAAATCGACCTCGAGGCATAGGAAAAATTTTATGTAAAAATTTCGATCTCGCGCTACGCAGTCCAAAGTCTCGGATTCGATTAATATACGTAAGAACACATCACAAAACGTGCGCAGAAGTCATCGGTAGGCCTAACACGGCCGGTTTGGCAGTCGGGAGATGATGTGGAAAAACGGCCGAAAATCGACCTCGAGGCACAGGAAAAATTGTATGTAAAAATTTCGACCTCGCGCTACGCAGTCCAAAGTCTCGGATTCGATTAATATACGTAAGAGCACATCACAAAACGTGCGCAGAAGTCATCGGTAGGCCTAACACGGCCGGTTTGGAAGTCGGGAGATGATGTGGAAAAACGGCCGAAAATCGACCTCGAGGCATAGGAAAAATTTTATGAAAAAATTTCGACCTCGCGCTACGCAGTCCAAAGTCTCGGATTCGATTAATATACGTAAGAACACATCACAAAACGTGCGCAGAAGTCATCGGTAGGCCTAACACGGCCGGTTTGGCAGTCGGGAGATGATGTGGAAAAACGGCCGAAAATCGACCTCGAGGCATAGGAAAAATTTTATGAAAAAATTTCGACCTCGCGCTACGCAGTCCAAAGTCTCGGATTCGATTAATATACGTAAGAACACATCACAAAACGTGCGCAGAAGTCATCGGTAGGCCTAACACGGCCGGTTTGGCAGTCGGGAGATGATGTGGAAAAACGGCCGAAAATCGACCTCGAGGCATAGGAAAAATTTTATGTAAAAATTTCGAGCTCGCGCTACGCAGTCCAAAGTCTCGGATTCGATTAATATACGTAAGAACACATCACAAAACGTGCGCAGAAGTCATCGGTAGGCCTAACACGGCCGGTTTGGCAGTCGGGAGATAATGTGGAAAAACGGCCGAAAATCGACCTCGAGGCATAGGAAAAATTTTATGTAAAAATTTCGACCTCGCGCTACGCAGTCCAAAGTCTCGGATTCGATTAATATACGTAAGAACACATCACAAAACGTGCGCAGAAGTCATCGGTAGGCCTAACACGGCCGGTTTGGCAGTCGGGAGATGATGTGGAAAAACGGCCGAAAATCGACCTCGAGGCATAGGAAAAATTTTATGTAAAAATTTCGACCTCGCGCTACGCAGTCCAAAGTCTCGGATTCGATTAATATACGTAAGAACACATCACAAAACGTGCGCAGAAGTCATCGGTAGGCCTAACACGGCCGGTTTGGCAGTCGGGAGATGATGTGGAAAAACGGCCGAAAATCGACCTCGAGGCATAGGAAAAATTTTATGTAAAAATTTCGACCTCGCGCTACGCAGTCCAAAGTCTCGGATTCGATTAATATACGTAAGAGCACATCACAAAACGTGCGCAGAAGTCATCGGTAGGCCTAACACGGCCGGTTTGGCAGTCGGGAGATGATGTGGGAAAACGGCCGAAAATCGACCTCGAGGCATAGGAAAAATTTTATGTAAAAATTTCGACCTCGCGCTACGCAGTCCAAAGTCTCGGATTCGATTAATATACGTAAGAACACATCACAAAACGTGCGCAGAAGTCATCGGTAGGCCTAACACGGCCGGTTTGGCAGTCGGGAGATAATGTGGAAAAACGGCCGAAAATCGACCTCGAGGCATAGGAAAAATTTTATGTAAAAATTTCGACCTCGCGCTACGCAGTCCAAAGTCTCGGATTCGATTAATATACGTAAGAACACATCACAAAACGTGCGCAGAAGTCATCGGTAGGCCTAACACGGCCGGTTTGGCAGTCGGGAGATGATGTGGAAAAACGGCCGAAAATCGACCTCGAGGCTAGGAAAAATTTTATGTAAAAATTTCGACCTCGCGCTACGCAGTCCAAAGTCTCGGATTCGATTAATATACGTAAGAGCACATCACAAAACGTGCGCAGAAGTCATCGGTAGGCCTAACACGGCCGGTTTGGCAGTCGGGAGATGATGTGGAAAAACGGCCGAAAATCGACCTCGAGGCATAGGAAAAATTTTATGTAAAAATTTCGACCTCGCGCTACGCAGTCCAAAGTCTCGGATTCGATTAATATACGTAAGAACACATCACAAAACGTGCGCAGAAGTCATCGGTAGGCCTAACACGGCCGGTTTGGCAGTCGGGAGATGATGTGGAAAAACGGTCGAAAATCGACCTCGAGGCATAGGAAAAATTTTATGTAAAAATTTCGACCTCGCGCTACGCAGTCCAAAGTCTCGGATTCGATTAATATACGTAAGAACACATCACAAAACGTGCGCAGAAGTCATCGGTAGGCCTAACACGGCCGGTTTGGCAGTCGGGAGATGATGTGGAAAAACGGCCGAAAATCGACCTCGAGGCATAGGAAAAATTTTATGTAAAAATTTCGACCTCGCGCTACGCAGTCCAAAGTCTCGGATTCGATTAATATACGTAAGAGCACATCACAAAACGTGCGCAGAAGTCATCGGTAGGCCTAACACGGCCGGTTTGGCAGTCGGGAGATGATGTGGAAAAACGGCCGAAAATCGACCTCGAGGCATAGGAAAAATTTTATGTAAAAATTTCGACCTCGCGCTACGCAGTCCAAAGTCTCGGATTCGATTAATATACGTAAGAACACATCACAAAACGTGCGCAGAAGTCATCGGTAGGCCTAACACGGCCGGTTTGGCAGTCGGGAGATGATGTGGAAAAACGGCCGAAAATCGACCTCGAGGCATAGGAAAAATTTTATGTAAAAATTTCGACCTCGCGCTACGCAGTCCAAAGTCTCGGATTCGATTAATATACGTAAGAGCACATCACAAAACGTGCGCAGAAGTCATCGGTAGGCCTAACACGGCCGGTTTGGCAGTCGGGAGATGATGTGGAAAAACGGCCGAAAATCGACCTCGAGGCATAGGAAAAATTTTATGAAAAAATTTCGACCTCGCGCTACGCAGTCCAAAGTCTCGGATTCGATTAATATACGTAAGAACACATCACAAAACGTGCGCAGAAGTCATCGGTAGGCCTAACACGGCCGGTTTGGCAGTCGGGAGATGATGTGGAAAAACGGCCGAAAATCGACCTCGAGGCATAGGAAAAATTTTATGAAAAAATTTCGACCTCGCGCTACGCAGTCCAAAGTCTCGGATTCGATTAATATACGTAAGAACACATCACAAAACGTGCGCAGAAGTCATCGGTAGGCCTAACACGGCCGGTTTGGCAGTCGGGAGATGATGTGGAAAAACGGCCGAAAATCGACCTCGAGGCATAGGAAAAATTTTATGTAAAAATTTCGATCTCGCGCTACGCAGTCCAAAGTCTCAGATTCGATTAATATACGTAAGAACACATCACAAAACGTGCGCAGAAGTCATCGGTAGGCCTAACACGGCCGGTTTGGCAGTCGGGAGATGATGTGGAAAAACGGCCGAAAATCGACCTCGAGGCACAGGAAAAATTGTATGTAAAAATTTCGACCTCGCGCTACGCAGTCCAAAGTCTCGGATTCGATTAATATACGTAAGAGCACATCACAAAACGTGCGCAGAAGTCATCGGTAGGCCTAACACGGCCGGTTTGGCAGTCGGGAGATGATGTGGAAAAACGGCCGAAAATCGACCTCGAGGCATAGGAAAAATTTTATGAAAAAATTTCGACCTCGCGCTACTCAGTCCAAAGTCTCGGATTCGATTAATATACGTAAGAACACATCACAAAACGTGCGCAGAAGTCATCGGTAGGCCTAACACGGCCGGTTTGGCAGTCGGGAGATGATGTGGAAAAACGGCCGAAAATCGACCTCGAGGCATAGGAAAAATTTTATGAAAAAATTTCGACCTCGCGCTACGCAGTCCAAAGTCTCGGATTCGATTAATATACGTAAGAACACATCACAAAACGTGCGCAGAAGTCATCGGTAGGCCTAATACGGCCGGTTTGGCAGTCGGGAGATGATGTGGAAAAACGGCCGAAAATCGACCTCGAGGCATAGGAAAAATTTTATGTAAAAATTTCGACCTCGCGCTACGCAGTCCAAAGTCTCGGATTCGATTAATATACGTAAGAGCACATCACAAAACGTGCGCAGAAGTCATCGGTAGGCCTAACACGGCCGGTTTGGCAGTCGGGAGATGATGTGGAAAAACGGCCGAAAATCGACCTCGAGGCATAGGAAAAATTTTATGAAAAAATTTCGACCTCGCGCTACGCAGTCCAAAGTCTCGGATTCGATTAATATACGTAAGAGCACATCACAAAACGTGCGCAGAAGTCATCGGTAGGCCTAACACGGCCGGTTTGGCAGTCGGGAGATGATGTGGAAAAACGGTCGAAAATCGACCTCGAGGCATAGGAAAAATTTTATGAAAAAATTTCGACCTCGCGCTACGCAGTCCAAAGTCTCGGATTCGATTAATATACGTAAGAACACATCACAAAACGTGCGCAGAAGTCATCGGTAGGCCTAACACGGCCGGTTTGGCAGTCGGGAGATGATGTGGAAAAACGGCCGAAAATCGACCTCGAGGCATAGGAAAAATTTTATGTAAAAATTTCGACCTCGCGCTACGCAGTCCAAAGTCTCGGATTCGATTAATATACGTAAGAACACATCACAAAACGTGCGCAGAAGTCATCGGTAGGCCTAACACGGCCGGTTTGGCAGTCGGGAGATGATGTGGAAAAACGGCCGAAAATCGACCTCGAGGCATAGGAAAAATTTTATGTAAAAATTTCGACCTCGCGCTACGCAGTCCAAAGTCTCGGATTCGATTAATATACGTAAGAGCACATCACAAAACGTGCGCAGAAGTCATCGGTAGGCCTAACACGGCCGGTTTGGCAGTCGGGAGATGATGTGGAAAAACGGCCGAAAATCGACCTCGAGGCATAGGAAAAATTTTATGTAAAAATTTCGACCTCGCGCTACGCAGTCCAAAGTCTCGGATTCGATTAATATACGTAAGAACACATCACAAAACGTGCGCAGAAGTCATCGGTAGGCCTATCACGGCCGGTTTGGCAGTCGGGAGATGATGTGGAAAAACGGCCGAAAATCGACCTCGAGGCATAGGAAAAATTTTATGTAAAAATTTCGACCTCGCGCTACGCAGTCCAAAGTCTCGGATTCGATTAATATACGTAAGAACACATCACAAAACGTGCGCAGAAGTCATCGGTAGGCCTAACACGGCCGGTTTGGCAGTCGGGAGATGATGTGGAAAAACGGCCGAAAATCGACCTCGAGGCATAGGAAAAATTTTATGTAAAAATTTCGACCTCGCGCTACGCAGTCCAAAGTCTCGGATTCGATTAATATACGTAAGAACACATCACAAAACGTGCGCAGAAGTCATCGGTAGGCCTAACACGGCCGGTTTGGCAGTCGGGAGATAATGTGGAAAAACGGCCGAAAATCGACCTCGAGGCATAGGAAAAATTTTATGTAAAAATTTCGACCTCGCGCTACGCAGTCCAAAGTCTCGGATTCGATTAATATACGTAAGAACACATCACAAAACGTGCGCAGAAGTCATCGGTAGGCCTAACACGGCCGGTTTGGCAGTCGGGAGATGATGTGGAAAAACGGCCGAAAATCGACCTCGAGGCATAGGAAAAATTTTATGTAAAAATTTCGACCTCGCGCTACGCAGTCCAAAGTCTCGGATTCGATTAATATACGTAAGAACACATCACAAAACGTGCGCAGAAGTCATCGGTAGGCCTATCACGGCCGGTTTGGCAGTCGGGAGATGATGTGGAAAAACGGCCGAAAATCGACCTCGAGGCATAGGAAAAATTTTATGTAAAAATTTCGACCTCGCGCTACGCAGTCCAAAGTCTCGGATTCGATTAATATACGTAAGAACACATCACAAAACGTGCGCAGAAGTCATCGGTAGGCCTAACACGGCCGGTTTGGCAGTCGGGAGATGATGTGGAAAAACGGCCGAAAATCGACCTCGAGGCATAGGAAAAATTTTATGTAAAAATTTCGACCTCGCGCTACGCAGTCCAAAGTCTCGGATTCGATTAATATACGTAAGAACACATCACAAAACGTGTGCAGAAGTCATCGGTAGGCCTAACACGGCCGACATGGCAGTCGGGAGATGATGTGGAAAAACGGCCGAAAATCGACCTCGAGGCATAGGAAAAATTTTATGTAAAAATTTCGACGTCGCGCTACGCAGTCCAAAGTCTCGGATTCGATTAATATACGTAAGAGCACATCACAAAACGTGCGCAGAAGTCATCGGTAGGCCTAACACGGCCGGTTTGGCAGTCGGGAGATGATGTGGAAAAACGGCCGAAAATCGACCTCGAGGCATAGGAAAAATTTTATGAAAAAATTTCGACCTCGCGCTACGCAGTCCAAAGTCTCGGATTCGATTAATATACGTAAGAACACATCACAAAACGTGCGCAGAAGTCATCGGTAGGCCTAACACGGCCGGTTTGGCAGTCGGGAGATGATGTGGAAAAACGGCCGAAAATCGACCTCGAGGCATAGGAAAAATTTTATGTAAAAATTTCGACCTCGCGCTACGCAGTCCAAAGTCTCGGATTCGATTAATATACGTAAGAGCACATCACAAAACGTGCGCAGAAGTCATCGGTAGGCCTAACACGGCCGGTTTGGCAGTCGGGAGATGATGTGGAAAAACGGCCGAAAATCGACCTCGAGGCAGAGGATACGATTAATATACGTAAGAGCACATCACAAAACGTGCGCAGAAGTCATCGGTAGGCGTAACACGGCCGGTTTGGCAGTCGGGAGATGATGTGGAAAAACGGCTGAAAATCGACCTCGAGGCATAGGAAAAATTTTATGTAAAAATTTCGACCTCGCGCTACGCAGTCCAAAGTCTCGGATTCGATTAATATACGTAAGAGCACATCACAAAACGTGCGCAGAAGTCATCGGTAGGCCTAACACGGCCGGTTTGGCAGTCGGGAGATGATGTGGAAAAACGGCCGAAAATCGACCTCGAGGCATAGGAAAAATTTTATGTAAAAATTTCGACCTCGCGCTACGCAGTCCAAAGTCTCGGATTCGATTAATATACGTAAGAGCACATCACAAAACGTGCGCAGAAGTCATCGGTAGGCCTAACACGGCCGGTTTGGCAGTCGGGAGATGATGTGGAAAAACGGCCGAAAATCGACCTCGAGGCAGAGGAAAAATTTTATGTAAAAATTTCGACCTCGCGCTACGCAGTCCAAAGTCTCGGATTCGATTAATATACGTAAGAGCACACACAAAACGTGCGCAGAAGTCATCGGTAGGCCTAACACGGCCGGTTTGGCAGTCGGGAGATGATGTGGAAAAACGGCCGAAAATCGACCTCGAGGCATAGGAAAAATTTTATGAAAAAATTTCGACCTCGCGCTACGCAGTCCAAAGTCTCGGATTCGATTAATATACGTAAGAGCACATCATAAAACGTGCGCAGAAGTCATCGGTAGGCCTAACACGGCCGGTCTGGCAGTCGGGAGATGATGTGGAAAAACGGCCGAAAATCGACCTCGAGGCATAGGAAAAATTTTATGTAAAAATTTCGACCTCGCGCTACGCAGTCCAAAGTCTCGGATTCGATTAATATACGTAAGAACACATCACAAAACGTGCGCAGAAGTCATCGGTAGGCCTAACACGGCCGGTTTGGCAGTCGGGAGATGATGTGGAAAAACGGCCGAAAATCGACCTCGAGGCATAGGAAAAATTTTATGAAAAAATTTCGACCACGCGCTATGCAGTCCAAAGTCTCGGATTCGATTAATATACGTAAGAGCACATCACAAAACGTGCGCAGAAGTCATCGGTAGGCCTAACACGGCCGGTTTGGCAGTCGGGAGATGATGTGGAAAAACGGCCGAAAATCGACCTCGAGGCATAGGAAAAATTTTATGAAAAAATTTCGACCTCGCGCTATGCAGTCCAAAGTCTCGGATTCGATTAATATACGTAAGAGCACATCACAAAACGTGCGCAGAAGTCATCGGTAGGCCTAACACGGCCGGTTTGGCAGTCGGGAGATGATGTGGAAAAACGGCCGAAAATCGACCTCGAGGCATAGGAAAAATTTTATGTAAAAATTTCGACCTCGCGCTACGCAGTCCAAAGTCTCGGATTCGATTAATATACGTAAGAGCACATCACAAAACGTGCGCAGAAGTCATCGGTAGGCCTAACACGGCCGGTTTGGCAGTCGGGAGATGATTTGAAAAAACGGTCGAAAATCGACCTCGAGGCGTAGGAAAAATTTTATGAAAAAATTTCGACCTCGCGCTACGCAGTCCAAAGTCTCGGATTCGATTAATATACGTAAGAGCACATCACAAAACGTGCGCAGAAGTCATCGGTAGGCCTAACACGGCCGGTTTGGCAGTCGGGAGATGATGTGGAAAAACGGCCGAAAATCGACCTCGAGGCATAGGAAAAATTTTATGTAAAAATTTCGAGCTCGCGCTACGCAGTCCAAAGTCTCGGATTCGATTAATATACGTAAGAGCACATCACAAAACGTGCGCAGAAGTCATCGGTAGGCCTAACACGGCCGGTTTGGCAGTCGGGAGATGATGTGGAAAAACGGCCGAAAATCGACCTCGAGGCATAGGAAAAATTTTATGTAAAAATTTCGACCTCGCGCTACGCAGTCCAAAGTCTCGGATTCGATTAATATACGTAAGAACACATCACAAAACGTGCGCAGAAGTCATCGGTAGGCCTAACACGGCCGGTTTGGCAGTCGGGAGGTGATGTGGAAAAACGGCCGAAAATTGACCTCGAGGCATAGGAAAAATTTTATGTAAAAATTTCGACCTCGCGCTACGCAGTCCAAAGTCTCGGATTCGATTAATATACGTAAGAACACATCACAAAACGTGCGCAGAAGTCATCGGTAGGCCTAACACGGCCGGTTTGGCAGTCGGGAGATGATGTGGAAAAACGGCCGAAAATCGACCTCGAGGCATAGGAAAAAATTTATGTAAAAATTTCGACCTCGCGCTACGCAGTCCAAAGTCTCGGATTCGATTAATATACGTAAGAACACATCACAAAACGTGCGCAGAAGTCATCGGTAGGCCTAACACGGCCGGTTTGGCAGTCGGGAGATGATGTGGAAAAACGGCCGAAAATCGACCTCGAGGCATAGGAAAAATTTTATGTAAAAATTTCGACCTCGCGCTACGCAGTCCAAAGTCTCGGATTCGATTAATATACGTAAGAACACATCACAAAACGTGCGCAGAAGTCATCGGTAGGCCTAACACGGCCGGTTTGGCAGTCGGGAGATGATGTGGAAAAACGGCCGAAAATCGACCTCGAGGCATAGGAAAAATTTTATGTAAAAATTTCGACCTCGCGCTACGCAGTCCAAAGTCTCGGATTCGATTAATATACGTAAGAACACATCACAAAACGTGCGCAGAAGTCATCGGTAGGCCTAACACGGCCGGTTTGGCAGTCGGGAGATAATGTGGAAAAACGGCCGAAAATCGACCTCGAGGCATAGGAAAAATTTTATGTAAAAATTTCGAGCTCGCGCTATGCAGTCCAAAGTCTCGGATTCGATTAATATACGTAAGTACACATCACAAAACGTGCGCAGAAGTCATCGGTAGGCCTAACACGGCCGGTTTGGCAGTCGGGAGGTGATGTGGAAAAACGGCCGAAAATCGACCTCGAGGCATAGGAAAAATTTTATGAAAAAATTTCGACCTCGCGCTATGCAGTCCAAAGTCTCGGATTCGATTTATATACGTAAGAACACATCACAAAACGTGCGCAGAAGTCATCGGTAGGCCTAACACGGCCGGTTTGGCAGTCGGGAGATAATGTGGAAAAACGGCCGAAAATCGACCTCGAGGCATAGGAAAAATTTTATGAAAAAATTTCGACCTCGCGCTACGCAGTCCAAAGTCTCGGATTCGATTAATATACGTAAGAGCACATCACAAAACGTGCGCAGAAGTCATCGGTAGGCCTAACACGGCCGGTTTGGCGGGAGATGATGTGGAAAAACGGCCGAAAATCGACCTCGAGGCATAGGAAAAATTTTATGTAAAAATTTCGAGCTCGCGCTACGCAGTCCAAAGTCTCGGATTCGATTAATATACGTAAGAGCACATCACAAAACGTGCGCAGAAGTCATCGGCAGGCCTAACACGGCCGGTTTGGCAGTCGGGAGATGATGTGGAAAAACGGCCGAAAATCGACCTCGAGGCATAGGAAAAATTTTATGTAAAAATTTCGACCTCGCGCTACGCAGTCCAAAGTCTCGGATTCGATTAATATACGTAAGAGCACATCACAAAACGTGCGCAGAAGTCATCGGCAGGCCTAACACGGCCGGTATGGCAGTCGGGAGATGATGTGGAAAAACGGCCGAAAATCGACCTCGAGGCATAGGAAAAATTTTATGTAAAAATTTCGACCTCGCGCTACGCAGTCCAAAGTCTCGGATTCGATTAATATACGTAAGAACACATCACAAAACGTGCGCAGAAGTCATCGGTAGGCCTAACACGGCCGGTTTGGCAGTCGGGAGATAATGTGGAAAAACGGCCGAAAATCGACCTCGAGGCATAGGAAAAATTTTATGTAAAAATTTCGACCTCGCGCTATGCAGTCCAAAGTCTCGGATTCGATTAATATACGTAAGAACACATCACAAAACGTGCGCAGAAGTCATCGGTAGGCCTAACACGGCCCGTTTGGCAGTCGGGAGATAATGTGGAAAAACGGCCGAAAATCGACCTCGAGGCATAGGAAAAATTTTATGTAAAAATTTCGAGCTCGCGCTATGCAGTCTAAAGTCTCGGATTCGATTAATATACGTAAGAACACATCACAAAACGTGCGCAGAAGTCATCGGTAGGCCTAACACGGCCGGTTTGGCAGTCGGGAGGTGATGTGGAAAAACGGCCGAAAATCGACCTCGAGGCATAGGAAAAATTTTATGTAAAAATTTCGACCTCGCGCTACGCAGTCCAAAGTCTCGGATTCTATTAATATACGTAAGAACACATCACAAAACGTGCGCAGAAGTCATCGGTAGGCCTAACACGGCCGGTTTGGCAGTCGGGAGATGATGTGGAAAAACGGCCGAAAATCGACCTCGAGGCATAGGAAAAATTTTATGTAAAAATTTCGACCTCGCGCTACGCAGTCCAAAGTCTCGGATTCGATTAATATACGTAAGAGCACATCACAAAACGTGCGCAGAAGTCATCGGTAGGCCTTACACGGCCGGTTTGGCAGTCGGGAGATGATGTGGAAAAACGGCCGAAAATCGACCTCGAGGCATAGGAAAAATTTTATGAAAAAATTTCGACCTCGCGCTACGCAGTCCAAAGTCTCGGATTCGATTAATATACGTAAGAGCACATCACAAAACGTGCGCAGAAGTCATCGGTAGGCCTAACACGGCCGGTTTGGCAGTCGGGAGATGATGTGGAAAAACGGCCGAAAATCGACCTCGAGGCATAGGAAAAATTTTATGTAAAAATTTCGACCTCGCGCTACGCAGTCCAAAGTCTCGGATTCGATTAATATACGTAAGAACACATCACAAAACGTGCGCAGAAGTCATCGGTAGGCCTAACACGGCCGGTTTGGCAGTCGGGAGATGATGTGGAAAAACGGCCGAAAATCGACCTCGAGGCATAGGAAAAATTTTATGTAAAAATTTCGACCTCGCGCTACGCAGTCCAAAGTCTCGGATTCGATTAATATACGTAAGAACACATCACAAAACGTGCGCAGAAGTCATCGGTAGGCCTAACACGGCCGGTTTGGCAGTCGGGAGATGATGTGGAAAAACGGCCGAAAATCGACCTCGAGGCATAGGAAAAATTTTATGTAAAAATTTCGAGCTCGCGCTACGCAGTCCAAAGTCTCGGATTCGATTAATATACGTAAGAGCACATCACAAAACGTGCGCAGAAGTCATCGGTAGGCCTAACACGGCCGGTTTGGCAGTCGGGAGATGATGTGGAAAAACGGCCGAAAATCGACCTCGAGGCATAGGAAAAATTTTATGTAAAAATTTCGACCTCGCGCTACGCAGTCCAAAGTCTCGGATTCGATTAATATACGTAAGAACACATCACAAAACGTGCGCAGAAGTCATCGGTAGGCCTAACACGGCCGGTTTGGCAGTCGGGAGATGATGTGGAAAAACGGCCGAAAATCGACCTCGAGGCATAGGAAAAATTTTATGTAAAAATTTCGAGCTCGCGCTATGCAGTCCAAAGTCTCGGATTCGATTAATATACGTAAGAACACATCACAAAACGTGCGCAGAAGTCATCGGTAGGCCTAACACGGCCGGTTTGGCAGTCGGGAGGTGATGTGGAAAAACGGCCGAAAATCGACCTCGAGGCATAGGAAAAATTTTATGTAAAAATTTCGACCTCGCGCTACGCAGTCCAAAGTCTCGGATTCGATTAATATACGTAAGAACACATCACAAAACGTGCGCAGAAGTCATCGGTAGGCCTAACACGGCCGGTTTGGCAGTCGGGAGATGATGTGGAAAAACGGTCGGAAATCGACCTCGAGGCATAGGAAAAATCTTATGAAAAAATTTCGACCTCGCGCTACGCAGTCCAAAGTCTCGGATTCGATTAATATACGTAAGAGCACATCACAAAACGTGCGCAGAAGTCATCGGTAGGCCTAACACGGCCGGTTTGGCAGTCGGGAGATGATGTGGAAAAACGGTCGAAAATCGACCTCGAGGCATAGGAAAAATTTTATGTAAAAATTTCGACCTCGCGCTACGCAGTCCAAAGTCTCGGATTCGATTAATATACGTAAGAACACATCACAAAACGTGCGCAGAAGTCATCGGTAGGCCTAACACGGCCGGTTTGGCAGTCGGGAGATGATGTGGAAAAACGGCCGAAAATCGACCTCGAGGCATAGGAAAAATTTTATGTAAAAATTTCGAGCTCGCGCTATGCAGTCCAAAGTCTCGGATTCGATTAATATACGTAAGAACACATCACAAAACGTGCGCAGAAGTCATCGGTAGGCCTAACACGGCCGGTTTGGCAGTCGGGAGGTGATGTGGAAAAACGGCCGAAAATCGACCTCGAGGCATAGGAAAAATTTTATGTAAAAATTTCGACCTCGCGCTACGCAGTCCAAAGTCTCGGATTCGATTAATATACGTAAGAACACATCACAAAACGTGCGCAGAAGTCATCGGTAGGCCTAACACGGCCGGTTTGGCAGTCGGGAGATGATGTGGAAAAACGGTCGAAAATCGACCTCGAGGCATAGGAAAAATCTTATGAAAAAATTTCGACCTCGCGCTACGCAGTCCAAAGTCTCGGATTCGATTAATATACGTAAGAGCACATCACAAAACGTGCGCAGAAGTCATCGGTAGGCCTAACACGGCCGGTTTGGCAGTCGGGAGATGATGTGGAAAAACGGTCGAAAATCGACCTCGAGGCATAGGAAAAATTTTATGAAAAAATTTCGACCTCGCGCTACGCAGTCCAAAGTCTCGGCTTCGATTAATATACGTAAGAACACATCACAAAACGTGCGCAGAAGTCATCGGTAGGCCTAACACGGCCGGTTTGGCAGTCGGGAGATGATGTGGAAAAACGGCCGAAAATCGACCTCGAGGCATAGGAAAAATTTTATGTAAAAATTTCGACCTCGCGCTACGCAGTCCAAAGTCTCGGATTCGATTAATATACGTAAGAACACATCACAAAACGTGCGCAGAAGTCATCGGTAGGCCTAACACGGCCGGTTTGGCAGTCGGGAGATGATGTGGAAAAACGGCCGAAAATCGACCTCGAGGCATAGGAAAAATTTTATGTAAAAATTTCGACCTCGCGCTACGCAGTCCAAAGTCTCGGATTCGATTAATATACGTAAGAACACATCACAAAACGTGCGCAGAAGTCATCGGTAGGCCTATCACGGCCGGTTTGGCAGTCGGGAGATGATGTGGAAAAACGGCCGAAAATCGACCTCGAGGCATAGGAAAAATTTTATGTAAAAATTTCGACCTCGCGCTACGCAGTCCAAAGTCTCGGATTCGATTAATATACGTAAGAACACATCACAAAACGTGCGCAGAAGTCATCGGTAGGCCTAACACGGCCGGTTTGGCAGTCGGGAGATGATGTGGAAAAACGGCCGAAAATCGACCTCGAGGCATAGGAAAAATTTTATGAAAAAATTTCGACCTCGCGCTACGCAGTCCAAAGTCTCGGATTCGATTAATATACGTAAGAGCACATCACAAAACGTGCGCAGAAGTCATCGGTAGGCCTAACACGGCCGGTTTGGCAGTCGGGAGATGATGTGGAAAAACGGCCGAAAATCGACCTCGAGGCATAGGAAAAATTTTATGTAAAAATTTCGACCTCGCGCTACGCAGTCCAAAGTCTCGGATTCGATTAATATACGTAAGAACACATCACAAAACGTGCGCAAAAGTCATCGGTAGGCCTAACACGGCCGGTTTGGCAGTCGGGAGATGATGTGGAAAAACGGCCGAAAATCTACCTCGAGGCATAGGAAAAATTTTATGTAAAAATTTCGAGCTCGCGCTACGCAGTCCAAAGTCTCGGATTCGATTAATATACGTAAGAGCACATCACATCAACACGGCCGGTTTGGCAGTCGGGAGATGATGTGGAAAAACGGCCGAAAATCTACCTCGAGGCATAGGAAAAATTTTATGTAAAAATTTCGACCTCGCGCTACGCAGTCCAAAGTCTCGGATTCGATTAATATACGTAAGAACACATCACAAAACGTGCGCAAAAGTCATCGGTAGGCCTAACATGGCCGGTTTGGCAGTCGGGAGATGATGTGGAAAAACGGCCGAAAATCTACCTCGAGGCATAGGAAAAATTTTATGTAAAAATTTCGACCTCGCGCTACGCAGTCCAAAGTCTCGGATTCGATTAATATACGTAAGAACACATCACAAAACGTGCGCAGAAGTCATCGGTAGGCCTAACACGGCCGGTTTGGCAGTCGGGAGATGATGTGGAAAAACGGCCGAAAATCGACCTCGAGGAATATGAAAAATTTTATGTAAAAATTTCGAGCTCGCGCTACGCAGTCCAAAGTCTCGGATTCGATTAATATACGTAAGAGCACATCACAAAACGTGCGCAGAAGTCATCGGTAGGCCTAACACGGCCGGTTTGGCAGTCGGGAGGTGATGTGGAAAAACGGCCGAAAATCGACCTCGAGGCATAGGAAAAATTTTATGTAAAAATTTCGACCTCGCGCTACGCAGTCCAAAGTCTCGGATTCGATTAATATACGTAAGAACACATCACAAAACGTGCGCAGAAGTCATCGGTAGGCCTAACACGGCCGGTTTGGCAGTCGGGAGATGATGTGGAAAAACGGTCGAAAATCGACCTCGAGGCATAGGAAAAATCTTATGAAAAAATTTCGACCTCGCGCTACGCAGTCCAAAGTCTCGGATTCGATTAATATACGTAAGAGCACATCACAAAACGTGCGCAGAAGTCATCGGTAGGCCTAACACGGCCGGTTTGGCAGTCGGGAGATGATGTGGAAAAACGGTCGAAAATCGACCTCGAGGCATAGGAAAAATTTTATGAAAAAATTTCGACCTCGCGCTACGCAGTCCAAAGTCTCGGCTTCGATTAATATACGTAAGAACACATCACAAAACGTGCGCAGAAGTCATCGGTAGGCCTAACACGGCCGGTTTGGCAGTCGGGAGATGATGTGGAAAAACGGCCGAAAATCGACCTCGAGGCATAGGAAAAATTTTATGTAAAAATTTCGACCTCGCGCTACGCAGTCCAAAGTCTCGGATTCGATTAATATACGTAAGAACACATCACAAAACGTGCGCAGAAGTCATCGGTAGGCCTAACACGGCCGGTTTGGCAGTCGGGAGATGATGTGGAAAAACGGCCGAAAATCGACCTCGAGGCATAGGAAAAATTTTATGTAAAAATTTCGACCTCGCGCTACGCAGTCCAAAGTCTCGGATTCGATTAATATACGTAAGAACACATCACAAAACGTGCGCAGAAGTCATCGGTAGGCCTATCACGGCCGGTTTGGCAGTCGGGAGATGATGTGGAAAAACGGCCGAAAATCGACCTCGAGGCATAGGAAAAATTTTATGTAAAAATTTCGACCTCGCGCTACGCAGTCCAAAGTCTCGGATTCGATTAATATACGTAAGAACACATCACAAAACGTGCGCAGAAGTCATCGGTAGGCCTAACACGGCCGGTTTGGCAGTCGGGAGATGATGTGGAAAAACGGCCGAAAATCGACCTCGAGGCATAGGAAAAATTTTATGAAAAAATTTCGACCTCGCGCTACGCAGTCCAAAGTCTCGGATTCGATTAATATACGTAAGAGCACATCACAAAACGTGCGCAGAAGTCATCGGTAGGCCTAACACGGCCGGTTTGGCAGTCGGGAGATGATGTGGAAAAACGGCCGAAAATCGACCTCGAGGCATAGGAAAAATTTTATGTAAAAATTTCGACCTCGCGCTACGCAGTCCAAAGTCTCGGATTCGATTAATATACGTAAGAACACATCACAAAACGTGCGCAAAAGTCATCGGTAGGCCTAACACGGCCGGTTTGGCAGTCGGGAGATGATGTGGAAAAACGGCCGAAAATCTACCTCGAGGCATAGGAAAAATTTTATGTAAAAATTTCGAGCTCGCGCTACGCAGTCCAAAGTCTCGGATTCGATTAATATACGTAAGAGCACATCACATCAACACGGCCGGTTTGGCAGTCGGGAGATGATGTGGAAAAACGGCCGAAAATCTACCTCGAGGCATAGGAAAAATTTTATGTAAAAATTTCGACCTCGCGCTACGCAGTCCAAAGTCTCGGATTCGATTAATATACGTAAGAACACATCACAAAACGTGCGCAAAAGTCATCGGTAGGCCTAACATGGCCGGTTTGGCAGTCGGGAGATGATGTGGAAAAACGGCCGAAAATCTACCTCGAGGCATAGGAAAAATTTTATGTAAAAATTTCGACCTCGCGCTACGCAGTCCAAAGTCTCGGATTCGATTAATATACGTAAGAACACATCACAAAACGTGCGCAGAAGTCATCGGTAGGCCTAACACGGCCGGTTTGGCAGTCGGGAGATGATGTGGAAAAACGGCCGAAAATCGACCTCGAGGAATATGAAAAATTTTATGTAAAAATTTCGAGCTCGCGCTACGCAGTCCAAAGTCTCGGATTCGATTAATATACGTAAGAGCACATCACAAAACGTGCGCAGAAGTCATCGGTAGGCCTAACACGGCCGGTTTGGCAGTCGGGAGGTGATGTGGAAAAACGGCCGAAAATCGACCTCGAGGCATAGGAAAAATTTTATGTAAAAATTTCGACCTCGCGCTACGCAGTCCAAAGTCTCGGATTCGATTAATATACGTAAGAACACATCACAAAACGTGCGCAGAAGTCATCGGTAGGCCTAACACGGCCGGTTTGGCAGTCGGGAGGTGATGTGGAAAAACGGCCGAAAATCGACCTCGAGGCATAGGAAAAATTTTATGTAAAAATTTCGACCTCGCGCTACGCAGTCCAAAGTCTCGGATTCGATTAATATATGTAAGAACACATCACAAAACGTGCGCAGAAGTCATCGGTAGGCCTAACACGGCCGGTTTGGCAGTCGGGAGATGATGTGGAAAAACGGCCGAAAATCGACCTCGAGGCATAGGAAAAATTTCATGTAAAAATTTCGACCTCGCGCTACGCAGTCCAAAGTCTCGGATTCGATTAATATACGTAAGAACACATCACAAAACGTGCGCAGAAGTCATCGGTAGGCCTAACACGGCCGGTTTGGCAGTCGGGAGGTGATGTGGAAAAACGGCCGAAAATCGACCTCGAGGCATAGGAAAAATTTTATGTAAAAATTTCGACCTCGCGCTACGCAGTCCAAAGTCTCGGATTCGATTAATATACGTAAGAACACATCACAAAACGTGCGCAGAAGTCATCGGTAGGCCTAACACGGCCGGTTTGGCAGTCGGGAGGTGATGTGGAAAAACGGCCGAAAATCGACCTCGAGGCATAGGAAAAATTTTATGTAAAAATTTCGACCTCGCGCTACGCAGTCCAAAGTCTCGGATTCGATTAATATACGTAAGAACACATCACAAAACGTGCGCAGAAGTCATCGGTAGGCCTAACACGGCCGGTTTGGCAGTCGGGAGATGATGTGGAAAAACGGCCGAAAATCGACCTCGAGGCATAGGAAAAATTTTACGTAAAAATTTCGAGCTCGCGCTACGCAGTCCAAAGTCTCGGATCCGATTAATATACGTAAGAGCACATCACAAAACGTGCGCAGAAGTCATCGGTAGGATTAACACGGCCGGTTTGGCAGTCGGGAGGTGATGTGGAAAAACGGCCAAAAATCGACCTCGAGGCATAGGAAAAATTTTATGTAAAAATTTCGACCTCGCGCTACGCAGTCCAAAGTCTCGGATTCGATTAATATACGTAAGAACACATCACAAAACGTGCGCAGAAGTCATCGGTAGGCCTAACACGGCCGGTTTGGCAGTCGGGAGATAATGTGGAAAAACGGCCGAAAATCGACCTCGAGGCATAGGAAAAATTTTATGTAAAAATTTCGAGCTCGCGCTACGCAGTCCAAAGTCTCGGATTCGATTAATATACGTAAGAACACATCACAAAACGTGCGCAGAAGTCATCGGTAGGCCTAACACGGCCGGTTTGGCAGTCGGGAGATGATGTGGAAAAACGGCCGAAAATCGACCTCGAGGCATAGGAAAAATTTTATGTAAAAATTTCGACCTCGCGCTACGCAGTCCAAAGTCTCGGATTCGATTAATATACGTAAGAACACATCACAAAACGTGCGCAGAAGTCATCGGTAGGCCTAACACGGCCGGCTTGGCAGTCGGGAGATGATGTGGAAAAACGGCCGAAAATCGACCTCGAGGCATAGGAAAAATTTTATGAAAAAATTTCGACCTCGCGCTACGCAGTCCAAAGTCTCGGATTCGATTAATATACGTAAGAGCACATCACAAAACGTGCGCAGAAGTCATCGGTAGGCCTAACACGGCCGGTTTGGCAGTCGGGAGATGATGTGGAAAAACGGCCGAAAATCGACCTCGAGGCATAGGAAAAATTTTATGTAAAAATTTCGACCTCGCGCTACGCAGTCCAAAGTCTCGGATTCGATTAATATACGTAAGAACACATCACAAAACGTGCGCAGAAGTCATCGGTAGGCCTAACACGGCCGGCTTGGCAGTCGGGAGATGATGTGGAAAAACGGCCGAAAATCGACCTCGAGGCATAGGAAAAATTTTATGTAAAAATTTCGACCTCGCGCTACGCAGTCCAAAGTCTCGGATTCGATTAATATACGTAAGAACACATCACAAAACGTGCGCAGAAGTCATCGGTAGGCCTAACACGGCCGGTTTGGCAGTCGGGAGATGATGTGGAAAAACGGCCGTAAATCGACCTCGAGGCATAGGAAAAATTTTATGTAAAAATTTCGACCTCGCGCTACGCAGTCCAAAGTCTCGGATTCGATTAATATACGTAAGAGCACATCACAAAACGTGCGCAGAAGTCATCGGTAGGCCTAACACGGCCGGTTTGGCAGTCGGGAGATGATGTGGAAAAACGGCCGAAAATCGACCTCGAGGCATAGGAAAAATTTTATGTAAAAATTTCGACCTCGCGCTACGCAGTCCAAAGTCTCGGATTCGATTAATATACGTAAGAGCACATCACAAAACGTGCGCAGAAGTCATCGGTAGGCCTAACACGGCCGGTTTGGCAGTCGGGAGATGATGTAGAAAAACGGCCGAAAATCGACCTCGAGGCATAGGAAAAATTTTATGTAAAAATTTCGACCTCGCGCTACGCTGTCCAAAGTCTCGTATTCGATTAATATACGTAAGAACACATCACAAAGTCATCGGTAGGCCTAACACGGCCGGTTTGGCAGTCGGGAGATGATGTAGAAAAACGGCCGAAAATCGACCTCGAGGCATAGGAAAAATTTTATGAAAAAATTTCGACCTCGCGCTACGCAGTCCAAAGTCTCGGATTCGATTAATATACGTAAGAGCACATCACAAAACGTGCGCAGAAGTCATCGGTAGGCCTAACACGGCCGGTTTGGCAGTCGGGAGATGATGTGGAAAAACGGCCGAAAATCGACCTCGAGGCATAGGAAAAATTTTATGTAAAAATTTCGACCTCGCGCTACGCAGTCCAAAGTCTCGGATTCGATTAATATACGTAAGAGCACATCACAAAACGTGCGCAGAAGTCATCGGTAGGCCTAACACGGCCGGTTTGGCAGTCGGGAGATGATGTGGAAAAACGGCCGAAAATCGACCTCGAGGCATAGGAAAAATTTTATGTAAAAATTTCGACCTCGCGCTACGCAGTCCAAAGTCTCGGATTCGATTAATATACGTAAGAGCACATCACAAAACGTGCGCAGAAGTCATCGGTAGGCCTAACACGGCCGGTTTGGCAGTCGGGAGATAATGTGGAAAAACGGCCGAAAATCGACCTCGAGGCATAGGAAAAATTTTATGTAAAAATTTCGACCTCGCGCTACGCAGTCCAAAGTCTCGGATTCGATTAATATACGTAAGAGCACATCACAAAACGTGCGCAGAAGTCATCGGTAGGCCTAACACGGCCGGTTTGGCAGTCGGGAGATGATGTGGAAAAACGGCCGAAAATCGACCTCGAGGCATAGGAAAAATTTTATGTAAAAATTTCGACCTCGCGCTACGCAGTCCAAAGTCTCGGATTCGATTAATATACGTAAGAGCACATCACAAAACGTGCGCAGAAGTCATCGGTAGGCCTAACACGGCCGGTTTGGCAGTCGGGAGATAATGTGGAAAAACGGCCGAAAATCGACCTCGAGGCATAGGAAAAATTTTATGTAAAAATTTCGACCTCGCGCTACGCTGTCCAAAGTCTCGTATTCGATTAATATACGTAAGAACACATCACAAAGTCATCGGTAGGCCTAACACGGCCGGTTTGGCAGTCGGGAGATGATGTAGAAAAACGGCCGAAAATCGACCTCGAGGCATAGGAAAAATTTTATGAAAAAATTTCGACCTCGCGCTACGCAGTCCAAAGTCTCGGATTCGATTAATATACGTAAGAGCACATCACAAAACGTGCGCAGAAGTCATCGGTAGGCCTAACACGGCCGGTTTGGCAGTCGGGAGATGATGTGGAAAAACGGCCGAAAATCGACCTCGAGGCATAGGAAAAATTTTATGTAAAAATTTCGACCTCGCGCTACGCAGTCCAAAGTCTCGGATTCGATTAATATACGTAAGAGCACATCACAAAACGTGCGCAGAAGTCATCGGTAGGCCTAACACGGCCGGTTTGGCAGTCGGGAGATGATGTGGAAAAACGGCCGAAAATCGACCTCGAGGCATAGGAAAAATTTTATGTAAAAATTTCGACCTCGCGCTACGCAGTCCAAAGTCTCGGATTCGATTAATATACGTAAGAGCACATCACAAAACGTGCGCAGAAGTCATCGGTAGGCCTAACACGGCCGGTTTGGCAGTCGGGAGATAATGTGGAAAAACGGCCGAAAATCGACCTCGAGGCATAGGAAAAATTTTATGTAAAAATTTCGACCTCGCGCTACGCAGTCCAAAGTCTCGGATTCGATTAATATACGTAAGAGCACATCACAAAACGTGCGCAGAAGTCATCGGTAGGCCTAACACGGCCGGTTTGGCAGTCGGGAGATGATGTGGAAAAACGGCCGAAAATCGACCTCGAGGCATAGGAAAAATTTTATGTAAAAATTTCGACCTCGCGCTACGCAGTCCAAAGTCTCGGATTCGATTAATATACGTAAGAGCACATCACAAAACGTGCGCAGAAGTCATCGGTAGGCCTAACACGGCCGGTTTGGCAGTCGGGAGATAATGTGGAAAAACGGCCGAAAATCGACCTCGAGGCATAGGAAAAATTTTATGTAAAAATTTCGACCTCGCGCTACGCAGTCCAAAGTCTCGGATTCGATTAATATACGTAAGAGCACATCACAAAACGTGCGCAGAAGTCATCGGTAGGCCTAACACGGCCGGTTTGGCAGTCGGGAGATGATGTGGAAAAACGGCCGAAAATCGACCTCGAGGCATAGGAAAAATTTTATGTAAAAATTTCGAGCTCGCGCTACGCAGTCCAAAGTCTCGGATTCGATTAATATACGTAAGAACACATCACAAAACGTGCGCAGAAGTCATCGGTAGGCCTAACACGGCCGGTTTCGCAGTCGGGAGATGATGTGGAAAAACGGCCGAAAATCGACCTCGAAGCATAGGAAAAATTTTATGTAAAAATTTCGACCTCGCGCTACGCAGTCCAAAGTCTCGGATTCGATTAATATACGTAAGAGCACATCACAAAACGTGCGCAGAAGTCATCGGTAGGCCTAACACGGCCGGTTTGGCAGTCGGGAGATGATGTGGAAAAACGGCCGAAAATCGACCTCGAGGCATAGGAAAAATTTTATGTAAAAATTTCGACCTCGCGCTACGCAGTCCAAAGTCTCGGATTCGATTAATATACGTAAGAGCACATCACAAAACGTGCGCAGAAGTCATCGGTAGGCCTAACACGGCCGGTTTGGCAGTCGGGAGATAATGTGGAAAAACGGCCGAAAATCGACCTCGGGGCATAGGAAAAATTTTATGTAAAAATTTCGACCTCGCGCTACGCAGTCCAAAGTCTCGGATTCGATTAATATACGTAAGAGCACATCACAAAACGTGCGCAGAAGTCATCGGTAGGCCTAACACGGCCGGTTTGGCAGTCGGGAGATGATGTGGAAAAACGGCCGAAAATCGACCTCGAAGCATAGGAAAAATTTTATGTAAAAATTTCGACCTCGCGCTACGCAGTCCAAAGTCTCGGATTCGATTAATATACGTAAGAGCACATCACAAAACGTGCGCAGAAGTCATCGGTAGGCCTAACATGGCCGGTTTGGCAGTCGGGAGATGATGTAGAAAAACGGCCGAAAATCGACCTCGAGGCATAGGAAAAATTTTATGTAAAAATTTCGACCTCGCGCTACGCTGTCCAAAGTCTCGTATTCGATTAATATACGTAAGAACACATCACAAAGTCATCGGTAGGCCTAACACGGCCGGTTTGGCAGTCGGGAGATGATGTAGAAAAACGGCCGAAAATCGACCTCGAGGCTACGCAGTCCAAAGTCTCGGATTCGATTAATATACGTAAGAGCACATCACAAAACGTGCGCAGAAGTCATCGGTAGGCCTAACACGGCCGGTTTGGCAGTCGGGAGATGATGTGGAAAAACGGCCGAAAATCGACCTCGAAGCATAAGAAAAATTTTATGTAAAAATTTCGACCTCGCGCTACGCAGTCCAAAGTCTCGGATTCGATTAATATACGTAAGAGCACATCACAAAACGTGCGCAGAAGTCATCGGTAGGCCTAACACGGCCGGTTTGGCAGTCGGGAGATGATGTGGAAAAACGGCCGAAAATCGACCTCGAAGCATAGGAAAAATTTTATGTAAAAATTTCGACCTCGCGCTACGCAGTCCAAAGTCTCGGATTCGATTAATATACGTAAGAGCACATCACAAAACGTGCGCAGAAGTCATCGGTAGGCCTAACACGGCCGGTTTGGCAGTCGGGAGATGATGTGGAAAAACGGCCGAAAATCGACCTCGAAGCATAGGAAAAATTTTATGTAAAAATTTCGACCTCGCGCTACGCAGTCCAAAGTCTCGGATTCGATTAATATACGTAAGAGCACATCACAAAACGTGCGCAGAAGTCATCGGTAGGCCTAACACGGCCGGTTTGGCAGTCGGGAGATGATGTGGAAAAACGGCCGAAAATCGACCTCGAAGCATAGGAAAAATTTTATGTAAAAATTTCGACCTCGCGCTACGCAGTCCAAAGTCTCGGATTCGATTAATATACGTAAGAGCACATCACAAAACGTGCGCAGAAGTCATCGGTAGGCCTAACACGGCCGGTTTGGCAGTCGGGAGATGATGTGGAAAAACGGCCGAAAATCGACCTCGAGGCATAGGAAAAATTTTATGTAAAAATTTCGACCTCGCGCTACGCAGTCCAAAGTCTCGGATTCGATTAATATACGTAAGAGCACATCACAAAACGTGCGCAGAAGTCATCGGTAGGCCTAACACGGCCGGTTTGGCAGTCGGGAGATGATGTGGAAAAACGGCCGAAAATCGACCTCGAGGCATAGGAAAAATTTTATGTAAAAATTTCGACCTCGCGCTACGCAGTCCAAAGTCTCGGATTCGATTAATATACGTAAGAACACATCACAAAACGTGCGCAGAAGTCATCGGTAGGCCTAACACGGCCGGTTTGGCAGTCGGGAGATGATGTGGAAAAACGGCCGAAAATCGGAGGCATAGGAAAAATTTTATGTAAAAATTTCGACCTCGCGCTACGCAGTCCAAAGTCTCGGATTCGATTAATATACGTAAGAACACATCACAAAACGTGCGCAGAAGTCATCGGTAGGCCTAACACGGCCGGTTTGGCAGTCGGGAGATGATGTGGAAAAACGGCCGAAAATCGACCTCGAGGCATAGGAAAAATTTTATGTAAAAATTTCGACCTCGCGCTACGCTGTCCAAAGTCTCGTATTCGATTAATATACGTAAGAACACATCACAAAGTCATCGGTAGGCCTAACACGGCCGGTTTGGCAGTCGGGAGATGATGTAGAAAAACGGCCGAAAATCGACCTCGAGGCTACGCAGTCCAAAGTCTCGGATTCGATTAATATACGTAAGAACACATCACAAAACGTGCGCAGAAGTCATCGGTAGGCCTAACACGGCCGGTTTGGCAGTCGGGAGATGATGTGGAAAAACGGCCGAAAATCGACCTCGAGGCATAGGAAAAATTTTATGTAAAAATTTCGACCTCGCGCTACGCAGTCCAAAGTCTCGGATTCGATTAATATACGTAAGAGCACATCACAAAACGTGCGCAGAAGTTATCGGTAGGCCTAACACGGCCGGTTTGGCATTCGGGAGATGATGTAGAAAAACGGCCGAAAATCGACCTCGAGGCATAGGAAAAATTTTATGTAAAAATTTCGACCTCGCGCTACGCTGTCCAAAGTCTCGTATTCGATTAATATACGTAAGAACACATCACAAAGTCATCGGTAGGCCTAACACGGCCGGTTTGGCAGTCGGGAGATGATGTAGAAAAACGGCCGAAAATCGACCTCGAGGCTACGCAGTCCAAAGTCTCGGATTCGATTAATATACGTAAGAACACATCACAAAACGTGCGCAGAAGTCATCGGTAGGCCTAACACGGCCGGTTTGGCAGTCGGGAGATGATGTGGAAAAACGGCCGAAAATCGACCTCGAGGCATAGGAAAAATTTTATGTAAAAATTTCGACCTCGCGCTACGCAGTCCAAAGTCTCGGATTCGATTAATATACGTAAGAGCACATCACAAAACGTGCGCAGAAGTCATCGGTAGGCCTAACACGGCCGGTTTGGCAGTCGGGAGATGATGTGGAAAAACGGCCGAAAATCGACCTCGAGGCATAGGAAAAATTTTATGTAAAAATTTCGACCTCGCGCTACGCAGTCCAAAGTCTCGGATTCGATTAATATACGTAAGAGCACATCACAAAACGTGCGCAGAAGTTATCGGTAGGCCTAACACGGCCGGTTTGGCATTCGGGAGATGATGTAGAAAAACGGCCGAAAATCGACCTCGAGGCATAGGAAAAATTTTATGTAAAAATTTCGACCTCGCGCTACGCAGTCCAAAGTCTCGGATTCGATTAATATACGTAAGAGCACATCACAAAACGTGCGCAGAAGTTATCGGTAGGCCTAACACGGCCGGTTTGGCATTCGGGAGATGATGTAGAAAAACGGCCGAAAATCAACCTCGAGGCATAGGAAAAATTTTATGTAAAAATTTCGACCTCGCGCTACGCTGTCCAAAGTCTCGTATTCGATTAATATACGTAAGAACACATCACAAAGTCATCGGTAGGCCTAACACGGCCGGTTTGGCAGTCGGGAGATGATGTGGAAAAACGGCCGAAAATCGACCTCGAGGCATAGGAAAAATTTTATGTAAAAATTTCGACCTCGCGCTACGCAGTCCAAAGTCTCGGATTCGATTAATATACGTAAGAGCACATCACAAAACGTGCGCAGAAGTCATCGGTAGGCCTAACACGGCCGGTTTGGCAGTCGGGAGATGATGTGGCAAAACGGCCGAAAATCGACCTCGAGGCATAGGAAAAATTTTATGTAAAAATTTCGACCTCGCGCTACGCAGTCCAAAGTCTCGGATTCGATTAATATACGTAAGAGCACATCACAAAACGTGCGCAGAAGTCATCGGTAGGCCTAACACGGCCGGTTTGGCAGTCGGGAGATATTGTGGAAAAACGGCCGAAAATCGACCTCGAGGCATAGGAAAAATTTTATGTAAAAATTTCGACCTCGCCCTACGCAGTCCAAAGTCTCGGATTCGATTAATATACGTAAGAGCACATCACAAAACGTGCGCAGAAGTCATCGGTAGGCCTAACACTGCCGGTTTGGCAGTCGGGAGATGATGTGGAAAAACGGCCGAAAATCGACCTCGAGGCATAGGAAAAATTTTATGTAAAAATTTCGACCTCGCGCTACGCAGTCCAAAGTCTCGGATTCGATTAATATACGTAAGAGCACATCACAAAACGTGCGCAGAAGTCATCGGTAGGCCTAACACGGCCGGTTTGGCAGTCGGGAGATATTGTGGAAAAACGGCCGAAAATCGACCTCGAGGCATAGGAAAAATTTTATGTAAAAATTTCGACCTCGCCCTACGCAGTCCAAAGTCTCGGATTCGATTAATATACGTAAGAGCACATCACAAAACGTGCGCAGAAGTCATCGGTAGGCCTAACACGGCCGGTTTGGCAGTCGGGAGATGATGTGGAAAAACGGCCGAAAATCGACCTCGAGGCATAGGAAAAATTTTATGTAAAAATTTCGACCTCGCGCTACGCAGTCCAAAGTCTCGGATTCGATTAATATACGTAAGAGCACATCACAAAACGTGCGCAGAAGTCATCGGTAGGCCTAACACGGCCGGTTTGGCAGTCGGGAGATAATGTGGAAAAACGACCGAAAATCGACCTCGAGGCATAGGAAAAATTTTATGTAAAAATTTCGACCTCGCGCTACGCAGTCCAAAGTCTCGGATTCGATTAATATACGTAAGAGCACATCACAAAACGTGCGCAGAAGTCATCGGTAGGCCTAACACGGCCGGTTTGGCAGTCGGGAGATGATGTGGAAAAACGGCCGAAAATCGACCTCGAGGCATAGGAAAAATTTTATGTAAAAATTTCGACCTCGCGCTACGCAGTCCAAAGTCTCGGATTCGATTAATATACGTAAGAACACATCACAAAACGTGCGCAGAAGTCATCGGTAGGCCTAACGCGGCCGGTTTCGCAGTCGGGAGATGATGTGGAAAAACGGCCGAAAATCGACCTCGAAGCATAGGAAAAATTTTATGTAAAAATTTCGACCTCGCGCTACGCAGTCCAAAGTCTCGGATTCGATTAATATACGTAAGAGCACATCACAAAACGTGCGCAGAAGTCATCGGTAGGCCTAACACGGCCGGTTTGGCAGTCGGGAGATGATGTGGAAAAACGGCCGAAAATCGACCTCGAGGCATAGGAAAAATTTTATGTAAAAATTTCGACCTCGCGCTACGCAGTCCAAAGTCTCGGATTCGATTAATATACGTAAGAGCACATCACAAAACGTGCGCAGAAGTCATCGGTAGGCCTAACACGGCCGGTTTGGCAGTCGGGAGATGATGTGGAAAAACGGCCGAAAATCGACCTCGAGGCATAGGAAAAATTTTATGTAAAAATTTCGACCTCGCGCTACGCAGTCCAAAGTCTCGGATTCGATTAATATACGTAAGAACACATCACAAAACGTGCGCAGAAGTCATCGGTAGGCCTAACACGGCCGGTTTCGCAGTCGGGAGATGATGTGGAAAAACGGCCGAAAATCGACCTCGAAGCATAGGAAAAATTTTATGTAAAAATTTCGACCTCGCGCTAAGCAGTCCAAAGTCTCGGATTCGATTAATATACGTAAGAGCACATCACAAAACGTGCGCAGAAGTCATCGGTAGGCCTAACACGGCCGGTTTGGCAGTCGGGAGATGATGTGGAAAAACGGCCGAAAATCGACCTCGAGGCATAGGAAAAATTTTATGAAAAAATTTCGACCTCGCGCTACGCAGTCCAAAGTCTCGGATTCGATTAATATACGTAAGAACACATCACAAAACGTGCGCAGAAGTCATCGGTAGGCCTAACACGGCCGGTTTGGCAGTCGGGAGATGATGTGGAAAAACGGCCGAAAATCGACCTCGAGGCATAGGAAAAATTTTATGTAAAAATTTCGACCTCGCGCTACGCAGTCCAAAGTCTCGGATTCGATTAATATACGTAAGAGCACATCACAAAACGTGCGCAGAAGTCATCGGTAGGCCTAACACGGCCGGTTTGGCAGTCGGGAGATGATGTGGAAAAACGGCCGAAAATCGACCTCGAGGCATAGGAAAAATTTTATGTAAAAATTTCGACCTCGCGCTACGCAGTCCAAAGTCTCGGATTCGATTAATATACGTAAGAGCACATCACAAAACGTGCGCAGAAGTCATCGGTAGGCCTAACACGGCCGGTTTGGCAGTCGGGAGATGATGTGGAAAAACGGCCGAAAATCGACCTCGAGGCATAGGAAAAATTTTATGAAAAAATTTCGACCTCGCGCTACGCAGTCCAAAGTCTCGGATTCGATTAATATACGTAAGAACACATCACAAAACGTGCGCGGAAGTCATCGAAAGGCCTAACACGGCCGGTTTGGCAGTCGGGAGATGATGTGGAAAAACGGCCGAAAATCGACCTCGAGGCATAGGAAAAATTTTATGTAAAAATTTCGACCTCGCGCTACGCAGTCCAAAGTCTCGGATTCGATTAATATACGTAAGAACACATCACAAAACGTGCGCAGAAGTCATCGGTAGGCCTAACACGGCCGGTTTGGCAGTCGGGAGATGATGTGGAAAAACGGCCGAAAATCGACCTCGAGGCATAGGAAAAATTTTATGTAAAAATTTCGACCTCGCGCTACGCAGTCCAAAGTCTCGGATTCGATTAATATACGTAAGAGCACATCACAAAACGTGCGCAGAAGTCATCGGTAGGCCTAACACGGCCGGTTTGGCAGTCGGGAGATGATGTGGAAAAACGGCCGAAAATCGACCTCGAGGCATAGGAAAAATTTTATGTAAAAATTTCGACCTCGCGCTACGCAGTCCAAAGTCTCGGATTCGATTAATATACGTAAGAACACATCACAAAACGTGCGCAGAAGTCATCGGTAGGCCTAACACGGCCGGTTTGGCAGTCGGGAGATGATGTGGAAAAACGGCCGAAAATCGACCTCGAGGCATAGGAAAAATTTTATGTAAAAATTTCGACCTCGCGCTACGCAGTCCAAAGTCTCGGATTCGATTAATATACGTAAGAACACATCACAAAACGTGCGCAGAAGTCATCGGTAGGCCTAACACGGCCGGTTTGGCAGTCAAGAGATGATGTGGAAAAACGGCCGAAAATCGACCTCGAGGCATAGGAAAAATTTTATGTAAAAATTTCGACCTCGCGCTACGCAGTCCAAAGTCTCGGATTCGATTAATATACGTAAGAGCACATCACAAAACGTGCGCAGAAGTCATCGGTAGGCCTAACACGGCCGGTTTGGCAGTCGGGAGATGATGTGGAAAAACGGCCGAAAATCGACCTCGAGGCATAGGAAAAATTTTATGTAAAAATTTCGACCTCGCGCTACGCAGTCCAAAGTCTCGGATTCGATTAATATACGTAAGAGCACATCACAAAACGTGCGCAGAAGTCATCGGTAGGCCTAACACGGCCGGTTTGGCAGTCGGGAGATGATGTGGAAAAACGGCCGAAAATCGACCTCGAGGCATAGGAAAAATTTTATGTAAACATTTCGACCTCGCGCTACGCAGTCCAAAGTCTCGGATTCGATTAATATACGTAAGAACACATCACAAAACGTGCGCAGAAGTCATCGGTAGGCCTAACACGGCCGGTTTGGCAGTCGGGAGATGATGTGGAAAAACGGCCGAAAATCGACCTCGAGGCATAGGAAAAATTTTATGTAAAAATTTCGACCTCGCGCTACGCAGTCCAAAGTCTCGGATTCGATTAATATACGTAAGAGCACATCACAAAACGTGCGCAGAAGTCATCGGTAGGCCTAACACGGCCGGTTTGGCAGTCGGGAGATGATGTGGAAAAACGGCCGAAAATCGACCTCGAGGCATAGGAAAAATTTTATGAAAAAATTTCGACCTCGCGCTACGCAGTCCAAAGTCTCGGATTCGATTAATATACGTAAGAACACATCACAAAACGTGCGCAGAAGTCATCGGTAGGCCTAACACGGCCGGTTTGGCAGTCGGGAGATGATGTGGAAAAACGGCCGAAAATCGACCTCGAGGCATAGGAAAAATTTTATGTAAAAATTTCGACCTCGCGCTACGCAGTCCAAAGTCTCGGATTCGATTAATATACGTAAGAACACATCACAAAACGTGCGCAGAAGTCATCGGTAGGCCTAACACGGCCGGTTTGGCAGTCGGGAGATGATGTGGAAAAACGGCCGAAAATCGACCTCGAGGCATAGGAAAAATTTTATGTAAAAATTTCGACCTCGCGCTACGCAGTCCAAAGTCTCGGATTCGATTAATATACGTAAGAACACATCACAAAACGTGCGCAGAAGTCATCGGTAGGCCTATCACGGCCGGTTTGGCAGTCGGGAGATGATGTGGAAAAACGGCCGAAAATCGACCTCGAGGCATAGGAAAAATTTTATGTAAAAATTTCGACCTCGCGCTACGCAGTCCAAAGTCTCGGATTCGATTAATATACGTAAGAGCACATCACAAAACGTGCGCAGAAGTCATCGGTAGGCCTAACACGGCCGGTTTGGCAGTCGGGAGATGATGTGGAAAAACGGCCGAAAATCGACCTTTTATGTAAAAATTTCGACCTCGCGCTACGCAGTCCAAAGTCTCGGATTCGATTAATATACGTAAGAGCACATCACAAAACGTGCGCAGAAGTCATCGGTAGGCCTAACACGGCCGGTTTGGCAGTCGGGAGATGATGTGGAAAAACGGCCGAAAATCGACCTCGAGGCATAGGAAAAATTTTATGTAAAAATTTCGACCTCGCGCTACGCAGTCCAAAGTCTCGGATTCGATTAATATACGTAAGAGCACATCACAAAACGTGCGCAGAAGTCATCGGTAGGCCTAACACGGCCGGTTTGGCAGTCGGGAGATGATGTGGAAAAACGGCCGAAAATCGACCTCGAGGCATAGGAAAAATTTTATGAAAAAATTTCGACCTCGCGCTACGCAGTCCAAAGTCTCGGATTCGATTAATATACGTAAGAACACATCACAAAACGTGCGCAGAAGTCATCGGTAGGCCTAACACGGCCGGTTTGGCAGTCGGGAGATGATGTGGAAAAACGGCCGAAAATCGACCTCGAGGCATAGGAAAAATTTTATGTAAAAATTTCGACCTCGCGCTACGCAGTCCAAAGTCTCGGATTCGATTAATATACGTAAGAGCACATCACAAAACGTGCGCAGAAGTCATCGGTAGGCCTAACACGGCCGGTTTGGCAGTCGGGAGATGATGTGGAAAAACGGCCGAAAATCGACCTCGAGGCATAGGAAAAATTTTATGTAAAAATTTCGACCTCGCGCTACGCAGTCCAAAGTCTCGGATTCGATTAATATACGTAAGAGCACATCACAAAACGTGCGCAGAAGTCATCGGTAGGCCTAACACGGCCGGTTTGGCAGTCGGGAGATGATGTGGAAAAACGGCCGAAAATCGACCTCGAGGCATAGGAAAAATTTTATGAAAAAATTTCGACCTCGCGCTACGCAGTCCAAAGTCTCGGATTCGATTAATATACGTAAGAACACATCACAAAACGTGCGCAGAAGTCATCGGTAGGCCTAACACGGCCGGTTTGGCAGTCGGGAGATGATGTGGAAAAACGGCCGAAAATCGACCTCGAGGCATAGGAAAAATTTTATGTAAAAATTTCGACCTCGCGCTACGCAGTCCAAAGTCTCGGATTCGATTAATATACGTAAGAACACATCACAAAACGTGCGCAGAAGTCATCGGTTGGCCTAACACGGCCGGTTTGGCAGTCGGGAGATGATGTGGAAAAACGGCCGAAAATCGACCTCGAGGCATAGGAAAAATTTTATGTAAAAATTTCGACCTCGCGCTACGCAGTCCAAAGTCTCGGATTCGATTAATATACGTAAGAGCACAACACAAAACGTGCGCAGAAGTCATCGGTAGGCCTAACACGGCCGGTTTGGCAGTCGGGAGATGATGTGGAAAAACGGCCGAAAATCGACCTCGAGGCATAGGAAAAATTTTATGTAAAAATTTCGACCTCGCGCTACGCAGTCCAAAGTCTCGGATTCGATTAATATACGTAAGAACACATCACAAAACGTGCGCAAAAGTCAGTCATCGGTAGGCCTATCACGGCCGGTTTGGCAGTCGGGAGATGATGTGGAAAAACGGCCGAAAATCGACCTCGAGGCATAGGAAAAATTTTATGTAAAAATTTCGACCTCGCGCTACGCAGTCCAAAGTCTCGGATTCGATTAATATACGTAAGAACACATCACAAAACGTGCGCAGAAGTCATCGGTAGGCCTAACACGGCCGGTTTGGCAGTCGGGAGATGATGTGGAAAAACGGCCGAAAATCGACCTCGAGGCATAGGAAAAATTTTATGAAAAAATTTCGACCTCGCGCTACGCAGTCCAAAGTCTCGGATTCGATTAATATACGTAAGAACACATCACAAAACGTGCGCAGAAGTCATCGGTAGGCCTAACACGGCCGGTTTGGCAGTCGGGAGATGATGTGGAAAAACGGCCGAAAATCGACCTCGAGGCATAGGAAAAATTTTATGTAAAAATTTCGACCTCGCGCTACGCAGTCCAAAGTCTCGGATTCGATTAATATACGTAAGAGCACATCACAAAACGTGCGCAGAAGTCATCGGTAGGCCTAACACGGCCGGTTTGGCAGTCGGGAGATGATGTGGAAAAACGGCCGAAAATCGACCTCGAGGCATAGGAAAAATTTTATGAAAAAATTTCGACCTCGCGCTACGCAGTCCAAAGTCTCGGATTCGATTAATATACGTAAGAACACATCACAAAACGTGCGCAGAAGTCATCGGTAGGCCTAACACGGCCGGTTTGGCAGTCGGGAGATGATGTGGAAAAACGGCCGAAAATCGACCTCGAGGCATAGGAAAAATTTTATGTAAAAATTTCGACCTCGCGCTACGCAGTCCAAAGTCTCGGATTCTATTAATATACGTAAGAACACATCACAAAACGTGCGCAGAAGTCATCGGTAGGCCTAACACGGCCGGTTTGGCAGTCGGGAGATGATGTGGAAAAACGGCCGAAAATCGACCTCGAGGCATAGGAAAAATTTTATGTAAAAATTTCGACCTCGCGCTACGCAGTCCAAAGTCTCGGATTCGATTAATATACGTAAGAGCACATCACAAAACGTGCGCAGAAGTCATCGGTAGGCCTAACACGGCCGGTTTGGCAGTCGGGAGATGATGTGGAAAAACGGCCGAAAATCGACCTCGAGGCATAGGAAAAATTTTATGTAAAAATTTCGACCTCGCGCTACGCAGTCCAAAGTCTCGGATTCGATTAATATACGTAAGAACACATCACAAAACGTGCGCAGAAGTCATCGGTAGGCCTAACACGGCCGGTTTGGCAGTCGGGAGATGATGTGGAAAAACGGCCGAAAATCGATCTCGAGGCATAGGAAAAATTTTATGTAAAAATTTCGACCTCGCGCTACGCAGTCCAAAGTCTCGGATTCGATTAATATACGTAAGAGCACATCACAAAACGTGCGCAGAAGTCATCGGTAGGCCTAACACGGCCGGTTTGGCAGTCGGGAGATGATGTGGAAAAACAGCCGAAAATCGACCTCGAGGCATAGGAAAAATTTTATGAAAAAATTTCGACCTCGCGCTACGCAGTCCAAAGTCTCGGATTCGATTAATATACGTAAGAACACATCACAAAACGTGCGCAGAAGTCATCGGTAGGCCTAACACGGCCGGTTTGGCAGTCGGGAGATGATGTGGAAAAACGGCCGAAAATCGACCTCGAGGCATAGGAAAAATTTTATGTAAAAATTTCGACCTCGCGCTACGCAGTCCAAAGTCTCGGATTCGATTAATATACGTAAGAACACATCACAAAACGTGCGCAGAAGTCATCGGTAGGCCTAACACGGCCGGTTTGGCAGTCGGGAGATGATGTGGAAAAACGGCCGAAAATCGACCTCGAGGCATAGGAAAAATTTTATGTAAAAATTTCGACCTCGCGCTACGCAGTCCAAAGTCTCGGATTCGATTAATATACGTAAGAACACATCACAAAACGTGCGCAGAAGTCATCGGTAGGCCTAACACGGCCGGTTTGGCAGTCGGGAGATGATGTGGAAAAACGGCCGAAAATCGACCTCGAGGCATAGGAAAAATTTTATGTAAAAATTTCGACCTCGCGCTACGCAGTCCAAAGTCTCGGATTCGATTAATATACGTAAGAGCACAACACAAAACGTGCGCAGAAGTCATCGGTAGGCCTAACACGGCCGGTTTGGCAGTCGGGAGATGATGTGGAAAAACGGCCGAAAATCGACCTCGAGGCATAGCAAAAATTTTATGTAAAAATTTCGACCTCGCGCTACGCAGTCCAAAGTCTCGGATTCGATTAATATACGTAAGAGCACATCACAAAACGTGCGCAGAAGTCATCGGTAGGCCTAACACGGCCGGTTTGGCAGTCGGGAGATGATGTGGAAAAACGCCGAAAATCGACCTCGAGGCATAGGAAAAATTTTATGTAAAAATTTCGACCTCGCGCTACGCAGTCCAAAGACTCGGATTCGATTAATATACGTAAGAACACATCACAAAACGTGCGCAGAAGTCATCGGTAGGCCTAACACGGCCGGTTTGGCAGTCGGGAGATGATGTGGAAAAACGGCCGAAAATCGACCTCGAGGCATAGGAAAAATTTTATGTAAAAATTTCGACCTCGCGCTACGCAGTCCAAAGTCTCGGATTCGATTAATATACGTAAGAGCACATCACAAAACGTGCGCAGAAGTCATCGGTAGGCCTAACACGGCCGGTTTGGCAGTCGGGAGATGATGTGGAAAAACGGCCGAAAATCGACCTCGAGGCATAGGAAAAATTTTATGAAAAAATTTCGACCTCGCGCTACGCAGTCCAAAGTCTCGGATTCGATTAATATACGTAAGAACACATCACAAAACGTGCGCAGAAGTCATCGGTAGGCCTAACACGGCCGGTTTGGCAGTCGGGAGATGATGTGGAAAAACGGCCGAAAATCGACCTCGAGGCATAGGAAAAATTTTATGTAAAAATTTCGACCTCGCGCTACGCAGTCCAAAGTCTCGGATTCGATTAATATACGTAAGAACACATCACAAAACGTGCGCAAAAGTCAGTCATCGGTAGGCCTATCACGGCCGGTTTGGCAGTCGGGAGATGATGTGGAAAAACGGCCGAAAATCGACCTCGAGGCATAGGAAAAATTTTATGTAAAAATTTCGACCTCGCGCTACGCAGTCCAAAGTCTCGGATTCGATTAATATACGTAAGAGCACATCACAAAACGTGCGCAGAAGTCATCGGTAGGCCTAACACGGCCGGTTTGGCAGTCGGGAGATGATGTGGAAAAACGGCCGAAAATCGACCTCGAGGCATAGGAAAAATTTTATGAAAAAATTTCGACCTCGCGCTACGCAGTCCAAAGTCTCGGATTCGATTAATATACGTAAGAACACATCACAAAACGTGCGCAGAAGTCATCGGTAGGCCTAACACGGCCGGTTTGGCAGTCGGGAGATGATGTGGAAAAACGGCCGAAAATCGACCTCGAGGCATAGGAAAAATTTTATGTAAAAATTTCGACCTCGCGCTACGCAGTCCAAAGTCTCGGATTCGATTAATATACGTAAGAACACATCACAAAACGTGCGCAAAAGTCAGTCATCGGTAGGCCTATCACGGCCGGTTTGGCAGTCGGGAGATGATGTGGAAAAACGGCCGAAAATCGACCTCGAGGCATAGGAAAAATTTTATGTAAAAATTTCGACCTCGCGCTATGCAGTCCAAAGTCTCGGATTCGATTAATATACGTAAGAGCACATCACAAAACGTGCGCAGAAGTCATCGGTAGGCCTAACACGGCCGGTTTGGCAGTCGGGAGATGATGTGGAAAAACGGCCGAAAATCAACCTCGAGGCATAGGAAAAATTTTATGAAAAAATTTCGACCTCGCGCTACGCAGTCCAAAGTCTCGGATTCGATTAATATACGTAAGAGCACATCACAAAACGTGCGCAGAAGTCATCGGTAGGCCTAACACGGCCGGTTTGGCAGTCGGGAGATGATGTGGAAAAACGGCCGAAAATCGACCTCGAGGCATAGGAAAAATTTTATGAAAAAATTTCGACCTCGCGCTACGCAGTCCAAAGTCTCGGATTCGATTAATATACGTAAGAACACATCACAAAACGTGCGCAGAAGTCATCGGTAGGCCTAACACGGCCGGTTTGGCAGTCGGGAGATGATGTGGAAAAACGGCCGAAAATCGACCTCGAGGCATAGGAAAAATTTTATGTAAAAATTTCGACCTCGCGCTACGCAGTCCAAAGTCTCGGATTCGATTAATATACGTAAGAGCACAACACAAAACGTGCGCAGAAGTCATCGGTAGGCCTAACACGGCCGGTTTGGCAGTCGGGAGATGATGTGGAAAAACGGCCGAAAATCGACCTCGAGGCATAGGAAAAATTTTATGAAAAAATTTCGACCTCGCGCTACGCAGTCCAAAGTCTCGGATTCGATTAATATACGTAAGAACACATCACAAAACGTGCGCAGAAGTCATCGGTAGGCCTAACACGGCCGGTTTGGCAGTCGGGAGATGATGTGGAAAAACGGCCGAAAATCGATCTCGAGGCATAGGAAAAATTTTATGTAAAAATTTCGACCTCGCGCTACGCAGTCCAAAGTCTCGGATTCGATTAATATACGTAAGAGCACATCACAAAACGTGCGCAGAAGTCATCGGTAGGCCTAACACGGCCGGTTTGGCAGTCGGGAGATGATGTGGAAAAACAGCCGAAAATCGACCTCGAGGCATAGGAAAAATTTTATGAAAAAATTTCGACCTCGCGCTACGCAGTCCAAAGTCTCGGATTCGATTAATATACGTAAGAACACATCACAAAACGTGCGCAGAAGTCATCGGTAGGCCTAACACGGCCGGTTTGGCAGTCGGGAGATGATGTGGAAAAACGGCCGAAAATCGACCTCGAGGCATAGGAAAAATTTTATGTAAAAATTTCGACCTCGCGCTACGCAGTCCAAAGTCTCGGATTCGATTAATATACGTAAGAACACATCACAAAACGTGCGCAGAAGTCATCGGTGGGCCTAACACGGCCGGTTTGGCAGTCGGGAGATGATGTGGAAAAACGGCCGAAAATCGACCTCGAGGCATAGCAAAAATTTTATGTAAAAATTTCGACCTCGCGCTACGCAGTCCAAAGTCTCGGATTCGATTAATATACGTAAGAGCACATCACAAAACGTGCGCAGAAGTCATCGGTAGGCCTAACACGGCCGGTTTGGCAGTCGGGAGATGATGTGGAAAAACGCCGAAAATCGACCTCGAGGCATAGGAAAAATTTTATGTAAAAATTTCGACCTCGCGCTACGCAGTCCAAAGTCTCGGATTCGATTAATATACGTAAGAGCACATCACAAAACGTGCGCAGAAGTCATCGGTAGGCCTAACACGGCCGGTTTGGCAGTCGGGAGATGATGTGGAAAAACGGCCGAAAATCGACCTCGAGGCATAGGAAAAATTTTATGAAAAAATTTCGACCTCGCGCTACGCAGTCCAAAGTCTCGGATTCGATTAATATACGTAAGAACACATCACAAAACGTGCGCAGAAGTCATCGGTAGGCCTAACACGGCCGGTTTGGCAGTCGGGAGATGATGTGGAAAAACGGCCGAAAATCGACCTCGAGGCATAGGAAAAATTTTATGTAAAAATTTCGACCTCGCGCTACGCAGTCCAAAGTCTCGGATTCGATTAATATACGTAAGAACACATCACAAAACGTGCGCAAAAGTCAGTCATCGGTAGGCCTATCACGGCCGGTTTGGCAGTCGGGAGATGATGTGGAAAAACGGCCGAAAATCGACCTCGAGGCATAGGAAAAATTTTATGTAAAAATTTCGACCTCGCGCTATGCAGTCCAAAGTCTCGGATTCGATTAATATACGTAAGAGCACATCACAAAACGTGCGCAGAAGTCATCGGTAGGCCTAACACGGCCGGTTTGGCAGTCGGGAGATGATGTGGAAAAACGGCCGAAAATCAACCTCGAGGCATAGGAAAAATTTTATGAAAAAATTTCGACCTCGCGCTACGCAGTCCAAAGTCTCGGATTCGATTAATATACGTAAGAGCACATCACAAAACGTGCGCAGAAGTCATCGGTAGGCCTAACACGGCCGGTTTGGCAGTCGGGAGATGATGTGGAAAAACGGCCGAAAATCGACCTCGAGGCATAGGAAAAATTTTATGAAAAAATTTCGACCTCGCGCTACGCAGTCCAAAGTCTCGGATTCGATTAATATACGTAAGAACACATCACAAAACGTGCGCAGAAGTCATCGGTAGGCCTAACACGGCCGGTTTGGCAGTCGGGAGATGATGTGGAAAAACGGCCGAAAATCGACCTCGAGGCATAGGAAAAATTTTATGTAAAAATTTCGACCTCGCGCTACGCAGTCCAAAGTCTCGGATTCGATTAATATACGTAAGAGCACAACACAAAACGTGCGCAGAAGTCATCGGTAGGCCTAACACGGCCGGTTTGGCAGTCGGGAGATGATGTGGAAAAACGGCCGAAAATCGACCTCGAGGCATAGGAAAAATTTTATGAAAAAATTTCGACCTCGCGCTACGCAGTCCAAAGTCTCGGATTCGATTAATATACGTAAGAACACATCACAAAACGTGCGCAGAAGTCATCGGTAGGCCTAACACGGCCGGTTTGGCAGTCGGGAGATGATGTGGAAAAACGGCCGAAAATCGATCTCGAGGCATAGGAAAAATTTTATGTAAAAATTTCGACCTCGCGCTACGCAGTCCAAAGTCTCGGATTCGATTAATATACGTAAGAGCACATCACAAAACGTGCGCAGAAGTCATCGGTAGGCCTAACACGGCCGGTTTGGCAGTCGGGAGATGATGTGGAAAAACAGCCGAAAATCGACCTCGAGGCATAGGAAAAATTTTATGAAAAAATTTCGACCTCGCGCTACGCAGTCCAAAGTCTCGGATTCGATTAATATACGTAAGAACACATCACAAAACGTGCGCAGAAGTCATCGGTAGGCCTAACACGGCCGGTTTGGCAGTCGGGAGATGATGTGGAAAAACGGCCGAAAATCGACCTCGAGGCATAGGAAAAATTTTATGTAAAAATTTCGACCTCGCGCTACGCAGTCCAAAGTCTCGGATTCGATTAATATACGTAAGAACACATCACAAAACGTGCGCAGAAGTCATCGGTAGGCCTAACACGGCCGGTTTGGCAGTCGGGAGATGATGTGGAAAAACGGCCGAAAATCGACCTCGAGGCATAGGAAAAATTTTATGTAAAAATTTCGACCTCGCGCTACGCAGTCCAAAGTCTCGGATTCGATTAATATACGTAAGAGCACAACACAAAACGTGCGCAGAAGTCATCGGTAGGCCTAACACGGCCGGTTTGGCAGTCGGGAGATGATGTGGAAAAACGGCCGAAAATCGACCTCGAGGCATAGCAAAAATTTTATGTAAAAATTTCGACCTCGCGCTACGCAGTCCAAAGTCTCGGATTCGATTAATATACGTAAGAGCACATCACAAAATGTGCGCAGAAGTCATCGGTAGGCCTAACACGGCCGGTTTGGCAGTCGGGAGATGATGTGGAAAAACGCCGAAAATCGACCTCGAGGCATAGGAAAAATTTTATGTAAAAATTTCGACCTCGCGCTACGCAGTCCAAAGTCTCGGATTCGATTAATATACGTAAGAACACATCACAAAACGTGCGCAGAAGTCATCGGTAGGCCTAACACGGCCGGTTTGGCAGTCGGGAGATGATGTGGAAAAACGGCCGAAAATCGACCTCGAGGCATAGGAAAAATTTTATGTAAAAATTTCGACCTCGCGCTACGCAGTCCAAAGTCTCGGATTCGATTAATATACGTAAGAGCACATCACAAAACGTGCGCAGAAGTCATCGGTAGGCCTAACACGGCCGGTTTGGCAGTCGGGAGATGATGTGGAAAAACGGCCGAAAATCGACCTCGAGGCATAGGAAAAATTTTATGAAAAAATTTCGACCTCGCGCTACGCAGTCCAAAGTCTCGGATTCGATTAATATACGTAAGAACACATCACAAAACGTGCGCAGAAGTCATCGGTAGGCCTAACACGGCCGGTTTGGCAGTCGGGAGATGATGTGGAAAAACGGCCGAAAATCGACCTCGAGGCATAGGAAAAATTTTATGTAAAAATTTCGACCTCGCGCTACGCAGTCCAAAGTCTCGGATTCGATTAATATACGTAAGAACACATCACAAAACGTGCGCAAAAGTCAGTCATCGGTAGGCCTATCACGGCCGGTTTGGCAGTCGGGAGATGATGTGGAAAAACGGCCGAAAATCGACCTCGAGGCATAGGAAAAATTTTATGTAAAAATTTCGACCTCGCGCTATGCAGTCCAAAGTCTCGGATTCGATTAATATACGTAAGAGCACATCACAAAACGTGCGCAGAAGTCATCGGTAGGCCTAACACGGCCAGTTTGGCAGTCGGGAGATGATGTGGAAAAACGGCCGAAAATCAACCTCGAGGCATAGGAAAAATTTTATGAAAAAATTTCGACCTCGCGCTACGCAGTCCAAAGTCTCGGATTCGATTAATATACGTAAGAGCACATCACAAAACGTGCGCAGAAGTCATCGGTAGGCCTAACACGGCCGGTTTGGCAGTCGGGAGATGATGTGGAAAAACGGCCGAAAATCGACCTCGAGGCATAGGAAAAATTTTATGTAAAAATTTCGACCTCGCGCTACGCTGCCCAAAGCCTCGTATTCGATTAATATACGTAAGAACACATAACAAAGTCATCGGTAGGCCTAACACGGCCGGTTTGGCAGTCGGGAGATGATGTAGAAAAACGGCCGAAAATCGACCTCGAGGCATAGGAAAAATTTTATGAAAAAATTTCGACCTCGCGCTACGCAGTCCAAAGTCTCGGATTCGATTAATATACGTAAGAACACATCACAAAACGTGTGCAGAAGTCATCGGTAGGCCTAACACGGCCGGTTTGGCAGTCGGGAGATGATGTAGAAAAACGGCCGAAAATCGACCTCGAGGCATAGGAAAAATTTTATGTAAAAATTTCGACCTCGCGCTACGCTGCCCAAAGCCTCGTATTCGATTAATATACGTAAGAACACATCACAAAGTCATCGGTAGGCCTAACACGGCCGGTTTGGCAGTCGGGAGATGATGTGGAAAACGGCCGAAAATCGACCTCGAGGCATAGGAAAAATTTTATGTAAAAATTTCGACCTCGCGCTACGCAGTCCAAAGTCTCGGATTCGATTAATATACGTAAGAACACATCACAAAACGTGTGCAGAAGTCATCGGTAGGCCTAACACGGCCGGTTTGGCAGTCGGGAGATGATGTGGAAAAACGGTCGAAAATCGACCTCGAGGCATAGGAAAAATTTTATGAAAAAATTTCGACCTCGCGCTATGCAGTCCAAAGTCTCGGATTCGATTAATATACGTAAGAGCACATCACAAAACGTGCGCAGAAGTCATCGGTAGGCCTAACACGGCCGGTTTGGCAGTCGGGAGATGATGTGGAAAAACGGCCGAAAATCGACCTCGAGGCATAGGAAAAATTTTATGAAAAAATTTCGACCTCGCGCTACGCAGTCCAAAGTCTCGGATTCGATTAATATACGTAAGAACACATCACAAAACGTGCGCAGAAGTCATCGGTAGGCCTAACACGGCCGGTTTGGCAGTCGGGAGATGATGTGGAAAACGGCCGAAAATCGACCTCGAGGCATAGGAAAAATTTTATGTAAAAATTTCGACCTCGCGCTACGCAGTCCAAAGTCTCGGATTCAATTAATATACGTAAGAACACATCACAAAACGTGCGCAGAAGTCATCGGTAGGCCTAACACGGCCGGTTTGGCAGTCGGGAGATGATGTGGAAAAACTGCCGAAAATCGACCTCGAGGCATAGGAAAAATTTTATGTAAAAATTTCGACCTCGCGCTACGCAGTCCAAAGTCTCGGATTCGATTAATATACGTAAGAGCACATCACAAAACGTGCGCAGAAGTCATCGGTAAGCCTAACACGGCTGGTTTGGCAGTCGGGAGATGATGTGGAAAAACGGCCGAAAATCGACCTCGAGGCATAGGAAAAATTTTATGTAAAAATTTCGACCTCGCGCTACGCAGTCCAAAGTCTCGGATTCGATTAATATACGTAAGAACACATCACAAAACGTGCGCAGAAGTCATCGGTAGGCCTAACACGGCCGGTTTGGCAGTCGGGAGATGATGTGGAAAAACGGCCGAAAATCGACCTCGAGGCATAGGACAAATTTTATGTAAAAATTTCGACCTCGCGCTATGCAGTCCAAAGTCTCGGATTCGATTAATATACGTAAGAGCACACACAAAACGTGCGCAGAAGTCATCGGTAGGCCTAACACGGCCGGTTTGGCAGTCGGGAGATGATGTGGAAAAACGGCCGAAAATCGACCTCGGCATAGGAAAAATTTTATGTAAAAATTTCGACCTCGCGCTACGCAGTCCAAAGTCTCGGATTCGATTAATATACGTAAGAACACATCACAAAACGTGCGCAGAAGCCATCGGTAGGCCTAACATGGCCGGTTTGGCAGTCGGGAGATGATGTGGAAAAACGGCCGAAAATCGGCCTCGAGGCATAGGAAAAATTTTATGAAAAAATTTCGACCTCGCGCTACGCAGTCCAAAGTCTCGGATTCGATTAATATACGTAAGAACACATCACAAAACGTGCGCAGAAGTCATCGGTAGGCCTAACACGGCCGGTTTGGCAGTCGGGAGATGATGTGGAAAAACGGCCGAAAATCGACCTCGAGGCATAGGAAAAATTTTATGAAAAAATTTCGACCTCGCGCTATGCAGTCCAAAGTCTCGGATTCGATTAATATACGTAAGAGCACACACAAAACGTGCGCAGAAGTCATCGGTAGGCCTAACACGGCCGGTTTGGCAGTCGGGAGATGATGTGGAAAAACGGCCGAAAATCGACCTCGAGGCATAGGAAAAATTTTATGAAAAAATTTCGACCTCGCGCTATGCAGTCCAAAGTCTCGGATTCGATTAATATACGTAAGAGCACACACAAAACGTGCGCAGAAGTCATCGGTAGGCCTAACACGGCCGGTTTGGCAGTCGGGAGATGATTTGGAAAAACGGCCGAAAATCGACCTCGAGGCATAGGAAAAATTTTATGTAAAAATTTCGACCTCGCGCTACGCAGTCCAAAGTCTCGGATTCGATTAATATACGTAAGAACACATCACAAAACGTGCGCAAAAGTCATCGGTAGGCCTAACACGGCCGGTTTGGCAGTCGGAAGATGATGTAGAAAAACGGCCGAAAATCGACCTCGAGGCATAGGAAAAATTTTATGAAAAAATTTCGACCTCGCGCTACGCAGTCCAAAGTCTCGGATTCGATTAATATACGTAAGAACACATCACAAAACGTGCGCAGAAGTCATCGGTAGGCCTAACACGGCCGGTTTGGCAGTCGGGAGATGATGTGGAAAAACGGCCGAAAATCGACCTCGAGGCATAGGAAAAATTTTATGAAAAAATTTCGACCTCGCGCTATGCAGTCCAAAGTCTCGGATTCGATTAATATACGTAAGAGCACACACAAAACGTGCGCAGAAGTCATCGGTAGGCCTAACACGGCCGGTTTGGCAGTCGGGAGATGATGTGGAAAAACGGCCGAAAATCGACCTCGAGGCATAGGAAAAATTTTATGAAAAAATTTCGACCTCGCGCTACGCAGTCCAAAGTCTCGGATTCGATTAATATACGTAAGAGCACATCACAAAACGTGCGCAGAAGTCATCGGTAGGCCTAACACGGCCGGTTTGGCAGTCGGAAGATGATGTAGAAAAACGGCCGAAAATCGACCTCGAGGCATAGGAAAAATTTTATGTAAAAATTTCGACCTCGCGCTACGCTGCCCAAAGCCTCGTATTCGATTAATATACGTAAGAACACATCACAAAGTCATCGGTAGGCCTAACACGGCCGGTTTGGCAGTCGGGAGATGATGTAGAAAAACGGCCGAAAATCGACCTCGAGGCATAGGAAAAATTTTATGAAAAAATTTCGACCTCGCGCTACGCAGTCCAAAGTCTCGGATTCGATTAATATACGTAAGAACACATCACAAAACGTGTGCAGAAGTCATCGGTAGGCCTAACACGGCCGGTTTGGCAGTCGGGAGATGATGTGGAAAAACGGCCGAAAATCGACCTCGAGGCATAGGAAAAATTTTATGAAAAAATTTCGACCTCGCGCTATGCAGTCCAAAGTCTCGGATTCGATTAATATACGTAAGAGCACACACAAAACGTGCGCAGAAGTCATCGGTAGGCCTAACACGGCCGGTTTGGCAGTCGGGAGATGATGTGGAAAAACGGCCGAAAATCGACCTCGAGGCATAGGAAAAATTTTATGAAAAAATTTCGACCTCGCGCTATGCAGTCCAAAGTCTCGGATTCGATTAATATACGTAAGAGCACACACAAAACGTGCGCAGAAGTCATCGGTAGGCCTAACACGGCCGGTTTGGCAGTCGGGAGATGATGTGGAAAAACGGCCGAAAATCGACCTCGAGGCATAGGAAAAATTTTATGTAAAAATTTCGACCTCGCGCTACGCAGTCCAAAGTCTCGGATTCGATTAATATACGTAAGAACACATCACAAAACGTGCGCAAAAGTCATCGGTAGGCCTAACACGGCCGGTTTGGCAGTCGGAAGATGATGTAGAAAAACGGCCGAAAATCGACCTCGAGGCATAGGAAAAATTTTATGAAAAAATTTCGACCTCGCGCTACGCAGTCCAAAGTCTCGGATTCGATTAATATACGTAAGAACACATCACAAAACGTGCGCAGAAGTCATCGGTAGGCCTAACACGGCCGGTTTGGCAGTCGGGAGATGATGTGGAAAAACGGCCGAAAATCGACCTCGAGGCATAGGAAAAATTTTATGAAAAAATTTCGACCTCGCGCTATGCAGTCCAAAGTCTCGGATTCGATTAATATACGTAAGAGCACACACAAAACGTGCGCAGAAGTCATCGGTAGGCCTAACACGGCCGGTTTGGCAGTCGGGAGATGATGTGGAAAAACGGCCGAAAATCGACCTCGAGGCATAGGAAAAATTTTATGAAAAAATTTCGACCTCGCGCTACGCAGTCCAAAGTCTCGGATTCGATTAATATACGTAAGAGCACATCACAAAACGTGCGCAGAAGTCATCGGTAGGCCTAACACGGCCGGTTTGGCAGTCGGAAGATGATGTAGAAAAACGGCCGAAAATCGACCTCGAGGCATAGGAAAAATTTTATGTAAAAATTTCGACCTCGCGCTACGCTGCCCAAAGCCTCGTATTCGATTAATATACGTAAGAACACATCACAAAGTCATCGGTAGGCCTAACACGGCCGGTTTGGCAGTCGGGAGATGATGTAGAAAAACGGCCGAAAATCGACCTCGAGGCATAGGAAAAATTTTATGAAAAAATTTCGACCTCGCGCTACGCAGTCCAAAGTCTCGGATTCGATTAATATACGTAAGAGCACATCACAAAACGTGCGCAGAAGTCATCGGTAGGCCTAACACGGCCGGTTTGGCAGTCGGGAGATGATGTGGAAAAACGGCCGAAAATCGACCTCGAGGCATAGGAAAAATTTTATGTAAAAATTTCGACCTCGCGCTACGCAGTCCAAAGTCTCGGATTCGATTAATATACGTAAGAACACATCACAAAACGTGTGCAGAAGTCATCGGTAGGCCTAACACGGCCGGTTTGGCAGTCGGGAGATGATGTGGAAAAACGGTCGAAAATCGACCTCGAGGCATAGGAAAAATTTTATGAAAAAATTTCGACCTCGCGCTATGCAGTCCAAAGTCTCGGATTCGATTAATATACGTAAGAACACATCACAAAACGTGCGCAGAAGTCATCGGTAGGCCTAACACGGCCGGTTTGGCAGTCGGGAGATGATGTGGAAAACGGCCGAAAATCGACCTCGAGGCATAGGAAAAATTTTATGTAAAAATTTCGACCTCGCGCTACGCAGTCCAAAGTCTCGGATTCGATTAATATACGTAAGAACACATCACAAAACGTGTGCAGAAGTCATCGGTAGGCCTAACACGGCCGGTTTGGCAGTCGGGAGATGATGTGGAAAAACGGTCGAAAATCGACCTCGAGGCATAGGAAAAATTTTATGAAAAAATTTCGACCTCGCGCTATGCAGTCCAAAGTCTCGGATTCGATTAATATACGTAAGAGCACATCACAAAACGTGCGCAGAAGTCATCGGTAGGCCTAACACGGCCGGTTTGGCAGTCGGGAGATGATGTGGAAAAACGGCCGAAAATCGACCTCGAGGCATAGGAAAAATTTTATGAAAAAATTTCGACCTCGCGCTACGCAGTCCAAAGTCTCGGATTCGATTAATATACGTAAGAACACATCACAAAACGTGCGCAGAAGTCATCGGTAGGCCTAACACGGCCGGTTTGGCAGTCGGGAGATGATGTGGAAAACGGCCGAAAATCGACCTCGAGGCATAGGAAAAATTTTATGTAAAAATTTCGACCTCGCGCTACGCAGTCCAAAGTCTCGGATTCAATTAATATACGTAAGAACACATCACAAAACGTGCGCAGAAGTCATCGGTAGGCCTAACACGGCCGGTTTGGCAGTCGGGAGATGATGTGGAAAAACTGCCGAAAATCGACCTCGAGGCATAGGAAAAATTTTATGTAAAAATTTCGACCTCGCGCTACGCAGTCCAAAGTCTCGGATTCGATTAATATACGTAAGAGCACATCACAAAACGTGCGCAGAAGTCATCGGTAGGCCTAACACGGCCGGTTTGGCAGTCGGGAGATGATGTGGAAAAACGGCCGAAAATCGACCTCGAGGCATAGGAAAAATTTTATGTAAAAATTTCGACCTCGCGCTACGCAGTCCAAAGTCTCGGATTTGATTAATATACGTAAGAGCACATCACAAAACGTGCGCAGAAGTCATCGGTAAGCCTAACACGGCTGGTTTGGCAGTCGGGAGATGATGTGGAAAAACGGCCGAAAATCGACCTCGAGGCATAGGAAAAATTTTATGTAAAAATTTCGACCTCGCGCTACGCAGTCCAAAGTCTCGGATTCGATTAATATACGTAAGAACACATCACAAAACGTGCGCAGAAGTCATCGGTAGGCCTAACACGGCCGGTTTGGCAGTCGGGAGATGATGTGGAAAAACGGCCGAAAATCGACCTCGAGGCATAGGACAAATTTTATGTAAAAATTTCGACCTCGCGCTATGCAGTCCAAAGTCTCGGATTCGATTAATATACGTAAGAACACATCACAAAACGTGCGCAGAAGCCATCGGTAGGCCTAACATGGCCGGTTTGGCAGTCGGGAGATGATGTGGAAAAACGGCCGAAAATCGACCTCGAGGCATAGGAAAAATTTTATGAAAAAATTTCGACCTCGCGCTACGCAGTCCAAAGTCTCGGATTCGATTAATATACGTAAGAACACATCACAAAACGTGCGCAGAAGTCATCGGTAGGCCTAACACGGCCGGTTTGGCAGTCGGGAGATGATGTGGAAAAACGGCCGAAAATCGACCTCGAGGCATAGGAAAAATTTTATGAAAAAATTTCGACCTCGCGCTATGCAGTCCAAAGTCTCGGATTCGATTAATATACGTAAGAGCACACACAAAACGTGCGCAGAAGTCATCGGTAGGCCTAACACGGCCGGTTTGGCAGTCGGGAGATGATGTGGAAAAACGGCCGAAAATCGACCTCGAGGCATAGGAAAAATTTTATGAAAAAATTTCGACCTCGCGCTACGCAGTCCAAAGTCTCGGATTCGATTAATATACGTAAGAACACATCACAAAACGTGCGCAGAAGTCATCGGTAGGCCTAACACGGCCGGTTTGGCAGTCGGGAGATGATGTGGAAAAACTGCCGAAAATCGACCTCGAGGCATAGGAAAAATTTTATGTAAAAATTTCGACCTCGCGCTACGCAGTCCAAAGTCTCGGATTCGATTAATATACGTAAGAGCACATCACAAAACGTGCGCAGAAGTCATCGGTAGGCCTAACACGGCCGGTTTGGCAGTCGGGAGATGATGTGGAAAAACGGCCGAAAATCGACCTCGAGGCATAGGAAAAATTTTATGTAAAAATTTCGACCTCGCGCTACGCAGTCCAAAGTCTCGGATTTGATTAATATACGTAAGAGCACATCACAAAACGTGCGCAGAAGTCATCGGTAAGCCTAACACGGCTGGTTTGGCAGTCGGGAGATGATGTGGAAAAACGGCCGAAAATCGACCTCGAGGCATAGGAAAAATTTTATGTAAAAATTTCGACCTCGCGCTACGCAGTCCAAAGTCTCGGATTCGATTAATATACGTAAGAACACATCACAAAACGTGCGCAGAAGTCATCGGTAGGCCTAACACGGCCGGTTTGGCAGTCGGGAGATGATGTGGAAAAACGGCCGAAAATCGACCTCGAGGCATAGGACAAATTTTATGTAAAAATTTCGACCTCGCGCTATGCAGTCCAAAGTCTCGGATTCGATTAATATACGTAAGAACACATCACAAAACGTGCGCAGAAGCCATCGGTAGGCCTAACATGGCCGGTTTGGCAGTCGGGAGATGATGTGGAAAAACGGCCGAAAATCGACCTCGAGGCATAGGAAAAATTTTATGAAAAAATTTCGACCTCGCGCTACGCAGTCCAAAGTCTCGGATTCGATTAATATACGTAAGAACACATCACAAAACGTGCGCAGAAGTCATCGGTAGGCCTAACACGGCCGGTTTGGCAGTCGGGAGATGATGTGGAAAAACGGCCGAAAATCGACCTCGAGGCATAGGAAAAATTTTATGAAAAAATTTCGACCTCGCGCTATGCAGTCCAAAGTCTCGGATTCGATTAATATACGTAAGAGCACACACAAAACGTGCGCAGAAGTCATCGGTAGGCCTAACACGGCCGGTTTGGCAGTCGGGAGATGATGTGGAAAAACGGCCGAAAATCGACCTCGAGGCATAGGAAAAATTTTATGAAAAAATTTCGACCTCGCGCTACGCAGTCCAAAGTCTCGGATTCGATTAATATACGTAAGAACACATCACAAAACGTGCGCAGAAGTCATCGGTAGGCCTAACACGGCCGGTTTGGCAGTCGGGAGATGATGTGGAAAAACGGCCGAAAATCGACCTCGAGGCATAGGAAAAATTTTATGAAAAAATTTCGACCTCGCGCTACGCAGTCCAAAGTCTCGGATTCGATTAATATACGTAAGAACACATCATAAAACGTGCGCAGAAGTCATCGGTAGGCCTAACACGGCCGGTTTGGCAGTCGGGAGATGATGTGGAAAAACGGCCGAAAATCGACCTCGAGGCATAGGAAAAATTTTATGTAAAAATTTCGACCTCGCGCTACGCAGTCCAAAGTCTCGGATTCGATTAATATACGTAAGAACACATCACAAAACGTGCGCAGAAGTCATCGGTAGGCCTAACACGGCCGGTTTGGCAGTCGGGAGATGATGTGGAAAAACGGCCGAAAATCGACCTCGAGGCATAGGAAAAATTTTATGTAAAAATTTCGACCTCGCGCTACGCAGTCCAAAGTCTCGGATTCGATTAATATACGTAAGAGCACATCACAAAACGTGCGCAGAAGTCATCGGTAGGCCTAACACGGCCGGTTTGGCAGTCGGGAGATGATGTGGAAAAACGGTCGAAAATCGACCTCGAGGCATAGGAAAAATTTTATGAAAAAATTTCGACCTCGCGCTATGCAGTCCAAAGTCTCGGATTCGATTAATATACGTAAGAGCACATCACAAAACGTGCGCAGAAGTCATCGGTAGGCCTAACACGGCCGGTTTGGCAGTCGGGAGATGATGTGGAAAAACGGCCGAAAATCGACCTCGAGGCATAGGAAAAATTTTATGAAAAAATTTCGACCTCGCGCTACGCAGTCCAAAGTCTCGGATTCGATTAATATACGTAAGAACACATCACAAAACGTGCGCAGAAGTCATCGGTAGGCCTAACACGGCCGGTTTGGCAGTCGGGAGATGATGTGGAAAACGGCCGAAAATCGACCTCGAGGCATAGGAAAAATTTTATGTAAAAATTTCGACCTCGCGCTACGCAGTCCAAAGTCTCGGATTCGATTAATATACGTAAGAACACATCACAAAACGTGTGCAGAAGTCATCGGTAGGCCTAACACGGCCGGTTTGGCAGTCGGGAGATGATGTGGAAAAACGGTCGAAAATCGACCTCGAGGCATAGGAAAAATTTTATGAAAAAATTTCGACCTCGCGCTATGCAGTCCAAAGTCTCGGATTCGATTAATATACGTAAGAGCACATCACAAAACGTGCGCAGAAGTCATCGGTAGGCCTAACACGGCCGGTTTGGCAGTCGGGAGATGATGTGGAAAAACGGCCGAAAATCGACCTCGAGGCATAGGAAAAATTTTATGAAAAAATTTCGACCTCGCGCTACGCAGTCCAAAGTCTCGGATTCGATTAATATACGTAAGAACACATCACAAAACGTGCGCAGAAGTCATCGGTAGGCCTAACACGGCCGGTTTGGCAGTCGGGAGATGATGTGGAAAAACTGCCGAAAATCGACCTCGAGGCATAGGAAAAATTTTATGTAAAAATTTCGACCTCGCGCTACGCAGTCCAAAGTCTCGGATTCGATTAATATACGTAAGAGCACATCACAAAACGTGCGCAGAAGTCATCGGTAGGCCTAACACGGCCGGTTTGGCAGTCGGGAAATGATGTGGAAAAACGGCCGAAAATCGACCTCGAGGCATAGGAAAAATTTTATGTAAAAATTTCGACCTCGCGCTACGCAGTCCAAAGTCTCGGATTCGATTAATATACGTAAGAGCACATCACAAAACGTGCGCAGAAGTCATCGGTAAGCCTAACACGGCTGGTTTGGCAGTCGGGAGATGATGTGGAAAAACGGCCGAAAATCGACCTCGAGGCATAGGAAAAATTTTATGTAAAAATTTCGACCTCGCGCTACGCAGTCCAAAGTCTCGGATTCGATTAATATACGTAAGAGCACATCACAAAACGTGCGCAGAAGTCATCGGTAAGCCTAACACGGCTGGTTTGGCAGTCGGGAGATGATGTGGAAAAACGGCCGAAAATCGACCTCGAGGCATAGGAAAAATTTTATGTAAAAATTTCGACCTCGCGCTACGCAGTCCAAAGTCTCGGATTCGATTAATATACGTAAGAACACATCACAAAACGTGCGCAGAAGTCATCGGTAGGCCTAACACGGCCGGTTTGGCAGTCGGGAGATGATGTGGAAAAACGGCCGAAAATCGACCTCGAGGCATAGGACAAATTTTATGTAAAAATTTCGACCTCGCGCTATGCAGTCCAAAGTCTCGGATTCGATTAATATACGTAAGAGCACACACAAAACGTGCGCAGAAGTCATCGGTAGGCCTAACACGGCCGGTTTGGCAGTCGGGAGATGATGTGGAAAAACGGCCGAAAATCGACCTCGGCATAGGAAAAATTTTATGTAAAAATTTCGACCTCGCGCTACGCAGTCCAAAGTCTCGGATTCGATTAATATACGTAAGAACACATCACAAAACGTGCGCAGAAGCCATCGGTAGGCCTAACACGGCCGGTTTGGCAGTCGGGAGATGATGTGGAAAAACGGCCGAAAATCGACCTCGAGGCATAGGAAAAATTTTATGAAAAAATTTCGACCTCGCGCTACGCAGTCCAAAGTCTCGGATTCGATTAATATACGTAAGAACACATCACAAAACGTGCGCAGAAGTCATCGGTAGGCCTAACACGGCCGGTTTGGCAGTCGGGAGATGATGTGGAAAAACGGCCGAAAATCGACCTCGAGGCATAGGAAAAATTTTATGAAAAAATTTCGACCTCGCGCTATGCAGTCCAAAGTCTCGGATTCGATTAATATACGTAAGAGCACACACAAAACGTGCGCAGAAGTCATCGGTAGGCCTAACACGGCCGGTTTGGCAGTCGGGAGATGATTTGGAAAAACGGCCGAAAATCGACATCGAGGCATAGGAAAAATTTTATGTAAAAATTTCGACCTCGCGCTACGCAGTCCAAAGTCTCGGATTCGATTAATATGCGTAAGAACACATCACAAAACGTGCGCAGAAGCCATCGGTAGGCCTAACACGGCCGGTTTGGCAGTCGGGAGATGATGTGGAAAAACGGCCGAAAATCGACCTCGAGGCATAGGAGAAAATTTTATGTAAAAATTTCGACCTCGCGCTACGCAGTCCAAAGTCTCGGATTCGATTAATATACGTAAGAGCACACACAAAACGTGCGCAGAAGTCATCGGTAGGCCTAACACGGCCGGTTTGGCAGTCGGGAGATGATTTGGAAAAACGGCCGAAAATCGACATCGAGGCATAGGAAAAATTTTATGTAAAAATTTCGACCTCGCGCTACGCAGTCCACAGTCTCGGATTCGATTAATATGCGTAAGAACACATCACAAAACGTGCGCAGAAGCCATCGGTAGGCCTAACACGGCCGGTTTGGCAGTCGGGAGATGATGTGGAAAAACGGCCGAAAATCGACCTCGAGGCATAGGAAAAAATTTTATGTAAAAATTTCGACCTCGCTCTACGCAGTCCAAAGTCTCGGATTCGATTAATATACGTAAGAACACATCACAAAACGTGCGCAGAAGCCATCGGTAGGCCTAACACGGCCGGTTTGGCAGTCGGGAGATGATGTGGAAAAACGGCCGAAAATCGACCTCGAGGCATAGGAAAAATTTTATGAAAAAATTTCGACCTCGCGCTATGCAGTCCAAAGTCTCGGATTCGATTAATATACGTAAGAACACATCACAAAACGTGCGCAGAAGCCATCGGTAGGCCTAACACGGCCGGTTTGGCAGTCGGGAGATGATGTGGAAAAACGGCCGAAAATCGACCTCGAGGCATAGGAAAAATTTTATGTAAAAATTTCGACCTCGCGCTACGCAGTCCAAAGTCTCGGATTCGATTAATATACGTAAGAGCACATCACAAAACGTGCGCAGAAGTCATCGGTAGGCCTAACACGGCTGGTTTGGCAGTCGGGAGATAATGTGGAAAAACGGCCGAAAATCGACCTCGAGGCATAGGAAAAATTTTATGTAAACATTTCGACCTCGCGCTACGCAGTCCAAAGTCTCGGATTCGATTAATATACGTAAGAACACATCACAAAACGTGCGCAGAAGTCATCGGTAGGCCTAACACGGCCGGTTTGGCAGTCGGGAGATGATGTGGAAAAACGGCCGAAAATCGACCTCGAGGCATAGGAAAAATTTTATGTAAACATTTCGACCTCGCGCTACGCAGTCCAAAGTTTCGGATTCGATTAATATACGTAAGAACACATCACAAAACGTGCGCAGAAGTCATCGGTAGGCCTAACACGGCCGGTTTGGCAGTCGGGAGATGATGTGGAAAAACGGCCGAAAATCGACCTCGAGGCATAGGAAAAATTTTATGTAAAAATTTCGACCTCGCGCTACGCAGTCCAAAGTCTCGGATTCGATTAATATACGTAAGAACACATCACAAAACGTGCGCAGAAGTCATCGGTAGGCCTAACACGGCCGGTTTGGCAGTCGGGAGATGATGTGGAAAAACGGCCGAAAATCGACCTCGAGGCATAGGAAAAATTTTATGTAAACATTTCGACCTCGCGCTACGCAGTCCAAAGTTTCGGATTCGATTAATATACGTAAGAACACATCACAAAACGTGCGCAGAAGTCATCGGTAGGCCTAACACGGCCGGTTTGGCAGTCGGGAGATGATGTGGAAAAACGGCCGAAAATCGACCTCGAGGCATAGGAAAAATTTTATGTAAAAATTTCGACCTCGCGCTACGCAGTCCAAAGTCTCGGATTCGATTAATATGCGTAAGAACACATCACAAAACGTGCGCAGAAGCCATCGGTAGGCCTAACACGGCCGGTTTGGCAGTCGGGAGATGATGTGGAAAAACGGCCGAAAATCGACCTCGAGGCATAGGAAAAATTTTATGTAAAAATTTCGACCTCGCGCTACGCAGTCCAAAGTCTCGGATTCGATTGATATACGTAAGAACACATCACAAAACGTGCGCAGAAGTCATCGGTAGGCCTAACACGGCCGGTTTGGCAGTCGGGAGATGATGTGGAAAAACGGCCGAAAATCGACCTCGAGGCATAGGAAAAATTTTATGTAAACATTTCGACCTCGCGCTACGCAGTCCAAAGTCTCGGATTCGATTAATATACGTAAGAGCACATCACAAAACGTGCGCAGAAGTCATCGGTAGGCCTAACACGGCCGGTTTGGCAGTCGGGAGATGATGTGGAAAAACGGCCGAAAATCGACCTCGAGGCATAGGAAAAATTTTATGAAAAAATTTCGACCTCGCAGAAGTCATCGGTAGGCCTAACACGGCCGGTTTGGCAGTCGGGAGATGATGTGGAAAAACGGCCGAAAATCGACCTCGAGGCATAGGAAAAATTTTATGAAAAAATTTCGACCTCGCGCTACGCAGTCCAAAGTCTCGGATTCGATTAATATACGTAAGAGCACATCACAAAACGTGCGCAGAAGTCATCGGTAGGCCTAACACGGCCGGTTTGGCAGTCGGGAGATGATGTGGAAAAACGGCCGAAAATCGACCTCGAGGCATAGGAAAAATTTTATGAAAAAATTTCGACCTCGCGCTACGCAGTCCAAAGTCTCGGATTCGATTAATATACGTAAGAGCACATCACAAAACGTGCGCAGAAGTCATCGGTAGGCCTAACACGGCCGGTTTGGCAGTCGGGAGTTGATGTGGAAAAAACGGCCGAAAATCGACCTCGAGGCATAGGAAAAATTTTATGAAAAAATTTCGACCTCGCGCTACGCAGTCCAAAGTCTCGGATTCGATTAATATACGTAAGAGCACATCACAAAACGAAAAAATTTCGACCTCGCAGAAGTCATTGGTAGGCCTAACATGGCCGGCTTGGCAGTCGGGAGATGATGTGGAAAAACGGCCGAAAATCGACCTCGAGGCATAGGAAAAATTTTATGTAAAAATTTCGACCTCGCGCTACGCAGTCCAAAGTCTCGGATTCGATTAATATACGTAAAAGCACATCACAAAACGTGCGCAGAAGTCATCGGTAGGCCTAACACGGCCGGTTTGGCAGTCGGGAGATGATGTGGAAAAACGGCCGAAAATCGACCTCGAGGCATAGGAAAAATTTTATGAAAAAATTTCGACCTCGCGCTACGCAGTCCAAAGTCTCGGATTCGATTAATATACGTAAGAGCACATCACAAAACGTGCGCAGAAGTCATCGGTAGGCCTAACACGGCCGGTTTGGCAGTCGGGAGTTGATGTGGAAAAAACGGCCGAAAATCGACCTCGAGGCATAGGAAAAATTTTATGTAAAAATTTCGACCTCGCGCTATGCAGTCCAAAGTCTCGGATTCGATTAATATACGTAAGAACGCATCACAAAACGTGCGCAGAAGTCATCGGTAGGTCTAACACGGCCGGTTTGGCAGTCGGGAGAAGATGTGGAAAAACGGCCGAAAATCGACCTCGAGGCATAGGAAAAATTTTATGTAAAAATTTCGACTTCGCGCTACGCAGTCCAAAGTCTCGGATTCGATTAATATACGTAAGAACACATCACAAAACGTGCGCAGAAGTCATCGGTAGGCCTAACACGGCCGGTTTGGCAGTCGGGAGATGATGTGGAAAAACGGCCGAAAATCGACCTCGAGGCATAGGAAAAATTTTATGTAAAAATTTCGACCTCGCGCTATGCAGTCCAAAGTCTCGGATTCGATTAATATACGTAAGAACACATCACAAAACGTGCGCAGAAGTCATCGGTAGGCCTAACACGGCCGGTTTGGCAGTCGGGAGATGATGTGGAAAAACGGCCGAAAATCGACCTCGAGGCATAGGAAAAATTTTATGTAAAAATTTCGACCTCGCGCTACGCAGTCCAAAGTCTCGGATTCGATTAATATACATAAGAGCACATCACAAAACGTGCGCAGAAGTCATCGGTAGGCCTAACACGGCCGGTTTGGCAGTCGGGAGATGATGTGGAAAAACGGCCGAAAATCGACCTCGAGGCATAGGAAAAATTTTATGAAAAAATTTCGACCTCGCGCTACGCAGTCCAAAGTCTCGGATTCGATTAATATACGTAAGAGCACATCACAAAACGTGCGCAGAAGTCATCGGTAGGCCTAACACGGCCGGTTTGGCAGTCGGGAGTTGATGTGGAAAAAACGGCCGAAAATCGACCTCGAGGCATAGGAAAAATTTTATGTAAAAATTTCGACCTCGCGCTATGCAGTCCAAAGTCTCGGATTCGATTAATATACGTAAGAACGCATCACAAAACGTGCGCAGAAGTCATCGGTAGGTCTAACACGGCCGGTTTGGCAGTCGGGAGAAGATGTGGAAAAACGGCCGAAAATCGACCTCGAGGCATAGGAAAAATTTTATGTAAAAATTTCGACTTCGCGCTACGCAGTCCAAAGTCTCGGATTCGATTAATATACGTAAGAACACATCACAAAACGTGCGCAGAAGTCATCGGTAGGCCTAACACGGCCGGTTTGGCAGTCGGGAGATGATGTGGAAAAACGGCCGAAAATCGACCTCGAGGCATAGGAAAAATTTTATGTAAAAATTTCGACCTCGCGCTATGCAGTCCAAAGTCTCGGATTCGATTAATATACGTAAGAACACATCACAAAACGTGCGCAGAAGTCATCGGTAGGCCTAACACGGCCGGTTTGGCAGTCGGGAGATGATGTGGAAAAACGGCCGAAAATCGACCTCGAGGCATAGGAAAAATTTTATGTAAAAATTTTGACCTCGCGCTACGCAGTCCAAAGTCTCGGATTCGATTAATATACGTAAGAACACATCACAAAACGTGCGCAGAAGTCATCGGTAGGCCTAACACGGCCGGTTTGGCAGTCGGGAGATGATGTGGAAAAACGGTCGAAAATCGACCTCGAGGCATAGGAAAAATTTTATGAAAAAATTTCGACCTCGCGCTATGCAGTCCAAGGTCTCGGATTCGATTAATATACGTAAGAGCACATCACAAAACGTGCGCAGAAGTCATCGGCAGGCCTAACACGGCCGGTTTGGCAGTCGGGAGATGATGTGGAAAAACGGCCGAAAATCGACCTCGAGGCATAGGAAAAATTTTATGTAAAAATTTCGACCTCGCGCTATGCAGTCCAAAGTCTCGGATTCGATTAATATACGTAAGAACACATCACAAAACGTGCGCAGAAGTCATCGGTAGGCCTAACACGGCCGGTTTGGCAGTCGGGAGATGATGTGGAAAAACGGCCGAAAATCGACCTCGAGGCATAGGAAAAATTTTATGTAAAAATTTTGACCTCGCGCTACGCAGTCCAAAGTCTCGGATTCGATTAATATACGTAAGAACACATCACAAAACGTGCGCAGAAGTCATCGGTAGGCCTAACACGGCCGGTTTGACAGTCGGGAGATGATGTGGAAAAACGGTCGAAAATCGACCTCGAGGCATAGGAAAAATTTTATGAAAAACTTTCGACCTCGCGCTATGCAGTCCAAGGTCTCGGATTCGATTAATATACGTAAGAGCACATCACAAAACGTGCGCAGAAGTCATCGGCAGGCCTAACACGGCCGGTTTGGCAGTCGGGAGATGATGTGGAAAAACGGCCGAAAATCGACCTCGAGGCATAGGAAAAATTTTATGTAAAAATTTCGACCTCGCGCTATGCAGTCCAAAGTCTCGGATTCGATTAATATACGTAAGAACACATCACAAAACGTGCGCAGAAGTCATCGGTAGGCCTAACACGGCCGGTTTGGCAGTCGGGAGATGATGTGGAAAAACGGCCGAAAATCGACCTCGAGGCATAGGAAAAATTTTATGTAAAAATTTTGACCTCGCGCTACGCAGTCCAAAGTCTCGGATTCGATTAATATACGTAAGAACACATCACAAAACGTGCGCAGAAGTCATCGGTAGGCCTAACACGGCCGGTTTGGCAGTCGGGAGATGATGTGGAAAAACGGCCGAAAATCGACCTCGAGGCATAGGAAAAATTTTATGTAAAAATTTTGACCTCGCGCTACGCAGTCCAAAGTCTCGGATTCGATTAATATACGTAAGAACACATCACAAAACGTGCGCAGAAGTCATCGGTAGGCCTAACACGGCCGGTTTGGCAGTCGGGAGATGATGTGGAAAAACGGCCGAAAATCGACCTCGAGGCATAGGAAAAATTTTATGTAAAAATTTCGACCTCGCGCTATGCAGTCCAAAGTCTCGGATTCGATTAATATACGTAAGAACACATCACAAAACGTGCGCAGAAGTCATCGGTAGGCCTAACACGGCCGGTTTGGCAGTCGGGAGATGATGTGGAAAAACGGCCGAAAATCGACCTCGAGGCATAGGAAAAATTTTATGTAAAAATTTTGACCTCGCGCTACGCAGTCCAAAGTCTCGGATTCGATTAATATACGTAAGAACACATCACAAAACGTGCGCAGAAGTCATCGGTAGGCCTAACACGGCCGGTTTGGCAGTCGGGAGATGATGTGGAAAAACGGCCGAAAATCGACCTCGAGGCATAGGAAAAATTTTATGTAAAAATTTCGACCTCGCGCTATGCAGTCCAAAGTCTCGGATTCGATTAATATACGTAAGAACGCATCACAAAACGTGCGCAGAAGTCATCGGTAGGTCTAACACGGCCGGTTTGGCAGTCGGGAGAAGATGTGGAAAAACGGCCGAAAATCGACCTCGAGGCATAGGAAAAATTTTATGTAAAAATTTCGACCTCGCGCTATGCAGTCCAGTGCGCAGAAGTCATCGGTAGGCCTAACACGGCCGGTTTGGCAGTCGGGAGATGATGTGGAAAAACGGCCGAAAATCGACCTCGAGGCATAGGAAAAATTTTATGTAAAAATTTCGACCTCGCGCTACGCAGTCCAAAGTCTCGGATTCGATTAATATACGTAAGAACACATCACAAAACGTGCGCAGAAGTCATCGGTAGGCCTAACACGGCCGGTTTGGCAGTCGGGAGATGATGTGGAAAAACGGCCGAAAATCGACCTCGAGGCATAGGAAAAATTTTATGTAAAAATTTCGACCTCGCGCTACGCAGTCCAAAGTCTCGGATTCGATTAATATACGTAAGAACACATCACAAAACGTGCGCAGAAGTCATCGGTAGGCCTAACACGGCCGGTTTGGCAGTCGGGAGATGATGTGGAAAAACGGCCGAAAATCGACCTCGAGGCATAGGAAAAATTTTATGTAAAAATTTCGACCTCACGCTACGCAGTCCAAAGTCTCGGATTCGATTAATATACGTAAGAACACATCACAAAACGTGTGCAGAAGTCATCGGTAGGCCTAACACGGCCGGTTTGGCAGTCGGGAGATGATGTGGAAAAACGGCCGAAAATCGACCTCGAGGCATAGGAAAAATTTTATGTAAAAATTTCGACCTCGCGCTACGCAGTCCAAAGTCTCGGATTCGATTAATATACGTAAGAACACATCACAAAACGTGCGCAGAAGTCATCGGTAGGCCTAACACGGCCGGTTTGGCAGTCGGGAGATGATGTGGAAAAACGGCCGAAAATCGACCTCGAGGCATAGGAAAAATTTTATGTAAAAATTTCGACCTCGCGCTACGCAGTCCAAAGTCTCGGATTCGATTAATATACGTAAGAACACATCACAAAACGTGCGCAGAAGTCATCGGTAGGCCTAACACGGCCGGTTTGGCAGTCGGGAGATGATGTGGAAAAACGGCCGAAAATCGACCTCGAGGCATAGGAAAAATTTTATGTAAAAATTTCGACCTCGCGCTACGCAGTCCAAAGTCTCGGATTCGATTAATATACGTAAGAACACATCACAAAACGTGCGCAGAAGTCATCGGTAGGCCTAACACGGCCGGTTTGGCAGTCGGGAGATGATGTGGAAAAACGGCCGAAAATCGACCTCGAGGCATAGGAAAAATTTTATGTAAAAATTTCGACCTCACGCTACGCAGTCCAAAGTCTCGGATTCGATTAATATACGTAAGAACACATCACAAAACGTGCGCAGAAGTCATCGGTAGGCCTAACACGGCCGGTTTGGCAGTCGGGAGATGATGTGGAAAAACGGCCGAAAATCGACCTCGAGGCATAGGAAAAATTTTATGTAAAAATTTCGACCTCGCGCTACGCAGTCCAAAGTCTCGGATTCGATTAATATACGTAAGAACACATCACAAAACGTGCGCAGAAGTCATCGGTAGGCCTAACACGGCCGGTTTGGCAGTCGGGAGATGATGTGTAAAAACGGCCGAAAATCGACCTCGAGGCATAGGAAAAATTTTATGTAAAAATTTCGACCTCGCGCTACGCAGTCCAAAGTCTCGGATTCGATTAATATACGTAAGAACACATCACAAAACGTGCGCAGAAGTCATCGGTAGGCCTAACACGGCCGGTTTGGCAGTCGGGAGATGATGTGGAAAAACGGCCGAAAATCGACCTCGAGGCATAGGAAAAATTTTATGTAAAAATTTCGACCTCGCGCTACGCAGTCCAAAGTCTCGGATTCGATTAATATACGTAAGAACACATCACAAAACGTGCGCAGAAGTCATCGGTAGGCCTAACACGGCCGGTTTGGCAGTCGGGAGATAATGTGGAAAAACGGTCGAAAATCGACCTCGAGGCATAGGAAAAATTTTATGAAAAAATTTCGACCTCGCGCTACGCAGTCCAAGGTCTCGGATTCGATTAATATACGTAAGAGCACATCACAAAACGTGCGCAGAAGTCATCGGTAGGCCTAACACGGCCGGTTTGGCAGTCGGGAGATAATGTGGAAAAACGGCCGAAAATCGACCTCGAGGCATAGGAAAAATTTTATGTAAAAATTTTGACCTCGCGCTACGCAGTCCAAAGTCTCGGATTCGATTAATATACGTAAGAGCACATCACAAAACGTGCGCAGAAGTCATCGGTAGGCCTAACACGGCCGGTTTGGCAGTCGGGAGATGATGTGGAAAAACGGCCGAAAATCGACCTCGAGGCATAGGAAAAATTTTTTGTAAAAATTTCGACCTCGCGCTACGCAGTCCAAAGTCTCGGATTCGATTAATATACGTAAGAGCACATCACAAAACGTGCGCAGAAGTCATCGGTAGGCCTAACATGGCCGGTTTGGCAGTCGGGAGATGATGTGGAAAAACGGCCGAAAATCGACCTCGAGGCTAGGAAAAATTTTATGTAAAAATTTCGACCTCGCGCTACGCAGTCCAAAGTCTCGGATTCGATTAATATACGTAAGAACACATCACAAAACGTGCGCAGAAGTCATCCGTAGGCCTAACACGGCCGGTTTGGCAGTCGGGAGATGATGTGGAAAAACGGCCGAAAATCGACCTCGAGGCATAGGAAAAATTTTATGTAAAAATTTCGACCTCGAGCTATGCAGTCCAAAGTCTCGGATTCGATTAATATACGTAAGAACACATTACAAAACGTGCGCAGAAGTCATCGGTAGGCCTAACACGGCCGGTTTGGCAGTCGGGAGATGATGTGGAAAAACGGCCGAAAATCGACCTCGAGGCTAGGAAAAATTTTATGTAAAAATTTCGACCTCGCGCTACGCAGTCCAAAGTCTCGGATTCGATTAATATACGTAAGAACACATCACAAAACGTGCGCAGAAGTCATCGGTAGGCCTAACACGGCCGGTTTGGCAGTCGGGAGATGATGTGGAAAAACGGCCGAAAATCGACCTCGAGGCATAGGAAAAATTTTATGTAAAAATTTCGACCTCGCGCTACGCAGTCCAAAGTCTCGGATTCGATTAATATACGTAAGAGCACATCACAAAACGTGCGCAGAAGTCATCGGTAGGCCTAACACGGCCGGTTTGGCAGTCGGGAGATGATGTGGAAAAACGGCCGAAAATCGACCTCGAGGCATAGGAAAAATTTTATGAAAAAATTTCGACCTCGCGCTACGCAGTCCAAAGTCTCGGATTCGATTAATATACGTAAGAGCACATCACAAAACGTGCGCAGAAGTCATCGGTAGGCCTAACACGGCCGGTTTGGCAGTCGGGAGATAATGTGGAAAAACGGCCGAAAATCGACCTCGAGGCATAGGAAAAATTTTATGTAAAAATTTCGAGCTCGCGCTACGCAGTCCAAAGTCTCGGATTCGATTAATATACGTAAGAACACATCACAAAACGTGCGCAGAAGTCATCGGTAGGCCTAACACGGCCGGTTTGGCAGTCGGGAGATAATGTGGAAAAACGGTCGAAAATCGACCTCGAGGCATAGGAAAAATTTTATGAAAAAATTTCGACCTCGCGCTACGCAGTCCAAGGTCTCGGATTCGATTAATATACGTAAGAGCACATCACAAAACGTGCGCAGAAGTCATCGGTAGGCCTAACACGGCCGGTTTGGCAGTCGGGAGATAATGTGGAAAAACGGCCGAAAATCGACCTCGAGGCATAGGAAAAATTTTATGTAAGAATTTCGACCTCGCGCTACGCAGTCCAAAGTCTCGGATTCGATTAATATACGTAAGAACACATCACAAAACGTGCGCAGAAGTCATCGGTAGGCCCAACACGGCCGGTTTGGCAGTCGGGAGGTGATGTGGAAAAACGGCCGAAAATCGACCTCGAGGCATAGGAAAAATTTTATGAAAAAATTTCGACCTCGCGCTATGCAGTCCAAAGTCTCGGATTCGATTAATATACGTAAGAACACATCACAAAACGTGCGCAGAAGTCATCGGTAGGCCTAACACGGCCGGTTTGGCAGTCGGGAGATGATGTGGAAAAACGGCCGTAAATCGACCTCGAGGCATAGGAAAAATTTTATGTAAAAAAATCGACCTCGAGGCATTGGAAAAATTTTATGTAAAAATTTCCATCTCAGGTTGGCTTTTGGATGTGTTCTGCTTCTATTTTCTTGACCAACCACCAAAACCTATAACCTGATAGGTCCATATCAATGTGGCTTCATGCTAGGGAAGTCCACCATCGATCAGATTTTCACACTACGGCAGATCCTGGAAAAAACCCAAGAGATTTCATATAATTTACGCCGGATATAAAAAATGCCCCTGTTTTTGTCAAAAATTTGCCCAAATAACGGTCGGATCGGGAATTTTCCAATTCCATCCTCTAGATCAAGTCATAAGCTACAAAAAATTGTTCTGGTTTTTTTTCGTAGGACTCACCGTTCTCGAGATATCGACTGTCAAAAGTTCCATTGGAACCGCCAGAACCCCTACAGATGTCGATTTTTCTGCGTTGAAAAAGTCATGAATGTTGGGCTTACTTTGCTTATATCTTAAAAACCGTGCGTCCTACGGCAAAGTGACTGAGACCGATTTTGTAGCTTATGACTTGATCTAAAGGATGGTGTTGGAGAATGGACAGATCTACCGTTATAAGGGTATATATTTTAATGAATAAGGCACTTTTCGTAATAAAATAAGTTTAATTATCGACTTGCCGATAATGGAGGGTGATGAAAACTTGCACAATGTAAATTCACGTTAAGAGCAACAATTCAGATCGACCTTCCTTCAAGGCCTATGTAAAATTTCATATAATTTACGGCAGAGAAACAAATTTCCCTGTTTTTGTCAAAAATTTGCCCAAATAACGGTCGGATCGGGAAGTTCGTAGGACTCACCGTTCTCGAGATATCGACTGTCAAAAGTTCCATTGGAACCGCCAGAACCCCTACAGATGTCGATTTTTCTACGTTGAAAAAGTCATGAATGTTGGGCTTACTTTGCTTATATCTTAAAAACCGTGCGTCCTACGGCAAAGTGACTGAGACCGATTTTCTAGCTTATGACTTGATCTAAAGGATGGTGTTGGAGAATGGACAGATCTACCGTTATAAGGGTATAATTTTTAATGAATAAGGCACTTTTCGTAATAAAATAAGTTTAATTATCGACTTGCCGACAATGGAGGGTGATGAAAACTTGCACAATGTAAATTCACGTTAAGAGCAACAATTCAGATCGACCTTCCTTCAAGGCCTATGTAAAATTTCATATAATTTACGGCAGAGAAACAAATTTCCCTGTTTTTGTCAAAAATTTGCCCAAATAACGGTCGGATCGGGAATTTTCCAATTCCATCCTCTAGATCAAGTCATAAGCTACAAAAAATTATTCTGGTTTTTTTTCGTAGGACTCACCGTTCTCGAGATATCGACTGTCAAAAGTTCCATTGGAACCGCCAGAACCCCTACAGATGTCGATTTTTCTGCGTTGAAAAAGTCATGAATGTTGGGCTTACTTTGCTTATATCTTAAAAACCGTGCGTCCTACGGCAAAGTGACTGAGACCGATTTTGTAGCTTATGACTTGATCTAAAGGATGGTGTTGGAGAATGGACAGATCTACCGTTATAAGGGTATAATTTTTAATGAATAAGGCACTTTTCGTAATAAAATAAGTTTAATTATCGACTTGCCGACAATGGAGGGTGATGAAAACTTGCACAATGTAAATTCACGTTAAGAGCAACAATTCAGATCGACCTTCCTTCAAGGCCTATGTAAAATTTCATATAATTTACGGCAGAGAAACAAATTTCCCTGTTTTTGTCAAAAATTTGCCCAAATAACGGTCGGATCGGGAATTTTCCAATTCCATCCTCTAGATCAAGTCATAAGCTACAAAAAATTGTTCTGGTTTTTTTTCGTAGGACTCACCGTTCTCGAGATATCGACTGTCAAAAGTTCCATTGGAACCGCCAGAACCCCTACAGATGTCGATTTTTCTGCGTTGAAAAAGTCATGAATGTTGGGCTTACTTTGCTTATATCTTAAAAACCGTGCGTCCTACGGCAAAGTGACTGAGACCGATTTTGTAGCTTATGACTTGATCTAAAGGATGGTGTTGGAGAATGGACAGATCTACCGTTATAAGGGTATAATTTTTAATGAATAAGGCACTTTTCGTAATAAAATAAGTTTAATTATCGACTTGCCGACAATGGAGGGTGATGAAAACTTGCACAATGTAAATTCACGTTAAGAGCAACAATTCAGATCGACCTTCCTTCAAGGCCTATGTAAAATTTCATATAATTTACGGCAGAGAAACAAATTTCCCTGTTTTTGTCAAAAATTTGCCCAAATAACGGTCGGATCGGGAATTTTCCAATTCCATCCTCTAGATCAAGTCATAAGCTACAAAAAATTGTTCTGGTTTTTTTTCGTAGGACTCACCGTTCTCGAGATATCGACTGTCAAAAGTTCCATTGGAACCGCCAGAACCCCTACAGATGTCGATTTTTCTGCGTTGAAAAAGTCATGAATGTTGGGCTTACTTTGCTTATATCTTAAAAACCGTGCGTCCTACGGCAGAGTGACTGAGACCGATTTTGTAGCTTATGACTTGATCTAAAGGATGGTGTTGGAGAATGGACAGATCTACCGTTATAAGGGTATAATTTTTAATGAATAAGGCACTTTTCGTAATAAAATAAGTTTAATAATCGACTTGCCGACAATGGAGGGTGATGAAAACTTGCACAATGTAAATTCACGTTAAGAGCAACAATTCAGATCGACCTTCCTTCAAGGCCGATGTAAAATTTCATATAATTTACGGCAGAGAAACAGATTTCCCTGTTTTTGTCAAAAATTTGCCCAAATAACGGTCTGATCGGGAATTTTCCAATTCCATCCTCTAGATCAAGTCATAAGCTACAAAAAATTGTTCTGGTTTTTTTTCGTAGGACTCACCGTTCTCGAGATATCGACTGTCAAAAGTTCCATTGGAACCGCCAGAACCCCTACAGATGTCGATTTTTCTGCGTTGAAAAAGTCATGAATGTTGGGCTTTCTTTGCTTATATCTTAAAAACCGTGCGTCCTACGGCAAAGTGACTGAGACCGATTTTCTAGCTTATGACTTGATCTAAAGGATGGTGTTGGAGAATGGACAGATCTACCGTTATAAGGGTATAATTTTTAATGAATAAGGCACTTTTCGTAATAAAATAAGTTTAATTATCGACTTGCCGACAATGGAGGGTGATGAAAACTTGCACAATGTAAATTCACGTTAAGAGCAACAATTCAGATCGACCTTCCTTCAAGGCCGATGTAAAATTTCATATAATTTACGGCAGAGAAACAAATTTCCCTGTTTTTGTCAAAAATTTGCCCAAATAACGGTCGGATCGGGAATTTTCCAATTCCATCCTCTAGATCAAGTCATAAGCTACAAAAAATTGTTCTGGTTTTTTTTCGTAGGACTCACCGTTCTCGAGATATCGGCTGTCAAAAGTTCCAACGGAACCGCCAGAACCCCTACAGATGTCGATTTTTCTGCGTTGAAAAAGTCATGAATGTTGGGCTTTCTTTGCTTATATCTTAAAAACCGTGCGTCCTACGGCAAAGTGACTGAGACAGATCTTGTAGCTTATGACTTGATCTAAAGGATGGTGTTGGAGAATGGACAGATCTACCGTTATAAGGGTATAATTTTTAATGAATAAGGCACTTTTCGTAATAAAATAAGTTTAATTATCGACTTGCCGACAATGGAGGGTGATGAAAACTTGCACAATGTAAATTCACGTTAAGAGCAACAATTCAGATCGACCTTCCTTCAAGGCCGATGTAAAATTTCATATAATTTACGGCAGAGAAACAAATTTCCCTGTTTTTGTCAAAAATTTGCCCAAATAACGGTCGGATCGGGAATTTTCCAATTCCATCCTCTAGATCAAGTCATAAGCTACAAAAAATTGTTCTGGTTTTTTTTCGTAGGACTCACCGTTCTCGAGATATCGGCTGTCAAAAGTTCCAACGGAACCGCCAGAACCCCTACAGATGTCGATTTTTCTACATTGAAAAAGTCATGAATGTTGGGCTTACTTTGCTTATATCTTAAAAACCGTGCGTCCTACGGCAAAGTGACTGAGACCGATTTTGTAGCTTATGACTTGATCTAAAGGATGGTGTTGGAGAATGGACAGATCTACCGTTATAAGGGTATAATTTTTAATGAATAAGGCACTTTTCGTAATAAAATAAGTTTAATTATCGACTTGCCGACAATGGAGGGTGATGAAAACTTGCACAATGTAAATTCACGTTAAGAGCAACAATTCAGATCGACCTTCCTTCAAGGCCTATGTAAAATTTCATATAATTTACGGCAGAGAAACAAATTTCCCTGTTTTTGTCAAAAATTTGCCCAAATAACGGTCGGATCGGGAATTTTCCAATTCCATCCTCTAGATCAAGTCATAAGCTACAAAAAATTATTCTGGTTTTTTTTCGTAGGACTCACCGTTCTCGAGATATCGACTGTCAAAAGTTCCATTGGAACCGCCAGAACCCCTACAGATGTCGATTTTTCTGCGTTGAAAAAGTCATGAATGTTGGGCTTACTTTGCTTATATCTTAAAAACCGTGCGTCCTACGGCAAAGTGACTGAGACCGATTTTGTAGCTTATGACTTGATCTAAAGGATGGTGTTGGAGAATGGACAGATCTACCGTTATAAGGGTATATATTTTAATGAATAAGGCACTTTTCGTAATAAAATAAGTTTAATTATCGACTTGCCGATAATGGAGGGTGATGAAAACTTGCACAATGTAAATTCACGTTAAGAGCAACAATTCAGATCGACCTTCCTTCAAGGCCGATGTAAAATTTCATATAATTTACGGCAGAGAAACAGATTTCCCTGTTTTTGTCAAAAATTTGCCCAAATAACGGTCTGATCGGGAATTTTCCAATTCCATCCTCTAGATCAAGTCATAAGCTACAAAAAATTGTTCTGGTTTTTTTTCGTAGGACTCACCGTTCTCGAGATATCGACTGTCAAAAGTTCCATTGGAACCGCCAGAACCCCTACAGATGTCGATTTTTCTGCGTTGAAAAAGTCATGAATGTTGGGCTTACTTTGCTTATATCTTAAAAACCGTGCGTCCTACGGCAGAGTGACTGAGACCGATTTTGTAGCTTATGACTTGATCTAAAGGATGGTGTTGGAGAATGGACAGATCTACCGTTATAAGAGTATAATTTTTAATGAATAAGGCACTTTTCGTAATAAAATAAGTTTAATTATCGACTTGCCGACAATGGAGGGTGATGAAAACTTGCACAATGTAAATTCACGTTAAGAGCAACAATTCAGATCGACCTTCCTTCAAGGCCTATGTAACATTTCATATAATTTACGGCAGAGAAACAAATTTCCCTGTTTTTGTCAAAAATTTGCCCAAATAACGGTCGGATCGGGAATTTTCCAATTCCATCCTCTAGATCAAGTCATAAGCTACAAAAAATTGTTCTGGTTTTTTTTCGTAGGACTCACCGTTCTCGAGATATCGACTGTCAAAAGTTCCATTGGAACCGCCAGAACCCCTACAGATGTCGATTTTTCTGCGTTGAAAAAGTCATGAATGTTGGGCTTACTTTGCTTATATCTTAAAAACCGTGCGTCCTACGGCAAAGTGACTGAGACCGATTTTGTAGCTTATGACTTGATCTAAAGGATGGTGTTGGAGAATGGACAGATCTACCGTTATAAGGGTATAATTTTTAATGAATAAGGCACTTTTCGTAATAAAATAAGTTTAATAATCGACTTGCCGACAATGGAGGGTGATGAAAACTTGCACAATGTAAATTCACGTTAAGAGCAACAATTCAGATCGACCTTCCTTCAAGGCCGATGTAAAATTTCATATAATTTACGGCAGAGAAACAGATTTCCCTGTTTTTGTCAAAAATTTGCCCAAATAACGGTCTGATCGGGAATTTTCCAATTCCATCCTCTAGATCAAGTCATAAGCTACAAAAAATTGTTCTGGTTTTTTTTCGTAGGACTCACCGTTCTCGAGATATCGACTGTCAAAAGTTCCATTGGAACCGCCAGAACCCCTACAGATGTCGATTTTTCTGCGTTGAAAAAGTCATGAATGTTGGGCTTACTTTGCTTATATCTTAAAAACCGTGCGTCCTACGGCAGAGTGACTGAGACCGATTTTGTAGCTTATGACTTGATCTAAAGGATGGTGTTGGAGAATGGACAGATCTACCGTTATAAGAGTATAATTTTTAATGAATAAGGCACTTTTCGTAATAAAATAAGTTTAATTATCGACTTGCCGACAATGGAGGGTGATGAAAACTTGCACAATGTAAATTCACGTTAAGAGCAACAATTCAGATCGACCTTCCTTCAAGGCCTATGTAAAATTTCATATAATTTACGGCAGAGAAACAAATTTCCCTGTTTTTGTCAAAAATTTGCCCAAATAACGGTCGGATCGGGAATTTTCCAATTCCATCCTCTAGATCAAGTCATAAGCAAGCCTCAAGCCTTAGGCCTCAAGCCTCAAGCCTCAAGCCTCAAGCCTCAAGCCTCAAGCCTCAAGCCTCAAGCCTCAAGCCTCAAGCCTCAAGCCTCAAGCCTCAAGCCTCAAGCCTCAAGCCTCAAGCCTCAAGCCTCAAGCCTCAAGCCTCAAGCCTCAAGCCTCAAGCCTCAAGCCTCAAACCTCAAGCCTCAAGCCTCAAGCCTCAAGCCTCAAGCCTCAAGCCTCAAGCCTCAAGCCTCAAGCCTCAAACCACAAGCCACAACCCACAAGCCTCAAGCCTCAAGCTAAAAGCCACAAGCCTTAAGCCTCAAGCCACAAGCATTAAGCCTCAAGCCACAAGCCGCAAGCCTCAAGCCTCAAGCCTCAAGCCTCAAGCCTAAAGCCTTAAGCCTCAAGCCTCAAGCCTCAAGCCTCAAGCCTCAAGCCTCAAGCCTCAAACCACAAGCCTCAAGCCTCAAGCTAAAAGCCACAAGCCTTAAGCCTCAAGCCACAAGCATTAAGCCTCAAGCCACAAGCCGCAAGCCTCAAGCCTCAAGCCTCAAGCCTCAAGCCTCAAGCCTCAAACCACAAGCCACAAGCCACAAGCCACAAGCCTCAAGCCTCAAGCTAAAAGCCACAAGACTCAAGCCACAAGCCACAAGCCTCAAGCCTCAAACCTTAAGCCTCAAGCCACAAGCCTTAAGCCACAAGCCACAAATTTCGATCTCGCGCTACGCAGTCCAAAGTCTCGGATTCGATTAATATACGTAAGAACACATCACAAAACGTGCGCAGAAGTCATCGGTAGGCCTAACACGGCCGGTTTGGCAGTCGGGAGATGATGTGGAAAAACGGCCGAAAATCGACCTCGAGGCATAGGAAAAATTTTATGTAAAAATTTCGACCTCGCGCTACGCAGTCCAAAGTCTCGGATTCGATTAATATACGTTAGAGCACATCACAAAACGTGCGCAGAAGTCATCGGTAGGCCTAACACGGCCGGTTTGGCAGTCGGGAGATGATGTGGAAAAACGGCCGAAAATCGACCTCGAGGCATAGGAAAAATTTTATGAAAAAATTTCGACCTCGCGCTACGCAGTCCAAAGTCTCGGATTCGATTAATATACGTAAGAACACATCACAAAACGTGCGCAGAAGTCATCGGTAGGCCTAACACGGCCGGTTTGGCAGTCGGGAGATGATGTGGAAAAACGGCCGAAAATCGACCTCGAGGCATAGGAAAAATTTTATGTAAAAATTTCGACCTCGCGCTACGCAGTCCAAAGTCTCGGTTTCGATTAATATACGTAAGAGCACATCACAAAACGTGCGCAGAAGTCATCGGTAGGCCTAACACGGCCGGTTTGGCAGTCGGGAGATGATGTGGAAAAACGGTCGAAAATCGACCTCGAGGCATAGGAAAAATTTTATGTAAAAATTTCGACCTCGCGCTACGCAGTCCAAAGTCTCGGATTCGATTAATATACGTAAGAGCACATCACAAAACGTGCGCAGAAGTCATCGGTAGGCCTAACACGGCCGGTTTGGCAGTCGGGAGATGATGTGGAAAAACGGCCGAAAATCGACCTCGAGGCATAGGAAAAATTTTATGTAAAAATTTCGACCTCGCGCTACGCATTCCAAAGTCTCGGATTCGATTAATATACGTAAGAACACATCACAAAACGTGCGCAGAAGTCATCGGTAGGCCTAACACGGCCGGTTTGGCAGTCGGGAGATGATGTGGAAAAACGGACGAAAATCGACCTCGAGGCATAGGAAAAATTTTATGTAAAAATTTCGACCTCGCGCTACGCAGTCCAAAGTCTCGGATTCGATTAATATACGTAAGAGCACATCACAAAACGTGCGCAGAAGTCATCGGTAGGCCTAACACGGCCGGTTTGGCAGTCGGGAGATGATGTGGAAAAACGGCCGAAAATCGACCTCGAGGCATAGGAAACATTTTATGTAAAAATTTCGACCTCGCGCTACGCAGTCCAAAGTCTCGGATTCGATTAATATACGTAAGAGCACATCACAAAACGTGCGCAGAAGTCATCGGTAGGCCTAACACGGCCGGTTTGGCAGTCGGGAGATGATGTGGAAAAACGGCCGAAAATCGACCTCGAGGCATAGGAAAAATTTTATGTAAAAATTTCGACCTCGCGCTACGCAGTCCAAAGTCTCGGATTCGATTAATATACGTAAGAACACATCACAAAACGTGCGCAGAAGTCATCGGTAGGCCTAACACGGCCGGTTTGGCAGTCGGGAGATAATGTGGAAAAACGGCCGAAAATCGACCTCGAGGCATAGGAAAAATTTTATGTAAAAATTTCGACCTCGCGCTACGCAGTCCAAAGTCTCGGATTCGATTAATATACGTAAGAACACATCACAAAACGTGAGCAGAAGTCATCGGTAGGCCTAACACGGCCGGTTTGGCAGTCGGGAGATGATGTGGAAAAACGGCCGAAAATCGACCTCGAGGCATAGGAAAAATTTTATGTAAAAATTTCGACCTCGCGCTACGCAGTCCAAAGTCTCGGATTCGATTAATATACGTAAGAACACATCACAAAACGTGCGCGGAAGTCATCGGTAGGCCTAACACGGCCGGTTTGGCAGTCGGTAGATGATGTGGAAAAACGGCCGAAAATCGACCTCGAGGCATAGGAAAAATTTTATGTAAAAATTTCGACCTCGCGCTACGCAGTCCAAAGTCTCGGATTCGATTAATATACGTAAGAACACATCACAAAACGTGCGCAGAAGTCATCGGTAGGCCTAACACGGCCGGTTTGGCAGTCGGGAGATGATGTGGAAAAACGGCCGAAAATCGACCTCGAGGCATAGGAAAAATTTTATGTAAAAATTTCGACCTCGCGCTACGCAGTCCAAAGTCTCGGATTCGATTAATATACGTAAGAGCACATCACAAAACGTGCGCAGAAGTCATCGGTAGGCCTAACACGGCCGGTTTGGCAGTCGGGAGATGATGTGGAAAAACGGCCGAAAATCGACCTCGAGGCATAGGAAAAATTTTATGAAAAAATTTCGACCTCGCGCTACGCAGTCCAAAGTCTCGGATTCGATTAATATACGTAAGAACACATCACAAAACGTGCGCAGAAGTCATCGGTAGGCCTAACACGGCCGGTTTGGCAGTCGGGAGATGATGTGGAAAAACGGCCGAAAATCGACCTCGAGGCATAGGAAAAATTTTATGTAAAAATTTCGACCTCGCGCTACGCAGTCCAAAGTCTCGGATTCGATTAATATACGTAAGAGCACATCACAAAACGTGCGCAGAAGTCATCGGTAGGCCTAACACGGCCGGTTTGGCAGTCGGGAGATGATGTGGAAAAACGGCCGAAAATCGACCTCGAGGAATAGGAAAAATTTTATGAAAAAATTTCGACCTCGCGCTACGCAGTCCAAAGTCTCGGATTCGATTAATATACGTAAGAACACATCACAAAACGTGCGCAGAAGTCATCGGTAGGCCTAACACGGCCGGTTTGGCAGTCGGGAGATGATGTGGAAAAACGGTCGAAAATCGACCTCGAGGCATAGGAAAAATTTATGAAAAAATTTCGACCTCGCGCTACGCAGTCCAAAGTCTCGGATTCGATTAATATACGTAAGAACACATCACAAACGTGCGCAGAAGTCATCGGTAGGCCTAACACGGCCGGTTTGGCAGTCGGGAGATGATGTGGAAAAACGGCCGAAAATCGACCTCGAGGCATAGGAAAAATTTTATGTAAAAATTTCGACCTCGCGCTACGCAGTCCAAAGTCTCGGATTCGATTAATATACGTAAGAGCACATCACAAAACGTGCGCAGAAGTCATCGGTAGGCCTAACACGGCCGGTTTGGCAGTCGGGAGATGATGTGGAAAAACGGCCGAAAATCGACCTCGAGGCATAGGAAAAATTTTATGAAAAAATTTCGACCTCGCGCTACGCAGTCCAAAGTCTCGGATTCGATTAATATACGTAAGAACACATCACAAAACGTGCGCAGAAGTCATCGGTAGCCCTTACACGGCCGGTTTGGCAGTCGGGAGATGATGTGGAAAAACGGCCGAAAATCGACCTCGAGGCATAGGAAAAATTTTATGTAAAAATTTCGACCTCGCGCTACGCAGTCCAAAGTCTCGGATTCGATTAATATACGTAAGAACACATCACAAAACGTGCGCGGAAGTCATCGGTAGGCCTAACACGGCCGGTTTGGCAGTCGGGAGATGATGTGGAAAAACGGCCGAAAATCGACCTCGAGGCATAGGAAAAATTTTATGTAAAAATTTCGACCTCGCGCTACGCAGTCCAAAGTCTCGGATTCGATTAATATACGTAAGAACACATCACAAAACGTGCGCAGAAGTCATCGGTAGGCCTAACACGGCCGGTTTGGCAGTCGGGAGATGATGTGGAAAAACGGCCGAAAATCGACCTCGAGGCATAGGAAAAATTTTATGTAAAAATTTCGACCTCGCGCTACGCAGTCCAAAGTCTCGGATTCGATACGTAAGAGCACATCACAAAACGTGCGCAGAAGTCATCGGTAGGCCTAACACGGCCGGTTTGGCAGTCGGGAGATGATGTGGAAAAACGGCCGAAAATCGACCTCGAGGCATAGGAAAAATTTTATGTAAAAATTTCGACCTCGCGCTACGCAGTCCAAAGTCTCGGATTCGATTAATATACGTAAGAGCACATCACAAAACGTGCGCAGAAGTCATCGGTAGGCCTAACACGGCCGGTTTGGCAGTCGGGAGATGATGTGGAAAAACGGCCGAAAATCGACCTCGAGGAATAGGAAAAATTTTATGAAAAAATTTCGACCTCGCGCTACGCAGTCCAAAGTCTCGGATTCGATTAATATACGTAAGAACACATCACAAAACGTGCGCAGAAGTCATCGGTAGGCCTAACACGGCCGGTTTGGCAGTCGGGAGATGATGTGGAAAAACGGCCGAAAATCGACCTCGAGGCATAGGAAAAATTTTATGTAAAAATTTCGACCTCGCGCTACGCAGTCCAAAGTCTCGGATTCGATTAATATACGTAAGAACACATCACAAAACGTGCGCAGAAGTCATCGGTAGGCCTAACACGGCCGGTTTGGCAGTCGGGAGATGATGTGGAAAAACGGCCGAAAATCGACCTCGAGGCATAGGAAAAATTTTATGAAAAAATTTCGACCTCGCGCTACGCAGTCCAAAGTCTCGGATTCGATTAATATACGTAAGAACACATCACAAAACGTGCGCAGAAGTCATCGGTAGGCCTAACACGGCCGGTTTGGCAGTCGGGAGATGATGTGGAAAAACGGCCGAAAATCGACCTCGAGGCATAGGAAAAATTTTATGTAAAAATTTCGACCTCGCGCTACGCAGTCCAAAGTCTCGGATTCGATTAATATACGTAAGAGCACATCACAAAACGTGCGCAGAAGTCATCGGTAGGCCTAACACGGCCGGTTTGGCAGTCGGGAGATGATGTGGAAAAACGGCCGAAAATCGACCTCGAGGCATAGGAAAAATTTTATGTAAAAATTTCGACCTCGCGCTACGCAGTCCAAAGTCTCGGATTCGATTAATATACGTAAGAGCACATCACAAAACGTGCGCAGAAGTCATCGGTAGGCCTAACACGGCCGGTTTGGCAGTCGGGAGATGATGTGGAAAAACGGCCGAAAATCGACCTCGAGGCATAGGAAAAATTTTATGTAAAAATTTCGACCTCGCGCTACGCAGTCCAAAGTCTCGGATTCGATTAATATACGTAAGAACACATCACAAAACGTGCGCAGAAGTCATCGGTAGGCCTAACACGGCCGGTTTGGCAGTCGGGAGATGATGTGGAAAAACGGCCGAAAATCGACCTCGAGGCATAGGAAAAATTTTATGTAAAAATTTCGACCTCGCGCTACGCAGTCCAAAGTCTCGGATTCGATTAATATACGTAAGAGCACATCACAAAACACACAACGCGCTACGCAGTCCAAAGTCTCGGATTCGATTAATATACGTAAGAACACATCACAAAACGTGCGCAGAAGTCATCGGTAGGCCTAACACGGCCGGTTTGGCAGTCGGGAGGTGATGTGGAAAAACGGCCGAAAATTGACCTCGAGGCATAGGAAAAATTTTATGTAAAAATTTCGACCTCGCGCTACGCAGTCCAAAGTCTCGGATTCGATTAATATACGTAAGCGCACATCACAAAACGTGCGCAGAAGTCACCGGTAGGCCTAACACGGCCGGTTTGGCAGTCGGGAGATGATGTGGAAAAACGGCCGAAAATCGACCTCGAGGCATAGGAAAAATTTTATGAAAAAATTTCGACCTCGCGCTACGCAGTCCAAAGTCTCGGATTCGATTAATATACGTAAGAGCACATCACAAAACGTGCGCAGAAGTCATCGGTAGGCCTAACACGGCCGGTTTGGCAGTCGGGAGATGATGTGGAAAAACGGCCGAAAATCGACCTCGAGGCATAGGAAAAATTTTATGAAAAAATTTCGACCTCGCGCTACGCAGTCCAAAGTCTCGGATTCGATTAATATACGTAAGAGCACATCACAAAACGTGCGCAGAAGTCATCGGTAGGCCTAACACGGCCGGTTTGGCAGTCGGGAGATGATGTGGAAAAACGGCCGAAAATCGACCTCGAGGCATAGGAAAAATTTTATGTAAAAATTTCGACCTCGCGCTACGCAGTCCAAAGTCTCGGATTCGATTAATATACGTAAGAGCACATCACAAAACGTGCGCAGAAGTCATCGGTAGGCCTAACACGGCCGGTTTGGCAGTCGGGAGATGATGTGGCAAAACGGCCGAAAATCGACCTCGAGGCATAGGAAAAATTTTATGTAAAAATTTCGACCTCGCGCTACGCAGTCCAAAGTCTCGGATTCGATTAATATACGTAAGAGCACATCACAAAAGGTAGGCCTAACACGGCCGGTTTGGCAGTCGGGAGATGATGTGGAAAAACGGCCGAAAATCGACCTCGAGGCATAGGAAAAATTTTATGTAAAAATTTCGACCTCGCGCTACGCAGTCCAAAGTCTCGGATTCGATTAATATACGTAAGAGCACATCACAAAACGTGCGCAGAAGTCATCGGTAGGCCTAACACGGCCGGTTTGGCAGTCGGGAGATGATGTGGCAAAACGGCCGAAAATCGACCTCGAGGCATAGGAAAAATTTTATGTAAAAATTTCGACCTCGCGCTACGCAGCCCAAAGTCTCGGATTCGATTAATATACGTAAGAGCACATCACAAAAGGTAGGCCTAACACGGCCGGTTTGGCAGTCGGGAGATAATGTGGAAAAACGGCCGAAAATCGACCTCGAGGCATAGGAAAAATTTTATGTAAAAATTTCGAACTCGCGCTATGCAGTCCAAAGTCTCGGATTCGATTAATATACGTAAGAACACATCACAAAACGTGCGCAGAAGTCATCGGTAGGCCTAACACGGCCGGTTTGGCAGTCTGGAGATGATGTGGAAAAACGGCCGAAAATCGACCTCGAGGCATAGGAAAAATTTTATGTAAAAATTTCGACCTCGCGCTACGCAGTCCAAAGTCTCGGATTCGATTAATATACGTAAGAACACATCACAAAACGTGCGCAGAAGTCATCGGTAGGCCTAACACGGCCGGTTTGGCAGTCGGGAGATGATGTGGAAAAACGGCCGAAAATCGACCTCGAGGCATAGGAAAAATTTTATGAAAAAATGTCGACCTCGCGCTACGCAGTCCAAAGTCTCGGATTCGATTAATATACGTAAGAACACATCACAAAACGTGCGCAGAAGTCATCGGTAGGCCTAACACGGCCGGTTTGGCAGTCGGGAGGTGATGTGGAAAAACGGCCGAAAATTGACCTCGAGGCATAGGAAAAATTTTATGTAAAAATTTCGACCTCGCGCTACGCAGTCCAAAGTCTCGGATTCGATTAATATACGTAAGAACACATCACAAAACGTGCGCAGAAGTCATCGGTAGGCCTAACACGGCCGGTTTGGCAGTCGGGAGATGATGTGGAAAAACGGCCGAAAATCGACCTCGAGGCATAGGAAAAATTTTATGTAAAAATTTCGACCTCGCGCTACGCAGTCCAAAGTCTCGGATTCGATTAATATACGTAAGAACACATCACAAAACGTGCGCAGAAGTCATCGGTAGGCCTAACACGGCCGGTTTGGCAGTAGGGAGATAATGTGGAAAAACGGCCGAAAATCGACCTCGAGGCATAGGAAAAATTTTATGTAAGAATTTCGAACTCGCGCTATGCAGTCCAAAGTCTCGGATTCGATTAATATACGTAAGAACACATCACAAAACGTGCGCAGAAGTCATCGGTAGGCCTAACACGGCCGGTTTGGCAGTCTGGAGATGATGTGGAAAAACGGCCGAAAATCGACCTCGAGGCATAGGAAAAATTTTATGTAAAAATTTCGACCTCGCGCTACGCAGTCCAAAGTCTCGGATTCGATTAATATACGTAAGAACACATCACAAAACGTGCGCAGAAGTCATCGGTAGGCCTAACACGGCCGGTTTGGCAGTCGGGAGACGATGTGGAAAAACGGCCGAAAATCGACCTCGAGGCATAGGAAAAATTTTATGAAAAAATTTCGACCTCGCGCTACGCAGTCCAAAGTCTCGGATTCGATTAATATACGTAAGAGCACATCACAAAACGTGCGCAGAAGTCATCGGTAGGCCTAACACGGCCGGTTTGGCAGTCGGGAGATGATGTGGAAAAACGGCCGAAAATCGACCTCGAGGCATAGGAAAAATTTTATGTAAAAATTTCGACCTCGCGCTACGCAGTCCAAAGTCTCGGATTCGATTAATATACGTAAGAACACATCACAAAACGTGCGCAGAAGTCATCGGTAGGCCTAACACGGCCGGTTTGGCAGTCGGGAGATGATGTGGAAAAACGGCCGAAAATCGACCTCGAGGCATAGGAAAAATTTTATGTAAAAATTTCGACCTCGCGCTACGCAGTCCAAAGTCTCGGATTCGATTAATATACGTAAGAGCACATCACAAAACGTGCGCAGAAGTCATCGGTAGGCCTAACACGGCCGGTTTGGCAGTCGGGAGACGATGTGGAAAAACGGCCGAAAATCGACCTCGAGGCATAGGAAAAATTTTATGTAAAAATTTCGACCTCGCGCTACGCAGTCCAAAGTCTCGGATTCGATTAATATACGTAAGAACACATCACAAAACGTGCGCAGAAGTCATCGGTAGGCCTAACACGGCCGGTTTGGCAGTCGGGAGATGATGTGGAAAAACGGCCGAAAATCGACCTCGAGGCATAGGAAAAATTTTATGTAAAAATTTCGACCTCGCGCTACGCAGTCCAAAGTCTCGGATTCGATTAATATACGTAAGAGCACATCACAAAACGTGCGCAGAAGTCATCGGTAGGCCTAACACGGCCGGTTTGGCAGTCGGGAGATGATGTGGCAAAACGGCCGAAAATCGACCTCGAGGCATAGGAAAAATTTTATGTAAAAATTTCGACCTCGCGCTACGCAGTCCAAAGTCTCGGATTCGATTAATATACGTAAGAGCACATCACAAAAGGTAGGCCTAACACGGCCGGTTTGGCAGTCGGGAGATGATGTGGAAAAACGGCCGAAAATCGACCTCGAGGCATAGGAAAAATTTTATGTAAAAATTTCGACCTCGCGCTACGCAGTCCAAAGTCTCGGATTCGATTAATATACGTAAGAGCACATCACAAAACGTGCGCAGAAGTCATCGGTAGGCCTAACACGGCCGGTTTGGCAGTCGGGAGATGATGTGGCAAAACGGCCGAAAATCGACCTCGAGGCATAGGAAAAATTTTATGTAAAAATTTCGACCTCGCGCTACGCAGCCCAAAGTCTCGGATTCGATTAATATACGTAAGAGCACATCACAAAAGGTAGGCCTAACACGGCCGGTTTGGCAGTCGGGAGATGATGTGGCAAAACGGCCGAAAATCGACCTCGAGGCATAGGAAAAATTTTATGTAAAAATTTCGACCTCGCGCTACGCAGTCCAAAGTCTCGGATTCGATTAATATACGTAAGAGCACATCACAAAACGTGCGCAGAAGTCATCGGTAGGCCTAACACGGCCGGTTTGGCAGTCTGGAGATGATGTGGAAAAACGGCCGAAAATCGACCTCGAGGCATAGGAAAAATTTTATGTAAAAATTTCGACCACGCGCTACGCAGTCCAAAGTCTCGGATTCGATTAATATACGTAAGAACACATCACAAAACGTGCGCAGAAGTCATCGGTAGGCCTAACACGGCCGGTTTGGCAGTCGGGAGATGATGTGGAAAAACGGCCGAAAATCGACCTCGAGGCATAGGAAAAATTTTATGAAAAAATTTCGACCTCGCGCTACGCAGTCCAAAGTCTCGGATTCGATTAATATACGTAAGAACACATCACAAAACGTGCGCAGAAGTCATCGGTAGGCCTAACACGGCCGGTTTGGCAGTCGGGAGGTGATGTGGAAAAACGGCCGAAAATTGACCTCGAGGCATAGGAAAAATTTTATGTAAAAATTTCGACCTCGCGCTACGCAGTCCAAAGTCTCGGATTCGATTAATATACGTAAGAACACATCACAAAACGTGGGCAGAAGTCATCGGTAGGCCTAACACGGCCGGTTTGGCAGTCGGGAGATGATGTGGAAAAACGGCCGAAAATCGACCTCGAGGCATAGGAAAAATTTTATGTAAAAATTTCGACCTCGCGCTACGCAGTCCAAAGTCTCGGATTCGATTAATATACGTAAGAACACATCACAAAACGTGCGCAGAAGTCATCGGTAGGCCTAACACGGCCGGTTTGGCAGTAGGGAGATAATGTGGAAAAACGGCCGAAAATCGACCTCGAGGCATAGGAAAAATTTTATGTAAGAATTTCGAACTCGCGCTATGCAGTCCAAAGTCTCGGATTCGATTAATATACGTAAGAACACATCACAAAACGTGCGCAGAAGTCATCGGTAGGCCTAACACGGCCGGTTTGGCAGTCTGGAGATGATGTGGAAAAACGGCCGAAAATCGACCTCGAGGCATAGGAAAAATTTTATGTAAAAATTTCGACCTCGCGCTACGCAGTCCAAAGTCTCGGATTCGATTAATATACGTAAGAACACATCACAAAACGTGCGCAGAAGTCATCGGTAGGCCTAACACGGCCGGTTTGGCAGTCGGGAGACGATGTGGAAAAACGGCCGAAAATCGACCTCGAGGCATAGGAAAAATTTTATGAAAAAATTTCGACCTCGCGCTACGCAGTCCAAAGTCTCGGATTCGATTAATATACGTAAGAGCACATCACAAAACGTGCGCAGAAGTCATCGGTAGGCCTAACACGGCCGGTTTGGCAGTCGGGAGATGATGTGGAAAAACGGCCGAAAATCGACCTCGAGGCATAGGAAAAATTTTATGTAAAAATTTCGACCTCGCGCTACGCAGTCCAAAGTCTCGGATTCGATTAATATACGTAAGAACACATCACAAAACGTGCGCAGAAGTCATCGGTAGGCCTAACACGGCCGGTTTGGCAGTCGGGAGATGATGTGGAAAAACGGCCGAAAATCGACCTCGAGGCATAGGAAAAATTTTATGTAAAAATTTCGACCTCGCGCTACGCAGTCCAAAGTCTCGGATTCGATTAATATACGTAAGAGCACATCACAAAACGTGCGCAGAAGTCATCGGTAGGCCTAACACGGCCGGTTTGGCAGTCGGGAGACGATGTGGAAAAACGGCCGAAAATCGACCTCGAGGCATAGGAAAAATTTTATGAAAAAATTTCGACCTCGCGCTACGCAGTCCAAAGTCTCGGATTCGATTAATATACGTAAGAGCACATCACAAAACGTGCGCAGAAGTCATCGGTAGGCCTAACACGGCCGGTTTGGCAGTCGGGAGATGATGTGCAAAAACGGCCGAAAATCGACCTCGAGGCATAGGAAAAATTTTATGTAAAAATTTCGACCTCGCGCTACGCAGTCCAAAGTCTCGGATTCGATTAATATACGTAAGAACACATCACAAAACGTGCGCAGAAGTCATCGGTAGGCCTAACACGGCCGGTTTGGCAGTCGGGAGATGATGTGGAAAAACGGCCGAAAATCGACCTCGAGGCATAGGAAAAATTTTATGTAAAAATTTCGACCTCGCGCTACGCAGTCCAAAGTCTCGGATTCGATTAATATACGTAAGAGCACATCACAAAACGTGCGCAGAAGTCATCGGTAGGCCTAACACGGCCGGTTTGGCAGTCGGGAGATGATGTGGAAAAACGGCCGAAAATCGACCTCGAGGCATAGGAAAAATTTTATGAAAAAATTTCGACCTCGCGCTACGCAGTCCAAAGTCTCGGATTCGATTAATATACGTAAGAGCACATCACAAAACGTGCGCAGAAGTCATCGGTAGGCCTAACACGGCCGGTTTGGCAGTCGGGAGATGATGTGGCAAAACGGCCGAAAATCGACCTCGAGGCATAGGAAAAATTTTATGTAAAAATTTCGACCTCGCGCTACGCAGTCCAAAGTCTCGGATTCGATTAATATACGTAAGAGCACATCACAAAACGTGCGCAGAAGTCATCGGTAGGCCTAACACGGCCGGTTTGGCAGTCGGGAGATGATGTGGAAAAACGGCCGAAAATCGACCTCGAGGCATAGGAAAAATTTTATGAAAAAATTTCGACCTCGCGCTACGCAGTCCAAAGTCTCGGATTCGATTAATATACGTAAGAGCACATCACAAAACGTGCGCAGAAGTCATCGGTAGGCCTAACACGGCCGGTTTGGCAGTCGGGAGATGATGTGGCAAAACGGCCGAAAATCGACCTCGAGGCATAGGAAAAATTTTATGAAAAAATTTCGACCTCGCGCTACGCAGTCCAAAGTCTCGGATTCGATTAATATACGTAAGAGCACATCACAAAACGTGCGCAGAAGTCATCGGTAGGCCTAACACGGCCGGTTTGGCAGTCGGGAGATGATGTGGAAAAACGGCCGAAAATCGACCTCGAGGCATAGGAAAAATTTTATGTAAAAATTTCGACCTCGCGCTACGCAGTCCAAAGTCTCGGATTCGATTAATATACGTAAGAACACATCACAAAACGTGCGCAGAAGTCATCGGTAGGCCTAACACGGCCGGTTTGGCAGTCGGGAGATGATGTGGAAAAACGGCCGAAAATCGACCTCGAGGCATAGGAAAAATTTTATGTAAAAATTTCGACCTCGCGCTACGCAGTCCAAAGTCTCGGATTCGATTAATATACGTAAGAGCACATCACAAAACGTGCGCAGAAGTCATCGGTAGGCCTAACACGGCCGGTTTGGCAGTCGGGAGATGATGTGGAAAAACGGCCGAAAATCGACCTCGAGGCATAGGAAAAATTTTATGAAAAAATTTCGACCTCGCGCTACGCAGTCCAAAGTCTCGGATTCGATTAATATACGTAAGAGCACATCACAAAACGTGCGCAGAAGTCATCGGTAGGCCTAACACGGCCGGTTTGGCAGTCGGGAGATGATGTGGCAAAACGGCCGAAAATCGACCTCGAGGCATAGGAAAAATTTTATGAAAAAATTTCGACCTCGCGCTACGCAGTCCAAAGTCTCGGATTCGATTAATATACGTAAGAGCACATCACAAAACGTGCGCAGAAGTCATCGGTAGGCCTAACACGGCCGGTTTGGCAGTCGGGAGATGATGTGGAAAAACGGCCGAAAATCGACCTCGAGGCATAGGAAAAATTTTATGTAAAAATTTCGACCTCGCGCTACGCAGTCCAAAGTCTCGGATTCGATTAATATACGTAAGAACACATCACAAAACGTGCGCAGAAGTCATCGGTAGGCCTAACACGGCCGGTTTGGCAGTCGGGAGATGATGTGGAAAAACGGCCGAAAATCGACCTCGAGGCATAGGAAAAATTTTATGTAAAAATTTCGACCTCGCGCTACGCAGTCCAAAGTCTCGGATTCGATTAATATACGTAAGAGCACATCACAAAACGTGCGCAGAAGTCATCGGTAGGCCTAACACGGCCGGTTTGGCAGTCGGGAGACGATGTGGAAAAACGGCCGAAAATCGACCTCGAGGCATAGGAAAAATTTTATGAAAAAATTTCGACCTCGCGCTACGCAGTCCAAAGTCTCGGATTCGATTAATATACGTAAGAGCACATCACAAAACGTGCGCAGAAGTCATCGGTAGGCCTAACACGGCCGGTTTGGCAGTCGGGAGATGATGTGCAAAAACGGCCGAAAATCGACCTCGAGGCATAGGAAAAATTTTATGTAAAAATTTCGACCTCGCGCTACGCAGTCCAAAGTCTCGGATTCGATTAATATACGTAAGAACACATCACAAAACGTGCGCAGAAGTCATCGGTAGGCCTAACACGGCCGGTTTGGCAGTCGGGAGATGATGTGGAAAAACGGCCGAAAATCGACCTCGAGGCATAGGAAAAATTTTATGTAAAAATTTCGACCTCGCGCTACGCAGTCCAAAGTCTCGGATTCGATTAATATACGTAAGAGCACATCACAAAACGTGCGCAGAAGTCATCGGTAGGCCTAACACGGCCGGTTTGGCAGTCGGGAGATGATGTGGAAAAACGGCCGAAAATCGACCTCGAGGCATAGGAAAAATTTTATGAAAAAATTTCGACCTCGCGCTACGCAGTCCAAAGTCTCGGATTCGATTAATATACGTAAGAGCACATCACAAAACGTGCGCAGAAGTCATCGGTAGGCCTAACACGGCCGGTTTGGCAGTCGGGAGATGATGTGGAAAAACGGCCGAAAATCGACCTCGAGGCATAGGAAAAATTTTATGAAAAAATTTCGACCTCGCGCTACGCAGTCCAAAGTCTCGGATTCGATTAATATACGTAAGAGCACATCACAAAACGTGCGCAGAAGTCATCGGTAGGCCTAACACGGCCGGTTTGGCAGTCGGGAGATGATGTGGAAAAACGGCCGAAAATCGACCTCGAGGCATAGGAAAAATTTTATGTAAAAATTTCGACCTCGCGCTACGCAGTCCAAAGTCTCGGATTCGATTAATATACGTAAGAACACATCACAAAACGTGCGCAGAAGTCATCGGTAGGCCTAACACGGCCGGTTTGGCAGTCGGGAGGTGATGTGGAAAAACGGCCGAAAATCGACCTCGAGGCATAGGAAAAATTTTATGTAAAAATTTCGACCTCGCGCTACGCAGTCCAAAGTCTCGGATTCGATTAATATACGTAAGAACACATCACAAAACGTGCGCAGAAGTCATCGGTAGGCCTAACACGGCCGGTTTGGCAGTCGGGAGATGATGTGGAAAAACGGCCGAAAATCGACCTCGAGGCATAGGAAAAATTTTATGTAAAAATTTCGACCTCGCGCTACGCAGTCCAAAGTCTCGGATTCGATTAATATACGTAAGAACACATCACAAAACGTGCGCAGAAGTCATCGGTAGGCCTAACACGGCCGGTTTGGCAGTCGGGAGATGATGTGGAAAAACGGCCGAAAATCGACCTCGAGGCATAGGGAAAATTTCATGTAAAAATTTCGACCTCGCGCTACGCAGTCCAAAGTCTCGGATTCGATTAATATACGTAAGAACACATCACAAAACGTGCGCAGAAGTCATCGGTAGGCCTAACACGGCCGGTTTGGCAGTCGGGAGATGATGTGGAAAAACGGCCGAAAATCGACCTCGAGGCATAGGAAAATTTTATGTAAAAATTTCGACCTCGCGCTACGCAGTCCAAAGTCTCGGATTCGATTAATATACGTAAGAACACATCACAAAACGTGCGCAGAAGTCATCGGTAGGCCTAACACGGCCGGTTTGGCAGTCGGGAGATGATGTGGAAAACGGCCGAAAATCGACCTCGAGGCATAGGAAAAATTCTATGTAAAAATTTCGACCTCGCGCTACGCAGTCCAAAGTCTCGGTTTCGATTAATATACGTAAGAACACATCACAAAACGTGCGCAGAAGTCATCGGTAGGCCTAACACGGCCGGTTTGGCAGTCGGGAGATGATGTGGAAAAACGGCCGAAAATCGACCTCGAGGCATAGGGAAAATTTCATGTAAAAATTTCGACCTCGCGCTACGCAGTCCAAAGTCTCGGATTCGATTAATATACGTAAGAACACATCACAAAACGTGCGCAGAAGTCATCGGTAGGCCTAACACGGCCGGTTTGGCAGTCGGGAGATGATGTGGAAAAACGGCCGAAAATCGACCTCGAGGCATAGGAAAATTTTATGTAAAAATTTCGACCTCGCGCTACGCAGTCCAAAGTCTCGGATTCGATTAATATACGTAAGAACACATCACAAAACGTGCGCAGAAGTCATCGGTAGGCCTAACACGGCCGGTTTGGCAGTCGGGAGATGATGTGGAAAACGGCCGAAAATCGACCTCGAGGCATAGGAAAAATTCTATGTAAAAATTTCGACCTCGCGCTACGCAGTCCAAAGTCTCGGATTCGATTAATATACGTAAGAACACATCACAAAACGTGCGCAGAAGTCATCGGTAGGCCTAACACGGCCGGTTTGGCAGTCGGGAGATGATGTGGAAAAACGGCCGAAAATCGACCTCGAGGCATAGGGAAAATTTCATGTAAAAATTTCGACCTCGCGCTACGCAGTCCAAAGTCTCGGATTCGATTAATATACGTAAGAACACATCACAAAACGTGCGCAGAAGTCATCGGTAGGCCTAACACGGCCGGTTTGGCAGTCGGGAGGTGATGTGGAAAAACGGCCGAAAATCGACCTCGAGGCATAGGAAAAATTTTATGTAAAAATTTCGACCTCGCGCTACGCAGTCCAAAGTCTCGGATTCGATTAATATACGTAAGAGCACATCACAAAACGTGCGCAGAAGTCATCGGTAGACCTAACACGGCCGGTTTGGCAGTCGGGAGATGATGTGGAAAAACGGCCGAAAATCGACCTCGAGGCATAGGAAAAATTTTATGAAAAAATTTCGACCTCGCGCTACGCAGTCCAAAGTCTCGGATTCGATTAATATATACGTAAGAGCACATCACAAAACGTGCGCAGAAGTCATCGGTAGGCCTAACACGGCCGGTTTGGCAGTCGGGAGGTGATGTGGAAAAACGGCCGAAAATCGACCTCGAGGCATAGGAAAAATTTTATGTAAAAATTTCGACCTCGCGCTACGCAGTCCAAAGTCTCGGATTCGATTAATATACGTAAGAACACATCACAAAACGTGCGCAGAAGTCATCGGTAGGCCTAACACGGCCGGTTTGGCAGTCGGGAGATGATGTGGAAAAACGGCCGAAAATCGACCTCGAGGCATAGGAAAAATTTCATGTAAAAATTTCGACCTCGCGCTACGCAGTCCAAAGTCTCGGATTCGATTAATATACGTAAAAACACATCACAAAACGTGCGCAGAAGTCATCGGTAGGCCCAACACGGCCGGTTTGGCAGTCGGGAGATGATGTGGAAAAACGGCCGAAAATCGACCTCGAGGCATAGGACAAATTTTATGTAAAAATTTCGACCTCAGGCTACGCAGTCCAAAGTCTCGGATTCGATTAATATACGTAAGAACACATCACAAAACGTGCGCAGAAGTCATCGGTAGGCCTAACACGGCCGGTTTGGCAGTCGGGAGATGATGTGGAAAAACGGCCGAAAATCGACCTCGAGGCATAGGAAAAATTTTATGAAAAAATTTCGACCTCGCGCTACGCAGTCCAAAGTCTCGGATTCGATTAATATACGTAAGAGCACATCACAAAACGTGCGCAGAAGTCATCGGTAGGCCTAACACGGCCGGTTTGGCAGTCGGGAGATGATGTGGAAAAACGGCCGAAAATCGACCTCGAGGCATAGGAAAAATTTTATGTAAAAATTTCGACCTCGCGCTACGCAGTCCAAAGTCTCGGATTCGATTAATATACGTAAGAGCACATCACAAAACGTGCGCAGAAGTCATCGGTAGGCCTAACATAGCCGGTTTGGCAGTCGGGAGATGATGTGGAAAAACGGCCGAAAATCGACCTCGAGGCATAGGAAAAAATTTATGTAAAAATTTCGACCTCGCGCTACGCAGTCCAAAGTCTCGGATTCGATTAATATACGTAAGAACACATCACAAAACGTGCGCAGAAGTCATCGGTAGGCCTAACACGGCCTGTTTGGCAGTCGGGAGATAATGTGGAAAAACGGCCGAAAATCGACCTCGAGGCATAGGAAAAATTTTATGTAAAAATTTCGAGCTCGCGCTATGCAGTCCAAAGTCTCGGATTCGATTAATATACGTAAGAACACATCACAAAACGTGCGCAGAAGTCATCGGTAGGCCTAACACGGCCGGTTTGGCAGTCGGGAGGTGATGTGGAAAAACGGCCGAAAATCGTCCTCGAGGCATAGGAAAAATTTTATGTAAAAATTTCGACCTCGCGCTACGCAATCCAAAGTCTCGGATTCGATTAATATACGTAAGAACACATCACAAAACGTGCGCAGAAGTCATCGGTAGGCCTAACACGGCCGGTTTGGCAGTCGGGAGATGATGTGGAAAAACGGCCGAAAATCGACCTCGAGGCATAGGAAAAATTTTATGTAAAAATTTCGACCTCGCGCTACGCAGTCCAAAGTCTCGGATTCGATTAATATACGTAAGAGCACATCACAAAACGTGCGCAGAAGTCATCGGTACGCCTAACACGGCCGGTTTGGCAGTCGGGAGATGATGTGGAAAAACGGCCGAAAATCGACCTCGAGGCATAGGAAAAATTTTATGAAAAAATTTCGACCTCGCGCTACGCAGTCCAAAGTCTCGGATTCGATTAATATACGTAAGAGCACATCACAAAACGTGCGCAGAAGTCATCGGTAGGCCTAACACGGCCGGTTTGGCAGTCGGGAGATGATGTGGAAAAACGGCCGAAAATCGACCTCGAGGCATAGGAAAAATTTTATGAAAAAATTTCGAGCTCGCGCTACGCAGTCCAAAGTCTCGGATTCGATTAATATACGTAAGAGCACATCACAAAACGTGCGCAGAAGTCATCGGTAGGCCTAACACGGCCGGTTTGGCAGTCGGGAGATGATGTGGAAAAACGGCCGAAAATCGACCTCGAGGCATAGGAAAAATTTTATGTAAAAATTTCGACCTCGCGCTACGCAGTCCAAAGTCTCGGATTCGATTAATATACGTAAGAGCACATCACAAAACGTGCGCAGAAGTCATCGGTAGGCCTAACACGGCCGGTTTGGCAGTCGGGAGATGATGTGGAAAAACGGCCGAAAATCGACCTCGAGGCATAGGAAAAATTTTATGTAAAAATTTCGACCTCGCGCTACGCTGTCCAAAGTCTCGGATTCGATTAATATACGTAAGAACACATCACAAAACGTGCGCAGAAGTCATCGGTAGGCCTAACACGGCCGGTTTGGCAGTCGGGAGATGATGTGGAAAAACGGCCGAAAATCGACCTCGAGGCATAGGAAAAATTTTATGAAAAAATTTCGACCTCGCGCTACGCAGTCCAAAGTCTCGGATTCGATTAATATACGTAAGAGCACATCACAAAACGTGCGCAGAAGTCATCGGTAGGCCTAACACGGCCGGTTTGGCAGTCGGGAGGTGATGTGGAAAAACGGCCGAAAATCGACCTCGAGGCATAGGAAAAATTTTATGTAAAAATTTCGACCTCGCGCTACGCAGTCCAAAGTCTCGGATTCGATTAATATACGTAAGAGCACACACAAAACGTGCGCAGAAGTCATCGGTAGGCCTAACACGGCCGGTTTGGCAGTCGGGAGATGATGTGGAAAAACGGCCGAAAATCGACCTCGAGGCATAGGAAAAATTTTATGTAAAAATTTCGACCTCGCGCTACGCAGTCCAAAGTCTCGGATTCGATTAATATACGTAAGAACACATCACAAAACGTGCGCAGAAGTCATCGGTAGGCCTAACACGGCCGGTTTGGCAGTCGGGAGGTGATGTGGAAAAACGGCCGAAAATCGACCTCGAGGCATAGGAAAAATTTTATGTAAAAATTTCGACCTCGCGCTACGCAGTCCAAAGTCTCGGATTCGATTAATATACGTAAGAACACATCACAAAACGTGCGCAGAAGTCATCGGTAGGCCTAACACGGCCGGTTTGGCAGTCGGGAGATGATGTGGAAAAACGGCCGAAAATCGACCTCGAGGCATAGGAAAAATTTTATGTAAAAATTTCGACCTCGCGCTACGCAGTCCAAAGTCTCGGATTCGATTAATATACGTAAGAGCACACACACAACGTGCGCAGAAGTCATCGGTAGGCCTAACACGGCCGGTTTGGCAGTCGGGAGATGATGTGGAAAAACGGCCGAAAATCGACCTCGAGGCATAGGAAAAATTTTATGTAAAAATTTCGACCTCGCGCTACGCAGTCCAAAGTCTCGGATTCGATTAATTTACGTAAGAACACATCACAAAACGTGCGCAGAAGTCATCGGTAGGCCTAACACGGCCGGTTTGGCAGTCGGGAGGTGATGTGGAAAAACGGCCGAAAATCGACCTCGAGGCATAGGAAAAATTTTATGTAAAAATTTCGACCTCGCGCTACGCAGTCCAAAGTCTCGGATTCGATTAATATACGTAAGAACACATCACAAAACGTGCGCAGAAGTCATCGGTAGGCCTAACACGGCCGGTTTGGCAGTCGGGAGGTGATGTGGAAAAACGGCCGAAAATCGACCTCGAGGCATAGGAAAAATTTTGTGTAAAAATTTCGACCTCGCGCTACGCAGTCCAAAGTCTCGGATTCGATTAATATACGTAAGAGCACACACAAAACGTGCGCAGAAGTCATCGGTAGGCCTAACACGGCCGGTTTGGCAGTCGGGAGATGATGTGGAAAAACGGCCGAAAATCGACCTCGAGGCATAGGAAAAATTTTATGTAAAAATTTCGACCTCGCGCTACGCAGTCCAAAGTCTCGGATTCGATTAATATACGTAAGAACACATCACAAAACGTGCGCAGAAGTCATCGGTAGGCCTAACACGGCCGGTTTGGCAGTCGGGAGGTGATGTGGAAAAACGGCCGAAAATCGACCTCGAGGCATAGGAAAAATTTTATGTAAAAATCTCGACCTCGCGCTACGCAGTCCAAAGTCTCGGATTCGATTAATATACGTAAGAACACATCACAAAACGTGCGCAGAAGTCATCGGTAGGCCTAACACGGCCGGCTTGGCAGTCGGGAGATGATGTGGAAAAACGGCCGAAAATCGACCTCGAGGCATAGGAAAAATTTTATGAAAAAATTTCGACCTCGCGCTACGCAGTCCAAAGTCTCGGATTCGATTAATATACGTAAGAGCACATCACAAAACGTGCGCAGAAGTCATCGGTAGGCCTAACACGGCCAGTTTGGCAGTCGGGAGATGATGTGGAAAAACGGCCGAAAATCGACCTCGAGGCATAGGAAAAATTTTATGAAAAAATTTCGACCTCGCGCTACGCAGTCCAAAGTCTCGGATTCGATTAATATACGTAAGAGCACATCACAAAACGTGCGCAGAAGTCATCGGTAGGCCTAACACGGCCAGTTTGGCAGTCGGGAGATGATGTGGAAAAACGGCCGAAAATCGACCTCGAGGCATAGGAAAAATTTTATGAAAAAATTTCGACCTCGCGCTACGCAGTCCAAAGTCTCGGATTCGATTAATATACGTAAGAGCACATCACAAAACGTGCGCAGAAGTCATCGGTAGACCTAACACGGCCGGTTTGGCAGTCGGGAGATGATGTGGAAAAACGGCCGAAAATCGACCTCGAGGCATAGGAAAAATTTTATGAAAAAATTTCGACCTCGCGCTACGCAGTCCAAAGTCTCGGATTCGATTAATATATACGTAAGAGCACATCACAAAACGTGCGCAGAAGTCATCGGTAGGCCTAACACGGCCGGTTTGGCAGTCGGGAGGTGATGTGGAAAAACGGCCGAAAATCGACCTCGAGGCATAGGAAAAATTTTATGAAAAAATTTCGACCTCGCGCTACGCAGTCCAAAGTCTCGGATTCGATTAATATATACGTAAGAGCACATCACAAAACGTGCGCAGAAGTCATCGGTAGGCCTAACACGGCCGGTTTGGCAGTCGGGAGGTGATGTGGAAAAACGGCCGAAAATCGACCTCGAGGCATAGGAAAAATTTTATGTAAAAAATTCGACCTCGCGCTACGCAGTCCAAAGTCTCGGATTCGATTAATATACGTAAGAACACATCACAAAACGTGCGCAGAAGTCATCGGTAGGCCTAACACGGCCGGCTTGGCAGTCGGGAGATGATGTGGAAAAACGGCCGAAAATCGACCTCGAGGCATAGGAAAAATTTTATGAAAAAATTTCGACCTCGCGCTACGCAGTCCAAAGTCTCGGATTCGATTAATATACGTAAGAGCACATCACAAAACGTGCGCAGAAGTCATCGGTAGGCCTAACACGGCCGGTTTGGCAGTCGGGAGATGATGTGGAAAAACGGCCGAAAATCGACCTCGAGGCATAGGAAAAATTTTATGAAAAAATTTCGACCTCGCGCTACGCAGTCCAAAGTCTCGGATTCGATTAATATACGTAAGAGCACATCACAAAACGTGCGCAGAAGTCATCGGTAGACCTAACACGGCCGGTTTGGCAGTCGGGAGATGATGTGGAAAAACGGCCGAAAATCGACCTCGAGGCATAGGAAAAATTTTATGAAAAAATTTCGACCTCGCGCTACGCAGTCCAAAGTCTCGGATTCGATTAATATATACGTAAGAGCACATCACAAAACGTGCGCAGAAGTCATCGGTAGGCCTAACACGGCCGGTTTGGCAGTCGGGAGGTGATGTGGAAAAACGGCCGAAAATCGACCTCGAGGCATAGGAAAAATTTTATGTAAAAATTTCGACCTCGCGCTACGCAGTCCAAAGTCTCGGATTCGATTAATATACGTAAGAACACATCACAAAACGTGCGCAGAAGTCATCGGTAGGCCTAACACGGCCGGTTTGGCAGTCGGGAGATGATGTGGAAAAACGGCCGAAAATCGACCTCAAGGCATAGGAAAAATTTTATGAAAAAATTTCGACCTCGCGCTTTGCAGTCCAAAGTCTCGGATTCGATTAATATACGTAAGAACACATCACAAAACGTGCGCAGAAGTCATCGGTAGGCCTAACACGGCCGGTTTGGCAGTCGGGAGATGATGTGGAAAAACGGCCGAAAATCGACCTCGAGGCATAGGACAAATTTTATGTAAAAATTTCGACCTCGCGCTACGCAGTCCAAAGTCTCGGATTCGATTAATATACGTAAGAACACATCACAAAACGTGCGCAGAAGTCATCGGTAGGCCTAACACGGCCGGTTTGGCAGTCGGGAGATGATGTGGAAAAACGGCCGAAAATCGACCTCGAGGCATAGGAAAAATTTTATGTAAAAATTTCGACCTCGCGCTACGCAGTCCAAAGTCTCGGATTCGATTAATATACGTAAGAACACATCACAAAACGTGCGCAGAAGTCATCGGTAGGCCTAACACGGCCGGCTTGGCAGTCGGGAGATGATGTGGAAAAACGGCCGAAAATCGACCTCGAGGCATAGGAAAAATTTTATGAAAAAATTTCGACCTCGCGCTACGCAGTCCAAAGTCTCGGATTCGATTAATATACGTAAGAGCACATCACAAAACGTGCGCAGAAGTCATCGGTAGGCCTAACACGGCCAGTTTGGCAGTCGGGAGATGATGTGGAAAAACGGCCGAAAATCGACCTCGAGGCATAGGAAAAATTTTATGAAAAAATTTCGACCTCGCGCTACGCAGTCCAAAGTCTCGGATTCGATTAATATACGTAAGAGCACATCACAAAACGTGCGCAGAAGTCATCGGTAGGCCTAACACGGCCAGTTTGGCAGTCGGGAGATGATGTGGAAAAACGGCCGAAAATCGACCTCGAGGCATAGGAAAAATTTTATGAAAAAATTTCGACCTCGCGCTACGCAGTCCAAAGTCTCGGATTCGATTAATATACGTAAGAGCACATCACAAAACGTGCGCAGAAGTCATCGGTAGACCTAACACGGCCGGTTTGGCAGTCGGGAGATGATGTGGAAAAACGGCCGAAAATCGACCTCGAGGCATAGGAAAAATTTTATGTAAAAATTTCGACCTCGCGCTACGCAGTCCAAAGTCTCGGATTCGATTAATATACGTAAGAACACATCACAAAACGTGCGCAGAAGTCATCGGTAGGCCTAACACGGCCGGCTTGGCAGTCGGGAGATGATGTGGAAAAACGGCCGAAAATCGACCTCGAGGCATAGGAAAAATTTTATGAAAAAATTTCGATCTCGCGCTACGCAGTCCAAAGTCTCGGATTCGATTAATATACGTAAGAGCACATCACAAAACGTGCGCAGAATTCATCGGTAGGCCTAACACGGCCGGTTTGGCAGTCGGGAGATAATGTGGAAAAACGGCCGAAAATCGACCTCGAGGCATAGGAAAAATTTTATGTAAAAATTTCGACCTCGCGCTATGCAGTCCAAAGTCTCGGATTCGATTAATATACGTAAGAACACATCACAAAACGTGCGCAGAAGTCATCGGTAGGCCTAACACGGCCGGTTTGGCAGTCGGGAGATGATGTGGAAAAACGGCCGAAAATCGACCTCGAGGCATAGGAAAAATTTTATGAAAAAATTTCGACCTCGCGCTACGCAGTCCAAAGTCTCGGATTCGATTAATATACGTAAGAGCACATCACAAAACGTGCGCAGAAGTCATCGGTAGGCCTAACACGGCCGGTTTGGCAGTCGGGAGATGATGTGGAAAAACGGCCGAAAATCGACCTCGAGGCATAGGAAAAATTTTATGTAAAAATTTCGAGCTCGCGCTATGCAGTCCAAAGTCTCGGATTCGATTAATATACGTAAGAACACATCACAAAACGTGCGCAGAAGTCATCGGTAGGCCTAACACGGCCGGTTTGGCAGTCGGGAGATAATGTGGAAAAACGGCCGAAAATCGACCTCGAGGCATAGGAAAAATTTTATGTAAAAATTTCGACCTCGCGCTATGCAGTCCAAAGTCTCGGATTCGATTAATATACGTAAGAACACATCACAAAACGTGCGCAGAAGTCATCGGTAGGCCTAACACGGCCGGTTTGGCAGTCGGGAGATGATGTGGAAAAACGGCCGAAAATCGACCTCGAGGCATAGGAAAAATTTTATGAAAAAATTTCGACCTCGCGCTACGCAGTCCAAAGTCTCGGATTCGATTAATATACGTAAGAGCACATCACAAAACGTGCGCAGAAGTCATCGGTAGGCCTAACACGGCCGGTTTGGCAGTCGGGAGATGATGTGGAAAAACGGCCGAAAATCGACCTCGAGGCATAGGAAAAATTTTATGTAAAAATTTCGACCTCGCGCTATGCAGTCCAAAGTCTCGGATTCGATTAATATACGTAAGAACACATCACAAAACGTGCGCAGAAGTCATCGGTAGGCCTAACACGGCCGGTTTGGCAGTCGGGAGATAATGTGGAAAAACGGCCGAAAATCGACCTCGAGGCATAGGAAAAATTTTATGTAAAAATTTCGAGCTCGCGCTATGCAGTCCAAAGTCTCGGATTCGATTAATATACGTAAGAACACATCACAAAACGTGCGCAGAAGTCATCGGTAGGCCTAACACGGCCGGTTTGGCAGTCGGGAGATGATGTGGAAAACGGCCGAAAATCGACCTCGAGGCATAGGAAAAAATTCTATGTACAAATTTCGACCTCGCGCTACGCAGTCCAAAGTCTCGGATTCGATTAATATACGTAAGAACACATCACAAAACGTGCGCAGAAGTCATCGGTAGGCCTAACACGGCCGGTTTGGCAGTCGGGAGATGATGTGGAAAAACGGCCGAAAATCGACCTCGAGGCATAGGAAAAATTTTATGTAAAAATTTCGACCTCGCGCTACGCAGTCCAAAGTCTCGGATTCGATTAATATACGTAAGAGCACATCACAAAACGTGCGCAGAAGTCATCGGTAGACCTAACACGGCCGGTTTGGCAGTCGGGAGATGATGTGGAAAAACGGCCGAAAATCGACCTCGAGGCATAGGAAAAATTTTATGTAAAAATTTCGACCTCGCGCTACGCAGTCCAAAGTCTCGGATTCGATTAATATACGTAAGAGCACATCACAAAACGTGCGCAGAAGTCATCGGTAGGCCTAACACGGCCGGTTTGGCAGTCGGGAGATGATGTGGAAAAACGGCCGAAAATCGACCTCGAGGCATAGGAAAAATTTTATGTAAAAATTTCGACCTCGCGCTATGCAGTCCAAAGTCTCGGATTCGATTAATATACGTAAGAACACATCACAAAACGTGCGCAGAAGTCATCGGTAGGCCTAACACGGCCGGTTTGGCAGTCGGGAGATGATGTGGAAAAACGGCCGAAAATCGACCTCGAGGCATAGGAAAAATTTTATGTAAAAATTTCGACCTCGCGCTACGCAGTCCAAAGTCTCGGATTCGATTAATATACGTAAGAGCACATCATAAAACGTGCGCAGAAGTCATCGGTAGGCCTAACACGGCCGGTTTGGCAGTCGGGAGATGATGTGGAAAAACGGCCGAAAATCGACCTCGAGGCATAGGAACAATTTTATGTAAAAATTTCGACCTCGCGCTACGCAGTCCAAAGTCTCGGATTCGATTAATATACGTAAGAGCACATTACCAAACGTGCGCAGAAGTCATCGGTAGGCCTAACACGGCCGGTTTGGCAGTCGGGAGATGATGTGGAAAAACGGCCGAAAATCGACCTCGAGGCATAGGAAAAACTTTATGTAAAAATTTCGACCTCGCGCTACGCAGTCCAAAGTCTCGGATTCGATTAATATACGTAAGAACACATCACAAAACGTGCGCAGAAGTCATCGGTAGGCCTAACACGGCCGGTTTGGCAGTCGGGAGATGATGTGGAAAAACGGCCGAAAATCGACCTCGAGGCATAGGAAAAATTTTATGTAAAAATTTCGACCTCGCGCTACGCAGTCCAAAGTCTCGGATTCGATTAATATACGTAAGAACACATCACAAAACGTGCGCAGAAGTCATCGGTAGGCCTAACACGGCCGGTTTGGCAGTCGGGAGATGATGTGGAAAAACGGCCGAAAATCGACCTCGAGGCATAGGAAAAATTTTATGTAAAAATTTCGACCTCGCGCTACGCAGTCCAAAGTCTCGGATTCGATTAATATACGTAAGAGCACATCACAAAACGTGCGCAGAAGTCATCGGTAGGCCTAACACGGCCGGTTTGGCAGTCGGGAGATGATGTAGAAAAACGGCCGAAAATCGACCTCGAGGCATAGGAAAAATTTTATGTAAAAATTTCGACCTCGCGCTACGCAGTCCAAAGTCTCGGATTCGATTAATATACGTAAGAGCACATCACAAAACGTGCGCAGAAGTCATCGGTAGGCCTAACACGGCCGGTTTGGCAGTCGGGAGATGATGTGGAAAAACGGCCGAAAATCGACCTCGAGGCATAGGAAAAATTTTATGTAAAAATTTCGACCTCGCGCTACGCAGTCCAAAGTCTCGGATTCGATTAATATACGTAAGAGCACATCACAAAACGTGCGCAGAAGTCATCGGTAGGCCTAACACGGCCGGTTTGGCAGTCGGGAGATGATGTGGAAAAACGGCCGAAAATCGACCTCGAGGCATAGGAACAATTTTATGTAAAAATTTCGACCTCGCGCTACGCAGTCCAAAGTCTCGGATTCGATTAATATACGTAAGAGCACATTACCAAACGTGCGCAGAAGTCATCGGTAGGCCTAACACGGCCGGTTTGGCAGTCGGGAGATGATGTGGAAAAACGGCCGAAAATCGACCTCGAGGCATAGGAAAAATTTTATGTAAAAATTTCGACCTCGCGCTACGCAGTCCAAAGTCTCGGATTCGATTAATATACGTAAGAGCACATCACAAAACGTGCGCAGAAGTCATCGGTAGGCCTAACACGGCCGGTTTGGCAGTCGGGAGATGATGTGGAAAAACGGCCGAAAATCGACCTCGAGGCATAGGAACAATTTTATGTAAAAATTTCGACCTCGCGCTACGCAGTCCAAAGTCTCGGATTCGATTAATATACGTAAGAGCACATTACCAAACGTGCGCAGAAGTCATCGGTAGGCCTAACACGGCCGGTTTGGCAGTCGGGAGATGATGTGGAAAAACGGCCGAAAATCGACCTCGAGGCATAGGAAAAATTTTATGTAAAAATTTCGACCTCGCGCTACGCAGTCCAAAGTCTCGGATTCGATTAATATACGTAAGAACACATCACAAAACGTGCGCAGAAGTCATCGGTAGGCCTAACACGGCCGGTTTGGCAGTCGGGAGATGATGTGGAAAAACGGCCGAAAATCGACCTCGAGGCATAGGAAAAATTTTATGTAAAAATTTCGACCTCGCGCTACGCAGTCCAAAGTCTCGGATTCGATTAATATACGTAAGAGCACATCACAAAACGTGCGCAGAAGTCATCGGTAGGCCTAACACGGCCGGTTTGGCAGTCGGGAGATGATGTGGAAAAACGGCCAAAAATCGACCTCGAGGCATAGGAAAAATTTTATGTAAAAATTTCGACCTCGCGCTACGCAGTCCAAAGTCTCGGATTCGATTAATATACGTAAGAACACATCACAAAACGTGCGCAGAAGTCATCGGTAGGCCTAACACGGCCGGTTTGGCAGTCGGGAGATGATGTGGAAAAACGGCCGAAAATCGACCTCGAGGCATAGGAAAAATTTTATGTAAAAATTTCGACCTCGCGCTACGCAGTCCAAAGTCTCGGATTCGATTAATATACGTAAGAGCACATCACAAAACGTGCGCAGAAGTCATCGGTAGGCCTAACACGGCCGGTTTGGCAGTCGGGAGATGATGTGGAAAAACGGCCGAAAATCGACCTCGAGGCATAGGAAAAATTTTATGTAAAAATTTCGACCTCGCGCTACGCAGTCCAAAGTCTCGGATTCGATTAATATACGTAAGAACACATCACAAAACGTGCGCAGAAGTCATCGGTAGGCCTAACACGGCCGGTTTGGCAGTCGGGAGATGATTTGGAAAAACGGCCGAAAATCGACCTCGAGGCATAGGAAAAATTTTATGTAAAAATTTCGACCTCGCGCTACGAACACATTACAAAACGTGTGCAGAAGTCATCGGTAGGCCTAACACGGCCGGTTTGGCAGTCGGGAGATGATGTGGAAAAACGGCCGAAAATCGACCTCGAGGCATAGGAAAAATTTTATGTAAAAATTTCGACCTCGCGCTACGCAGTCCAAAGTCTCGGATTCGATTAATATACGTAAGAGCACATCACAAAACGTGCGCAGAAGTCATCGGTAGGCCTAACACGGCCGGTTTGGCAGTCGGGAGATGATGTGGAAAAACGGCCGAAAATCGACCTCGAGGCATAGGAAAAATTTTATGTAAAAATTTCGACCTCGCGCTACGCAGTCCAAAGTCTCGGATTCGATTAATATACGTAAGAGCACATCACAAAACGTGCGCAGAAGTCATCGGTAGGCCTAACACGGCCGGTTTGGCAGTCGGGAGATGATGTGGAAAAACGGCCGAAAATCGACCTCGAGGTATAGGAAAAATTTTATGTAAAAATTTCGACCTCGCGCTACGCAGTCCAAAGTCTCGGATTCGATTAATATACGTAAGAACACATCACAAAACGTGCGCAGAAGTCATCGGTAGGCCTAACACGGCCGGTTTGGCAGTCGGGAGATGATGTGGAAAAACGGCCGAAAATCGACCTCGAGGCATAGGAAAAATTTTATGTAAAAATTTCGACCTCGCGCTACGAACACATTACAAAACGTGTGCAGAAGTCATCGGTAGGCCTAACACGGCCGGTTTGGCAGTCGGGAGATGATGTGGAAAAACGGCCGAAAATCGACCTCGAGGCATAGGAAAAATTTTATGTAAAAATTTCGACCTCGCGCTACGCAGTCCAAAGTCTCGGATTCGATTAATATACGTAAGAGCACATCACAAAACGTGCGCAGAAGTCATCGGTAGGCCTAACACGGCCGGTTTGGCAGTCGGGAGATGATGTGGAAAAACGGCCGAAAATCGACCTCGAGGCATAGGAAAAATTTTATGTAAAAATTTCGACCTCGCGCTACGCAGTCCAAAGTCTCGGATTCGATTAATATACGTAAGAACACATCACAAAACGTGCGCAGAAGTCATCGGTAGGCCTAACACGGCCGGTTTGGCAGTCGGGAGATGATGTGGAAAAACGGCCGAAAATCGACCTCGAGGCATAGGAAAAATTTTATGTAAAAATTTCGACCTCGCGCTACGCAGTCCAAAGTCTCGGATTCGATTAATATACGTAAGAGCACATCACAAAACGTGCGCAGAAGTCATCGGTAGGCCTAACACGGCCGGTTTGGCAGTCGGGAGATGATGTGGAAAAACGGCCGAAAATCGACCTCGAGGCATAGGAAAAATTTTATGTAAAAATTTCGACCTCGCGCTACGCAGTCCAAAGTCTCGGATTCGATTAATATACGTAAGAGCACATCACAAAACGTGCGCAGAAGTCATCGGTAGGCCTAACACGGCCGGTTTGGCAGTCGGGAGATGATGTGGAAAAACGGCCGAAAATCGACCTCGAGGCATAGGAAAAATTTTATGTAAAAATTTCGACCTCGCGCTACGCAGTCCAAAGTCTCGGATTCGATTAATATACGTAAGAACACATCACAAAACGTGCGCAGAAGTCATCGGTAGGCCTAACACGGCCGGTTTGGCAGTCGGGAGATGATGTGGAAAAACGGCCGAAAATCGACCTCGAGGCATAGGAAAAATTTTATGTAAAAATTTCGACCTCGCGCTACGCAGTCCAAAGTCTCGGATTCGATTAATATACGTAAGAGCACATCACAAAACGTGCGCAGAAGTCATCGGTAGGCCTAACACGGCCGGTTTGGCAGTCGGGAGATGATGTGGAAAAACGGCCGAAAATCGACCTCGAGGCATAGGAAAAATTTTATGTAAAAATTTCGACCTCGCGCTACGCAGTCCAAAGTCTCGGATTCGATTAATATACGTAAGAGCACATCACAAAACGTGCGCAGAAGTCATCGGTAGGCCTAACACGGCCGGTTTGGCAGTCGGGAAATGATGTGGAAAAACGGCCGAAAATCGACCTCGAGGCATAGGAAAAATTTTATGTAAAAATTTCGACCTCGCGCTACGCAGTCTCGGATCGATTAATATACGTAAGAACACATCACAAAACGTGCGCAGAAGTCATCGGTAGGCCTAACACGGCCGGTTTGGCAGTCGGGAAATGATGTGGAAAAACGGCCGAAAATCGACCTCGAGGCATAGGAAAAATTTTATGTAAAAATTTCGACCTCGCGCTACGCAGTCCAAAGTCTCGGATTCGATTAATATACGTAAGAGCACACCACAAAACGTGCGCAGAAGTCATCGGTAGGCCTAACACGGCCGGTTTGGCAGTCGGGAGATGATGTGGAAAAACGGCCGAAAATCGACCTCGAGGCATAGGAAAAATTTTATGTAAAAATTTCGACCTCGCGCTACGCAGTCCAAAGTCTCGGATTCGATTAATATACGTAAGAGCACATCACAAAACGTGCGCAGAAGTCATCGGTAGGCCTAACACGGCCGGTTTGGCAGTCGGGAGATGATGTGGAAAAACAACCGAAAATCAACCTCGAGGCATAGGAAAAATTTTATGTAAAAATTTCGACCTCGCGCTACGCAGTCCAAAGTCTCGGATTCGATTAATATACGTAAGAGCACATCACAAAACGTGCGCAGAAGTCATCGGTAGGCCTAACACGGCCGGTTTGGCAGTCGGGAGATGATGTGGAAAAACGGCCGAAAATCGACCTCGAGGCATAGGAAAAATTTTATGTAAAAATTTCTACCTCGCGCTACGCAGTCCAAAGTCTCGGATTCGATTAATATACGTAAGAGCACATCACAAAACGTGCGCAGAAGTCATCGGTAGGCCTAACACGGCCGGTTTGGCAGTCGGGAGATGATGTGGAAAAACGGCCGAAAATCGACCTCGAGGCATAGGAAAAATTTTATGTAAAAATTTCGACCTCGCGCTACGCAGTCCAAAGTCTCGGATTCGATTAATATACGTAAGAGCACATCACAAAACGTGCGCAGAAGTCATCGGTAGGCCTAACACGGCCGGTTTGGCAGTCGGGAGATGATGTGGAAAAACGGCCGAAAATCGACCTCGAGGCATAGGAAAAATTTTATGTAAAAATTTCGACCTCGCGCTACGCAGTCCAAAGTCTCGGATTCGATTAATATACGTAAGAGCACATCACAAAACGTGCGCAGAAGTCATCGGTAGGCCTAACACGGCCGGTTTGGCAGTCGGGAGATGATGTGGAAAAACGGCCGAAAATCAACCTCGAGGCATAGGAAAAATTTTATGTAAAAATTTCGACCTCGCGCTACGCAGTCCAAAGTCTCGGATTCGATTAATATACGTAAGAGCACATCACAAAACGTGCGCAGAAGTCATCGGTAGGCCTAACACGGCCGGTTTGGCAGTCGGGAGATGATGTGGAAAAACGGCCGAAAATCAACCTCGAGGCATAGGAAAAATTTTATGTAAAAATTTCGACCTCGCGCTACGCAGTCCAAAGTCTCGGATTCGATTAATATACGTAAGAGCACATCACAAAACGTGCGCAGAAGTCATCGGTAGGCCTAACACGGCCGGTTTGGCAGTCGGGAGATGATGGGGAAAAACGGCCGAAAATCGACCTCGAGGCATAGGAAAAATTTTATGTAAAAATTTCGACCTCGCGCTACGCAGTCCAAAGTCTCGGATTCGATACGTAAGAGCACATCACAAAACGTGCGCAGAAGTCATCGGTAGGCCTAACACGGCCGGTTTGGCAGTCGGGAGATGATGTGGAAAAACGGCCGAAAATCGACCTCGAGGCATAGGAAAAATTTTATGTAAAAATTTCGACCTCGCGCTACGCAGTCCAAAGTCTCGGATTCGATTAATATACGTAAGAACACATCACAAAACGTGCGCAGAAGTCATCGGTAGGCCTAACACGGCCGGTTTGGCAGTCGGGAGATGATGTGGAAAAACGGCCGAAAATCGACCTCGAGGCATAGGAAAAATTTTATGTAAAAATTTCGACCTCGCGCTACGCAGTCCAAAGTCTCGGATTCGATTAATATACGTAAGAACACATCACAAAACGTGCGCAGAAGTCATCGGTAGGCCTAACACGGCCGGTTTGGCAGTCGGGAGATAATGTGGAAAAACGGTCGAAAATCGACCTCGAGGCATAGGAAAAATTTTATGAAAAAATTTCGACCTCGCGCTATGCAGTCCAAAGTCTCGGATTCGATTAATATACGTAAGAGCACATCACAAAACGTGCGCAGAAGTCATCGGTAGGCCTAACACGGCCGGTTTGCCAGTCGGGAGATGATGTGGAAAAACGGCCGAATATCGACCTCGAGGCATAGGAAAAATTTTATGTAAAAATTTCGACCTCGCGCTACGCAGTCCAAAGTCTCGGATTCGATTAATATACGTAAGAGCACATCACAAAACGTGCGCAGAAGTCATCGGTAGGCCTAACACGGCCGGTTTGGCAGTCGGGAGATGATGTGGAAAAACGGCCGAAAATCGACCTCGAGGCATAGGAAAAATTTTATGTAAAAATTTCGACCTCGCGCTACGCAGTCCAAAGTCTCGGATTCGATTAATATACGTAAGAGCACATCACAAAACGTGCGCAGAAGTCATCGGTAGGCCTAACACGGCCGGTTTGGCAGTCGGGAAATGATGTGGAAAAACGGCCGAAAATCGACCTCGAGGCATAGGAAAAATTTTATGTAAAAATTTCGACCTCGCGCTACGCAGTCTCGGATCGATTAATATACGTAAGAACACATCACAAAACGTGCGCAGAAGTCATCGGTAGGCCTAACACGGCCGGTTTGGCAGTCGGGAAATGATGTGGAAAAACGGCCGAAAATCGACCTCGAGGCATAGGAAAAATTTTATGTAAAAATTTCGACCTCGCGCTACGCAGTCCAAAGTCTCGGATTCGATTAATATACGTAAGAGCACACCACAAAACGTGCGCAGAAGTCATCGGTAGGCCTAACACGGCCGGTTTGGCAGTCGGGAGATGATGTGGAAAAACGGCCGAAAATCGACCTCGAGGCATAGGAAAAATTTTATGTAAAAATTTCGACCTCGCGCTACGCAGTCCAAAGTCTCGGATTCGATTAATATACGTAAGAGCACATCACAAAACGTGCGCAGAAGTCATCGGTAGACCTAACACGGCCGGTTTGGCAGTCGGGAGATGATGTGGAAAAACGGCCGAAAATCGACCTCGAGGCATAGGAAAAATTTCATGTAAAAATTTCGACCTCGCGCTACGCAGTCCAAAGTCTCGGATTCGATTAATATACGTAAGAGCACATCACAAAACGTGCGCAGAAGTCATCGGTAGGCCTAACACGGCCGGTTTGGCAGTCGGGAGATGATGTGGAAAAACGGCCGAAAATCGACCTCGAGGCATAGGAAAAATTTTATGTAAAAATTTCGACCTCGCGCTACGCAGTCCAAAGTCTCGGATTCGATTAATATACGTAAGAGCACATCACAAAACGTGCGCAGAAGTCATCGGTAGGCCTAACACGGCCGGTTTGGCAGTCGGGAGATGATGTGGAAAAACGGCCGAAAATCGACCTCGAGGCATAGGAAAAATTTTATGTAAAAATTTCGACCTCGCGCTACGCAGTCCAAAGTCTCGGATTCGATTAATATACGTAAGAGCACATCACAAAACGTGCGCAGAAGTCATCGGTAGGCCTAACACGGCCGGTTTGGCAGTCGGGAGATGATGTGGAAAAACGGCCGAAAATCGACCTCGAGGCATAGGAAAAATTTTATGTAAAAATTTCGACCTCGCGCTACGCAGTCCAAAGTCTCGGATTCGATTAATATACGTAAGAGCACATCACAAAACGTGCGCAGAAGTCATCGGTAGGCCTAACACGGCCGGTTTGGCAGTCGGGAGATGATGTGGAAAAACGGCCGAAAATCGACCTCGAGGCATAGGAAAAATTTTATGTAAAAATTTCGACCTCGCGCTACGCAGTCCAAAGTCTCGGATTCGATTAATATACGTAAGAGCACATCACAAAACGTGCGCAGAAGTCATCGGTAGGCCTAACACGGCCGGTTTGGCAGTCGGGAGATGATGTGGAAAAACGGCCGAAAATCAACCTCGAGGCATAGGAAAAATTTTATGTAAAAATTTCGACCTCGCGCTACGCAGTCCAAAGTCTCGGATTCGATTAATATACGTAAGAGCACATCACAAAACGTGCGCAGAAGTCATCGGTAGGCCTAACACGGCCGGTTTGGCAGTCGGGAGATGATGGGGAAAAACGGCCGAAAATCGACCTCGAGGCATAGGAAAAATTTTATGTAAAAATTTCGACCTCGCGCTACGCAGTCCAAAGTCTCGGATTCGATACGTAAGAGCACATCACAAAACGTGCGCAGAAGTCATCGGTAGGCCTAACACGGCCGGTTTGGCAGTCGGGAGATGATGTGGAAAAACGGCCGAAAATCGACCTCGAGGCATAGGAAAAATTTTATGTAAAAATTTCGACCTCGCGCTACGCAGTCTCGGATCGATTAATATACGTAAGAACACATCACAAAACGTGCGCAGAAGTCATCGGTAGGCCTAACACGGCCGGTTTGGCAGTCGGGAGATGATGTGGAAAAACGGCCGAAAATCGACCTCGAGGCATAGGAAAAATTTTATGTAAAAATTTCGACCTCGCGCTACGCAGTCCAAAGTCTCGGATTCGATTAATATACGTAAGAGCACATCACAAAACGTGCGCAGAAGTCATCGGTAGGCCTAACACGGCCGGTTTGGCAGTCGGGAAATGATGTGGAAAAACGGCAGAAAATCGACCTCGAGGCATAGGAAAAATTTTATGTAAAAATTTCGACCTCGCGCTACGCAGTCCAAAGTCTCGGATTCGATTAATATACGTAAGAGCACATCACAAAACGTGCGCAGAAGTCATCGGTAGGCCTAACACGGCCGGTTTGGCAGTCGGGAGATGATGTGTAAAAACGGCTGAAAATCGACCTCGAGGCATAGGAAAAATTTTATGTAAAAATTTCGACCTCGCGCTACGCAGTCCAAAGTCTCGGATTCGATTAATATACGTAAGAGCACATCACAAAACGTGCGCAGAAGTCATCGGTAGGCCTAACACGGCCGGTTTGGCAGTCGGGAGATGATGTGGAAAAACGGCCGAAAATCGACCTCGAGGCATAGGAAAAATTTTATGTAAAAATTTCGACCTCGCGCTACGCAGTCCAAAGTCTCGGATTCGATTAATATACGTAAGAGCACATCACAAAACGTGCGCAGAAGTCATCGGTAGGCCTAACACGGCCGGTTTGGCAGTCGGGAGATGATGTGGAAAAACGGCCGAAAATCGACCTCGAGGCATAGGAAAAATTTTATGTAAAAATTTCGACCTCGCGCTACGCAGTCCAAAGTCTCGGATTCGATTACTTTACGTAAGAACACATCACAAAACGTGAGCAGAAGTCATCGGTAGGCCTAACACGGCCGGTTTGGCAGTCGGGAGATGATGTGGAAAAACGGCCGAAAATCGACCTCGAGGCATAGGAAAAATTTTATGTAAAAATTTCGACCTCGCGCTACGCAGTCCAAAGTCTCGGATTCGATTAATATACGTAAGAGCACATCACAAAACGTGCGCAGAAGTCATCGGTAGGCCTAACACGGCCGGTTTGGCAGTCGGGAGATGATGTGGAAAAACGGCCGAAAATCGACCTCGAGGCATAGGAAAAATTTTATGTAAAAATTTCGAGCTCGCGCTACGCAGTCCAAAGTCTCGGATTCGATTAATATACGTAAGAGCACATCACAAAACGTGCGCAGAAGTCATCGGTAGGCCTAACACGGCCGGTTTGGCAGTCGGGAGATGATGTGGAAAAACGGCCGAAAATCGACCTCGAGGCATAGGAAAAATTTTATGTAAAAATTTCGACCTCGCGCTACGCAGTCCAAAGTCTCGGATTCGATTAATATACGTAAGAGCACATCACAAAACGTGCGCAGAAGTCATCGGTAGGCCTAACACGGCCGGTTTGGCAGTCGGGAGATGATGTGGAAAAACGGCCGAAAATCGACCTCGAGGCATAGGAAAAATTTTATGTAAAAATTTCGACCTCGCGCTACGCAGTCCAAAGTCTCGGATTCGATTAATATACGTAAGAGCACATCACAAAACGTGCGCAGAAGTCATCGGTAGGCCTAACACGGCCGGTTTGGCAGTCGGGAGATGATGTGGAAAAACGGCCGAAAATCGACCTCGAGGCATAGGAAAAATTTTATGTAAAAATTTCGACCTCGCGCTACGCAGTCCAAAGTCTCGGATTCGATTAATATACGTAAGAACACATCACAAAACGTGAGCAGAAGTCATCGGTAGGCCTAACACGGCCGGTTTGGCAGTCGGGAGATGATGTGGAAAAACGGCCGAAAATCGACCTCGAGGCATAGGAAAAATTTTATGTAAAAATTTCGACCTCGCGCTACACAGTCCAAAGTCTCGGATTCGATTAATATACGTAAGAGCACATCACAAAACGTGCGCAGAAGTCATCGGTAGGCCTAACACGGCCGGTTTGGCAGTCGGGAGATGATGTGGAAAAACGGCCGAAAATCGACCTCGAGGCATAGGAAAAATTTTATGTAAAAATTTCGACCTCGCGCTACGCAGTCCAAAGTCTCGGATTCGATTAATATACGTAAGAGCACATCACAAAACGTGCGCAGAAGTCATCGGTAGGCCTAACACGGCCGGTTTGGCAGTCGGGAGATGATGTGGAAAAACGGCCGAAAATCGACCTCGAGGCATAGGAAAAATTTTATGTAAAAATTTCGACCTCGCGCTACGCAGTCCAAAGTCTCGGATTCGATTAATATACGTAAGAGCACATCACAAAACGTGCGCAGAAGTCATCGGTAGGCCTAACACGGCCGGTTTGGCAGTCGGGAGATGATGTGGAAAAACGGCCGAAAATCGGAGGCATAGGAAAAATTTTATGTAAAAATTTCGACCTCGCGCTACGCTGTCCAAAGTCTCGGATTCGATTAATATACGTAAGAACACATCACAAAACGTGCGCAGAAGTCATCGGTAGGTCTAACACGGCCGGTTTGGCAGTCGGGAGATGATGTGGAAAAACGGCCGAAAATCGACGTCGAGACATAGGAAAAATTTTATGAAAAAATTTCGACCTCGCGCTACGCAGTCCAAGGTCTCGGATTCGATTAATATACGTAAGAGCACATCACAAAACGTGCGCAGAAGTCATCGGTAGGCCTAACACGGCCGGTTTGGCAGTCGGGAGATAATGTGGAAAAACGGCCGAAAATCGACCTCGAGGCATAGGAAAAATTTTATGTAAAAATTTCGACCTCGCGCTACGCAGTCCAAAGTCTCGGATTCGATTAATATACGTAAGAGCACATCACAAAACGTGCGCAGAAGTCATCGGTAGGCCTAACACGGCCGGTTTGGCAGTCGGGAGATGATGTGGAAAAACGGCCGAAAATCGACCTCGAGGCATAGCAAAAATTTTATGTAAAAATTTCGACCTCGCGCTACGCAGTCCAAAGTCTCGGATTCGATTAATATACGTAAGAACACATCACAAAACGTGCGCAGAAGTCATCGGTAGACCTAACACGGCCGGTTTGGCAGTCGGGAGATAATGTGGAAAAACGGCCGAAAATCGACCTCGAGGCATAGGAAAAATTTTATGTAAAAATTTCGACCTCGCGCTACGCAGTCCAAAGTCTCGGATTCGATTAATATACGTAAGAGCACATCACAAAACGTGCGCAGAAGTCATCGGTAGGCCTAACACGGCCGGTTTGGCAGTCGGGAGATGATGTGGAAAAACGGCCGAAAATCGACCTCGAGGCATAGGAAAAATTTTATGTAAAAATTTCGACCTCGCGCTACGCAGTCCAAAGTCTCGGATTCGATTAATATACGTAAGAACACATCACAAAACGTGCGCAGAAGTCATCGGTAGGCCTAACACGGCCGGTTTGGCAGTCGGGAGATGATGTGGAAAAACGGCCGAAAATCGACCTCGAGGCATAGGAAAAATTTTATGTAAAAATTTCGACCTCGCGCTACACAGTCCAAAGTCTCGGATTCGATTAATATACGTAAGAGCACATCACAAAACGTGCGCAGAAGTCATCGGTAGGCCTAACACGGCCGGTTTGGCAGTCGGGAGATGATGTGGAAAAACGGCCGAAAATCGACCTCGAGGCATAGGAAAAATTTTATGTAAAAATTTCGACCTCGCACTACGCAGTCCAAAGTCTCGGATTCGATTAATATACGTAAGAGCACATCACAAAACGTGCGCAGAAGTCATCGGTAGGCCTAACACGGCCGGTTTGGCAGTCGGGAGATGATGTGGAAAAACGGCCGAAAATCGGAGGCATAGGAAAAATTTTATGTAAAAATTTCGACCTCGCGCTACGCTGTCCAAAGTCTCGGATTCGATTAATATACGTAAGAACACATCACAAAACGTGCGCAGAAGTCATCGGTAGGCCTAACACGGCCGGTTTGGCAGTCGGGAGATGATGTGGAAAAACGGCCGAAAATCGACGTCGAGACATAGGAAAAATTTTATGAAAAAATTTCGACCTCGCGCTACGCAGTCCAAGGTCTCGGATTCGATTAATATACGTAAGAGCACATCACAAAACGTGCGCAGAAGTCATCGGTAGGCCTAACACGGCCGGTTTGGCAGTCGGGAGATAATGTGGAAAAACGGCCGAAAATCGACCTCGAGGCATAGGAAAAATTTTATGTAAAAATTTCGACCTCGCGCTACGCAGTCCAAAGTCTCGGATTCGATTAATATACGTAAGAGCACATCACAAAACGTGCGCAGAAGTCATCGGTAGGCCTAACACGGCCGGTTTGGCAGTCGGGAGATGATGTGGAAAAACGGCCGAAAATCGACCTCGAGGCATAGCAAAAATTTTATGTAAAAATTTCGACCTCGCGCTACGCAGTCCAAAGTCTCGGATTCGATTAATATACGTAAGAACACATCACAAAACGTGCGCAGAAGTCATCGGTAGACCTAACACGGCCGGTTTGGCAGTCGGGAGATAATGTGGAAAAACGGCCGAAAATCGACCTCGAGGCATAGGAAAAATTTTATGTAAAAATTTCGACCTCGCGCTACGCAGTCCAAAGTCTCGGATTCGATTAATATACGTAAGAGCACATCACAAAACGTGCGCAGAAGTCATCGGTAGGCCTAACACGGCCGGTTTGGCAGTCGGGAGATGATGTGGAAAAACGGCCGAAAATCGACCTCGAGGCATAGGAAAAATTTTATGTAAAAATTTCGACCTCGCGCTACGCAGTCCAAAGTCTCGGATTCGATTAATATACGTAAGAACACATCACAAAACGTGCGCAGAAGTCATCGGTAGGCCTAACACGGCCGGTTTGGCAGTCGGGAGATGATGTGGAAAAACGGCCGAAAATCTACCTCGAGGCATAGGAAAAATTTTATGTAAAAATTTCGACCTCGCGCTACGCAGTCCAAAGTCTCGGATTCGATTAATATACGTAAGAACACATCACAAAACGTGCGCGGAAGTCATCGGTAGGCCTAACACGGCCGGTTTGGCAGTCGGGAGATGATGTGGAAAAACGGCCGAAAATCGACCTCGAGGCATAGGAAAAATTTTATGTAAAAATTTCGACCTCGCGCTACGCAGTCCAAAGTCTCGGATTCGATTAATATACGTAAGAGCACATCACAAAACGTGCGCAGAAGTCATCGGTAGGCCTAACACGGCCGGTTTGGCAGTCGGGAGATGATGTGGAAAAACGGCCGAAAATCGACCTCGAGGCATAGGAAAAATTTTATGTAAAAATTTCGACCTCGCGCTACGCAGTCCAAAGTCTCGGATTCGATTAATATACGTAAGAACACGCGCTACGCAGTCCAAAGTCTCGGATTCGATTTATATACGTAAGAACACATCACAAAACGTGCGCAGAAGTCATCGGTAGGCCTAACACGGCCGGTTTGGCAGTCGGGAGATGATGTGGAAAAACGGCCGAAAATCGACCTCGAGGCATAGGAAAAATTTTATGAAAAAATTTCGACCTCGCGCTATGCAGTCCAAAGTCTCGGATTCGATTAATATACGTAAGAACACATCACAAAACGTGCGCAGAAGTCATCGGTAGGCCTAACACGGCCGGTTTGGCAGTCGGGAGATGATGTGGAAAAACGGCCGAAAATCGACCTCGAGGCATAGGAAAAATTTTATGTAAAAATTTCGACCTCGCGCTACGCAGTCCAAAGTCTCGGATTCGATTAATATACGTAAGAGCACATCACAAAACGTGCGCAGAAGTCATCGGTAGGCCTAACACGGCCGGTTTGGCAGTCGGGAGATGATGTAGAAAAACGGCCGAAAATCGACCTCGAGGCATAGGAAAAATTTTATGTAAAAATTTCGACCTCGCGCTACGCAATCTAAAGTCTCAGATTCGATTAATATACGTAAGAACACATCACAAAACGTGCGCAGAAGCCATCGGTAGGCCTAACACGGCCGGTTTGGCAGTCGGGAGATGATGTGGAAAAACGGCCGAAAATCGACCTCGAGGCATAGGAAAAATTTTATGTAAAAATTTCGACCTCGCGCTACGCAATCCAAAGTCTCGGATTCGATTAATATACGTAAGAACACATCACAAAACGTGCGCAGAAGCCATCGGTAGGCCTAACACGGCCGGTTTGGCAGTCGGGAGATGATGTGGAAAAACGGCCGAAAATCGACCTCGAGGCATAGGAAAAATTTTATGTAAAAATTTCGACCTCGCGCTACGCAGTCCAAAGTCTCGGATTCGATTAATATACGTAAGAGCACATCACAAAACGTACGCAGAAGTCATCGGTAGGCCTAACACGGCCGGTTTGGCAGTCGGGAGATGATGTGGAAAAACGGTCGAAAATCGACCTCGAGGCATAGGAAAAATTTTATGAAAAAATTTCGACCTCGCGCTATGCAGTCCAAAGTCTCGGATTCGATGAATATACGTAAGAGCACACACAAAACGTGCGCAGAAGTCATCGGTAGGCCTAACACGGCCGGTTTGGCAGTCGGGAGATGATGTGGAAAAACGGTCGAAAATCGACCTCGAGGCATAGGAAAAATTTTATGAAAAAATTTCGACCTCGCGCTATGCAGTCCAAAGTCTCGGATTCGATTAATATACGTAAGAACACATCACAAAACGTGCGCAGAAGTCATCGGTAGGCCTAACACGGCCGGTTTGGCAGTCGGGAGATGATGTGGAAAAACGGCCGAAAATCGACCTCAAGGCATAGGAAAAATTTTATGTAAAAATTTCGCCCTCGCGCTACGCAGTCCAAAGTCTCGGATTCGATTAATATACGTAAGAGCACATCACAAAACGTGCGCAGAAGTCATCGGTAGGCCTAACACGGCCGGTTTGGCAGTCGGGAGATGATGTGGAAAAACGGCCGAAAATCGACCTCGAGGCATAGGAAAAATTTTATGTAAAAATTTCGACCTCGCGCTACGCAGTCCAAAGTCTCGGATTCGATTAATATACGTAAGAACACATCACAAAACGTGCGCAGAAGTCATCGGTAGGCCTAACACGGCCGGTTTGGCAGTCGGGAGATGATGTGGAAAAACGGCCGAAAATCGACCTCGAGGCATAGGAAAAATTTTATGTAAAAATTTCGACCTCGCGCTACGCAGTCCAAAGTCTCGGATTCGATTAATATACGTAAGAACACATCACAAAACGTGCGCAGAAGTCATCGGTAGGCCTAACACGGCCGGTTTGGCAGTCGGGAGATGATGTGGAAAAACGGCCGAAAATCGACCTCGAGGCATAGGAAAAATTTTATGAAAAAATTTCGACCTCGCGCTATGCAGTCCAAAGTCTCGGATTCGATTAATATACGTAAGAACACATCACAAAACGTGCGCAGAAGTCATCGGTAGGCCTAACACGGCCGGTTTGGCAGTCGGGAGATGATGTGGAAAAACGGCCGAAAATCGACCTCGAGGCATAGGAAAAATTTTATGTAAAAATTTCGACCTCGCGCTACGCAGTCCAAAGTCTCGGATTCGATTAATATACGTAAGAGCACATCACAAAACGTGCGCAGAAGTCATCGGTAGGCCTAACACGGCCGGTTTGGCAGTCGGGAGATGATGTGGAAAAACGGCCGAAAATCGACCTCGAGGCATAGGAAAAATTTTATGAAAAAATTTCGACCTCGCGCTATGCAGTCCAAAGTCGCGGATTCGATTAATATACGTAAGAACACATCACAAAACGTGCGCAGAAGTCATCGGTAGGCCTAACACGGCCGGTTTGACAGTCGGGAGATGATGTGGAAAAACGGCCGAAAATCGACCTCGAGGCATAGGAAAAATTTTATGTAAAAATTTCGACCTCGCGCTACGCAGTCCAAAGTCTCGGATTCGATTAATATACGTAAGAACACATCACAAAACGTGCGCAGAAGTCATCGGTAGGCCTAACACGGCCGGTTTGACAGTCGGGAGATGATGTGGAAAAACGGCCGAAAATCGACCTCAAGGCATAGGAAAAATTTTATGTAAAAATTTCGCCCTCGCGCTACGCAGTCCAAAGTCTCGGATTCGATTAATATACGTAAGAGCACATCACAAAACGTGCGCAGAAGTCATCGGTAGGCCTAACACGGCCGGTTTGGCAGTCGGGAGATAATGTGGAAAAACGGCCGAAAATCGACCTCGAGGCATAGGAAAAATTTTATGTAAGAATTTCGACCTCGCGCTACGCAGTCCAAAGTCTCGGATTCGATTAATATACGTAAGAGCACATCACAAAACGTGCGCAGAAGTCATCGGTAGGCCTAACACGGCCGGTTTGGCAGTCGGGAGATGATGTGGAAAAACGGCCGAAAATCGACCTCGAGGCATAGGAAAAATTTTATGTAAAAATTTCGACCTCGCGCTACGCAGTCCAAAGTCTCGGATTCGATTAATATACGTAAGAGCACACACAAAACGTGCGCAGAAGTCATCGGTAGGCCTAACACGGCTGGTTTGGCAGTCGGGAGATGATGTGGAAAAACGGCCGAAAATCGACCTCGAGGCATAGGAAAAATTTTATGTAAAAATTTCGACCTCGCGCTACGCAGTCCAAAGTCTCGGATTCGATTAATATACGTAAGAGCACATCACAAAACGTGCGCAGAAGTCATCGGTAGGCCTAACACGGCCGGTTTGGCAGTCGGGAGATGATGTGGAAAATCGGCCGAAAATCGACCTCGAGGCATAGGAAAAATTTTATGTAAAAATTTCGAACTCGCGCTACGCAGTCCAAAGTCTCGGATTCGATTAATATACGTATGAGCACATCACAAAACGTGCGCAGAAGTCATCGGTAGGCCTAACACGGCCGGTTTGGCAGTCGGGAGATGATGTGGAAAATCGGCCGAAAATCGACCTCGAGGCATAGGAAAAATTTTATGTAAAAATTTCGACCTCGCGCTACGCAGTCCAAAGTCTCGGATTCGATTAATATACGTATGAGCACATCACAAAACTTGCGCAGAAGTCATCGGTAGGCCTAACACGGCCGGTTTGGCAGTCGGGAGATGATGTGGAAAAACGGCCGAAAATCGACCTCGAGGCATAGGAAAAATTTTATGTAAAAATTTCGACCTCGCGCTACGCAGTCCAAAGTCTCGGATTCGATTAATATACGTAAGAACACATCACAAAACGTGTGCAAAAGTCATCGGTAGGCCTAACACGGCCGGTTTGGCAGTCGGGAGATGATGCGGAAAAACGGCCGAAAATCGACCTCGAGGCATAGGAAAAATTTTATGTAAAAATTTCGACCTCGCGCTACGCAGTCCAAAGTCTCGGATTCGATTAATATACGTAAGAGCACATCACAAAACGTGCGCAGAAGTCATCGGTAGGCCTAACACGGCCGGTTTGGCAGTCGGGAGATGATGTGGAAAAACGGCCGAAAATCGACCTCGAGGCATAGGAAAAATTTTATGTAAAAATTTCGACCTCGCGCTACGCAGTCCAAAGTCTCGGATTCGATTAATATACGTAAGAGCACATCACAAAACGTGCGCAGAAGTCATCGGTAGGCCTAACACGGCCGGTTTGGCAGTCGGGAGATGATGTGTAAAAACGGCCGAAAATCGACCTCGAGGCATAGGAAAAATTTTATGTAAAAATTTCGACCTCGCGCTACGCAGTCCAAAGTCTCGGATTCGATTAATATACGTAAGAGCACATCACAAAACGTGCGCAGAAGTCATCGGTAGGCCTAACACGGCCGGTTTGGCAGTCGGGAGATGATGTGTAAAAACGGCCGAAAATCGACCTCGAGGCATAGGAAAAATTTTATGTAAAAATTTCGACCTCGCGCTACGCAGTCCAAAGTCTCGGATTCGATTAATATACGTAAGAGCACATCACAAAACGTGCGCAGAAGTCATCGGTAGGCCTAACACGGCCGGTTTGGCAGTCGGGAGATGATGTGGAAAAACGGCCGAAAATCGACCTCGAGGCATAGGAAAAATTTTATGTAAAAATTTCGACCTGCGCTACGCAGTCCAAAGTCTCGGATTCGATTAATATACGTAAGAACACATCACAAAACGTGCGCAGAAGTCATCGGTAGGCCTAACACGACCGGTTTGGTAGTCGGGAGATGATGTGGAAAAACGGCCGAAAATCGACCTCGAGGCATAGGAAAAATTTTATGTAAAAATTTCGACCTGCGCTACGCAGTCCAAAGTCTCGGATTCGATTAATATACGTAAGAACACATCACAAAACGTGTGCAAAAGTCATCGGTAGGCCTAACACGGCCGGTTTGGCAGTCGGGAGATGATGTGGAAAAACGGCCGAAAATCGACCTCGAGGCATAGGAAAAATTTTATGCAAAAACTTCGACCTCGCGCTACGCAGTCCAAAGTCTCGGATTCGATTAATATACGTAAGAGCACATCACAAAACGTGCGCAGAAGTCATCGGTAGGCCTAACACGGCCGGTTTGGCAGTCGGGAGATGATGTGGAAAAACGGCCGAAAATCGACCTCGAGGCATAGGAAAAATTTTATGCAAAAACTTCGACCTCGCGCTACGCAGTCCAAAGTCTCGGATTCGATTAATATACGTAAGAGCACATCACAAAACGTGCGCAGAAGTCATCGGTAGGCCTAACACGGCCGGTTTGGCAGTCGGGAGATGATGTGGAAAAACGGCCGAAAATCGACCTCGAGGCATAGGAAAAATTTTATGTAAAAATTTCGACCTCGCGCTACGCAGTCCAAAGTCTCGGATTCGATTAATATACGTAAGAACACATCACAAAACGTGTGCAAAAGTCATCGGTAGGCCTAACACGGCCGGTTTGGCAGTCGGGAGATAATGTGGAAAAACGGTCGAAAATCGACCTCGAGGCATAGGAAAAATTTTATATAAAAATTTCGACCTCGCGCTACGCAGTCCAAAGTCTCGGATTCGATTAATATACGTAAGAACACATCACAAAACGTGCGCAGAAGTCATCGGTAGGCCTAACACGGCCGGTTTGGCAGTCGGGAGATGATGTGGAAAAACGGCCGAAAATCGACCTCGAGGCATAGGAAAAATTTTATGTAAAAATTTCGACCTCGCGCTACGCAATCCAAAGTCTCGGATTCGATTAATATACGTAAGAACACATCACAAAACGTGCGCAGAAGCCATCGGTAGGCCTAACACGGCCGGTTTGGCAGTCGGGAGATGATGTGGAAAAACGGCCGAAAATCGACCTCGAGGCATAGGAAAAATTTTATGAAAAAATTTCGACCTCGCGCTATGCAGTCCAAAGTCTCGGATTCGATTAATATACGTAAGAGCACATCACAAAACGTGCGCAGAAGTCATCGGTAGGCCTAACACGGCCGGTTTGGCAGTCGGGAGATGATGTGGAAAAACGGCCGAAAATCGACCTCGAGGCATAGGAAAAATTTTATGTAAAAATTTCGACCTCGCGCTACGCAGTCCAAAGTCTCGGATTCGATTAATATACGTAAGAGCACATCACAAAACGTGCGCAGAAGTCATCGGTAGGCCTAACACGGCCGGTTTGGCAGTCGGGCGATGATGTGGAAAAACGGCCGAAAATCGACCTCGAGGCATAGGAAAAATTTTAAGTAAAAATTTCGACCTCGCGCTACGCAGTCCAAAGTCTCGGATTCGATTAATATACGTAAGAACACATCACAAAACGTGCGCAGAAGTCATCGGTAGGCCTAACACGGCCGGTTTGGCAGTCGGGAGATGATGTGGAAAAACGGTCGAAAATCGACCTCGAGGCATAGGAAAAATTTTATGAAAAAATTTCGACCTCGCGCTACGCAGTCCAAAGTCTCGGATTCGATTAATATACGTAAGAACACATCACAAAACGTGCGCAGAAGTCATCGGTAGGCCTAACACGGCCGGTTTGGCAGTCGGGAGATGATGTGGAAAAACGGCCGAAAATCGACCTCGAGGCACAGGAAAAATTGTATGTAAAAATTTCGACCTCGCGCTACGCAGTCCAAAGTCTCGGATTCGATTAATATACGTAAGAACACATCACAAAACGTGCGCAGAAGTCATCGGTAGGCCTAACACGGCCGGTTTGGCAGTCGGGAGATGATGTGGAAAAACGGCCGAAAATCGACCTCGAGGCATAGGAAAAATTTTATGTAAAAATTTCGACCTCGCGCTACGCAGTCCAAAGTCTCGGATTCGATTAATATACGTAAGAACACATCACAAAACGTGCGCAGAAGTCATCGGTAGGCCTAACACGGCCGGTTTGGCAGTCGGGAGATGATGTGGAAAAACGGCCGAAAATCGACCTCGAGGCATAGGAAAAATTTTATGAAAAAATTTCGACCTCGCGCTACGCAGTCCAAAGTCTCGGATTCGATTAATATACGTAAGAACACATCACAAAACGTGCGCAGAAGTCATCGGTAGGCCTAACACGGCCGGTTTGGCAGTCGGGAGATGATGTGGAAAAACGGCCGAAAATCGACCTCGAGGCATAGGAAAAATTTTATGTAAAAATTTCGACCTCGCGCTACGCAGTCCAAAGTCTCGGATTCGATTAATATACGTAAGAACACATCACAAAACGTGCGCAGAAGTCATCGGTAGGCCTAACACGGCCGGTTTGGCAGTCGGGAGATGATGTGGAAAAACGGCCGAAAATCGACCTCGAGGCATAGGAAAAATTTTATGTAAAAATTTCGACCTCGCGCTACGCAGTCCAAAGTCTCGGATTCGATTAATATACGTAAGAACACATCACAAAACGTGCGCAGAAGTCATCGGTAGGCCTAACACGGCCGGTTTGGCAGTCGGGAGATGATGTGGAAAAACGGCCGAAAATCGACCTCGAGGCATAGGAAAAATTTTATGTAAAAATTTCGACCTCGCGCTACGCAGTCCAAAGTCTCGGATTCGATTAATATACGTAAGAACACATCACAAAACGTGCGCAGAAGTCATCGGTAGGCCTAACACGGCCGGTTTGGCAGTCGGGAGATAATGTGGAAAAACGGTCGAAAATCGACCTCGAGGCATAGGAAAAATTTTATGTAAAAATTTCGACCTCGCGCTATGCAGTCCAAAGTCTCGGATTCGATTAATATACGTAAGATCACACACAAAACGTGCGCAGAAGTCATCGGTAGGCCTAACACGGCCGGTTTGGCAGTCGGGAGATAATGTGGAAAAACGGTCGAAAATCGACCTCGAGGCATAGGAAAAATTTTATGAAAAAATTTCGACCTCGCGCTATGCAGTCCAAAGTCTCGGATTCGATTAATATACGTAAGAACACATCACAAAACGTGCGCAGAAGTCATCGGTAGGCCTAACACGGCCGGTTTGGCAGTCGGGAGATAATGTGGAAAAAAGGTCGAAAATCGACCTCGAGGCATAGGAAAAAATTTTATGAAAAAATTTCGACCTCGCGCTACGCAGTCCAAAGTCTCGGATTCGATTAATATACGTAAGAACACATCACAAAACGTGCGCAGAAGTCATCGGTAGGCCTAACACGGCCGGTTTGGCAGTCGAGAGATGATGTGGAAAAACGGCCGAAAATCGACCTCGAGGCATAGGAAAAATTTTATGAAAAAATTTCGACCTCGCGCTACGCAGTCCAAAGTCTCGGATTCGATTAATATACGTAAGAACACATCACAAAACGTGCGCAGAAGTCATCGGTAGGCCTAACACGGCCGGTTTGGCAGTCGGGAGATGATGTGGAAAAACGGCCGAAAATCGACCTCGAGGCATAGGAAAAATTTTATGTAAAAATTTCGACCTCGCGCTATGCAGTCCAAAGTCTCGGATTCGATTAATATACGTAAGAGCACACACAAAACGTGCGCAGAAGTCATCGGTAGGCCTAACACGGCCGGTTTGGCAGTCGGGAGATAATGTGGAAAAACGGTCGAAAATCGACCTCGAGGCATAGGAAAAATTTTATGAAAAAATTTCGACCTCGCGCTACGCAGTCCAAAGTCTCGGATTCGATTAATATACGTAAGAACACATCACAAAACGTGCGCAGAAGTCATCGGTAGGCCTAACACGGCCGGTTTGGCAGTCGGGAGATAATGTGGAAAAACGGTCAAAAATCGACCTCGAGGCATAGGAAAAATTTTATGTAAAAATTTCGACCTCGCGCTATGCAGTCCAAAGTCTCGGATTCGATTAATATACGTAAGAGCACACACAAAACGTGCGCAGAAGTCATCGGTAGGCCTAACACGGCCGGTTTGGCAGTCGGGAGATAATGTGGAAAAACGGTCGAAAATCGACCTCGAGGCATAGGAAAAATTTTATGTAAAAATTTCGACCTCGCGCTATGCAGTCCAAAGTCTCGGATTCGATTAATATACGTAAGAGCACACACAAAACGTGCGCAGAAGTCATCGGTAGGCCTAACACGGCCGGTTTGGCAGTCGGGAGATGATGTGGAAAAACGGCCGAAAATCGACCTCGAGGCATAGGAAAAATTTTATGAAAAAATTTCGACCTCGCGCTACGCAGTCCAAAGTCTCGGATTCGCTTAATATACGTAAGAGCACATCACAAAACGTGCGCAGAAGTCATCGGTAGGCCTAACACGGCCGGTTTGGCAGTCGGGAGATGATGTGGAAAAACGGCCGAAAATCGACCTCGAGGCATAGGAAAAATTTTATGTAAAAATTTCGACCTCGCGCTACGCAGTCCAAAGTCTCGGATTCGATTAATATACGTAAGAACACATCACAAAACGTGCGCAGAAGCCATCGGTAGGCCTAACACGGCCGGTTTGGCAGTCGGGAGATGATGTGGAAAAACGGCCGAAAATCGACCTCGAGGCATAGGAAAAATTTTATGTAAAAATTTCGACCTCGCGCTACGCAGTCCAAAGTCTCGGATTCGCTTAATATACGTAAGAGCACATCACAAAACGTGCGCAGAAGCCATCGGTAGGCCTAACACGGCCGGTTTGGCAGTCGGGAGATGATGTGGAAAAACGGCCGAAAATCGACCTCGAGGCATAGGAAAAATTTTATGTAAAAATTTCGACCTCGCGCTACGCAGTCCAAAGTCTCGGATTCGATTAATATACGTAAGAGCACATCACAAAACGTGCGCAGAAGTCATCGGTAGGCCTAACACGGCCGGTTTGGCAGTCGGGAGATGATGTGGAAAAACGGCCGAAAATCGACCTCGAGGCATAGGAAAAATTTTATGAAAAAATTTCGACCTCGCGCTACGCAGTCCAAAGTCTCGGATTCGATTAATATACGTAAGAACACATCACAAAACGTGCGCAGAAGTCATCGGTAGGCCTAACACGGCCGGTTTGGCAGTCGGGAGATAATGTGGAAAAACGTACAAAAATCGACCTCGAGGCACAGGAAAAATTTTATGTAAAAATTTCGACCTCGCGCTACGCAGTCCAAAGTCTCGGATTCGATTAATATACGTAAGAACACATCACAAAACGTGCGCAGAAGTCATCGGTAGGCCTAACACGGCCGGTTTGGCAGTCGAGAGATGATGTGGAAAAACGGCCGAAAATCGACCTCGAGGCATAGGAAAAATTTTATGAAAAAATTTCGACCTCGCGCTACGCAGTCCAAAGTCTCGGATTCGATTAATATACGTAAGAACACATCACAAAACGTGCGCAGAAGTCATCGGTAGGCCTAACACGGCCGGTTTGGCAGTCGGGAGATGATGTGGAAAAACGGCCGAAAATCGACCTCGAGGCATAGGAAAAATTTTATGTAAAAATTTCGACCTCGCGCTATGCAGTCCAAAGTCTCGGATTCGATTAATATACGTAAGAGCACACACAAAACGTGCGCAGAAGTCATCGGTAGGCCTAACACGGCCGGTTTGGCAGTCGGGAGATAATGTGGAAAAACGGTCGAAAATCGACCTCGAGGCATAGGAAAAATTTTATGAAAAAATTTCGACCTCGCGCTACGCAGTCCAAAGTCTCGGATTCGATTAATATACGTAAGAACACATCACAAAACGTGCGCAGAAGTCATCGGTAGGCCTAACACGGCCGGTTTGGCAGTCGGGAGATAATGTGGAAAAACGGTCAAAAATCGACCTCGAGGCATAGGAAAAATTTTATGTAAAAATTTCGACCTCGCGCTATGCAGTCCAAAGTCTCGGATTCGATTAATATACGTAAGAGCACACACAAAACGTGCGCAGAAGTCATCGGTAGGCCTAACACGGCCGGTTTGGCAGTCGGGAGATAATGTGGAAAAACGGTCGAAAATCGACCTCGAGGCATAGGAAAAATTTTATGTAAAAATTTCGACCTCGCGCTATGCAGTCCAAAGTCTCGGATTCGATTAATATACGTAAGAGCACACACAAAACGTGCGCAGAAGTCATCGGTAGGCCTAACACGGCCGGTTTGGCAGTCGGGAGATGATGTGGAAAAACGGCCGAAAATCGACCTCGAGGCATAGGAAAAATTTTATGAAAAAATTTCGACCTCGCGCTACGCAGTCCAAAGTCTCGGATTCGCTTAATATACGTAAGAGCACATCACAAAACGTGCGCAGAAGTCATCGGTAGGCCTAACACGGCCGGTTTGGCAGTCGGGAGATGATGTGGAAAAACGGCCGAAAATCGACCTCGAGGCATAGGAAAAATTTTATGTAAAAATTTCGACCTCGCGCTACGCAGTCCAAAGTCTCGGATTCGATTAATATACGTAAGAACACATCACAAAACGTGCGCAGAAGCCATCGGTAGGCCTAACACGGCCGGTTTGGCAGTCGGGAGATGATGTGGAAAAACGGCCGAAAATCGACCTCGAGGCATAGGAAAAATTTTATGTAAAAATTTCGACCTCGCGCTACGCAGTCCAAAGTCTCGGATTCGATTAATATACGTAAGAGCACATCACAAAACGTGCGCAGAAGTCATCGGTAGGCCTAACACGGCCGGTTTGGCAGTCGGGAGATGATGTGGAAAAACGGCCGAAAATCGACCTCGAGGCATAGGAAAAATTTTATGAAAAAATTTCGACCTCGCGCTACGCAGTCCAAAGTCTCGGATTCGATTAATATACGTAAGAACACATCACAAAACGTGCGCAGAAGTCATCGGTAGGCCTAACACGGCCGGTTTGGCAGTCGGGAGATGATGTGGAAAAACGGCCGAAAATCGACCTCGAGGCATAGGAAAAATTTTATGTAAAAATTTCGACCTCGCGCTACGCAGTCCAAAGTCTCGGATTCGATTAATATACGTAAGAGCACACACAAAACGTGCGCAGAAGCCATCGGTAGGCCTAACACGGCCGGTTTGGCAGTCGGGAGATGATGTGGAAAAACGGCCGAAAATCGACCTCGAGGCATAGGAAAAATTTTATGTAAAAATTTCGACCTCGCGCTACGCAGTCCAAAGTCTCGGATTCGATTAATATACGTAAGAACACATCACAAAACGTGTGCAAAAGTCATCGGTAGGCCTAACACGGCCGGTTTGGCAGTCGGGAGATGATGTGGAAAAACGGCCGAAAATCGACCTCGAGGCATAGGAAAAATTTTATGTAAAAATTTCGACCTCGCGCTACGCAGTCCAAAGTCTCGGATTCGATTAATATACGTAAGAGCACATCACAAAACGTGCGCAGAAGTCATCGGTAGGCCTAACACGGCCGGTTTGGCAGTCGGGAGATAATGTGGAAAAACGTACAAAAATCGACCTCGAGGCACAGGAAAAATTTTATGTAAAAATTTCGACCTCGCGCTACGCAGTCCAAAGTCTCGGATTCGATTAATATACGTAAGAGCACACACAAAACGTGCGCAGAAGTCATCGGTAGGCCTAACACGGCCGGTTTGGCAGTCGGGAGATAATGTGGAAAAACGGTCGAAAATCGACCTCGAGGCATAGGAAAAATTTTATGAAAAAATTTCGACCTCGCGCTACGCAGTCCAAAGTCTCGGATTCGATTAATATACGTAAGAACGCATCACAAAACGTGCGCAGAAGTCATCGGTAGGCCTAACACGGCCGGTTTGGCAGTCGGGAGATAATGTGGAAAAACGGTCAAAAATCGACCTCGAGGCATAGGAAAAATTTTATGTAAAAATTTCGACCTCGCGCTACGCAGTCCAAAGTCTCGGATTCGATTAATATACGTAAGAGCACACACAAAACGTGCGCAGAAGTCATCGGTAGGCCTAACACGGCCGGTTTGGCAGTCGGGAGATAATGTGGAAAAACGGTCGAAAATCGACCTCGAGGCATAGGAAAAATTTTATGAAAAAATTTCGACCTCGCGCTACGCAGTCCAAAGTCTCGGATTCGATTAATATACGTAAGAACACATCACAAAACGTGCGCAGAAGTCATCGGTAGGCCTAACACGGCCGGTTTGGCAGTCGGGAGATAATGTGGAAAAACGGTCAAAAATCGACCTCGAGGCATAGGAAAAATTTTATGTAAAAATTTCGACCTCGCGCTATGCAGTCCAAAGTCTCGGATTCGATTAATATACGTAAGAGCACACACAAAACGTGCGCAGAAGTCATCGGTAGGCCTAACACGGCCGGTTTGGCAGTCGGGAGATAATGTGGAAAAACGGTCGAAAATCGACCTCGAGGCATAGGAAAAATTTTATGTAAAAATTTCGACCTCGCGCTATGCAGTCCAAAGTCTCGGATTCGATTAATATACGTAAGAACACATCACAAAACGTGCGCAGAAGTCATCGGTAGGCCTAACACGGCCGGTTTGGCAGTCGAGAGATGATGTGGAAAAACGGCCGAAAATCGACCTCGAGGCATAGGAAAAATTTTATGTAAAAATTTCGACCTCGCGCTATGCAGTCCAAAGTCTCGGATTCGATTAATATACGTAAGAGCACACACAAAACGTGCGCAGAAGTCATCGGTAGGCCTAACACGGCCGGTTTGGCAGTCGGGAGATAATGTGGAAAAACGGTCGAAAATCGACCTCGAGGCATAGGAAAAATTTTATGTAAAAATTTCGACCTCGCGCTACGCAGTCCAAAGTCTCGGATTCGATTAATATACGTAAGAGCACACACAAAACGTGCGCAGAAGTCATCGGTAGGCCTAACACGGCCGGTTTGGCAGTCGGGAGATGATGTGGAAAAACGGCCGAAAATCGACCTCGAGGCATAGGAAAAATTTTATGAAAAAATTTCGACCTCGCGCTACGCAGTCCAAAGTCTCGGATTCGCTTAATATACGTAAGAGCACATCACAAAACGTGCGCAGAAGTCATCGGTAGGCCTAACACGGCCGGTTTGGCAGTCGGGAGATGATGTGGAAAAACGGCCGAAAATCGACCTCGAGGCATAGGAAAAATTTTATGTAAAAATTTCGACCTCGCGCTACGCAGTCCAAAGTCTCGGATTCGATTAATATACGTAAGAACACATCACAAAACGTGCGCAGAAGTCATCGGTAGGCCTAACACGGCCGGTTTGGCAGTCGGGAGATAATGTGGAAAAACGGCCGAAAATCGACCTCGAGGCATAGGAAAAATTTTATGTAAAAATTTCGACCTCGCGCTACGCAATCCAAAGTCTCGGATTCGATTAATATACGTAAGAGCACACACAAAACGTGCGCAGAAGTCATCGGTAGGCCTAACACGGCCGGTTTGGCAGTCGGGAGATGATGTGGAAAAACGGCCGAAAATCGACCTCGAGGCATAGGAAAAATTTTATGTAAAAATTTCGACCTCGCGCTATGCAGTCCAAAGTCTCGGATTCGATTAATATACGTAAGAGCACACACAAAACGTGCGCAGAAGTCATCGGTAGGCCTAACACGGCCGGTTTGGCAGTCGGGAGATGATGTGGAAAAACGGCCGAAAATCGACCTCGAGGCATAGGAAAAATTTTATGTAAAAATTTCGACCTCGCGCTATGCAGTCCAAAGTCTCGGATTCGATTAATATACGTAAGAGCACACACAAAACGTGCGCAGAAGTCATCGGTAGCCCTAACACGGCCGGTTTGGCAGTCGGGAGATAATGTGGAAAAACGGCCGAAAATCGACCTCGAGGCATAGGAAAAATTTTATGTAAAAATTTCGACCTCGCGCTACGCAGTCCAAAGTCTCGGATTCGATTATAATACGTAAGAACACATCACAAAACGTGCGCAGAAGTCATCGGTAGGCCTAACACGGCCGGTTTGGCAGTCGGGAGATGATGTGGAAAAACGGTCGAAAATCGACCTCGAGGCATAGGAAAAATTTTATGAAAAAATTTCGACCTCGCGCTATGCAGTCCAACGTCTCGGATTCGATTAATATACGTAATAACACATCACAAAACGTGCGCAGAAGTCATCGGTAGGCCTAACACGGCCGGTTTGGCAGTCGGGAGATAATGTGGAAAAACGGTCGAAAATCGACCTCGAGGCATAGGAAAAATTTTATGAAAAAATTTCGACCTCGCGCTACGCAGTCCAATGTCTCGGATTCGATTAATATACGTAAGAGCACACACAAAACGTGCGCAGAAGTCATCGGTAGGCCTAACACGGCCGGTCTGGCAGTCGGGAGATGATGTGGAAAAACGGCCGAAAATCGACCTCGAGGCATAGGAAAAATTTTATGTAAGAATTTCGACCTCGCGCTACGCAGTCCAAAGTCTCGGATTCGATTAATATACGTAAGAACACATCACAAAACGTGCGCAGAAGCCATCGGTAGGCCTAACACGGCCGGTTTGGCAGTCGGGAGATGATGTGGAAAAACGGCCGAAAATCGACCTCGAGGCATAGGAAAAATTTTATGTAAAAATTTCGACCTCGCGCTACGCAGTCCAAAGTCTCGGATTCGATTAATATACGTAAGAGCACATCACAAAACGTGCGCAGAAGTCATCGGTAGGCCTAACACGGCCGGTTTGGCAGTCGGGAGATGATGTGGAAAAACGGCCGAAAATCGACCTCGAGGCATAGGAAAAATTTTATGTAAAAATTTCGACCTCGCGCTACGCAGTCCAAAGTCTCGGATTCGATTAATATACGTAAGAGCACATCACAAAACGTGCGCAGAAGTCATCGGTAGGCCTAACACGGCCGGTTTGGCAGTCGGGAGATGATGTGGAAAAACGGCCGAAAATCGACCTCGAGGCATAGGAAAAATTTTATGTAAAAATTTCGACCACGCGCTACGCAGTCCAAAGTCTCGGATTCGATTAATATACGTAAGAGCACATCACAAAACGTGCGCAGAAGTCATCGGTAGGCCTAACACGGCCGGTTTGGCAGTCGGGAGATGATGTGGAAAAACGGCCGAAAATCGACCTCGAGGCATAGGAAAAATTTTATGTAAAAATTTCGACCTCGCGCTACGCAGTCCAAAGTCTCGGATTCGATTAATATACGTAAGAGCACATCACAAAACGTGCGCAGAAGTCATCGGTAGGCCTAACACGGCCGGTTTGGCAGTCGGGAGATGATGTGGAAAAACAACCGAAAATCGACCTCGAGGCATAGGAAAAATTTTATGTAAAAATTTCGACCTCGCGCTACGCAGTCCAAAGTCTCGGATTCGATTAATATACGTAAGAGCACATCACAAAACGTGCGCAGAAGTCATCGGTAGGCCTAACACGGCCGGTTTGGCAGTCGGGAGATGATGTGGAAAAACGGCCGAAAATCGACCTCGAGGCATAGGAAAAATTTTATGTAAAAATTTCGACCTCGCGCTACGCAGTCCAAAGTCTCGGATTCGATTAATATACGTAAGAGCACATCACAAAACGTGCGCAGAAGTCATCGGTAGGCCTAACACGGCCGGTTTGGCAGTCGGGAGATGATGTGGAAAAACGGCCGAAAATCGACCTCGAGGCATAGGAAAAATTTTATGTAAAAATTTCGACCTCGCGCTACGCAGTCCAAAGTCTCGGATTCGATTAATATACGTAAGAGCACATCACAAAACGTGCGCAGAAGTCATCGGTAGGCCTAACACGGCCGGTTTGGCAGTCGGGAGATGATGTGGAAAAACGGCCGAAAATCGACCTCGAGGCATAGGAAAAATTTTATGTAAAAATTTCGACCTCGCGCTACGCAGTCCAAAGTCTCGGATTCGATTAATATACGTAAGAGCACATCACAAAACGTGCGCAGAAGTCATCGGTAGGCCTAACACGGCCGGTTTGGCAGTCGGGAGATGATGTGGAAAAACGGCCGAAAATCAACCTCGAGGCATAGGAAAAATTTTATGTAAAAATTTCGACCTCGCGCTACGCAGTCCAAAGTCTCGGATTCGATTAATATACGTAAGAGCACATCACAAAACGTGCGCAGAAGTCATCGGTAGGCCTAACACGGCCGGTTTGGCAGTCGGGAGATGATGGGGAAAAACGGCCGAAAATCGACCTCGAGGCATAGGAAAAATTTTATGTAAAAATTTCGACCTCGCGCTACGCAGTCCAAAGTCTCGGATTCGATACGTAAGAGCACATCACAAAACGTGCGCAGAAGTCATCGGTAGGCCTAACACGGCCGGTTTGGCAGTCGGGAGATGATGTGGAAAAACGGCCGAAAATCGACCTCGAGGCATAGGAAAAATTTTATGTAAAAATTTCGACCTCGCGCTACGCAGTCCAAAGTCTCGGATTCGATTAACATACGTAAGAGCACATCACAAAACGTGCGCAGAAGTCATCGGTAGGCCTAACACGGCCGGTTTGGCAGTCGGGAGATGATGTGGAAAAACGGCCGAAAATCGACCTCGAGGCATAGGAAAAATTTTATGTAAAAATTTCGACCTCGCGCTACGCAGTCCAAAGTCTCGGATTCGATTAATATACGTAAGAACACATCACAAAACGTGCGCAGAAGTCATCGGTAGGCCTAACACGGCCGGTTTGGCAGTCGGGAGATGATGTGGAAAAACGGCCGAAAATCGACCTCGAGGCATAGGAAAAATTTTATGTAAAAATTTCGACCTCGCGCTACGCAGTCCAAAGTCTCGGATTCGATTAATATACGTAAGAACACATCACAAAACGTGCGCAGAAGTCATCGGTAGGCCTAACACGGCCGGTTTGGCAGTCGGGAGATGATGTGGAAAAACGGCCGAAAATCGACCTCGAGGAATAGGAAAAATTTTATGTAAAAATTTCGACCTCGCGCTACGCAGTCCAAAGTCTCGGATTCGATTAATATACGTAAGAGCACATCACAAAACGTGCGCAGAAGTCATCGGTAGGCCTAACACGGCCGGTTTGCCAGTCGGGAGATGATGTGGAAAAACGGCCGAATATCGACCTCGAGGCATAGGAAAAATTTTATGTAAAAATTTCGACCTCGCGCTACGCAGTCCAAAGTCTCGGATTCGATTAATATACGTAAGAGCACATCACAAAACGTGCGCAGAAGTCATCGGTAGGCCTAACACGGCCGGTTTGGCAGTCGGGAGATGATGTGGAAAAACGGCCGAAAATCGACCTCGAGGCATAGGAAAAATTTTATGTAAAAATTTCGACCTCGCGCTACGCAGTCCAAAGTCTCGGATTCGATTAATATACGTAAGAGCACATCACAAAACGTGCGCAGAAGTCATCGGTAGGCCTAACACGGCCGGTTTGGCAGTCGGGAAATGATGTGGAAAAACGGCCGAAAATCGACCTCGAGGCATAGGAAAAATTTTATGTAAAAATTTCGACCTCGCGCTACGCAGTCTCGGATCGATTAATATACGTAAGAACACATCACAAAACGTGCGCAGAAGTCATCGGTAGGCCTAACACGGCCGGTTTGGCAGTCGGGAAATGATGAGATGATGTGGAAAAACGGCCGAAAATCGACCTCGAGGCATAGGAAAAATTTTATGTAAAAATTTCGACCTCGCGCTACGCAGTCCAAAGTCTCGGATTCGATTAATATACGTAAGAACACATCACAAAACGTGCGCAGAAGTCATCGGTAGGCTTAACACGGCCGGTTTGGCAGTCGGGAGATGATGTGGAAAAACGGCCGAAAATCGACCTCGAGGCATAGGAAAAATTTTATGAAAAAATTTCGACCTCGCGCTACGCAGTCCAAAGTCTCGGATTCGATTAATATACGTAAGAACACATCACAAAACGTGCGCAGAAGTCATCGGTAGGCCTAACACGGCCGGTTTGGCAGTCGGGAGATGATGTGGAAAAACGGCCGAAAATCGACCTCGAGGCATAGGAAAAATTTTATGAAAAAATTTCGACCTCGCGCTACGCAGTCCAAAGTCTCGGATTCGATTAATATACGTAAGAACACATCACAAAACGTGCGCAGAAGTCATCGGTAGGCCTAACACGGCCGGTTTGGCAGTCGGGAGATGATGTGGAAAAACGGCCGAAAATCGACCTCGAGGCATAGGAAAAATTTTATGAAAAAATTTCGACCTCGCGCTACGCAGTCCAAAGTCTCGGATTCGATTAATATACGTAAGAACACATCACAAAACGTGCGCAGAAGTCATCGGTAGGCCTAACACGGCCGGTTTGGCAGTCGGGAGATGATGTGGAAAAACGGCCGAAAATCGACCTCGAGGCATAGGAAAAATTTTATGTAAAAATTTCGACCTCGCGCTACGCAGTCCAAAGTCTCGGATTCGGTTAATATACGTAAGAGCACATCACAAAACGTGCGCAGAAGTCATAGGTAGGCCTAACACGGCCGGTTTGGCAGTCGGGAGATGATGTGGAAAAACGGCCGAAAATCGACCTCGAGGCATAGGAAAAATTTTATGAAAAAATTTCGACCTCGCGCTACGCAGTCCAAAGTCTCGGATTCGCTTAATATACGTAAGAGCACATCACAAAACGTGCGCAGAAGTCATCGGTAGGCCTAACACGGCCGGTTTGTCAGTCGGGAGATGATGTGGAAAAACGGCCGAAAATCGACCTCGAGGCATAGGAAAAATTTTATGTAAAAATTTCGACCTCGCGCTACGCAGTCCAAAGTCTCGGATTCGGTTAATATACGTAAGAGCACATCACAAAACGTGCGCAGAAGTCATCGGTAGGCCTAACACGGCCGGTTTGTCAGTCGGGAGATGATGTGGAAAAACGGCCGAAAATCGACCTCGAGGCATAGGAAAAATTTTATGTAAAAATTTCGACCTCGCGCTACGCAGTCCAAAGTCTCGGATTCGATTAATATACGTAAGAGCACATCACAAAACGTGCGCAGAAGTCATCGGTAGGCCTAACACGGCCGGTTTGGCAGTCGGGAGATGATGTGGAAAAACGGCCGAAAATCGACCTCGAGGCATAGGAAAAATTTTATGTAAAAATTTCGACCTCGCGCTACGCAGTCCAAAGTCTCGGATTCGGTTAATATACGTAAGAGCACATCACAAAACGTGCGCAGAAGTCATAGGTAGGCCTAACACGGCCGGTTTGGCAGTCGGGAGATGATGTGGAAAAACGGCCGAAAATCGACCTCGAGGCATAGGAAAAATTTTATGTAAAAATTTCCATCTCAGGTTGGCTTTTGGATGTGTTCTGCTTCTATTTTCTTGACCAACCACCAAAACCTATAACCTGATAGGTCCATATCAATGTGGCTTCATGCTAGGGAAGTCCACCATCGATCAGATTTTCACACTACGGCAGATCCTGGAAAAAACCCAAGAGATTTCATATAATTTACGCCGGATATAAAAAATGCCCCTGTTTTTGTCAAAAATTTGCCCAAATAACGGTCGGATCGGGAATTTTCCAATTCCATCCTCTAGATCAAGTCATAAGCTACAAAAAATTGTTCTGGTTTTTTTTCGTAGGACTCACCGTTCTCGAGATATCGACTGTCAAAAGTTCCATCGGAACCGCCAGAACCCCTACAGATGTCGATTTTTCTACATTGAAAAAGTCATGAATGTTGGGCTTACTTTGCTTCTATCTTAAAAACCGTGCGTCCTACGGCAAAGTGACTGAGACCGATTTTGTAGCTTATGACTTGATCTAAAGGATGGTGTTGGGGAATGGACAGATCTACCGTTATAAGGGTATAATTTTTAATGAATAAGGCACTTTTCGTAATAAAATAAGTTTAATTATCGACTTGCCGACAATGGAGGGTGATGAAAACTTGCACAATGTAAATTCACGTTAAGAGCAACAATTCAGATCGACCTTCCTTCAAGGCCGATGTAAAATTTCATATAATTTACGGCAGAGAAACAAATTTCCCTGTTTTTGTCAAAAATTTGCCCAAATAACGGTCGGATCGGAAATTTTCCAATTCCATCCTCTAGATCAAGTCATAAGCTACAAAAAATTGTTCTGGTTTTTTTTCGTAGGACTCACCGTTCTCGAGATATCGACTGTCAAAAGTTCCATCGGAACCGCCAGAACCCCTACAGATGTCGATTTTTCTACATTGAAAAAGTCATGAATGTTGGGCTTACTTTGCTTCTATCTTAAAAACCGTGCGTCCTACGGCAAAGTGACTGAGACCGATTTTGTAGCTTATGACTTGATCTAAAGGATGGTGTTGGAGAATGGACAGATCTACCGTTATAAGGGTATAATTTTTAATGAATAAGGCACTTTTCGTAATAAAATAAGTTTAATTATCGACTTTCCGACAATGGAGGGTGATAAAAACTTGCACAATGTAAATTCACGTTAAGAGCAACAATTGAGATCGACCTTCCTTCAAGGCCGATGTAAAATTTCATATAATTTACGGCAGAGAAACAAATTTCCCTGTTTTTGTCAAAAATTTGCCCAAATAACGGTCGGATCGGGAATTTTCCAATTCCATCCTCTAGATCAAGTCATAAGCTACAAAAAATTGTTCTGGTTTTTTTTCGTAGGACTCACCGTTCTCGAGATATCGACTGTCAAAAGTTCCATCGGAATCGCCAGAACCCCTACAGATGTCGATTTTTCTACATTGAAAAAGTCATGAATGTTGGGCTTACTTTGCTTCTATCTTAAAAACCGTGCGTCCTACGGCAAAGTGACTGAGACCGATTTTGTAGCTTATGACTTGATCTAAAGGATGGTGTTGGAGAATGGACAGATCTACCGTTATAAGGGTATAATTTTTAATGAATAAGGCACTTTTCGTAATAAAATAAGTTTAATTATCGACTTGCCGACAATGGAGGGTGATGAAAACTTGCACAATGTAAATTCACGTTAAGAGCAACAATTGAGATCGACCTTCCTTCAAAGCCGATGTAAAATTTCATATAATTTACGGCAGAGAAACAAATTTCCCTGTTTTTGTCAAAAATTTGCCCAAATAACGGTCGGATCGGGAATTTTCCAATTCCATCCTCTAGATCAAGTCATAAGCTACAAAAAATTGTTCTGGTTTTTTTTCGTAGGACTCACCGTTCTCGAGATATCGACTGTCAAAAGTTCCATCGGAACCGCCAGAACCCCTACAGATGTCGATTTTTCTACATTGAAAAAGTCATGAATGTTGGGCTTACTTTGCTTCTATCTTAAAAACCGTGCGTCCTACGTCAAAGTGACTGAGACCGATTTTGTAGCTTATGACTTGATCTAAAGGATGGTGTTGGAGAATGGACAGATCTACCGTTATAAGGGTATAATTTTTAATGAATAAGGCACTTTTCGTAATAAAATAAGTTTAATTATCGACTTGCCGACAATGGAGGGTGATGAAAACTTGCACAATGTAAATTCACGTTAAGAGCAACAATTGAGATCGACCTTCCTTCAAGGCCGATGTAAAATTTCATATAATTTACGGCAGAGAAACAAATTTCCCTGTTTTTGTCAAAAATTTGCCCAAATAACGGTCGGATCGGGAATTTTCCAATTCCATCCTCTAGATCAAGTCATAAGCAAGCCTCAAGCCTCAAGCCTCAAGCCTCAAGCCTCACGCCTCAAGCCTCAAGCCTCAAGCCTCAAGCCTCAAGCCTCAAGCCTCAAGCCTCAAGCCTCAAGCCTCAAGCCTCAAGCCTCAAGCCTCAAGCCTCAAGCCTCAAGCCTCAAGCCTCAAGCCTCAAGCCTCAAGCCTCAAGCCTCAAGCCTCAAGCCTCAAGCCTCAAACCACAAGCCACAACCCACAAGCCTCAAGCCTCAAGCTAAAAGCCACAAGCCTTAAGCCTCAAGCCACAAGCATTAAGCCTCAAGCCACAAGCCGCAAGCCTCAAGCCTCAAGCCTCAAACCACAAGCCACAAGCCACAAGCCACAAGCCACAAGCCACAAGCCACAAGCCACAAGCCTCAAGCCTCAAGCTAAAAGCCACAAGACTCAAGCCACAAGCCACAAGCCTCAAGCCTCAAACCTTAAGCCTCAAGCCACAAGCCTTAAGCCACAAGCCACAAATTTCGATCTCGCGCTACGCAGTCCAAAGTCTCGGATTCGATTAATATACGTAAGAGCACATCACAAAACGTGCGCAGAAGTCATCGGTAGGCCTAACACGGCCGGTTTGGCAGTCGGGAGATGATGTGGAAAAACGGCCGAAAATCGACCTCGAGGCATAGGAAAAATTTTATGTAAAAATTTCGACCTCGCGCTACGCAGTCCAAAGTCTCGGATTCGATTAATATACGTAAGAACACATCGCAAAACGTGCGCAGAAGTCATCGGTAGGCCTAACACGGCCGGTTTGGCAGTCGGGAGATGATGTGGAAAAACGGCCGAAAATCGACATCGAGGCATAGGAAAAAATTTTATGTAAAAATTTCGACCTCGCGCTATGCAGTCCAAAGTCTCGGATTCGATTAATATACGTAAGAACACATCACAAAACGTGCGCAGAAGTCATCGGTAGGCCTAACACGGCCGGTTTGGCAGTCGGGAGATGATGTGGAAAAACGGCCGAAAATCGACATCGAGGCATAGGAAAAATTTTATGTAAAAATTTCGACCTCGCGCTATGCAGTCCAAAGTCTCGGATTCGATTAATATACGTAAGAACACATCATTAAACATGCGCAGAAGTCATCGGTAGGCCTAACACGGCCGGTTTGGCAGTCGGGAGATGATGTGGAAAAACGGCCGAAAATCGACCTCGAGGCATAGGAAAAATTTTATGTAAAAATTTCGACCTCGCGCTACGCAGTCCAAAGTCTCGGATTCGATTAATATACGTAAGAACACATCACAAAACGTGCGCAGAAGTCATCGGTAGGCCTAAAACGGCCGGTTTGGCAGTCGGGAGTTGATGTGGAAAAACGGCCGAAAATCGACCTCGAGGCATAGGAAAAATTTTATGTAAAAATTTCGACCTCGCGCTACGCAGTCCAAAGTCTCGGATTCGATTAATATACGTAAGAACACATCACAAAACGTGCGCAGAAGTCATCGGTAGGCCTAACACGGCCGGTTTGGCAGTCGGGAGATGATGTGGAAAAACGGCCGAAAATCGACCTCGAGGCATAGGAAAAATTTTATGTAAAAATTTCGACCTCGCGCTACGCAGTCCAAAGTCTCGGATTCGATTAATATACGTAAGAACACATCACAAAACGTGCGCAGAAGTCATCGGTAGGCCTAAAACGGCCGGTTTGGCAGTCGGGAGTTGATGTGGAAAAACGGCCGAAAATCGACCTCGAGGCATAGGAAAAATTTTATGTAAAAATTTCGACCTCGCGCTACGCAGTCCAAGGTCTCGGATTCGATTATTATACGTAAGAACACATCACAAAACGTGCGCAGAAGTCATCGGTAGGCCTAACACGGCCGGTTTGGCAGTCGGGAGTTGATGTGGAAAAACGGCCGAAAATCGACCTCGAGGCATAGGAAAAATTTTATGTAAAAATTTCGACCTCGCGCTACGCAGTCCAAAGTCTCGGATTCGATTAATATACGTAAGAACACATCACAAAACGTGCGCAGAAGTCATCGGTAGGCCTAACACGGCCGGTTTGGCAGTCGGGAGATGATGTGGAAAAACGGCCGAAAATCGACCTCGAGGCATAGGAAAAATTTTATGTAAAAATTTCGACCTCGCGCTACGCAGTCCAAAGTCTCGGATTCGATTAATATACGTAAGAACACATCACAAAACGTGCGCAGAAGTCATCGGTAGGCCTAAAACGGCCGGTTTGGCAGTCGGGAGTTGATGTGGAAAAACGGCCGAAAATCGACCTCGAGACATAGGAAAAATTTTATGTAAAAATTTCGACCTCGCGCTACACAGTCCAAAGTCTCGGATTCGATTAATATACGTAAGAACACATCACAAAACGTGCGCAGAAGTCATCGGTAGGCCTAACACGGCCGGTTTGGCAGTCGGGAGATGATGTGGAAAAACGGCCGAAAATCGACCTCGAGGCATAGGAAAAATTTTATGTAAAAATTTCGACCTCGCGCTACGCAGTCCAAAGTCTCGGATTCGATTATTATACGTAAGAACACATCACAAAACGTGCGCAGAAGTCATCGGTAGGCCTAACACGGCCGGTTTGGCAATCGGGAGATGATGTGGAAAAACGGCCGAAAATCGACCTCGCGGCATAGGAAAAATTTTATGTAAAAATTTCGACCTCGCGCTACGCAGTCCAAAGTCTCGGATTCGATTAATATACGTAAGAACACATCACAAAACGTGCGCAGAAGTCATCGGTAGGCCTAACACGGCCGGTTTGGCAGTCGGGAGTTGATGTGGAAAAACGGCCGAAAATCGACCTCGAGACATAGGAAAAATTTTATGTAAAAATTTCGACCTCGCGCTACACAGTCCAAAGTCTCGGATTCGATTAATATACGTAAGAACACATCACAAAACGTGCGCAGAAGTCATCGGTAGGCCTAACACGGCCGGTTTGGCAGTCGGGAGATGATGTGGAAAAACGGCCGAAAATCGACCTCGAGGCATAGGAAAAATTTTATGTAAAAATTTCGACCTCGCGCTACGCAGTCCAAAGTCTCGGATTCGATTAATATACGTAAGAGCACATCACAAAACGTGCGCAGAAGTCATCGGTAGGCCTAACACGGCCGGTTTGGCAGTCGGGAGATGATGTGGAAAAACGGCCGAAAATCGACCTCGAGGCATAGGAAAAATTTTATGTAAAAATTTCGACCTCGCGCTACGCAGTCCAAAGTCTCGGATTCGATTAATATACGTAAGAGCACATCACAAAACGTGCGCAGAAGTCATCGGTAGGCCTAACACGGCCGGTTTGGCAGTCGGGAGATGATGTGGAAAAACGGCCGAAAATCGACCTCGAGGCATAGGAAAAATTTTATGTAAAAATTTCGACCTCGCGCTACGCAGTCCAAAGTCTCGGATTCGATTAATATACGTAAGAGCACATCACAAAACGTGCGCAGAAGTCATCGGTAGGCCTAACACGGCCGGTTTGGCAGTCGGGAGATGATGTGGAAAAACGGCCGAAAATCGACCTCCAGGCTAGGAAAAATTTTATGTAAAAATTTCGACCTCGCGCTACGCAGTCCAAAGTCTCGGATTCGATTAATATACGTATGAGCACATCACAAAACGTGCGCAGAAGTCATCGGTAGGCCTAACACGGCCGGTTTGGCAGTCGGGAGATGATGTGGAAAAACGGCCGAAAATCGACCTCGAGGCATAGGAAAAATTTTATGTAAAAATTTCGACCTCGCGCTACGCAGTCCAAAGTCTCGGATTCGATTAATATACGTAAGAGCACATCACAAAACGTGCGCAGAAGTCATCGGTAGGCCTAACACGGCCGGTTTGGCAGTCGGGAGATGATGTGGAAAAACGGCCGAAAATCGACCTCGAGGCATAGGAAAAATTGTATGAAAAAATTTCGACCTCGCGCTACGCAGTCCAAAGTCTCGGATTCGATTAATATACGTAAGAGCACATCACAAAACGTGCGCAGAAGTCATCGGTAGGCCTAACACGGCCGGTTTGGCAGTCGGGAGATGATGTGGATAAACGGCCGAAAATCGACCTCGAGGCATAGGAAAAATTTTATGTAAAAATTTCGACCTCGCGCTACGCAGTCCAAAGTCTCGGATTCGATTAATATACGTAAGAGCACATCACAAAACGTGCGCAGAAGTCATCAGTAGGCCTAACACGGCCGGTTTGGCAGTCGGGAGATGATGTGGAAAAACGGCCGAAAATCGACCTCGAGGCATAGGAAAAATTGTATGAAAAAATTTCGACCTCGCGCTACGCAGTCCAAAGTCTCGGATTCGATTAATATACGTAAGAGCACATCACAAAACGTGCGCAGAAGTCATCGGTAGGCCTAACACGGCCGGTTTGACAGTCGGGAGATGATGTGGAAAAACGGCCGAAAATCGACCTCGAGGCATAGGAAAAATTTTATGTAAAAATTTCGACCTCGCGCTACGCAGTCCAAAGTCTCGGATTCGATTAATATACGTAAGAGCACATCACAAAACGTGCGCAGAAGTCATCGGTAGGCCTAACACGGCCGGTTTGGCAGTCGGGAGATGATGTGGAAAAACGGCCGGCCGAAACAGACCCGAGGCATAGGAAAATTTTTTTTTTCGGGAAACAATTTACTACCAAACGAATTAAAAAAAAAAACCAAAAAATTAGATTGGACACGGTGTGTTATCTTGTCCAAAATCGAGGAGTTTTGTTTTAAATTAATTGAAGGACTGACTGTTCGCATTGCATTCACGGAATTCCTTGTGAAGGCAAGACACCAGCACAAGTGTGGTTAGACCACCTGGCACCTCGGTTGATAACATAAAATGCCGTTTCATAAATTGCCTGCGCCTTAGTAACAAAGTGGTATACCGTCATTTTCAGAACTGCACACACTTCGTATAACAGTTTACACAGTTACAGCAGGCAGCATGTACATGAACCAGCAATTCAAACACAGTGTATGACACAACCAAAGCGACGTTGTTGTCACACAGATGGCAACAGATACTTCCGCCAGAAAATTTCAAACAACAACGAGGGTCTGCTTTGTCATGAGTGACATGTCGGTTCAGTTATAGAAGTCATTGGATATTTGAATTTTTCGCACAGTAACTTGGGGCGCAGCACTGTAACTCGCACAGTAACTCGCGCACACCAAGTTGATTGAGGTCCTTCTCCACCTGGGTGCGGCATCGGTTCTGTGGGCGTCCTATATTGCGGTGTCCCACTGGTTCAGAATCGAGGACTCTTCGGACTGGAGTAATGTTGTCCGCGTATGCTACGGACCTCTGGAAGTTCGTGCCTCTTGTGTTGGCGAGTGTGTTTTGCACGACCTTCTCAAGAATGATGTGGAAAAAGTCACATGGCAGCGCGTCGCCTTGTCTAAAGCCTTGAAGGTCTCGGTGAGTTCGCTTCCGACTTTGATGGAGCAGCGAGAATTCAGAGCACTGCAGCTACATAGCAAGTGATCAATGGTTTCTTCCACATCCTCGTCCATGTAGCTTCTACAGAACTCACTATAGGAAAGGCCTAGTCTAGAGGGGATTGCACAATGCCCTGTTAAAACGCCAATAAGAGATTTGAGGCTTGGCTTGGCACGTTTTGTGATGTGCTTGGCCCATTAAGGGAATGACTTGAATTAAAAGAGACTGAATCCAAAGATTTTATCGCTGCCAGGCTATTGGAACAGATGACGATAGGACAGGGCTTCCTTAATCGCTATAGTTTCAGCCTGAAAGACGCTACAGTGATTAGGTAGTCGAAAAGGTAGCTGGATATTTAGATCCTTGGCATAGACACCAGCAACCACACCTGCATACATCTTCGATCCATCTGTGAAGACTCGCAGTGGACCTGCCAGCGTCTGGTGTTCAGACTCCCAGTAAGATCTGGGCGGAATGCTGGTTGAGAAATTCTTCTCGAAGAGGAGTTAGGTAGAGTGAGGTCTGTATCTATGGGTATAGAGGCATACCTGCGTAGGAGACGGTATGTATATGCATAGCACGTCCCTATGCACGCTGTCATGTCTGGCCTTGAAATGGGGTGGGTGTCGACATGCAGCTCTTGTGTCTTTACCAGGATCTGTGTGAAGACTTTGTCGATGGTGAACTTCCCCGGCATCAAACCGCAAGAACCTATCTGATCATTCACAAATGATTTCGGGCAAAACGGGGATGGGTCAGATTCGACCCCTTTCCTTGCAAGTTCATCTGCTGCCTCGAATGCTATGTGCCAAGAATCTTGAACTCTTCGTGACAGCTTGCTACCAGCTTGGACTTGAATTCTGTAGCCAAAATCGCCTTTATGAATGAAATGAAGAAGAGGCGAAGCGAGCTGGTCTTAAGGTCAACGAGGATAAAACTAAGTATATGCTGTCGACCAAGAAACGATCCATCACACACCACCTAGGACAAAATATTACAATCGACATCTACAATTTCGAGGTAGTGAAGGAGTTTGTCTACCTCGGGGCAAACGTAAACTCCACAAACGACATCACTGTGGAGATCCGACGTAGGATCGCCCTTGGCAACCGGTGTTACTTCGGTTTGTCGGAACAACTGGGCTCAAGACTCCTGACTCGAAGGACCAAAATTATGTTCTACAAAACTCTTATTTTGTCAGTCCAGCTATATGGCGCTGAAGGCTGGACGCTAAGCAAAACTGCGAGGCTCATTCTTGACCTTCAATGTCAAAAAAGGATTTAGACAAGGCGACGCGCTGTCATCTGATTTCTTTAACAAGACTCACACGCCAACACTAGAGGCACGATCTTCCAGAAGTCCGTACAACTGTTAGCAAACACGGATGACATTGACGTGATTGGCAGAACACAGCGAGCCGTCAATGAGGCGTTTGCTGGCATTGAGGCATGGAGGCGGCTAAAATGGGTCTAGCGGTGAACGAGGGTAAAAACGAAGTATATGCTGTAATCAAGAAAGGATACACAACATCGACGTCTTGGACAGAGCGTCACAATGGGCAGCTATAACTTCGAGGTAATCAAGGACTTCATCTACCCCGGCTCCACAGTACCGAGATCAAACGCAGAGTAACTCTTGCCAACCGCTGTTTCTAAGGGCTCAAGAGGCAATTGAGTAGTAGAGTCATCTCTCGAAGGACCAAGCTGACTTTAGACAAGACCTTGATCATCCCAGTCCTGCTGTACGGCGCGGAGGCATGGACAATCTCAAAAGCGGATGAGGAAGTCCTTGGCATCTTCGAGAGAAAAGCTCTGCGTGCGATCTTTGGTCCTGTTTGCGTTGACGGCTACTGGAGGAGAAGATTCAGCCACGAACTGTACGGGCTGTACAGCGACATGAGTCTAGTCAGGCGTCTTCGTATCCAACGCCTAAGATGGCTAGGCCATGTAGAGCGTATGGACAACTCAGCTCCGGCCGGAGAGTCTTGGACTCCGAACCCGTGGGACAACGCATCAGACGACGCCCGCGTTTAAGGTTGCGCACCCAGTTGGGGAAGGACCTCAACCAACTTGGCGTGCGACACTGGAGACAGCCAGCCAGAGACCGTGCTAGCTGGAGAGGCTTGTTGGCTGAGGTCCAGGTCCACCCCAAGATTTATGGTGCTTGTGGTGTCGATACATTTAAGAAGAGTGGAATATTAAAAGGTAACTCGGTAGAAATCGGGTTATATCGACGCCGCGCCACTGGTAAAGAGAAAGTCCCAAATTAGGGGACGCCGACGAAATTCCGAAGAATTTTTAACACCCTATACCAGAAGAACAACTCACGCAAAGTGCTAATCAATCCCGCTAATTGTTGAGTTAGACGGAGTCGACGTCAAACACCGCCAAGTCATCTGCGAAGACTCGTCAGAGCATCCATAAATAAATCGAAAAACCGGCACAATTCGCGTACAGTCCCAGAAGACGATTCTGAATTCATCAAGTTCCCTCACTCATTGCCTTCCAGGAGTGCCCGGCTTCTGCAATCCTCGGCTTGATCTCCGATTAACTTGTGCACACAAGTACTTCCAGGCTCGAGACAGTCTTTCAAAGTGGACCTTCTAAGCTGTGATCTCATCGTCGCCGCATTTCCCACAAGCGACAGAAAGTGTCATGCACATCCATTTAGTGGGGAACGTGCCGAGTCAGGAGGTGACGCAAGTGAATGCATCGATTTGCTCATCCCACACGACATCTGCTCCAGCTACGATATCACATGACACATCGACCGACCGAGTCACTGAGCCACTCTTATCACCGAGTCCCGGGGGGATGACTCAACTGCCAGCAACCAGGTGCCTCCTGGGCGAGGTTAACGCCTTCCCCTTGCTGGCCGCGGCATGACTCCAGAATTAGGTAACTGCTTTGTCTTATCGGTGGCGATCTCCGACATGCCATCACGACCAGCCGAAGAGTGGTGAGAGCTGCATTGGCGCTCGCTGCAGTCCCCACCTCACAATTGGCTTGTCAACATTCACATGGAAATGCCACAACTGCAGCGGAATGTGTCCGACTTCAGCAGTTTTTTATCGCCAGCCACCCCACCACGATGCCAAAGCTCCCGCGGAAGCTTTCGATCCACACAACCACCGAGCGGTGAGCGGCGAAGCACCGCGATCGAACCGCCGAACCATCGCCGCTACTAGTCGTGTTCGTGTTGCCGTCCCGATCGCGTTGTGCAAGCCGTGTGAGACGTCAATCCCACGTCATGTGTTCACCTGTCATCTCGAAACGTCGCGTGTAGTACCGAACCAAGAAAAAAAAAAAACAAAACCCCCCACAAACATCCCCACAGTGTCCCGTGAACGGAGTTCCCCGTCAGCAGCAGCACTCGACGGAAAGTACCCAGGAAGCGAGTCGGCCGAAAATTGAGCGCAATTCACTGGATGCCAGCGTTGGATACAATTTATCGCTTGGTACGTAGCACTAGCTCGTGGGGCGAGCGGACGTCGCGCCGTCAGCGGGCGGCCAGCGGAACAAAAAGCTCCAATTCCCTCTCATGGAAAACAAGTTCGATACCATCTCGTCAAATCGGGGAGGGGGGCGGGGCCGACTGAAAGAAACAAAAATCGAGAATTCCTAGAGCCGTGGCGCAAGTGTTCGTCTCTCCGGCCGTCCGTCCGACTATTTGTTGCTTCGTCGCTGGTCAGTGCGAGTGAGTGAGTGAGTGTGATGCAAGTCGCGTCGAGATGAAACCGAAACAAAAACAGAAAACACTGCCCTCCCGCGTGTCACTTCGCCCCTCGCGCGCATTCACTGTCGTATTTACTTCTCAACTCTGGTGTTCCGTGCGACGACGTGGACGTGTCTTGTCAATTATTGAATTGATTCGGCGCTCAGCTGAGTTGGCCGGTGATGTCTTTGATCGTGCGACGACTGTCACTGCGTGACACCACTGAACGGAATTGTGTTGTTTAATTGATTTCTTTCCTTTCTCGCTCTTTACGGTTATTTGGGCAGTTTTTTTCCCTGCGCGGGGGGACGTGCGGCATACACTGCCGGAGCCGAAGTTCAGTGAATGGGGAAATGGTCATGTGGAACAATATGGCTGCAGCAGCGGTGGGGGGACGACGTCTTTGTATGGGCTGAACGGTGAAGCTCGTAAATCATGATTTAGGTCAGCTAAGCTGAATTCCTGTGACGTTGTAGGTCACTGGTTAGATTAAGACAGAAGCTAGACGATGGGGGGAGATCAGTGGGTCGTTGGCATGGCGTCTGGAGTCGGGCGGGGGTAATCATATCTCGTCTCGTCTTCCAATGAATGAAAACGAATTTCATCTCCTCATCGTTGTTCTCAGCGGTTTTCAAGTTCACTTGAGACTGACAATTGTCGCGAGTTAAACTCGTCGTCCACTCAACTGTTCCTCTTCGGCTTTAGTGGCGCTGCAGTCTAAAGTGGCTCGTGGGATAGCTGCGGGGGCGCTTACATCTCAGTGTTGTTGTCTTTGATGTTCCCAACGTCATAAGGAAGCACGTCCACTCCTCTCCGGCATCAGCGGAGATGTTAGCATTCTAGGGCAAACTGTGGTGGACAATGGAGCAGTTGAGCATGTGTCAGAAGCGAACGAAAAGGCGTCGTCAAAGGCGTCGTCAAATTCCAAAGCACCCACAATTGCTTCTGGACTCCATCGGCGATTTCCAAAGGGTTCACAATTGCTTCTTCGGCAAAATTCCAATAGCAACTGTCACTAATGGAAGCAGAGAACAAATCATTTCGCTCCCACTTAAGTAAGCAAAAGTGAACGAAGCTAAAATCAACCATAATTGAAGTCGTTACCGAACTATAATTTGCAAGAGGTATCTTCGAGTTTCAAAGTTTCCACAATTGTCTTACCTTTATGTACGTTAAGAGCGATTCATTTCATAAAATCAAAAGTGAACGAAACTTAACGAAACTAAAACCAGTCATAATGGACGTCGCTACCGAACCTTAAGTAGCTTGGGAGCTTACGTATGTCCGTTGAGATTCATCACACTTCCACATAAGTAAGGAAAAAAGAACGAAACTTAACGAACCTAAAACCAGTCATAATGAACGTCGCTGCTGAATGATAAGTAGATTCGGAGGTTAAGTAAGGGCGTAGAGATTCATTGCTTTTCACATAAATAAAGAAAAGTCAACGAAACTTAACGAAAGTAGTGACAAATATAATGAACATCCCTGGCGAATGCGAAACTTTCATATGTACGCACAGAGCGATTCATTGCACTTCCACATGACTTAACAAAAGTGAACGAAACTTAACGAAACATAGCCAAGCCTTTATTTCTCTCTCTCTCTCTCTCTCTTTTCACATTTCAATTCATTGCACTTCCACATGACTTAACAAAAGTGAACGAAACTTAATGAAACATAGCCAAATCTTTATTTCTATCTCTCTCTCTCTCTTGCTCGATTACTTAAATTCATCTTAGTCTACGTACGTCCATTATAGTTGGATCCCACGTTTTCCAATTTTCATAAAAACCTCTGGACAGTCGGGTACCGGTCAAAAATAGTGACACAACGAACTCGAGCAGTTAGGAGGATTCACACAATGGGTCCATCGGGGTCTTGGGTGTCGTGGCCAATTCCTGTCTCCCCGCTAACCTTATTCCCTCGCCACTTTACCAAGTGTGAAGCAATTATTTTGATTGTTCTCCATTCAGTCGTTCATGGCATTAGCTTGAGAGCGCTAGTTGAACTTATAGGGTTGTTGTCTTGTCCCATCCTTCGATCAAAGAATACCCTTCTCATTGTCCGCCCATCATTTTGGCCGCCTTTGACACAAACAAATGCCCCACTGACACCCACGAAACAATGCGTATTACTGCGACTGCATAGACTCTTGGGAGGTCCGATGACACTTCAGTTATTTTTAGATAATGGCTGGATCCCCAGGGAAACAATTTCCTGTTCATTGAATTGCTTTTGTGACCAGATGTGTGTTCTATTGATAGCGTCTTCCAGTAGGTCACCAACTGCATATGATGATGGGACTTCATTCCACTTTATGTCTCATCGATGGATGTTTACTTATGACCAGATTGCTTGCAGAACGATTCATGAGATGATCATGATGACTCGAAGGGCCACTAAGAGTTCCTCTGCAAATCAGAAGGTAGGCTGGAAGGTTGGCATGGACATGCTCAGATCTGATGTGGTCAATTATAGTGCCAAGCTTAGTTTAGAATAATTGATTGTGTCTTAAGAACCGTAATGTCTAGGGTGGAACTTGGCCTCAGTGAACACGTCTCTCAAACTGGAACGATCTTGTCTTGGTCCTCTCTCGTTTGATAGGCCCAATAGGGCTCGCCACCGTCTTCCCTTGCTGAGTTAGTCCTCGGAGTCGATTACTTTCCGCACCGGAACATTGCTGTCCATTCGCTCCACATGACGTGGCGATCTAAGTCGAAAGACTCGAAGTCGTTTGTCAAGATCGATGTTGCTGTACAAACCTTAAGGTTAGTTCTCCTCGTTCAGTCTCCTCCCACAAACACCAAACCGAGGATAATCCGAAGGACTCTTCTCTCTGAGCGACCAAGAATCTCTTCGTCCGCCCTTGACAATGGCCAAACTTATACGCATTCCAACACGACTAAGAAGACTTCCTAAGATCTTGATAGAGATACAGTGGGGAGTCCACTGTAGTCGAAACTCTCTCTAACTCGAACAAATTATGGCATCCTGTGACAATTCGACTTAGAGAGAGTTCACTGTATGTAGCTTGATCCTTTGAAAGGATAATAATCATATGGGAGGCGCTACAGCTCGAAGAGAGGCAGGGCCTAGCTTCGCAGCAACCACTCGGGTTGTGCATGCTATTGTTCTCTCACGAGTGGAGGGACCAACAGTTTTATACCCGCTCCGACCGGCCAAATTTGAGAAGCTTTTTCTAGACGAACTCTGTTAGCATTGTCAGTGACTCGAAAGAGGTGAGACCGTAAAAAATTATTTTTGTGTCCCAGCGAGTGTGTAGGAGTCGACGCACAATGCCACGGCAGTCGCCTTTGAAAGAAGGCTTCGTTCAAATGCGGTCTAAGGTCAAAATCACAATGACTGTAAGAGTACACTCTTCGTTTCAACCCTGCGCTGGTGTCATTAGTCAAGTTTACTTCGGATCCTAGGTGGACAAATGAGCTTACTGTCTATTGCGACATTTTGTGGACCTTTTTCGTACACCTTTCTTACTCTCATTCGCCACAAGATCCATCCTAACCGCTTCCTTCTTGCTTCTCACAAATGGCTCACGGTAACGAAATTACCCGAAAATTCGTTCGGTTCGCTCTGAATATCGCTAAGCACTCCTTTGAAGTGGTTTCACGGTTGCGTCCATGGCCGGGTGTGAGAAAGTTAGCCACTCATGAGGCGGATAGCTTTTTCCTTTCTAAATATTTATGTCAAATGTGATGTACTCTCTGTAGCCTACAATCTCAGCTACCTCGCTTAAAGTTCTCCGATCGTCCAAATTCAAATACAAGCATTTAATCGACTTTCTGTGATTTATGGAGAGTCTCATTCAACCATAATCTCAAATGAGTGCGTTGAATATCATCATCGTCTTCATCTTCTGACCCACATGATCCACTCAAGGGGTAAACCACGCACGAGAGATCTCCAGGCAACTCGATCCTCCCCCATCGACTCTTACTCATCAGGGGTTATGCCCAAGCGTAACCAGGCCAGCTTATGGACTTGGTTCAACCACCTCATCCTGGGTCTGCCAAGTGTTCGCCGACCTGATGCATTCATGTATTCAAGGCTCGTGGGGTGGGGATATCGTGCTACGTGACCAACGAAGCATAGCGTTCGAAGAAGTAGCTGCTCAAAGCGCACTGTCGTGTTCCTCACCCCATCCCGGCGAGTAATTGTCACAACAGCACGGCGAAATCTCATCTCAGACTATCCTAATTCGATGCCGTTGTCCGTTGCCGTTTGATCTCCGCACGCACTGATTAGTGTATAGCGTGACCTCCCCCCGCCTCTGGAACGGGTTGCTCGTAGTTCCTTCGGGCTAAGTCCGGTCGGCTGCCGAGCGGGACAGTCCGTCCACCAGACGCTCGCACACTGTCACCCTTCAAGCCTGGCTCTGGCACACCAGGGTAGGCAAAGTCGAAATCAATCTTAAGATTTTTTCAGCATATCCCGTTGGGGACCGTTTCCCTTTCTCCCTCGACCGACGACTCTCGACGCCTTCGCCGTAAGACTACACTCGCCTCAAAGATGTCCACATTAAGACTGCGTCCTCCACTCCACGAAACTAATGGACCAGACAAGTCCTTGACTCTAATAAATCTTGAACAAAGCCTCAAACTCTTAGCTTTGTAGTTCCTGTATCATTTTGTGGGGTTCCAAACTTTAGTATTAGCATTAGCGCCAAGTTGTTTTCGGACCGCCAAGTCTCCATGCGCCCTCATCTCCATTCCCATTGACTTTAAATAACCATCAAATGCGCAAAAAAAAGGATGTGTCCAATTGTCTTCTTCTTGTCATTAGGGAGTTTGCGCTTCGTAAGCCGGGTTTGTGCCGGCCCCCGATCACGAGAAGCTCAAGTGCTGGGGGGGCGTGTGTTGAATGTTCTTAAAAAAAATAGGAATGACGTCTTAGGACAGCAGATCTATTGAACACGATTCTGAACCATTTTTGGTTTCATTGAACATCCCTTCAAGCATTTCGATGAGCACAAGTTTCAAAGGATCACTTGCAGAAATCATCCGACATGGCAGCACTTTTATATGCAAATCATATTTGATTACCTAATGATGGAAAGTATGCGTTAAAATAAGGCAATAGGCTCATCTGCATGGTGTAAGGAAACAAGCCGCGCTGGACAGCTTTTCAAAATCGTGTGTGATCACATTCAGCGTTCGTTTTTATCACTGGACAGATGTGTTGCTTAAGCCTACATCACAATTCAATCTAAGCACGAATCGAACTCCAAATTGATGAACGATTTGTGGATTGAGCCGATTTATTACAGGAACTATACATGAAAATGCAGCAATGCGCAGTGAAAGCTTTTGCAAGTCAATAGGAATCCTAAAACTCTTGTTGACATGAAAATGCCCCTGATGAACTGTCCAACACAGCGTGTTTCCTTACACCATGGCTCATCAGTAACTGTGAGTTTATCCGTCAAATCAAATTGGAAAGTTGAGCGTCTCGTTGTAGGTCTGATCAAAGAGTGCTAACGTCAACAATGATCACTCTGCAAAAATCGTTCCACAGAGTAGAGCTTATGAGTGAGTGGAGAACTCTTCCTTCCCTCTCCCTATTGATTGGTTTCAAATTCTAACCGATCTCAATGTTTCCTCGAAGATCCTGTGCTCTATGACAAACTCGAAGGAAGTCTTCATTGACCCTGTCGAATTTAAGAACTCCTAAACTTATCCATCTGCTGGTTGACAGAAGGAAGGAAGGCTTCAACGTCGTCTTCACTGGATCTGGAGTCGCCTGAGACGAGGCTTGAGCAACCATCATTCATCTCCCTCCAAACACACCTTTGGATATTCTTTTTAAAGTCGATTACAGTAGACCGTCATTTTTGACTCGATTTCTGAACTCACTCTTAAAAGCATGGACTCTCTGAATGGACTCTGCCTTCCGTCGGTCGATCTTCATAGTGTCTTCGTTAAAGTCGGAATCAATCTTGAGCATTTTTCAGCATATCCGGTTGGAGACTGTTCCCCTTTCTCCCTCGACCGACGACTCTCGACTGCTTCGATGTTAGTTGTCCAGTTCGCCTCAAAGTTGTCCACTCTCCTAAGACGGCGTCCTCAACTCCGGATTTTCCTAGACAGTTTGACTCTAAAAAATCTTGAACAAAGCCTCAAACTCTTAGCTCTTTAGTTCCTGTATCACTTTGTGGGGTTTAAGATCTCAGTTACGCCTATGCGCTTCAACTTGAGTATTAGCATTAGCGCCAAGTTGTCTTCGGATCGCCACATCTCCATTCGTCCTCATCTCCATTCCCCTTGACTTCAAATAACCATCAAATGTGGAAAAAAAAAAAAAGGATGTGAGGTGAATGCCAACAAAAAACAGTTAATTTCCGTCACAAGCCACCTTCCTTTACGACCTTGAACAAACCAGAACACGATTTGTTTGTCTCAATCTCATTCGCGAACAGCTCGAACGAAACGAAACTGCGTCTCGCCGCTTTCAAAATAAACATCCAATTGAGGTTATGTGAGCTCGAACTTTCATTTCCAGTCGATTTCAGAGAGCCTCCCGCGCGACTGGGCATTGATTTGCATGCAAATCAGACACTTCACCGTCAAGAACTGTTTACAGAATGTTAACCAGATGACATCATCGCGGGGACTTTCAATTTCATCGATGAGTCAGCCGAGTACATCGCGGTCCTGATGGGGATGCGTTCACTTTGACGAGTACACTGCACGCTGGCGGACAAATGAAATGAATGCGACGCAATTCGATATATTTGGTCCTCATTTGCATAGTCCAGCGAGAGCCGGGCGCCCGCGCCTTGTCGTCGTGCTGTTGACCTCGTGCCTCTTTCTGCCCTCGAATTCTAAATCGATTTTGAATTGTTTATTTGCTTGGTGTCGAAGTAGTCATCGAAACAGGCATGTTTCGTAACGCGACACTGACTGAAGTCATCTTTCGAGGAGAACCGGTTCAGGCTGTTCGCTGGGGTATATCACGGGAGCGAGCCGCTTGCTCTGGCAACGAAGTCAATTAACGCGCGCTCTCACAGATTCAACTTTGATTGATTTCCACACGGGCTCGGTGGTGGCTGCGGTGCACAGGTGTCGGCAGAGAGCGTTTTAATTGCCCGATTACTTGCTAAACACACTCGTGGTGCCTAATCGGAATTGGAATTTTCCAGCTGAGCTCTTGTGAATCGCAGAGGTGACTGAGGTTGTGACACGTTTGAGTGATGGAATGTGTTGGGATTGGTTTCGGGCGGTTCGTGAAACGGTGGACATTCTCAACAACGACTGACTGTCTCCAATGAGAGAGGAAGTCCTGGAAGCTTGCCAAAGGCTGTGAGTTGAAGGATTCACTCCTGGACGACTCCATGAACATCAGAAATGGAACGTCCTCGATCCAAAAGAAAGACAGACAGGCATCTTCACGAATTACGTCCTTGTGTGGACGGTTGTGGACCCTGCATTAAGTGAGTCAACCGGCGACATAGATACCTCGTTGTCGAGCCCTCTCTCCATGATAGCATGTTCTGCTGTCGCAGAAAAGTGAAAACCACGAGAGAACCTCTTCAGGGACATCAGTGACGCCAGGAATAATCATCGAAGGAAAATTAAGCGAGGTTATTCCTTAAATTGGATCATTGAGCACTGAGAACAGCTGCAAGGGAATGGAAAATAACTCAAATATGCTGCCACAGAATGCGTCCGTCCTCCCTTGTTAACTGGCTGCAGTGTCGGAGGTCAAGTTTTTACGTCTTCCCCGACATGTGTGCGCCAAGTGTGCTGTGCTCTCTGTTCGGGAACTCGATGCGCTCGTGGGATCCAATTCGAAGAATGATGCACACTGTCTCAGAATTTCTTGAAGATAAATCAAATCCCATTGATTGTGGGGGTAAAATAAAAAGCTGAAGAAGTCAAGTTTGAAAGCAAAAAGTAGGTCATCATTGTTTGTTGATCGAGGAGTTTTCTTCTTGAAATTGGTCACATTGCAGATCGATTGTGTTTGACAGTAAATATTTTATCACGTCCGTCAATCAGGTTAGTCATTTATTGCGTATTCAAGGAAAGTGACAAATTTCTTCATAAAGCACGAGACCATCGTCCATCTGAAGGGATCGCATCACAGAATGCGATGCAAGTCAACTCACTCGGGGAGTTTGTTGCTCAGCTTCCTTAGGGTTTGAGGTTGTTGTTGGCTAGAATGTCAAAATATCATTTGCTGATGTTTCTATTTTTAAAGGGGGACATGCCGAGTTGCCAAACGTCATAAGTGGCACCTAAAGCTCAAGAGACTTCCGTAAGTTGCACTACCTCTCAAATAGCGGCGTTCAGACACATCCGTTGGGCCGTCTATGTGAACGCTTGTTACAGCAAAACAGAAGACTTGTTTGGCTGTAGAAAAAACCTTTTGACTTTTCACGTTGATTGAAGCCAAGCAAATCGCTAAGACAAATTATTGTGTCTGAACGCCGCCAATGCATCACATAGGGCTCACGTTCCTAGTCAATCCCGGGAAATCGTCTAAAAATTTACGGATATCATTTTTGAGATAATGTCTAGGGTATTTGAAAGGTTTTTTTTTTGTGGGCCGCCTATGTCTTCTAAGCAAGTGAAACTCGCTGCCTGGGTTCGATTCTGGGTACGAACAAAATCATTTTTCACGGCTCCCCCACTTTCGAGTCACTAACAATGCGCAAAAATCGTTGGTCCTGTTTGCGTTGATGGGTATTGGAGAAGAAGATTCAACCACGAACTGTACGGGTTGTACAGCTGCATGAGTCTAGTCAGACGTCTACGGAGTCAACGCCCAAGATGGCTGGGCCATGTAGAGCGCATGGACAACACTGCTCCAGCCCGAAGAGTCTTCGACTCTGAACCAGTAGGACAACGCAATAGAGGACGCCCACGGAACCGATGGCGCACCCAGAAGTGGAGAAGGACCTCAACCAACTTGGTGTGCGCAGTTGGAGATAGCTGGCAAAAGATCGTGCCGGCTGGAGAAGCTTACTGGTTGAGGCCCAGGTCCACCCCGGACTGTAGCGCCACCTGAAGAAGAACAAGAACAATGCGCAAAGAGTATTCCTGTCTAGAAAAAGCTTGCCAAACTTGGCTATTCGGAGTCGGCATGAAACTGAAGGGTCCTTCCACTCGTGAGAGAATACTCACTAGCCCCTTGAGAGAAGCTAGGCCCTAGCCGTCTAGGGGTTGTAGCGCCACCGACGATTTCACTTACTTAGAATTACAAGTCCGGTCGTGCCGCTTTCTAAATCTTCGGGCTGAGTTTAGAAATAAGCATTGTGCTATTGTACACAACTGATGGTACTTTCTATTACAGCATTATTTCTGTCTTTGGCGCTAAGACCCGGGGTGGAGCTGGACCACCAAAAAACTAGGCTGAGCAACTAGTCTGATCTCTGGCTTGCTGTCTCCAATTTTGCGCGTCTTGTTGGTTAAGCTTCTTCTCCACTTGGGTGCGCCACATTAGACGGACTGCTGGATTGTTCCACAGATTCGAAGTCCGAAGACTCTTTGGGCCGGGTTTCCACCCGTTCTACATGATAGACTACGCTCAAGTCGGTGTACAGCCCGTACAGGGGCCTTATTTTGCATCACTTTCGAATTCGAATTCGGAATACTACAATCAATTCGTATTTCGTATCACTTTCGGATTTGAATTGAGCTGTCAAAATAAAATAAACAAAAACTCAAATAATAAGTCAGTTGCAAGTCGATTCAGTTCAATTTATTTCCTTAACACGTTAACACAGTTCACAAGTAAATAATATTGTTTCTAAAAACTCTTATCAATTATTTCTACAATGAATTCCCATTTTTAGATCCTTCCTCCGATTCCAAGCAATATTCTTTTCATCCTGAACTTCCCTTTGAAATTGGATTTGCTTGTCCACCAATCTTTCCAAAAAGCATATTTTAGTTGTTGTCGATTGTGGGTATTTGAAGATTGTTCAGAGAAGTATGGTTGTCCATTGTCCACAACTAGCGACTTTGATAGATTCAATCCTTCCACTCTGCCAGAATCTTCCTTGATCTCGTGCGGCCGAGTGGAGGATATCCCACATGAGCATGCATTTCGCATCCGCATCGGTGGGTCTTTAGAACTCGATTCCTCTACCAGCTTAGTCCAAAGCTGGTTGGATTTCTGCCTTGCATCTGCATATGGAAGAATTCCGACCTTCCGACAAATCCAACTTCAACTGGAGGATAGACCTACTGCTTCTGTTCAACTGTTCAGTCTTGGTATGATCTGTCTTTTCAGCTTGGCTTTGAAATGAATATTTGAATAACTAACGATAAATATTACACAAAGAAAATATACTCACATGCTTCACCGAGTTTTCGAATGAAAATCCGCAAGAGACTTGAGATCCACTTTCGGAATACAAAATACCAAATTTCAGTGCTGATTGTGTGCGATATTCAAAATACCAATTTCCGATTTCCGGATACATTTCCGATACTATAGCGATACAAAATAAGGCCCCAGCTCATGGTTCAATCTTCTACTCCAGATCCATCAACGCAAACAGGACCAAGGATCGTACGCAGAACTTTTCTCTCGAGGTACCATGCGCTTCTTCATCAGATTTTTAGGTTGTCCATGCCTCCTGTCTTCTATAAAGCAAGCTTGGTCCTTTGAGGGATAGACATCCTTTAATACCCAATTGTCTCTTGCTAATTGAAACAGATGTTGACAAGAGTTACTCTGCGTTTGGTTTGGTTACTGATGTTGTTTGTACTGTTAACCGGAGACGGGAGGTAGACGAAGTCCTTCAACATTCTCGAAGTTATAGCTGCCTGTGGTGACGCTCTGGCCGATGTTTTGCGTCCTTTCTCGATGACAGCATGTACTTTGTTTTGCCCTCGTTTACCGCCAGACCCACTTTAGCCGCTTCCGTCTCAATGCCAGCAAACGCATCATTGACCGCTCGCCGTGTTGGACCAATCCCGTCGATTTCATCCGCGTTTTTTAGCAATTGTACAGACTTTTGGAAGATCGTGCCTCTTGTGTTGGCGAGTGTGTTTTGAACGACCTTCTTTTTTTTTTTTTTTCATTTATTTTCATTTATTTATTTTTAATATCTATCGCTGTACTTCAAGAATCATATGTTCTTTTACTAGTACAGGAACATTATAACATAACATATTATTTTGTGTGACATGATTGAGATTAGTGATTTCAAGTTACTTCAATTATAATTTAAGAGTGTAGATTTCTGATTTTAAAATTCAATGTTATTAGAATACATATGTGTAGAGAAAGCGTTAAAACTGAAGTTACTAGGAATTATTTCAGTTCGAGCGGGAGAAATATGAGAAACAAGCGTTACAAAATTGCCTGTACTTGGTCTTAGACCGTACCTGTGAAGGTAGGTGATTCCATAAATGTACAGCATGAATGAAAAAGTGCCTACGTGACATTAAACAGGTATGATTGGAGGGTTTCAAGGTAATATTACGACTTGATCGACAGAAGGTGATCTTTTCATATAAATATTTTGGCTGTTTCTTGTGAATAATTTTGAAGAGAAATAAGCACGACCGGTAGCATAAGAATGCGTCCAGTTCGCATCCTAGGAGAATGCGACGTTGTTCCGAGACGTGATCAAATCTGCGAAGGTTAAAAACATACCGTGCAGCCGCGTTAATTGCTTTTGTCAATTTTAGGGAGGAAGAATAATCACAGTCAGCGAACAACTCAGATCCATATGTCAAGATTGGCACTATGAGTGCTCTGGCAAGTTTTAATTTGATGTTCACAGGGAGAATGTATTTGCTGATTGATAAGCCTCTTAGGGATGTATACACCTTTGATACTACGCTATCAATGTGGTCAGTCCACGTCAGTTCACTATTGCACATTATTCCAAGGTTTTTTACACATGTAACATATTCAATTGCGGTCGAGTTCAGTTCTATTAGCGGGAAATTTGACAAGGAAGGCGGTTGTTTCGAGAACGGGATGGCTTTGGTTTTGTTAGGATTGAGCATTAGACCATTTTGTGTAGCCCAGTTTGCAATAGAGCCCAAATCCTCGTTTATTTTAGCAACTGAGTCTTCAACCATACCAAGAGGGAAACTTAGGTAGATTTGGACATCGTCTGCATAGATATGGAATTTACAATAGGATAAAACTAGTGGAAGGTCATTGATAAGCATTGAAAATAATAAAGGACCGAGAATGGAACCTTGAGGAACACCATAACGTACGTCACAAAAGGATGACAGATTAGAGTTATGAAAAACTGCTTGGACTCGGTTAGTTAGATACGAGAAAATTAATTTATTAGTAGGATTACAGAAATTGAATTGGGTGGACAGTTTATGACAAAGTATTGTTGGGTCTACGCAGTCAAATGCTTTCGAGAAGTCGAGTAAGGTTAGTATGGTCGTTTTGCCTTCGTCGATAGCTCCTCGAATATCGTCTGTTACTTTTAATAAGGCTGTGACACAGCTATGTCCTTTCCGGAAACCTGATTGCAGGGGGTTTAGAAGCTTGTTTCGCTCAATGTAATCTTTGATGTTTCGGCTAACAATAGATTCAAACACTTTTGAAAGAAACGGAAGGATTGCAATGGGTCGGAATTCAGGTGGATTAGTTTTCTTTGGTACTGGGATTATCTTAGCCTTCTTCCACAGTGTTGGGTAGCGGGCGTGATCTCAAGAGTGATGTTGAAAAATGCACATACCAACGCGTCCCCTTGTCTAAAACCTTTCTTGACATCGAAGGTCTCGGTGAGTCCGCTTCCGACCTTGATGAGGCAGCGAGAATTCTCCATCGTCATTCTGCACAACCTGACGAGTTTGGCAGGAATGTCAAAAGTAGACATGGCGTTGTATAGCTCGTCTCTAGGCACGCTGACATACGCGGCCTTGAAATCGACGAATAGGTGGTGGGTGTCGATTTGAACTTCTAGGATATGCCGTAGAGTGTAGATCTGGTCGATGGTGGACTTCCTTGGTCTGAAGACACACTGATATTGGTTATAGACGAGCACATAAATGGGAAGAGAAGATTTTGGACGCGTTGTTAATGAAATGTAAATAGTGCAGTCGAAGGGGTCGCAGGGACAATCTGTCCTGATATTTACTTGAGGTCTTTTTGAAAGGCTAGTGCCACTGATGTGCTCAGCTACCCTTAGGCACAACAGGTGCTCTTTTCGAATATGAAATGCGCATACGTGCAAGTATGTTCGGTTATCGATCTGCTATTCAGTTGCACAAAATTTAGTCTCACACATGAGCACGCTAGCTGTGGTCGCTGCATTGAGTCAGGTTAGGATAGGGTGGCTGACTGATATGAGTAACAGTCACACTTACGACAGAGCAGGCCTATCCATTCGATCCTAATCCGCCAACCATTTAGAGCTTTTAATGAAACGATGAAGTTTGGGCCTCTAACTAACTAAGTCTACGTGAGGAGAGGGCACTGCAGTAGCATAGAAGGTGTGAGATGTGTCCTCCTCTTCATCTCTGCACCGTCCACAGGATTCTTTGTAGGGGATACCCAGTCTGGAGTTGAATACCGATGGCGCATAGCCATGAGGGTTCTGAGATTAGGCCTTGTCATGCTAATTAGGTTAAGCGTTTTGGATCGATAGTAGGCCATAGCTGTCTTGTGATGAGGCACCCAGTGCCAGTAAGCCATCTACGTTTCGTATGACTAAGCTTTTCGAGGTGCGATAGCTGTAGGCCTGGATGACAGCACTCTATCCGGAGAGTGTGTTGAGGTAGTGCCCTGTCTATCGAGTCCGTCTGCTTCGCAATTGTCTGGGATATCAATGTGTCCCGGCACCCACATTTGTAGGACGTTATAATACTTAGACATAGCCTTAAGAGATATGTGGTAAGTGAGGGACGTCTTGCAGTTAAATTTGCCTGCGCTCAAATATTTTATCGCCGCCTGGCTATCCAAACAGATGACATCATTTGAGCCTAATATTGCACACATTATTTTTTTTTAGCCAGGACAGATATTCCTTAATCGCCATAGTCTCCGCCCGAAAGACGCTACAGTGAGAGGGTAGTCGGAATGGAAGTTGGAAATTCAGATCCTTACTCTTTAATACACCTGCGAAAATTCGCAGAGGAGCGTCCAGCGTCTGGTGTTCAGACGCCCAGTAAGATCACGAGGAGACGCTGGGGCAGAACTTTTTCTCGAAGATGAGCTTTTGTATCGTAGGGTCAGTGTTTCCTTGTAGAGATCCAAATTTATCAAGGATGGTGGAATGTCCGGAGCTAAGCGCCTTGCACATACAATTTCAATCTGATCGCCGTGCTGGCAGCGACATGCTTGCCGAAGAGCTCTATCGGCGGAAGGTTGAGGAAGGTATTTAAGGCATTGGAAGAGGTTGATCGCAATGCTAGTCTGATGCACACACATGTCATCTGTTGCACTCTTTCTAGCGGCTTGCAAGTGGTTGCCATCAGATCGCGACACCGTACTGGCCACTGATGCAAATAACCAATGAACCACAAGCGGCTACAAGTCCCATGTGCACCCTTTAGCAATATACAGCCGTACACGCCCACTTTCACGAAAAGCAGACATATTTTCTGTAGAGCGAGGATTCAAATTGTGGATAGGCCTTTTATTGAAATTCCTCGATAGCAGATCAAAGGGAACGTGCGGAGTCACAGTTTGGTGGATAGCCACGATAACAACAATTGGCTCGCCCCCCGCTGTACAACTCTATTTACCTTCCTCTGTTGTACACACTCGGACGACAGAGCCGCCAGCACTCTTAAAGAACTTCCCAAAAACCATCATGAAGTCCAACACGGCAGCACAGCTCCGATCTAAATTTGACAGCAAGTTCACTTGTCACATTTCCCAAATCGCCGCAAATCTCAGCTCTCCACAAACAACTCGCATACTGACCACGTCCAAATACTCAACTGCCGGCAAGGCCATCGCAAATTCCTCAGTATTGCGCCCAGCTATCAGCAAAACGCCCGAAAGCCTCTAGCGGCTTATCACTTCAGTTCGCCTAATCAACAGAAACGTGATTTCCAGCGGCACAACTAATTCGCTCGATGTTTTTTTTTCAGAGGAAACCACCACGCACACACAGCCCGAGCGGAGATGGAAACCGATAACGTGGTCATACGTCTCGTTCCGGAGAAGAAGGGTCTCATTCTCAAGCATTCCGAGTACGAGGTCAGTGGTGCACAAGCCGTCGCAGCCTTTCAATCTCGCCAATGCGCTTTGCTCTTCCTTTCTTTCAGATAAGCACGCGAAAGTACAAGACAACCGTTGTGCGGCGATACAATGATTTTGTCACTCTGCACAGCCTGCTCGTTGCGAGGTTTCCCTATCGGTAAGGCCGTCACCACGGCGCCCTGCGACAGATCAGATCAGACTAACAAATGAGTCTCTTGTAGAATGTTGCCGCGCTTGCCACCCAAACAACTGATGCTCGATTCGTTTCTCGAAGAACGGCGCCGCGGCCTTCAGCGGTACCTGCAAATAGTGTGTCAACATCCCCTGCTAAGCGCCGGCCCGCTGCTCGAGTCGTTCCTCACGGACAAGTCGAACGAACACATCGACCATCTGCGGGCGGTCTTCTCCAAGGAGCTGGACGAGTATTCAGCGCTGAGTGAGAACGAGGTTAGTGACCCGATCGAGCTGGGCGCATCAAAGTTGCATTTCGCTTCTTTTTCAGGACCTGCCGTTGGAGGACCAGGGACGACTGGCTGCCAGCAGGGAGACCATGCGGACCATGTTGAACTCTGTGATACGACTGAAGCGGCTGCTGGAGCAACACTCGCAGCGGTTGCACAACCAAGCCGTGGACTTCACCGAAATGTCAAACATCCTCAAAACCATTGGTAACAGCAACGTGTCCTCCCCCTGCGCTTTCTGACGGCATTTTCATTTGCAGATAGCTCGAACTGCTTCGGCAACAGCCAATCGTTTAACTCCCTCGAATCGAGTCTCAACTCCACGGCCACGACGACGGCCAAGAGCTCAGCCACACTCAGCTACGCGATCACTGAGAAGATCAACCTCCTGCTGGACATCCTCACCGCGCACAGGTACGAACTGGATTCCTCCCTTTCCCACTTAGCTCATTCCTGCCTTCTCCTCCCTAGTGACCTCTGCGATCGCGTGGAAAAGGGCATCGTCTCCGATCACCAGCGGGCGCTCTCGAAGATGATCAACATCAACAAACAGAAGATCAAGGGCGTGATACGTGGCAGTGCGGTAAGTAACCATGATCCACCATCCAATATGGGAATGCCCCCTCATTTGTGTTTTGTTCCTTTCCAGGCGGAAGACGTTGAGGCGCTGCACAAGCAAGAGGTCGCCCAGACCGGTGTCGTCGGCACACTCGGGCGCAAGAGTGCCTTCAGCCTGCGCTGTGTCCTCCAGGAGACGTCGCTCGCCAACAAGTACCTGCAGATACTACCCTCAATACTTTTATCGTTTTCCTACGAACAGCAAGTGCTGAACGTTGAGACGGCCAAAGCCTGGGAATCTGTGATGACAAACGAGTGCAATCAGTTGAATCAGTGACGGTGTCTTTTTTCTTTTTTGTTTTCTCCTTGTTTTCCTCAAACTTACATAAAGAATATATCTTTAGACAATAATTTTTGCGAAGAATGATACAAATTTTAAATATTTATAATAAATAAACTGTACATAACCTGTGATGTGTTGCGTTTACCGTTAGGTGAATTGACAAGGACACGTGTTGATGTTGGAGTGGTGAGGGTGACCTTTCAGATGAGAGTGTGCTTATCAAAATCCATTGAGGATCCTTGAAGATATCGCATAAAAGGGTGTCTCGACTGTTAAGGATGCCCTCTGGAGTCTGGTGTTTTGCGAGGAAAGGTTTCGCATTTTAGGGACTCTGCTGAATCAACATCTTTCATCGTGGGGGATGGACATCGCCAAGGGTGCGTCGTGTCGCCTCTTCTTTTAATTTTATGCATGGATTGGATGGTGCAAAGCTGCCGAGACGAGCAATGCTTCAAATTGGGCGAGTTAAGGGTGGGAATGTAAGTAATTGGGTGCTCAGGCTCACCAAGGACCATTGTGCCCTTGCTAGGGAAAGTTGAACTACCGTGAGCCCTACTTTAGTCCTATGACCAACCAGATCCACAAACGAATGGGTTTAGGGTATTTCTCAGTTCAACACCGCTTAAGTCCTACAGGTCCATAAGAAGAGCTATCCTACGGACTGCCTCCTTTCCTTTCTCGAGCTCTGTGGCCAGTCGAAGAGCAGATGTCGGATAGATTCCGTGTATTCCTCGTCTCTGCAGCTTTTGTAAGAGTCGCTGTGTGTTATATTCAATCGCGACGCATACGTGCCTATGGATCAGCTTCCGGTAAGGACCCTTATTAGCATGCGTACCTCCTTGCGACTTGATCTCCTCCTCCTCAGCGTCGACCGTAGCCCCCCCTCAGTAGCTTCAATACTCACAGCAAGCCAGATTCTTCAAATTGGCAATCAACTGCAGCTTAAGAAGGTATGTGGAACATAAGCTCACTCGAGGCGTCAAAAGTTCGTAACTCCACTCGTGCAAGAGCAATAGCACGCACAACACCAGTGGCTGCTAAGCTAGGCCCAGGTTCGCCTCGGACTGTCGCACCACCAATATTAGCTATGTTTTTTTGCAAGCGTATACGCTTAAATTATAAGTGCACAAAAAAAACGATCTTCGGCGCTTAATAATTCATCATAAAATCTTGGCAGCACCGACGATATTTATGACAATTGTGACAGTCAGAGTGGAATGGTGAAAGGTGATAGTTGATCGTTAATGGGCACAATCTTCGGTTTGTGACTGTGTAGCGGGACCATCACTTTAAAAGCAAAAACACTTAATAATTATAAAATAAAAAAAAATGTTCATCAAATGAAAAGAATCTTTTTCGAAACCTAAACGGAATGTATAGCAGAGACACTCGTGGTGTACCAAAAATTGCATACTTATGGATGCCAACAAAATTTAAAATGATCTAATACATCAACCAAACCTGCAGGTGTAAGCCACATACAGCAACCTAAACAATGAATGAATGAATTCAGGAATGAACACATTTCTTAAGCGGCGATAGATATGATAAGTAACATAAGCGGATATAGGATTTGATGTTAGTTTACATGCAAATTGAAATTTAAGCGTATATACACTGCTGTGCAAAATAATAAGCACACCTGGTTCCTTATTCCCTCTCGCTCTGTCTAACACTCTGAGTGCTGATGCAGATGCTTGATCTGGTATTATTTGTTGGATCTGAATAACGGTTAAAATAAGAGCAAACAGATGCCTCTAGTTTGTTTACTTCAGTAGTTCTGAGCTATTTGTGGTAAGTCCATATTTACATGTGCAAAAAAATAAGCACACAAAACTGTTCAAGCTACGATTTTTAGACGTTTTCTTTTTTTCCACTTTTACATTCTAAGTAATAAAAGTATTATTAAAAGAATAGATTTGACAGTTGCATTTGTTAGTGTATTTGAAGAAAAATGGGTCGGAATAAGCATTGCTAACCAGAGCTAAGAAAAATTATAAACCAGCTAAGAAATGAAGGGCAATCACTGAGAGCTATTGCCAAAAATGTTTCTCGTTCCGTAGGAATGGTCAGAAATGCTCTGAAATTTAATTATTCGGAAGAAACTCGTGGTCGAAAGCGCAAAACAACTTTAAAAATCGACCTTCAAATAGTTAGGTGCGTCAAAAAGGAGCCGTTTATAACATCAAAACAAATCAAGACAGCCTTAAACTTAATCATCGATTCCTCAATAGTTAGAAGAAGGTTGATAGAACATAATTTTAAAGCTTCACATCAAAAAAAGTGTCCGCTTCTATCAAGGAAAAATATCAAGGATCGTATTAAGTTTGCGGAAGTAAATTGCAAGAGACTACCTGAAAAATGGCGAAACGTACTTTGGTCTGATGAGACAAAAATTAATTTATTTGGGCCGGATACATCAAAAAATATGTGAGAAGGCCAACCGGTATGCAATTTGACCCCAGGTTTACGGTTAAAACAGTGAAACATGGTGGTGGAAACATCATGGTCTGGGGATGCTTTTCTTATTACGGTAATGGTCCCATTCATTGGATCGAAAATATTCTAACAAAGGAAAAATATGTGGAAATCTTAGAGACAGTCATGTATCCATATGCAGATGACAACTTACCCCTACTTTGGCAGTTCCAACAGGACAACGATCCTAAGCCCACCGCCAAAGTGACGAAAAAGTGGTTTACTGATAAAAATGTTAGAGTACTTGAATGGTCAGCACAATCCCCAGACCTAAATGCCATTGAGAATCTTTGGGGATATGTCAAAAGAAGGTTAAATGAAGCATCTAAACCGAGAAACAGATTCGAACTATGGGAAAATGTAAAGAAAATTTGGTATGAAATACCGACATCGTTATGCCGGAAACTGGTCGACTCAATGCCCCGTAGATGCGAGGCTGTTTTGAAGCTGAAGCGAAGTACAACGAAATATTAATAATAATAATTTACATTCTTATTTAATTCTATTAATCCTTGGTTACTAGCTTCAATATGTTCATTGTTTTGTGTTAATATTTTCGTTTTTTGTTAAATGTGTTTATTATTTTGCACAGCAGTGTACACTTGCAAAAAAACAGCTATTATTATTATATTATTAGATTGTGGACAAAAAGGAGTGGTGGAGTAGGTTTAAAAATATTCTAAAAAGCGAAGTGAATCTACTTCTTTCGGAGGAAAGCTCGAACTCTTCTCTGCACACTCATCAGACATATCTGGCCTTGGCCATTTGATTGGAAACAGTTGAAATTCAACCTCTTGTTTTCGCACAAATTCCTCATCGAGTCCCCTTCATGAACACGGCATAAACACAAACATCGCGCACATTCCCCAGCGAGTCCTTCAAATCAAACAGCAGTTGTTTTATTTTTATTTTATTTTTGAAAATTTATTTACCTCTATATTTATATATTTATATATAAACGTTATTAATCATATTCACTTATTGGCCATAGTAACTAATAAACTAAACATAACCAAAAAAATAATAAAAAAAAAAATAATAATATTTGATATAATCACATGGAAACAAAGAGACTGAGATGAGACAGAGTTAAACACTGAGAATGGGCGGGAGCGGGGAAATAGACACGAAATCATACGATTAGTAATTTTAATTAATTTAAGCAACTACACTATTTGTTGCGTGTTCATTTTTCGTTTATATATCAACTTTGAGAACAAAACAATCATGCTGCGCGCTCAAATAAAATATTCGCTTGCTTAGTCTACATACGATGAGAGGGTGCATTCAAATAGTTGCAGAAATAAGAAAAAAAAGAAGGAAAACTGAAGGAAACGGAAACATAACACGAAAGAACAGAGGGACACATACGACGTGTAAATTACATTTCAATTTTTTTTTTCGTTTTTTTTGTTTTTCTTTCATTCATAAACAATTTCTATAATATTGTTTATTCACTTATTTAATGTTACTCTTCGGATGATTATTTGTGTGTTTATACGAAGGAGTATCAAATATCAAGTAATTTAATTAGGTAATGTGAATAAAAATTGTATTTATCATGAATGTATTTTTCTTTTATTTCATGAGTGAAGGACATGTTTCCTTCTCTCGATTGATACATAGATTTGTTATTGTGCAGAGATTATTTTGTTTTTGTTTTCCAAATCAAACAGAAGATCGAAAAGAAAAGAAAAACGCGAATAATTTGTCTGCGATTGTTCGCCACGAATGCTGCGCCGCCGCCGTGACGGTGCTTCAACAAGACACGACAAACACGCGGGCGCACATTTTGTTTTTTTTTTTTTTGTGTAAATTTCTAAATACGCTTGGTTTCATTTTGTTCATCATTATTATCAATTTGTAAAAAAATTCTTAAGATTGCTTCTTATTACCACCGACATTTGCTTCTTCTAGTTAATTTAATTTATTTTTGTTTTGTTCATAATCATGTATGCCTAGCGAGATGGAGAGAGAGGGGGACTTGAACAAGTCAAGTTGGGATTGGGGACGAGGATAACTACTCATTTAGGGTTTCTCATCAACCACAAATCCATTTCGAGGGGCGGCCTACAGGGATGGGGTTCCTACAGCTAGAAAAAAAAAACCCGAATTTTCTTTCTCTTTTCTCGTCGTGTACTTCTTCTCGCGTTTGTGTATATCTAAAAACTGTATTAATTTCCACCTCCTCCTCTTCTTGTTCTCTGTTTTTTGTTCATAGTACATTGTTACACATTATTTTTTGTTTTGTTTAGTATATAATTGTATATAAAGACTTGAGGCGTTTATTTTGTAAAATTATTTGCAACTTTCTTCTCGAATGAATGTTGGTTAGTTCTTTTATTTTTGTTCTACTTAGTGGGATGTTCTCTCATTCGGATGCATCCTTGTTTTCGTTTCTTTTCTTTTTTTGTTTTGTTTGTTTGTTTGTTTTTAAAAAATATACATATGTCCGTATGTATGTTATGTAAATTATGCAAAACCATTGGAAACACGTGTTGGGAGCTCCATATTTTTGAGTTCTTTATTTTGTTGTCCTCAGCTAATGTTTTATTTACATGTTGTATGCCACATAGATTGGGTCCAGTTGATCGGCCAGGAAACCATCACGTAGGTGCATGCGTTGTTTTTCGCCACGACTGTTGATGGGTACAACACCTGAAAGCAATTAAACATGATTAGACAAGAGAAAAGCATGGTTTATTTTTTATGTCAATATCTTTAGGATCTGAGTAGAGCAGATTTTCAAAACCACAGAAGGGAAGCAGCATGCCCAGGACCGTCAACAATGGAAAGCAGCGATCGCTCAGGCTCGGACCCTGCATGTGTCGTCAGCCTGATAAGTAAGTAAGTACACAAAACCACAGTCACAAGAGAGAAGCTACACTGGTTTTGACGATCTTGGAGCTAAAGTCGGCAATGAAACCACAACCTGTAGACTGTCATGTCTGGAGAAGTCGTACAGAGCCATATCGTTGTTACCAATAGTATTCAAAATATATGAAAAACGATTAATAATAGTCCGAGGTGAACCTGGGCCTAGCTTCTCAGCAACTCAGTGAGTGATATTGTTCTCTCACGAGTGGAAGGGCCCTACAGTTTAATGGCCTGCTCAATCTGATCAAGCTAAGCGATCGCTTGGAATCGATCATAGCCCATAGTTGTCTGGTAAAGAGGCATCCTGTGCCAGATGTCCGTCCACGGTTTGTTTGAGCAAGCTTTCAAGCTTTAGCAGATGTTTTATAGTAGCTATAGGCATGAAGGGTGGGTCTCCACACGGAAAGAGCATGGAGTTTGTACACTTTCTAGAGAGTTCGTCCGCTTCGCAATGCTCTGGAAAGCCACAGTGTCCCGGCACCCACATAAGTTGAATGTTACAGTACTTGGCCATCACGTTAAGAGATAGGCGGCAATTAAGGGAATGACTTGGAATTAAAAGTGACTGAATCCAGAGATTTGTTCGCTGCCTGGCTATCGGAACAGATATCTGTGCGCGATAATACATTGTTTTTAAGCCAGGACAGGGCTTTCTTAATCGCTATAGTTGCAGCCTAAAAGACGCTACAGTGATTAGGTAGTCGAAAAGGTAGCTGGATATTTAGATCCTTGGCATAGAGACCAGCAACCACACCTGCATTCATCTTCGATCCATCTGTGAAGATTCGCAGTGGACCTGCCAGCGTCTGGTGTTCAGACTCCCAATAATATATGGGCGGTATGCTGGTTGAGAAATTCTTCTCGAAGAGGAGTTTAGGTATAGTGAGTAGCGTAGGATAGTTACTAACATTGTAAGGTTAGGTTAGAGTGGCTGACTTGCTTAAAAGTAGCCACAGTAGCCCTGTTGTGTTACCACAAAGATCTAGTAAGGACTAACCCACGAATCATCTGGAGCTTTTAATAAAGCGATGAGGTTGACTGATGCTAATATTGCTTAGCTCTGTCAAGTCTTAAAACATGGGCCGTTCAAGTGACAACATCTGCGATATGAGATGGCACTGAAATTGTGGTTTCTTCTTCCTCTTCATCCCTGCAACTTCTGCAAAAATCATTGTAGGGTATACCTAGTTGGAAGGCGTGAATACCAATTGCACAGTGTACGATTATGACGCCGATAAGAGTTCTGCTCAATCCGATCAGGTCGCGTAAGCCTTTTGTATCGATAGTAGGCCATAATTACTTTGTGATGAGCCAGCCAGTGTCAGAAGACCATCTTCAGTGGGGAGAGATGGCGTTTCAAGTTTTAGAGGATGTTTTGCAGCAGCGATAGGCATGGACAGCAGTTCCCCGTCTGGAATGAGTGTTGAGGTGGTGCCCTTTCTAGCAATTCTCTGGGATGTTACTGTGTCCCGTCTTTGGACGTCTTAGAGTTAAATGTGCCTATGCTCACAGATTTAATCGCTGCCAGGATGCCCGAATAGATGACAACATCTGTGTGTAGGTTAGGTAGAGGGGCTGCTAGTGAATTCGCCAGCACACAAAGACCATGTTGGTCCATTGTGATACCCAGTCAGACTACAGCGCCGTTAACTTGATCCCAACGGCAAATGGTGACTGGACAAGATTTGAAAACCAGATAAAAGCGTATTAACTTTGCTTTCACAGGGATTCAAACGAGGGACTCCGCTAACCAGGGGCAGGCACTCAACCAACTGCGCCATCCAGTCCTTACATCTGTGCCTAATATTTCATTATTTTTTTTTTTTTTGGCCAGAACAGAGCTTCTACGCTATAGTCTCAAAACAAAACTTCCTGGTTAACCATCGGTCGCCGACAGCGTTTCTTTCCTCTCCACTGTCTTGAACATACTCTCTACTCCACATTTTTGTGGAGCCTGACGTTAACCTGTTGAAAACGTGCACCCAACCGAATCGCAGATAAGTTAAATTTCCAAGACGATCACCCAGGCGGCATAGAAAAAATAATTTATTCACTTACCAGGATCAACAACAACAACGACGCCAACAATCAATTGATGTTCCTCCAATACCGTATTCGTAACCAATGGTACCAAATCCAAAGCTTCGGACTCGTTGCCATCCAACTCCACAACGACGACTAGTAGATTTGTCCATGTGAAGACAGCACTGCAAGGCAAACAAAAAAAAAACGCATTATAGTTCCCCTCCGTCAGCCGTCCCCTCCCAAATTCCAGTTCACTTACCATTCAGCAATTTTCTTATGACACCGCAGTACGGAGTTTTCAATGTCAATCGGATGATAGTTCATGCCGCGCAGTGTGATAACCTCGTCTAGTGCGCCCACAACGTAGACAGCGTCATGCAGCTCCTGATCTTGATTGTTCGTTCCACTGCCCGACTGATTGCCAATGGAAATCGATGACAAATTGTGTTGCAGTTGACTCATGGAGTGCAGCGATTCCGTGTCGCTGTCACGGCTCGCAATGCTGGGTGTGGTCTCGTCCAAAATCGATACAGCCTGTGAGCATTCGGTGCGACGCAAGAATCCTAAATAACCGGTGCGGGCGTATACCTCAGTCGTTGCACCGGTAACTAATTTGGCATTGAAATGGTCATTGTAGTCAGTTTCGTCACCGTATATAGTGAAATATCCGTTTGCGCTGTGCGGCGATTGGACCTAGAGTAAGAAAATGGTTGAAATACGAGATCGGCATCTCTCCCAAATTCAACACTCACCCAGATTTCTCCCAAGTGCGAGTCCCCGCAGTGTCCTTTCGTCTCGGGGTTGGCGATTATAACCTTCACGCCCGGCAGCAGTTTGCCGGATTCGATCAGACAGAGCGAGTTCGGGGCGCCGCGTTCCACGAGCGCCACACGATTGTTGCGTAACGCTCTCAGGTCAACGTACACCTGCGCACTCTCAGCGGAGCTAGCGCCTTGAACGCAGATCGCCGGATTCACTCGGCAACCGAACGACGTGGACACACAGCGAGTGTTGAGTCCGAGTGCCTGGAAGAGCTTGCAGAATTGCTGCGTCAGCTGAACGCGAGGGCGCTCTTCGGCCACGACCACGCATGTCCTCACGCATCGCAGATCAATGTTTCGCTGCTTGAGCGCTGGAATTGAATTACTCAAGGCCTTCGTGCACAGCTCGATGACGCCGTACGAGCAGAATGTGTCGCGCACTCTGTACTGCGAGAGGGTGGATAACCAGAGACTAGGGTTAGCTTCGACCTCGTAAGGGGCGATCAGAATCGAATGATGGCCACTGTAAACACTAATAAGAGTCCACATCGCGAAGCCAAGGCCGCAGTAGGGATCCAGACAGAGGGCGACATGGCGTGATGGATATAATTCACAGGCGAGCTTCAGACTGGCGCACAGACTCGAGAGGGATCTGAAACGACACAGGCACACAGTCAATCAGGGGGCTCTTCGAAGCTCGATCCCGGCGGTTTACCTGTGAGTAATGATGACACCGCTAAGTCGACCACAAGTCGATACGCTGAAGTCCAGGTAAGCCGTTGAGTCAAGGGTGGAGTTGGCCACTGCAGCCAGCTTGCGCTTGGGGTTGTCATCAATGTCCAGGATGGGTGGCCAACTCTTGGGGTCTATCGAGGCGGCAGCTTCACGAGATTTCAGCAATTTGATGATCGATTGAATTGACAGCACAATGCCGCTCTTCGACACGTCGACAATCATTCTCACAGTCGGCAACGTTGTAATGAGATTTTGTGGGTGTGGTGGGCGAATGGTGATCGGCACAGCACCCAGATATAAACAGCCATAGAATGCACAGATCAAATCCAGACCAGGCGGGAAGATGAGTGCTTTGAGGAAGAGAGAGAGAGAGAAAGGATTGTGAGGGATATTGTGGTGGATTTGTGACGAGTTTAAACTTACCGACATGATCTCCTGGTTCGATCTTTCCTCTCTCTTGCAGGAGAGCTGCGATCTTTTCAGCACGCTTATGCAGTTCCAAGCATGTTAGAGTCTTTGCGACAGCACCTTGAAGAAAGCCAGAAGAAGAAGATGATTAGTGTGTGCAGCTAGTATATCGGGAGTGTGAGGGATGGCAAGAGGATGATTACACAAGGTAAGACTGAAAGATCAAATGTGTAAGACTATGCCTTCGAAGAGCAAGGTTTCGACATCAGACTTTACCCTGATTGAGTTTGGACGATTTGCAAAATGAAAAGATTTTGTAATTGCTCATGGCACGAGAGCAAAAATTTCCAAGAAGCTACATTTGTACACGTTAATGGAAGTATACGTTTCATTTATCCAAGTCTGGCGTTCGAATTGTTTCCTCTTTTTTGGGTTTTTTTTGGATGCCCCACTGTACGTTGTCCAGGTGTCTGTGAATACCTACCAAGTAAACAAATGGTTTTGTGTTTGATGTATTGACAGGCCAAGGTAGTGATGCGTTGTGCAATCACGCCTTTGAGCAACAACCAGATTGTAGTTTGAAAAAACCATCGCAGGGTCATTTTCGTTGTATGAAGAGGGATGTCTTTATCTTTAACTAGCTTTTACCCGCTACTTCGGCCGCGTGGAATAATTACTTTGGGTAGCCTCTTTCATTTTTAGGATACTAATTTTTCGAATAATACATTCCAAACTACCGTGATTTACTGTAAATATCTTATTTTAAAACATTTGTATAACCTACATTTTTTGTTTTTCCATCCTCTGCTAAAACATAAAGATGCACTCCACATAGAGTTGCCCACGGGAAAAACTGTTTTTTTTTTCTAAATGCCCTTGAGCTTTATTTATCGTCATTTAGAGGAAACTATACTCTTTTAAACTGAATTGGCAAATCAGTCGGAATTATGGGAATACGGGGAATTAAAAAATGTTGTCCTTTTGCCATTCCAGTCATAATAATTGCTTTTATAATATTGCGTCCCAAATGAGTAACTTGTAGCCGTGTACCATTACATAGCCTCGGTGCGTTAAGGTTTCTCATTAACAGGGCCGGAACACCAACTTTTTGCCTCAACTTATGAGAATGCACTCCTGATAGTTCTAAGGAATTCAAAAATTCTAAAGGGTGCGACGTTACTTGTTCAGTGTCCATAACATTGTCTACCGAGAGATCCTCGACAACATCCCCCACCACGTGTGACATACTCTGTTCGTTTTTTCTGTCACACTGTCCCATTTGTCGGCGCTTAAATTGCCCTTTCACACAATCATCCTTGATTGCCCATATTTATTTGCAGATCGGGATAGACATTATTTTTCAAATCATCTACTATATTATCGACAATTTGACAGAATTCACGGCTCAGTGTAATCATGCCGTTACTGTCTGTCGCTAAACGATCTTCTCCGATTTTTAGAAGAGCAGTATCATATTGCCCTGACTGTGCATCATCGTGCAGCTGAACTCGCATATTTATGTATAGTCAAACGGAACTATTTTACGTGTACCCATAATATAGACGCTTTCAAACAGGCATTTATTTCCTCTGCTGGTGTGCCCCTAGTAATCACTGGCAGGGTCTGTCTAAAGTCACCAGCTAAAAGTACTACCATCGCTCCCATAATACTCTGGTTGCTCTTAATATCTCTCATAGTGCGATCTAGTGCTTCGATTGCTCTTTTATGAGACATCGTACATTCATCCCAAACCAACAGTCTACACTCTTGCACACATTCGTCCACGCTCACTGCTTTTTGTTAATGTTACAAACTGGCATTTCCTCATGAGCTATGTTCAAAGGCAATTTAAGAACTGAGTGCGCCGTTCGTCCCACATTGAGTAGCGTAGTTGCTATTCCAGAGGAAGCTACTGCAACAGCAATTTTTGTTATCTTTCCTGTCTTGTGCTAACAGTAAATTTAAAAGAAAGGTTTTGCCAGTGCTTCCTAGTGCATCCACCTTCGCCACTTTAAATTTTTTGAATAACTCTATCAAAGGTTAATTTTTGTCCTGTGTTCATAAGTGGAAGGGCATTCATTATTTGACATTTCAAAGATTCAGTTTCATAATCTAGTTCTCGCATTAAATCACTACTCACTTCGCCAATTCTTAGTGGTCTGCTCATCCCAAAATCAGATAAAATCTTTCCAGTAATAGCTATCACTTGGTCTTCAACAGTTGTGAAGGCGTCATTGTAAATTAAATTATTATAGGCCGCATTAAAAAATTGTATTTGGCCGTACCACACCGCAGTCTGACTATCGACAACAGTGGCGACCGACCATTGGCACTGTGTGTGTGTGTGTAGTTTAAAGCACGCAGTAACATGTTCAATTTGAGTATTTCGCAGAAGGGTGGTTTCTGTTTTTGTTGTTTTATATACAGTACCTCACAAAATTGAGCATACACTTAAAGTAAATTCGAGTTACGACTAAAGCACAAAACAAAAACAGTTACAAAAAAAAATTTTAGTAACGCGTGGCACCTCCTTCAGCATCTATGACAGCTTGTAACCGCCGTGGTATGGATTTTACCAGATTTTCAGTAAAATATGGCTGAATCCCTTCCCAAGCTGCCTGATTGGAGCAGGTAATTTCTTTAACCCCCACTTTTATTTCGTGCCATAGATGTTCAATAGGGTTAAGATCCGGCGATTGTGGCGGTGTTTTTAGCTGCTTTGGAGCGTTATAAAGCAACCATTCGCGTACTAAATAGGAGGTGTGCTTCGGATCATTATCTTGTTGGAAGTAGAAAACCGAAGGTTTACTTCGTAAATTTCGTTTTAAAATATTCAAATACCCAATTTTGTCCATAGTATTTTCTATAAATTCGAACTTTCCACAGCCATTTCAAGCCATACAACCCCACAACAGCACAGATCCTCCCCCGTGTTTTATGGTTGACTTTATATTTTTAGCTTTGAGAGCTGTATTTGGTTCCCTCCAAGCAATTTGTTTGGCATCAGACCCAAATAAATTTATTTTTGTTTCATCTGAAAACAAAACACTTTCCCAAAAGCTTTCCGGGTGGTTTACATATTGTCTAGCAAACTCCAATCTTTTCTTTCTATTAACTAGGGAAATGTACGGCTTTCTTCGGGCGATTCTACCATTTAAATTATTCTTTCTCAAGACTCTGCGAACGGTTGCCACTGAAAGAGGCTCATTAATTACGGATGACACCTCAGCCGTCAAATTTGGAACGCTAGATTTTGGATTGGACTTGATTGTCCGAACAATATACCGCTCGTTTTGTTCTGAGAGCAATTTTTTTCTTCCCCTTCCAGGTCTGTTTTTTAGTGTCCCTTCATATCTATAATTGTTTATTATTTTTTGTACCGTTGCATGCGATCACCCTACAGTTTCTCCTATTTTTCGCATCGACTTCCCCTCGCAAAATAGCTTAATTATGAGCATTCTCGTTGACAAAGTAGTCTGTTTTCGATATTTTCGCACAAAGAAGAGAATATCGGTCTGTTCAGTTCAAAAGCGTGTGCAGAAATGATCATCAGGGACATTTGTTGCTTCATTCCTGAACAAATTTGCATATATCGATTCTGCGAAGCTTGTGTATAACGCATACATGACATCTGTATGCTCAATTTTGTGAGTCGATTTCAGGGGTTGTTTCCTTTTTCATGCGAAAAGTACCGGTAGGAAGTCGCCTGGCTGTGAATTTGGCATATACTCTTGTTTAAGATATGTATTAACTTATGATTGTATTCCAAAAAAATAAAACAAAAAAGTGGTCGGCCGTAAAACAGCACGAATATGAAGTAATGATAGGTGTATGCTCAATTTTGTGAGGTACTGTATATGCTACTGCATGCATAGAACCACACACACACCATGTCAGTAGTCGCCACTGCTTGTTAATTGTTGCCCATGGAATAATGACGGACATTTTTTTAGTTTTTCAACCCGATAAGGCATTAAAGAGCCAGGACTGTGTGAAGATGAAAAAATGCGGGTTTGTCCCATTTCCCCCTTAGACCCGGAATAAGTAGACTCAAATCTATCTCTCTACCAAATTTCATCAAAATCGGTTCATTGGTTTAGACGTGAAAGGGTAACAGACAGACAGACAGAGTTACTTTCGCACTTATAATGTTAGCAAGGATTTGTCTATGGCGTGAGACAGACAGTGGACTATGCAACACCAGCATGTTTTGCTGAATATCAGACTTGAACCCCTGCATGTAGTGTCTGTCGGGAGAATTGTTTATTCATAAAAAGTGTTGCCTTTCTGTGCACACGAACTTGCATCAATGAACAAACTCGCCTGGACTGAATCAAGTGACACAGTGTGGTCCGAGGGCATAGTAAACCCTGTAGCTCGACCAGTGTTTAGCTGAGATTAGGTGACTAATGAGCATTTCAGTGACTAGATTTGAGGCCTTAGTGGTCGAGGGACGGCCTTCACGGCAGTTTGGCTATGCCTGCATTCACGCTGTGCTCTAGTGTAGTCTTGAGGCCTTTAGTTTAACCAATAACTTTTGCTATAGGAATGTCTGTAACCGACAATGAAAAATCTACAAGCATTGGCTAAAGTCGCTCAGTCTGTTTGTAATTGTTTCTAGAAAGTTGATTGTTAAAGACAGGCGTCTGGGAGGCTGAGAATACAGTACAGCGACAGTGAACGAAGAGACTACGAGCAGTGGCTAAAGTCGCTCAGTCTGTTTGTAATTGTTTCTAGAAAGTTGATTGTACAGGACCATCGTCTCATCATATCACCAGCCACCGGTGGCCGACACCGAAGGAAAGGAGCCAGGTGAGAGCCGACTACGATGTGCAGGATAACCCTTGGAAGGATAGACCCATAGCGGTGGTTGCGACCGAGAAGATAAAATCACCATCAGGGCACATACGTAGATCACACCCCATCCATAGCCCGCTTGGTAGCGATTGAGAAATAAGGCTGCTTTCACACAGGAAACTTTTGTAGGCGATTTTTCCATCTTGTTGGCAAGGGAGGTGAGACGTGCTAGCGGTAGCCCGCGTCTCGTGTGCTCAGGGTTCGCTACTGGATTTTCCGTATTCTCTTTTAATTCTCTTGGTTTTTTTTCGAGTTGCTTTATTCATATGTTCTCAATGCATGCTATACATGTGTGAGAAAGAGACGACGCATGTGTGACAGAGGGTGGACAACAGAAAAAGTTCAGAATTGAGATCTCAATTGCAGAGACTAAAAGATTTCCTGTGTGAAAGTGGCTTGAGATTACAAAAGGCAATTTGAAAAAAATCGCCGACGAATTTTAGCGAGTGTGGAAGCGGCCTAAGAATCACTCACGATCGCCAGAGCAAACAAGCACAATCAACATCCCATTCCATAGGGCGTTGGTAGTTGGATAGATGTCGCGTCTATGGGCATCTGGCGAGAGCAAATAATGGATAGTCGAAAAAGTCTTTTCGTATTTTGTCAATAGATTTCGTTGGAGTCGTCTATCTCACATTTTAAGCTTCATTTAACCACAAAAAAAAATTAAATTCGGAGAACTTGAAAAAAGGTTACAGCTGTTCAAAAATGAGTGAAAATAATGAAGAAATTCGCTATATTTTGAAATTTTTGTATACAAAACGGAAGAATGCCACGCAAGCCACCAATGAAATTTGTGAAGTTTACGGAGACGATGCTGTATCAGTTCGTGTAGCGCAACAATGGTTCGTTCGCTTCCGTTCTGGAAATTTCGATGTGAAATATGCATCTCGCTCTGGTCGACATATCGTTGAAAAGTCGATGAAATTATGGAAAAGATTAACCAGGAACAGCCACGACATCGCCAAGGACCTAAGCATTCATCATCAAACGGTTTTGAACCATTTAAAAAAGTCTGGCTACAAAAAGAAGCTCGATGTTTGAGAACCACATGAATTGTCTGTAAAAAAAAGTTTGATTAGATGTACGAGAAGACTTTTTCGACTACCCATTATAAGGACGAAAGGGATTTTTTGTATACCTAACTCTTTTACAGTGTGGGTGGGTCGCCGTGGCGTAGTGGGTTAGTGCGTCGACTCCTACGCAGAGGGTGTCAGGTTCGATACCCAAATTTCCCACCTTTGATAATTCACGGCTCCACCTCTTTCGAATCACTGACAATGCTCAAAGAGTATTTCCTGTCTAGAAAAAGCTTCTCAACTACGCCGTTCGGAGTCGGGAGAGAACAATAGCACGCACAACATAAGTGGTTGCTGAGAAGCTAGGCCCTGGCCCTCTACGAGCTGTAGCGCCACCCATATTATTATTATTATAACTCTTTTACAGTTCATTGCGAGCAACAGAGCTTTCATTGTGTAATTTTGTGTTCATTTCGATTATTTACTTCACTGAGCTATCGAACATTGATAGATGCACTTGCGGTATAAGACCGCGTCGCAGTTAGAGCAACGAGTGGTTTCCCGAAAAAGAGATTAATAAAAATTCCAAAACCCACTTACCTTTAGAATTCAGAAGTGTATACAGTACATGATCGGGTGAAGTATTTGCGCGCCATCTCAACACTCCAGTTATCAATTGATGCTGAAATGAATAAAACAAAAAATAGAATCCACCTCCCATCAAGGAACATCAAACAAAAACACCTACCTTCCTCTCACTATCTTCGGAGAGGCCAATATCACGTCCTTGTGCCATTGCCAATCGATTACCCTGCACCAGATTGCCAACCATAACTGACGCCGGTCCAACTGATGTGTCTGTAATACCACATCCAGATGAGCTACTACTAGTTGTTGTTGGTTGCACTGCTATTTATTTTTTTTTTTTTTTTTGTTTTTCATTTTTGTTTTCAGTTAATGATTTACGATTCGGATTGAAAATATTTACAAGATACGCGTGTTTTTTTTTTACAAGGGATTACAATTTGATTTTTTTTTTGGCAATGCAACCGAAGGGGTTTGAGGGGGGAATTGTATTTTGATTGGATTTATTTTTGAATTAAAATTTTTCGATCGAGTATATGTATTTAAATTGAATTGAATTTAATTTCATTTTCAGTTTCAATGCAAAACAAAAGAAAGAATTATATAATTTGAACAGTAACAGATACAAATATATATAAATATTTAAATATGTATAGATACAGAGAGAAACAAAGAGTGGTGGACAGGAGTTGTCGGGGTGTACAGCGAGTGACCAAGAGTACCCAAGAAATATCGCGATATTTTTTTTTTTGTGTAGTTTGTTTTGTTAGTAAATAGCAAAAAAAAAGGAAAGGAAATAAATTTAACCAAAAAACAATTAAATTTAAAAATTATAACAACAAAGACCGTGATTAGAGAGGTTGTTTTGAATTAGTTTTCGATTATGCGAGGATTATGCGGTGATTCCAGTGCCAATGCCAATTAGGTAGTAGTAGTAGTAGTAGTGGTTGTTGTTGATGTTTTTTGTTTAGTTAATTTTTGAACGCGATGAGGAAAGAAAATAAGTGAAACAAAAATCAAACAAACGAACAAAATGTCGGTCGCGAGTTTAATTGTTTTTTGTGAAAATGCGAAAATGAAAGTTGGATCATTGTTTACATGTGTGTGTAAGTGTGTGTTTTGGTTTTATGAAAGTTATTAAATTTTTTGTTTTTATTTAAAAATGATGATTAGTTGGTTGGTTTTTTTTTTATATTTCGTATATATATATTTTTTTGTCAGTTTAAGAACAACAAGAGCAGCATTCGAATGGAAAAAAGAAAAAAAGAAAAAAACATCGAAATAAAATAGTGTGTGGTACGTATTTTTTTTTTGGTTTTTTTTTTTTTACTAAAATTTGTTTTGTTAAATGAATAAATAATTATTGATTTGATACATATTGTCTATATCTTTTCTATATAAAACAAGGTTCCAGGTATTGGTTTAGTAAGAGTATGAATTTTGGAATGAATGTTCACCGCGTTGGAGTGCGCACACACACAGGTGAGTCGGTGGCTTGCGTGTTAGAGAGAGGAGATCTTACTAAAGCAATAGTGGAAGTGGAAAGAGATAGCAAGAGATAGATAGCGTTTTATTTTTGTTTACTTTTCCATGCTTAACTAAAATACACACAAAGCAAATTCTATTCAGACACTAGCTGTTGCGAGCGTTTATCTTGAAAGCGATGCGACTACTTGTAGAGTGGTGAATTTCTATTTCTTCCTCATCTTCCCGATCTAAGAGGTGCAACGACGACCTGATGGTTGAATCAAAACAACAGACAGTGGACCATATTAATTCACTTCATTGTATTCAAATCTAGTTCTCTGTTTAGTTCTTCGTTATTTTCATAAATTGTATATTTTAATCAGAAGAAGTTTGAAAAGACATATCAGTTGGTGACAAACAATTGACGACATACCTCAAATAATGACAATGTTTCTATAAGAAATGCTACTTTGACAGAACTTGAGGAAGAATTGAAAAAAAAAACTCAAACCCAAGAAAGCTCCTGGTTATGATTTAATTAAAGGAGAAGTTCTGAAAGAACCTCAGGACTACCTCAGCGCTTCTTGTGTTTCTCTACATTATTAAAGCCGCCTAGTCAGTGGAAAGTAACGGAAATAATAATGGTGTCCGGGTACCAGGTAAACCCCCAACAGACAAAAAGTCTTATAGACCGATTTCACTTCTTCCGACAATGACTAAAGTGTTCGAACGAATATTACTCAGACGTTTAAGCACGGTTGTAGAAGAAAGACAACTTATTCCTAACCACCAGTTCGGTTTTAGAAGCAAGCATTCAACTATTGACCAAGTACATCGCATAACTGATGTTATGGAAAAAATCGTTTGAACAAAAGCAAGTCTGCTCAGCTGTATTTCTCGATGTTTCTCAAGCCTTTGACAAGGTTTGACATGAAGGCTTAAAACACAAGCTTCAACACTTCCTCCCGAGAAAACTTTTGCACAATTTTATCGGACTATCTATCGGATAGAATCTTCCGTGTGAAATATGGGAAAGAATAATCCCTATTTAAATCTATACAAGCTGGAGTACCACAAGGAAATGTTCTTGGTCCCCTCTTTTATTTATTGTATAGCAGCGATATACCGCAGGACGTAGGCACATTTGCTGACGACACCGCCATTTTGGCAACTGCCAAAACGCTCGAAGAATCAACTAGAAAATTGCAATGTGCTTTAGACCGGATACGCGAATGGACGAACACTCAGCGAATTGAGCTTAACGAAGCTAAATCCGTTCATATACATTTTACGTATAAGAACTTGAATAACTTGGTTTTTATAAATAATGTTCAAATACCCTTCGGCAATGAAGCGAAATTCCTCGGAATGACTGTCGATGTAAAGCTTAAATTGAAGGAGCACGTCAAAAAGAAACGTGAGGAGCTCCAATTAAGATACAAAGAAAGTACTGGCTTATTGGAAAATATTCCAAGTTAAGAAATAATAATAATAATATGGGTTGCGCTACAGTCCGAGGTGGACCTGGGCCTAGCTTCTCAGCAACCACTCGTGTTGTGCGTGCTATTGTTTTTTCACGAGTGGAAGGGACCTACAGTTTAATGCCGACTCCGAACCGCGAAGTTGAGAAGGTTTTTCTAGACAAGAGTACGCTTTGAGCATTGTCAGTGACTCGAAAGAGGTGGAGCCGTGAATTATCAAAGGTGGTAAATTCGGGTGTCGAACCTGGCACCCTCTGCGTAGAATTCGACGCACTACGCCACGGCCCCCAACCCAAAAACCAAGCTAAGTACTGACAACAAATTGCTTATATACAAGCAAGTGCTAAAACCCGTCTGGAAGTATGGTATACAACTATTGGGTTGAACCAAAGAAAGTAATAGAAACATACTACAAACTTTTCAAAAGAAAGTGCTAAGGGCCATCGTCAACGCAACCTGGTATCCACAGAGATCTTGGAATTTCATCAGTCCAAGATGAAGTTACGAATTTTGCTCGTAAGCATAAGCATCGCCTGGAAGAGCACATAAACTCTGCTGTTCTCTGCTTCTCGACGAAAGAAACTCTTTTCGCCGTCTTCAAAGGACTAAACCCCTTGACCTAGCACGGTGAATTCAATTCAACCAGCGCTTTGTTGCGGTGTTAGCAAGAACTCTCATCTCAATGGAGAATCTCTTGCCAAATGCGTCTAAACCAAGAAAGAAAAACTACTGGGTAAGTGTAAAACTTAGTTGTAGTTGCAATATATTTTATTTGAAGAGAGATGTGTTTACTGGGTAAAAATCCCTTTCGCTATGTGGGAACGGTCCCCATAGTGTCTTTTGAAGATCTTCACCTACCCTCGCAAAGAAACAAGGAGACATTGGTGTTCGGCAGCTGAATTTGGGGAAAAGTTTTAAGTTGCTAATTAGGTTAGGTAAGGCCAGGTTGAAGTGGTTATCTGCTGTACGGAATGACAGCAGCCACATTTGGGTCCATTGTGCTACCACGCGGGTCAATAAATACCTATTCCATTTTCATAAGGCGAAGAAGATGGCTGACTTTTAAGCTGCTTAGTTCAGCCAGGCTATCAAAATAGTCGGCTCCCAGAAATCTGAATCTGAGGGAAGAGAGCACAGCAAGTGTTTCATGGTTTCTTCCTCATCCTCGCCTCAGCTTCTGCAGAAGTCGTTGTATGGAAGGCCAAGTCTGGAGACGTGAGTTCCCATGACGCAATGCCTTGTTATAACACCGGTGAGATTTCTGAGTTTCGGACTTCTCAAACCAATCAGACTAAGCGATCGCGCAGGGTCGATCGTAGGCCAGAGTTGTTTGGTAATGAGGCATCCTGTGCCAATTGACCATCTACGATTCATTTGATCAAGAGTCTCTATCTTTAGTAGATGTTTTATGGAAGCGATAAGCATAGAGTGTGGATCGCCACACGGAAAGAGCACAGAGTTTGTACACTTTCTAGAGAGTTCGTCCGCTTCGCAATTCTCTGGAAAGTCACAGTGTCCCGGCATCCACATACGATGGATGCTAAAATACTTGGGGATCTCGTTGAGTGATAGGCTGCAATTAAGGAATGAAAAGTGACTAAATCCAGAGATTTTATCGCTGCCTGGCTATCGTAACAGATGACTATATCTGTCCGCGATAGAACATTGTTTTCTAGCCAGGACAGGGCTTCCTCAATCGCTATAGTTTCAGCCTGAAAGATGATCAGTGATTAAGTAGTCGAAAAGATAGCTGGATATTTAGATCCTTGGAATATACATCAGCACCCACACCTGCATCCATCTTCGATCCATCTGTGAAGATTCGCAGTGGACCTGCCAGCGGCTGGGTTTCAGACTCCCAGTAAGATCTGGAGGGGATGCTGGTTGAAGAGTTCTTGTCGAAGAGGAGTTTAGGTATAGTGAGCTATACCTGCTGAGGATCGATGAGCGTCCGTACCGAAGTTATTTCCAGGCGATGTTAGTCTCATCGCCGTATTAGCTGCCAACTAGTTCTGTCGGTGGTGTAGGTTAAGGAGTATGTTTAGAGCTTCGGAGGAGGTTGTCCTTAGTGCTCCGCTGATACCTGTGTATGCCATCCTCTTCACTCGTTCGAGTGGGATGAGGCTGATTTTCTTTTCGAGTGCAGTCCACCGAATTGTGACACCACATTGCAGTATGGGCCTGACTTCTGAAATAAATACCTAGTGGACCATAAGGGGTTGTAGTCACCATTTGCACCCTATGGCCCTTTTACAGCAGTAGAGAGCCATAGAGGCCTTCTTGACACGTTCCTGGATAGTGCGCTTCCAGCTTAGCTTCGTGTCTAATATAAGACCTAAGAATATTGCGCTATCATTAAGTTTTTAAGAGGTCTTACATATATTATGTGCTTCCTAGTGAAGATGACTAGGTCCGTTCGAATAAAACTGAAAAACGATTACACTATCTTCCGCAAGTCAGTCCAACTGTTGGGGTACGCAGATGACATCGACATCGTCGTGCGTTCCCAACGTGCCGTAGTGAAAGCTTTAACGGCGATTGAGGAACAGGCGAAGCGAACTGGTCCCAATATAAATATATGCTGTCCAGCAAGAAACGATCCGCCGAACACCACCTAGGGCAGAACAACACCATCGACAGCTACAATTTCGAGCTTGTGAAGGAGTTTGTCTACCTCGGGGCAAACGAGAACTCCACAAACGCCATCACTGTGGAGATCCGACGTAGGATCTCCCTTGGCAACCGGTGTTACTTCGGTTTGTCGGAACAACTGGGCTCAAAACTCCTGGCTCGAAGGACCAAAATTATGTTCTACAAAACTCTTATTTTGCCAGTCCTGCGGGACGAAAGATGGACGATAAGCAAAACTGGGGAGCAGATTCTTGGTGCCTTCGAAAGAAAAATTCTACGTCGGATATATGGTAGCGTCTCAGAGGAAAGCGAATGTAGGAGAAGACATAACCGTAGCTGTATTAGGACGTGGATGTAGTCCGGAGAGCAAAGATCCGTCGACTGCCCTGGCTCGGTCAGATCGAGCGCATGGACAACAATGCTCCAGCTAAGAGGGTCTTCAAACCCTAGCCTCATGGTTCGAGAAGGAGACGATGACCGAACACCCGGTAAGTCATCGCGTATGTAAGACAGTTTGCTCTTGATGACTGGAAGCAGCGTCCCCAGGACCGTCAGCAATGGAAAGCAGCTATTGCTCCGGCTCTGACCCGCCAAGAAACGTTGGGCTGATAAGTAAGTGACGACAACCAATAATTGGGCAAGTTGGGGTGTTCACACCTGGAGAAGATTTCGAGCTTTGGGTAGATCGGATCGAACGTCTTCGTAATATAAAGGAAATTAAGGTCGATAAAATGGTGTTGTCCTATTTCACGACGCTGGGTGGTGGTGAATTACATAAAATATTAAAATCTCCAGTGTCTCCCATGAAACCAACGGATTTGGCTTATTCGGAGACGGCAGACAAATTGAAAAATCATTTCAAACCCAAAATCGGATGCCATCGCCGAACGTTATAAAGTATTATTGCGAAATCAGAAGGCACACGAATCTATTCCCCAATACGTTGTGGCAATCAAATTAATTGCTCAAGAGTGTCAATTTGGTAAAATCTTGGACGATTCTCTACCAGACAAGAAGTGACAAGCTGCGAACTATTTTAGGGAGACGTACATAATACCCAAGTGCAAAAACCCCAAAAAATTCTAGTGCAGCGTCATAAGTCCACAGGCTAAAGGCCACAATGAACAATAACACTTGGGTGGGTTATAAGTCCATAATTCAATACTCTAGAGTAAATACAATTAAACTTTAGCTCTAGGCGCCTGCCTGACAGTTGTTGACATACCCTTAGCGGAGCGACGATGCTGCCTGGCGGGTTAAACCCTGAAGCGAGCCACACGACCCATATTTTAAAAAGACCAGACTTTCCTACGGGCTATATTTCATTTCAAATTTGGCCTTATTTCGCTTTGAAAACGGAAATAAGGGCAAACTGATTTTACGACAAGAACGACACGTCAGTGTGCCTACATTTCGCGAGAACGCTTTTCCTTTGATCCTCCAACACTGTACATAACCTCCGTGCGATCCTGGAGAATGCCTCTCTCGAACAAGACACGCTGCAACCATCAGACTACTTTCATCTCCTATTCCGCAACCGATTCCCATCGCTGCCTAGCTCCATCTGTACCACGGCACATCAAACTCACACAAATCACTCAATCCATTCACCACTCCATCTCAGATTAAACTAAGCCCTCAGCGCACTAAACTATTACAAGATACAATATAAAGCAGTCCTGGCATACACACACACACAGGCTCTAAGTCAAAGTCAAAGCGCAACTACCACCATTATTTCTAAGCGTTAACCAATTGAGAAGCAAATCTTAAGCAAATCAAAATGCACAAACTGAACGCACAAAGGCAACATTCGGACGTACCTTGATGGATTTCCCGCGGCTTGGGGAGATTCGTTACGCACGTGTGCGGGCACATGAGCACATTGGCCGGGTGCAGAGAGCCCTCCAGGAAGCGACGTCTGGCCTCGCAGAGGTGAATGCCACCAAGTGGGGTCTTGGGCAGATGATTCGGTGGAACCAGAGCCAGGCAATAGATGCCCACTTGATGAATTGAGTCGACGGCCTGCAGTACACGCGACATCCATTGGAAGCTCTCCTCTTCGGAGCAGTCGGGGCGTTGTTCGGCGATGACGCACACTCGTTCGTCACGCAACACTTTGATGCTGAAGACGGCGATGCGGCCGCGGTAAATGAAGCGCATTGGTTCCACAGCCAGGACCGTGGCGATGATGTCGTCTGCGTTGTGCTTGCGCCCGGTGACTGTCATCAGGCCGTCGCGTGATCCGCATACGAACACCAAGCCTCCGGGACCTAGGAAGCCAAGGAGTCCAGAGCGCACGAAGAACTCATCGCTGATGGGCTTGCCGGTGTTGGGATCCTTTGGGTCTGGCTCGTCTACCAGCGGCTGAACCTTGAATGTGGTGTTCGTCAGGCCCTCGAGGCCGTAGTAAGCAGTGCCAGTGGCTCCACTGGTCACGCAGATCTCGCCCACTTGATCGGTCTTGCAGAGGACTGGAGTGCCCTCCGAGCGAACGACAACCATCTGGGCGGCTGGCATCACCTGACCGCAGTCTTGCAGAGTGAGCGAGGTTAGAGAGTCTTCGCTGTCGACGCGAACAACTCCGTGCGAGAGGGCAGCCATCGAGAGCACCCCACGTCCGGTTGCCGACTGGGTGAATCCACTGGAGGAGCGCCCTGGGCGACGTAGCGACACGGTGAAGACTTCGGAGCTGCTTGCGCATGGGCAGATCGCATCGGAGCGCAAGCCCTTCGATTGGAAAACACTCAGGAATTGATCGCACGACGACAGTGACCACGGATTGGCTCCATCGGCGACCAACAGCATGCGGAGCGACGAAAGCGAGATGTCCTTGTGGTCCTTGGTGGCCAGCAGGCCCCAGTGCAAGTCGCGACTCTTCACCAAGCAGCACGATGCACGGTGTTTGGTTATCAACTGCATCCAAGAGGATGGCCGCTGTTTCATAAGAGCGTACGGAATGAAAAGCACGTGCATGCCGTTCAGCACCGAAGTCAGAACGGCGTGCCACAAGCCGACTTCGCGCTTGAAGTCGAGGACACACACGCTCGTCTCCCCTTCGGTGTAGTGACAGGCCATGGTTAAGGCGCGACAATGATTCATCATCGCCTGGCGAGTCACCGTGACACCTGGAATGAGACAAATTCGATTAGGACCGTCCCTGGGGCGTGGGCGACTGCGCTGAACTTACCCATGACACTGCCCTCCTTGTCACTGGTGTATTCCACATAAGCGATTGCGTTCTCCTCTATTCTCACGTTGCTCACGTTGAAGTCCTTCGGCGGCTTTGGCAGATGTTCGGTCACGAACCAGTGCAGTCTTGGCCAACCCTTTAGTTTGGCGATCTCACCGGTCGATGACTTGGGCAGCCCCTTCAGGCACGCCTCGGATGTCAGTGCCACACTGATGCCGCAGGAGCTCAACAGAAATCCGACCTGTTGCGGTGGAGTGTCCGAACTCGACAGCGGCAGCTCTATCGGCAGTGGTACCAAGCCACGGAACATGCAACCGTACCAAGCTGTTATGAAGCTGCAACCAAAGTCTGATTAAAATGGAATGACCAAGAAATCAATGGGAAAACTCACCTCAAAGGATCACTGTTGGGGTAGACCAATGCCACGCGATCGCCGGGCTTCAGAGTGATCTGTTCGGGTCCCTTGCTGAAGACCTTCGTGGTGAGCGCGTATGCGATCTTCTGCGCACGCGACAGCAGCTTCCCGTACGTCAAGGTGGTGGTCATCTTTCCATTTGGATCCAAGACCGTGGCCATGGGCGACTTAAACGAATTGGTTCCGAAACGCTGCAGAGCGGCCTCCAACGAACGCGGCAACCCGGCCGCAACAGCCAACTGCTCGCCCTGCACTGATGTCATGGTGCTGCCTTCCGGTTTCGGGGCGTTCGGATCTTTTGGATTAGCTGCGATTTCTAACTCGATGTCATTGTCCTCGTAGAACTCGGGCAATGGTCGACGTTTTGGTCGTTTGAGTGTATTCAAAAGTTGCTGAATCTTAGCAGAGACTTTCCATCGGCCAGCTGTACCAGTGTCGCCGGCTTCGGTTTGCGAAATGTTCACGTAGCGTGTCACGCGGTCTGCACCGCGACGAGTGTTATTGAATTGGGTTATATCTGGAGCGACATCTGGAAGAGAGAGAAATATGAATAAGATTGCTTGTGACTGATGGGGATTTTTGTTTGTCTACTGATAAGAGTGACGCCAAGCTCGCGTGCTAAGTCCTGCTCAACTGATGCGTTCATTTGACGGGAGGAATATGAGAACTCACATTGGTTGGGATATGCGAATATTCCTGAACAAAGGAAACCCCGAAGATAAAGGAAACGACGGAATAGGAGGAACAGAAAATGAGAGAGAGAATTCACTAACAAGTGATTCACACTGCTCCAGAGGATGTGTGAATCATTGCGTGCCGCGTTGAAGACATATGATTCAAGATTCGCCCGGCGACGCACCAGCTGATGCGAACTGAAGGCAGCTGCAGCATTTGTGACCAATTTCAATTGAATCATGTCCACGGACGCGATGGCGACCGTAATTAAGCAGAATGGATGTGTTTTAAGTCAGTCATGTCGTTGGGTGCGTTGTTCTTTGCGGTTTGCAGATAAAGAACTTCTCAAGAACACGCTGAGAATGTTGAAGATAAATGCAGCAAGCGATAGTTCATCATGGCTAATTACTGGGTGATTGTGACTTATAGGAAGTGCATGGTTCGATTAGAAGGTTGGGTGATCTCTTCAAGGAACAATTCGTCTGTTCTGTTGTCAAGCTAGTCGCGTCGTGCGACGTCAAAGACAGAGCAACAGAAAATTGCCCAGCGACAACGTCTTCATTCCATGACTGTTTTCTTCTTCTCTTTCTCTCTCACTGCTTGTGAAGGTCAGTGCATTTATACACAATAATTACTGGAGACTTTAGTTTTAGTATGGTGTACATTATGCAATTTTACACTGTTTTCTGGAAGAATGATACCGCTGAAGATGACTTCTTACAAAACGTTGCTCAGCCTGGTGCTGCTTGACTGCTCAATGACTACAAATGTCTTGTTTGTGGACCCTTCGATTGAACTCTGAATTCTTTGAGAGAAAAGTACCGCCACCGATCTCCGGTTCTGTTTGCGATGACGGTCGGATGATTAAACTACAAGCCGTTCAGTGGCATGAGTCTAGTCAGGCGCCTAGGAATTCTCCGGCTAAAGTTCGGCTGGTCCAATTGGAGCGCATGGACAAATTTGTGTTCGGCCCGAAGAGCCCCAGAATCCGACCTAGTTTTAGTCCACTGTTTGAGGGATCTTTGCAAAATTCATGAAATGTTGTGGTTTCATGACTGTCACATCATTTAAAGAATGGTTGATCTAGAGTTTTACAGGATCACAGGAGATGGTCCAGTTTCCTGCATTTATCAGTGGGAATAAGACCTAGTCTATGGACATGGTGAACCACAAAGCAGTGACCTGTAGTGATCCCTACGAAATAGATTAGAAAAAAAAATTAGACCACTTCTACGAGTTGTTTGGTGGTAGTAGTAATGCATAATCGAGTGCATTAAAGAAACATGTTATCGGAGCTCCGATGTTTAATTTAGGAGATGATATTGGGACGCCACGCTTAGCTAGTTCCCCAACTGTTTGTCCAGGAGGGAGGTCTGTTTTGTTAGTACAGATTTTCCGTAGCACATCGAAACAAACGAGTACTTATTTCGAATTTGTTGTGTTTATTTTAAGTGCTTTGAGCGGTGCTTTTCAGGGCTCCCGCTGATTTCTGATACGCCACCAGCTGCGTCTGAAGAATGCTGATTCCTTCGTACAGTTTTGTAACCGATTATCAGGTTTTGAAGACGCGAGTACTGACACCAACTAATGAGAGGTACAGTGGTGAGCAAAATTGGATACATAAATAAATAAAAAATAATTTTAGTATTGACGAAAGTCAATAAAATTGTTTGAAATGTTAAGTTTCCGACGGACAGCTGTTGATTTTGACTTGTTTATAGTCTTCTGCAATTCAGTTTTTTATTTACTTTGCAGAAATTTGATCGGGCCTATATATTTTTTCTCTATTTTTATATTTTTTTTACGTACAGTGCTTTTATTTTATTTTTAATAGTGGAGACTTGCTTATTTCTACCCAGGGTCCTTGTAAAAGTCGTCTGGCGTAATGTTCGAAATAGATTTTGGTGTTGTGGAATCAGCGTTTGCCATACCGATCTCAGTAAGGTGAGGATAAGCAGTTCTGGGCACTCACCTTTATTATGCACGATCTCAATTGTTTTCCCCTTTTTGTACCAAAAGTACGTTGCCGTGACACAGACCGCATTTCTGTGCTATTTCCCATGATTAAAGACTTTGTGAGATAGTAAAACGATGTTGTTCTGAGTATATTTTTTTATATATATTTATATATACTTACATATATATATATATATATACCGTGGCGTAGTGGGTTAGTGCGTCGACTCCTATGCAAAGGGTGCTCGAATTTACCACCTTTCATATTTCACGGCTCCACCTCTTTCGAGTCAATGACAATGCTCAAAGAGTATTTCCTGTCTAGAAAAAAAACTTCTCAAACTTGGCCGTTCGGAGTCGGCATTAAACTGTAGGTGCCTTCCACTCGTGCAAGAACAATAGCACGCACAACACGAGTGGTTGCTGAGAAGCTAGGGCCAGTTCCTCCTCGGACTGTAGCGCCACCCTTATTATTATAATTAACACCGCGGTTCATGCACGTATGCGGTACTTGCACAACTCGATTCTTGCGACATACATTTTTTTACAGCACGTACTCAGTACTTGCAACACCCAAAAAATTTGAGCTCAGTACTTACGACAATTTTTAGTTTGCTCCTGCAGATGACGTCTCTCTTAGTAGTTCCACTTTGGGGAAATATCTTTTACATACATTTTTAAGTGGTGTCTCATTTTCTTGTACATTTTGTAAAAATAAAATTCGGGGAAGTACCGTTTGTTTTATGCTGCTCACGAAGTTCGTAATTTGACCGTATAATGGCTTTATTTACATCAAAAGTAAGTATTCGGTACTTGCAACATCCTTTAAACTTGCACCGAGCCCAGTTTTCTTTGCGAGCAACAATCGCGATACTACTGTATTATTTTTTTAAATTTAAATTTTAAAAATTTAGAAATAAAAACCTGATTTTTCAACCAGAATGTCACTGTTAGCGCTAAGTATGATGCCAAGATCATAATGACGATATTTATCATAACATATGACACGACAAGTTTAGACCTAACGGTGAATACATAGAAAAAAGAAAGGAAAAAATGAAAACGAGCAAAACTGAACACATGGGGTCCTCATGGATTTTATTTTATTTTAGCCGTTGTAATTGTACGATTTATCTTTCATCGATACCTCATTCCTTTAGTAATTAAACAAGAAAACGGCTCTGAACATTTCAATCAAATCCGTAGCAAGGAAAATTGGTGAAAAACCACAGAAACTAAAATGATGTATCCAGTTTTGGACGCCACTGTAGTTGTAAGATCATGTTTACCTGCTCCCGTTATGATGAGCCTTTCAAGTTTTGCTTGAGTGGATATTTTTTCCAGGGCTAGATTGGTCTTACTATGGAGGTGTAGATCAAGTCTTCCATCTGAACACACGAAGCATTTTTTCTTTTTAGTTAGTTCTTCAATGTTGTCCAGTCGAACGACTGGATGGCGCTGTTGCTAGAGTGCTTGCCCCTGGTTAGCGGGGTCCGCGGTTCGAATACCAGTGAAAGCAAAGTTAATAAGCTTTTATTTGATTTTCAGTCACCATTTGCGGTTGGGATCAAATTAACGGCACTGTCACTGGAGTGGTCAAACAGTAGTCTGACTATGGTTAGCGGGGTCCCCGGTTCGAATCCCAGTGAAAGCAAAGTTAATACGCTTTTATTTGATTTTCAGTCACCATTTGTCGTTGGGATCAAATTAACGGCACTGTCACTGGAGTGGTCAAACAGTAGTCTGACTATGATTAGCGGGGTCCCCGGTTCGAATCCCAGTGAAAGCAAAGTTAATACGCTTTTATCTGATTTCCAGTCACCATTTGCCGTTGGGATCAAATTGGAGTGGTCAAACAGTAGTCTGACAATGGACCAATATGGGCTTAGTGTGCGGGTGAATGAACTAGCAGTCCTCCTACCTCACCTAACCTAACTAGGTTTCCTGTCGAAGGATTATTACATAGCAAGAAACTTAAGAGATCGCGATAGTTGGAGTACAAGTGTCTAAGACACTACCATCGCATGGATTGTGAGGTTATTGACTGACAACTCGAAAACTCGAGACTGGAGCAACAGAAGAACAAGATGGCAAAAGTGTGCTGAGAAGCATCATCCGTGCGTTTCGCCCATTTTACGACTCATTTATGGATGAATAGATACGTCAACACGACGATGCCAATTCACATGAGATCCAAGAGCGTCCAAAACATGCCAAGAAAGTCACTCACTGGTGTGGATTTCAGACTTGTGGTGTCATCGGTCCATATTACTTTGAGAACGACGTTGGCCAGGTCATCGCCATCAAAGGCGAGCGCTATAGGTCGATGATTACCAACTTATTTTGGCTTGAATTGTATGATATGGACACCATCGACATGAGGTTTCAACAGGACATGTCACACTCCTCACGCCACATTGGAAATTCTCCACGAGCGATAGGATGCCATGGCCATCTCACGTGAAAGCCCCCGAGATCGTGCGAGTTGACACCGTAAGACTTTTTCTTGTGGAGTTTTCTGATGTCACAGATCTATGCAAAGCACAGCGGCCTTCAAAGCCAACATAACCCATGAAGTCGGCCAAATTCAGTCTGATTTATTCGTCAGTCATAGAAAATTTGACATTTCGGATGAGCGACGTCATATCGTTGTGATTTTTGATTGATCACGTTTTGGAACCTACTACGGGTGTGGAATTGCTAGGAGTTCAGATTCGTGGCTTGTAATTCAAACATACACACAATTCAACATATACACGAATCTAGACGCCAATTCATGACGCCCCATGTTAAGTCTTCATTTTGGCATCACAACAGCAAGTTTGAATTACAAGCCACGAATTTAGACGCCAGTTAACCATCGAAAGAGCAAAAGGAACGTCGTGTCCTTGCACTCAAACGTGGCCACAGCGAGACTGTCCGGTTGTCTAATGGATTGAAGAGTTGCCAGTCAAGACGTCTAATGTTATGCAACGGCGAAGGAAGGCGCTTATTTGGACGTGCAGTCTTCTCTTGAGAGCGACGCACTCAACCTGAAGGCAGACCTATTTCTGGAACTGTGCAGCACATCACTGTCCCATCGCTGCCATGCAAGCATGGCACACCACAATTCAACTCGCAGAGCCTCCCCAAGAATGACATGTGTTCCGTGATAGGTTACAGCGAACAGCAACGAACGTGAGCACGATACAAAATCAACGGAAATTGATTTGCAGCCTTTCCCACCCCCTCCCTTCCCTTCCATTCATTCGTACTTACATGGTCTTTGGAAGTCTGAAATATCAGTGAAGTCATAATTATTCTTTCTATGAACAGCTGGCGGTGATCCTGCACTCGATGTATCGGAATGTGGCTGCAAGAAAAAAAATGAAAGAGTCAAATTAGCGATCTCAAAAGGCAAAACAAACACTTACCGGTGGAGGCAAATTCTGTGGTGGACGACGATCGGAGAAGTTCTTGTGGCCACCGCCACCGCCACCACCACCCACTGATGAGTCACGTATTGGCGGTTTTATAATCTGCTCTCTGGAATTATTAATGTGATCACGGGGGTAATTGTATTCCCTGTCTGGCGTTGAAATCCTCTCCTCCGGTATCGACTCATCATCGGTTGTTGTATCTTCATGTGCAAAAGACAAAACAAATCCCATACAGATACATACATTCGTGTTCGTTTGTCGGGGCGTATTTTTTTTTGTGATTGTGTGTGTTTTTTTGTTCAAGTCACGTTTGAGAGTTTATTTATTTTTTGTTTTTTTATTTTTTTGTGTAAATTATATGAAAAGAGAGACAGACAGAGAGAGAGAGAGAATAAAACTTGCAAGACAAGAAATAATAAATGACAAACACAAAAAAAAGAAAAAATAAATACGTCACAAGGACATAACAGCCATTTGTTTTTTTTTTTCTTTTTTGTATTCTTACATATTCTAAACAAAATTAAGAAAAAAATATATAAATGCATGTATCAGTAGTTGCACACTCTCTGCTTGCTGTTGCTGATGCTTTATTTGTTTTCTGTTCAGTGTGTGTGTGTGTTTTTTTCGTTTTCACGCGCACTTGCGTGAGTGAAAGTGAATTTATTGTTCTTCTCATTTTTCAATCACTGCATTCTCAGCTTGGGGTTAAAATAAAAAGGACAAACAAACTTAAGGAAACACAAGAAACAACAAGTTGACTATGGTATGCACGAGTACGCATGTGTTTTGTTTGCTTTGCACTTCTGTTGGTTAATTTTGTTTTGGTTATCATATCTCAAAAAATAAAGGCACAATCCAAGAAAAAAAAAAACGAGAACAGAAAAAATAGTGTGAAATTAGACGTTTCATGAAGAATGACTTGGCTGAGATGAATGTGTGCGATTTTTGGGGGCTGGCCCAGGTTTGGCTTGGAAATGTTCTTTCTTTTGGTTTGGGGAAAGAGGATGCGAAGAAAGCGAGTGAAGGATGATACAAGAGTCAGTTGCTGGGGGGTGTTGTTCAATTGGGTGGGTTAAGGCTGAGGGTGCAGTGGAAGATAAGAGTTCCCGTGGAGAGAGGGTGTAGATACAGACATTTGTGGTGGGTGCACGGCGAGATTGAAATCAAGGAGAGAATTATGCGAGTTTGGGATAAACTTTAACTGACCTGGCCGTTTCCATCGAGTCTTTTTTCCCATCAATACCTTTCAATTTTGTGGAGTGGCCAGTTAACAACCACAAAAGAGAGAGAGAGAAAGAGAGAGAGAGAGAAGGAGAGAGAGAGAGAAGGAGAGAGGGAGAGAAGGAGAAATTGAAGCTGAAGTCCAAAATGGTCAAAATAAACTGAAAGTCTTGAGTGCGATTCCATCAGAATAAGCGACCATTTGGCAGACCCAGGATGATGTGGTTGGACCAAGTCCATAAACTGGATACGCTTGGGCATAATGCCTGATGAGTTAGAGTCGATGGCGCAGGATCGAGTTGCCTGGAGATCTCTCGCGCATGCTTTATCCCAGCGACCCTTTTAGTGGATCATACGAGTCAAAAGATGATTATGATGATTCAAACTGAAGTTCACGCTGTAGGCTTATTCAGTTTGACAACCTCTCACGGACGCATGAACCCAAGCAGGTTTCAACTAGCTTGGGCCAAAAGTGCGAGGTTTCGAAGTCCCGAAAATATGTGTGTGAGTTTGTGACACTCCAGCTTCAGTGGATCAATGTTGAAGTTCGACGAGACATAATCCACAATTGACTGACAGCTTGTAGCAGGTTTGAACGAAGATAGATGAAGCCACTTTGGTCGGCTAACAATCTCGAGGGATTGTTATTTGTTCCAACGGTGGTATTATTGCTCTTGTTGGTACGCAACGTGTGAGCAACTGTTTGCCATATGCAAGCATCGGGCACTAGGGCTTCATCGACCTGGGCATCGATTACATTTACAGGTTCCACAGCTGACGCACTTGTCCTTGTTGCACTTTGTACAGCTGATACAACAAGAGCAGATTTTTTATTCGGAGCGGCCTGTTCTATGGATGAACAATTTGGTTTTTTGTTATTAGCAATTGCAGCACTAGGAGGTGTAGGACTTAGGTTATTCTGCAGAATTCACACGTTGGGCACTGCCTTTACCAACGGAAGGGGAAGTACGGGGCACTGTTCCTTTATTCATCGCTTGAGAGCGAGTAATAACTTGCGATTAAGCACTGACATTCACTGAAGATCGCGATAATAAGTTCCTAATTTCAGTTAAGTCAGACTGAAGTTTATCAATCTTAGCCATAACGAGGTCGCTGTCAATAATCTGACTGCCGCACTTAGTACAATTCAAAGCAACCATTGTAGGCAAGTTAATTAAACACTCGGGTGGAATACACGTCCGACAAGTATGCGGTCAGATTTCGATTGTAACATCGTTTGGTGGGAACATAGCTTTACGTTCTTGAATTCCGGAGGTAGTAAATGGCTGTCGAGGTGATAGTTTCCACGGTTGATCCGTGAATGTTAAACATGCTTAGCAGTGACATTTCATCAAGTCATTGCCTTCTTACTGTCGAAATTGTATTTTGTAAAAAATGTTTTCCACGCGTTCGATCTCTTGAAGAATGAAGTGTCACAAGTCAATGTGAGCACATAATATAATAATATGGCTGGCGCTACAGCTCATAGATGACCAGGGGGCTACCTTCTATAGCAAACACGTTGCTCACGAGGGGAAGAGACCTACAGTTTTCTGAAGCCTCCGATGGGTCAAAATTTCTTTGAGAAGCTTTCTCTAGACAGGAATACTCTTTAAGCATTGTCAGTGACTTGAACGAGGTGGCGCCATGAATTATGAAAGTTGGTAAATTCGGGAATCGAACCTGACATTCTCCGCGTAGGAGGCGACCCACTATACAGTGAGCACATGCCCCACCAATTTTACATTACTGGACATCAAGTCAACCAGTGGAACTAAGCAACAGAGGACGACACAAGTGTCTAGGGTGGCGCTAACAAGTGGAGAAAATCAACCTAGTTTCCGAAGTTGCAGGTAGCCAAATAAAGCGCAAGCTGAATAGCCGTTTTGGTTGAGTCACAGGTTCACCCACGACTGTAGCGCCATGCAAAGTGAAAAGGTACCCAGAAAACATCCGGTATGCGCTGAGTGCGAACAGAGGAGAATGTTGCTCATGTATGAGCCAGTCTTGGAGTTGGCGATGACTAAGGCCGACGCTGGATAATGTGGATGACCCTAAAGCCCGTAGAGGACAAGCGACTAGCTTCTCAGCACCCACTCGTGGTGTGCGTGCTATGATTCTCTCACGAGTGGAAGGGAACTACAGTTTCATGCCGACTTTGTACGGCCAAAATTGAGGCCACTTTTGACCGTGTATAGTGGCCTAAGTATTGTGGGACCCTGAGGCTCTAGAAAACTGTCTAGAATTGCACCCCAAATTGGTGCAACTGCCCAAAAAGCGGCAAGAGGTCGGCCTCTTACTTCCCCAAGGCGGAGGAAATGTCCATAAGCATGAACTCAATTGATACTTGACGACCCGCGCATGACATTGGGTCAGCTTTCTGGACGCCAAAGTGAATGAACCTTGAGGTACATTGAAACTTCTCTATAGCGGACGACCGCGGGAAATTCATGGCTGTCCGTTATGTAGAGATGGCTTTTCTGAAGGGGTTGAAATACACGAATACCTTCGTGCAGGGATCATGACGAATGGGCCGTGAAGAGAGGTTTTCGCTCATAGAGGGGTGTCCGTAAAGAGAAGTTTCACTGCATAAGCCTAAAGGGAGGAGATCAAGCCATCTGATGCCATAATAATCTGTATCCAAAATGTGCACCAGCTGAAGGTCATGACCTTCCTGCATGCCACTCAGCACGCTAAGCAGTTGACCAATTGAGAACTGAGTTCGAAAAATAATTGTATTTCTGATTTCGACGGGCTAGAGGGTATGAATTGACGTCTTTAGACTATTTTTTCTTTAGACGTCAAATGATGTCTATGCCAACAGCAGCCTTGGGTGACAAAACTGCATGTGCTATTGTGTTCCGGAAATTTCCACTTAAGGATCAGTAAAACGTAGTCGTTCTCAAAATGTACGTGAAGCACTGTCTAGAAACTAAATGGCAAGCATTAGCTTGTTAACACCAGTAAAGTGTACATAAAGTTAAGTCCTTAGTCCAAGCCGTTCAAAAATCACTAGGGACTGGCGTTTTTCGTGATCGCAATTACATATGTCCCTGTAGACAATCAGGCACTTCAAGCCAACCAGAGGGATCACCGTGATGCAATCAAATGAAACGTTTTAGGTATTCTTCTTCTCTAGATGGACTTACAGTCTGGGTGGAATAAGGTCTAGCTTCTGCAGCAATCACTTCTGTTATGTGTGTTAGTGTCCCCATGAGTGGAGGAGATCAAGGGTTGGTTAGGTTCTAGTACGCTGATGCTCTCAGCGACCAGCTCTCTGTTGTTGTGTCAGACAGCTTCGTTGTTGCACGGCTCAATCACTTACCCATTGCAAGCAATTTAGTCAATGTAGATCCACTGTGGGGCCGAAATGGCTTGGAGAGTAAGTGTCCTGGGACAATCCCGAATCCAGTGAACTATCATAGCACACCTCTTTCGATTCACTAACAATATTCAAAGAATACTCCTGTCTAGCTTCTCAAACATCGCCGCTCGGAGTCGTTTTAGGTCCCTTGAATGCATGGGAGAACAATTGCACGCACAACACACGCGGTTGGTGTAGAAACTAGGTCCAGAACCACTTCTGACTCGGCACTCATGTTATTAGGTAGAAGGCGAACTTGGGCATAGGTTCTGCAGTAATCACTTATGTTACGTAATTTGTTGCTCTTTCAGGAGTTGAAGGGGCCTACAGTGTCTTCCTATTTCCTAGCAGTTGAACTCTCTCCTTTTTGTCAGTGATTCGAGAAAGCTTCTGCGTGAAATATACAGTGTAGGTGTCAACGAACATACCCCTGAAACGAATGGTGTAGTCCACCTATCAAATCTCAAAAAAATTCCGAGACAAGCATAATTAATCACTAGATAAGGTAAGATCCTCTCTAGGCTCCATTGGCTGGATGTGATGATGGTCAAGGGGCGTGGTTAAGTGTATTCGAGTTCTGGGGGAAATTGTTTCAGCTTAAGATATGAAGGCAAAGGAAATTCGGTTAAGACGGATATGGGTACCATGACATGAAAACTACGATAACAATGAAAATGTAGGCGTTCAAGTCCTAGAAAATGGACTAGGACTCCGTTTATTTGACTTCTCCCTCTTTATGGATTTAGCAACAGTGACATACATGAACAGGAGAACCAAGGAGGATCCAGGGAATCTGAACAAACCTGTCACTATGAGGCGCAAACTACGGCACACACAGCAGCTCAGACAAAACTGTAGACACTGTGGACAGTCAATGCAAACCATGGAAAACCTACTCGTCGAGTGTCAATATCGGACATTAAAAAATAAAGTGAACTTCTCAGTTTAGGCTAGAGGCAGTTTGACTTAGGGAGAGGTTTTTCTATGGAAATTTGAGGGAAATGTATACAAAATATGGTGAAAAAGTTCGAATTTGAGAAAGTTTTGACTTGGAGGGAGGTCAACTGCAGCTGCTTTTTGTGACTTTTTGTGTGGTCACACATTGAAATGATAATTTAAGAAAAAATTCGCAAAATGGCGGACTTTGAAACTGAAATTTGGGGTTTAAATCCAAATTATCTCACATTTTCCACATTAAAAAAAAAATAGTCATAACAAGGAGAATCAATCATCTACAAGGAGAATTCTTCGTTCACCCGGAGCACACTTTGGAATTAGTGATAAAAATTTCAAACTGATCGCTAAAGCCGTTCTCAAGGAACAGTGATCACCGGCTTTATGATTTTCATTCGGAAAACACACTTTTGAGAAAAATGTGTTTAAAGTTTTGAGTATGAATTAGCACCGAGCCGTCAATGAGGCGTTTGCTGGCATTTAGGCTAAAATGGGTCTAGGGGTGAATGAGGGCAAAACGAAGTATATGCTGTCATCAAGAAAAGACACACATCACGGACACAGTGTTACAATGGGCAGCTATAACAGTAATCAATGACTTCATCTACCCCGGCTCCGCAGTACCGAGATCAAACGCAGAATAACTCTTGCCAACCGCTGTTTCTATTGGCTCAAGGGGCAATTGAGTAGTAGAGCCATCTCTCGAAGGACCAAGCTGACTTTAGACAAGACCTTGATCATCCCAGTTCTGCTGTACGGCGCGGAGGCATGGACAATCTCAAAAGCGGATGAGGAAGTCCTTGGTCTCTTCGAGAGAAAAGCTCGGCGTGCGATCTTTGGTCCTGTTTGCGTTGACGGCTGCTGGAGGAGAAGATCCAACCACGAACTGTACGGGCTGTACAGCGACATGAGCCTAGCCAGTCGTCTTCGGATCCAACGCCTAAGATGGCTAGGCTATGTAGAGCGTATGGACAACTCAGCTCCGGCTCGGAGAGTCTTCGATTCCGAACTCGTGGGACAACGCAACAGAGAACGCCCGCGTTTAAGGTGCCGCACTCAGCTGGAGAAGGACCTCAACCAACTTGGCGTGCGACACTGGAGACAGCTAGCCAGAGACCGTGCTAGTTGGAGTGGCTTGTTGGTGGAGCCCCAGGACTGTAGCGCCCAATAAAGAAGAAGTATGAATTAGCATGCAGATAGAGATGGCTCCACTCAAATTAGTTATGTCCATAAATAGAAGTCTGACCTAGTTAAAATTTTCAGAGAATACTTTCTGCTTTTCTATACATAAAAATCAATGTTTGTTGTTTTTTATTTGTCCTTAAATGGCATGAGATAGAGCACTGATGTCTTAGGAAACTTTATTCAGAATTCTGTGAAAAAGGTTTTGGTACCAACTTTATTTTACTCATTTATTTTTCTGCATGCAAAACTTAATAAATAGTCCCAATTATGTAGAACGGACACACGATTGATGAATTACAATCGAAAATGCGTAGCAATGCGCGCCGGATACAGCCAGTACAAAATAAAAAAAAAATCGATTTTTTCAAAATCCCAACTAGGCCTACCTCCTGAAGCAGATATAAATAACGAACAGAATCAGCTTAACGGGAACAGACCATCAGGATATTCCATTTGAAGAGGTTATCAAAAAATCTCAAGGTAGCTGTAAGGTCCTAGGACAGGAAAGGAGATTCATTGTTACAGTCATCCTCCATTTTTGTTCAATTCAATTCAAGTCTTTGTGACGAAAAAGTGTAAATTTCCTTCTCAAGACACTAGACACTCGTTTCTAAAATCTAATTGGTTTCAGTTATCGGTTCGTTCGAGAGTTAACCCTCAGCCGTTGTTTGGTTCGTTGATGAAGGATAAAGTTCCAATAGGGATCATCTATGTACGTTCAAAGCACCATTTCTTCACCTCTCTCTCAGGCGATGGCATTCCCACAGACGACCCTTGTATCATCCTTGCACTCAAAGTCAGTAATAAACTACCTTAAATCATACAAATTCTAGTGTGTGTAGAGAAATTTTGATTTTTTTTTTCGTTTGTTTTAGTCCTCAACACAATAAAAAAAAAATTTTTGAATTTAATTTCATGTTCTTTTTTTTGATTTTTGATTTTTTTGTTTTGTAAATTTATCTCACCTGTATCATCATGATCCCGATCAGGACTACGATTTAAAACCGAACTACGTTTCGATGGCATCGGTAAACTTGGCTTTGGCCGATTCTTAAGAGCGGCCAGAGCTTGTTGCACCGCTTCCTGTCTAACTTCTGTCGGTTTCACCAAAAATTGTTTGTGTGTGTTTGACATTTTTGTTTTATTCAATTTATTTATTTGTTTTGATTTTTACGGTTTTTTTTTTTTTGGGATGATGAGGGAGAGAGTGATGACATTTTGCGAGCGAGATGCACGAATTTTATGATTTTTTTTTTGTTGTTGTGCGAAAGGAAAGTAGTTTTTTTTTGATTTGTTTATATTTTTTATGGGTTAAAAAAAGAAAATAAAATAGAATTTATTTATTACTATCGATTATGAAAAGATTGTTTTTTGTTTTTAAAGAAAAATAAAAATAAATTAATTATTTTTGAACAAATTTTAATTGCAATTTGAAAAAAAGAATGTGTTTGAAGAGAGAGACAGAGAGAAGAGAGAGATAGATAAAATGACAAAAGTGTGATTGAAATGAACAAATGCATGACGTGATGAAATGAAATGGTCTTCTTTTTTTTTTTTGAGAACTTTTCTCTTTCGATTAATTGAAGAAAACAAAATGGCGGTTAAAATGAAATTCATGCGAGAGAAAAAAAAACAAAGGAACTAAATCGAAATACGACGTAGGAACTTTGCTTTCTTGTGAGGATTAGCAACAACTACGTGAAAATGTGCAGACTAATTTCAATCCACATACAAAATGAAGCTTAAGCGTTACGAAGGAAAAATGCAAGCGGCGTTACGAGTCTACTGAATGGACTAAATGCTATTGGTCTAATTTACTAACAGCCGTAGGTGAGGTGCAATCGACTACAGTCAAACGTTTACAGAATGGAAACTAAAATAAAAAAAAAAACTAAACAAATATATGAGTTCTAGTTAACTAAAGACAAATGATTTAAATGCGGCCTGCGTTGCCGTTGGACGACAGCGTTTTCATGATGTTTTTCTGCAAGGAAAAAGTAGTCTTTCGAGAGGTTTACACGGTGGTAGCAGATTCTTTACGACGAACAAGGTTTACTAGGTGTGGGACAGCAACTAAACTGGGGTCCCATTGAGTTCTACTCTGATCTTTTGCATCGCAGGCAAGTCTTCGTTTGCCAAAAAAAGCGAACAGTAGAGTGCTGTATAAATTAGCCGAGCCTTGCGAACTTCGCAAACTGGATTTATCTCTAATCACAGAATTTCCGACTTTGTTTGACAAGTCGACACGGAATTTAATTATCATAAAATTCCCTAACTTTACTTTCGGTACTTTTTGCCCGTAAGAGGCTAGGGCCTAGCTTCTAGGTTTCTGTTTTCTCATGATTTGATGGGGTCTACTGTTTTAAGGCGACTCTGAACGACAAACAATGAGAAGCTTTTCTAGACAAACTCTGTTAGCATTGTCAGTGACAAGAAGGAGGTGGCGCTGTCCACTGTCGTACCGGGTATCGAACCAAGATACCATTGGTTTGAGTGCGCACGAGTTGACGATGATACCCACTTCGCCACAGCGATCAAGCGGCAACAGAAATCTATTTAGACGAGAAACAAGAAGGCGAACGATTATAGGAGTTTTTCTTTGAAGAAGTCACAAGTCTCCAGGCTCTGTGTTTGTCGGCTGTCTGTCTCTAGGAATGTCAGAAAAGTCATTACAATCCTCTACAAGTTCGCTTTATGGTAAATTCAACAACTAAAGTCTATTTCTGGTGTTAAGCCCATACAATGTTACATTTATTGAATTAGAAAGTCAATGGGAATGGCCTCAAAATTGGACACTCAGTAAAAGTCAAAAATGTTATGTTTAAGAGAACAAGCTTCGGATTCGATAAAGCTTAAAATTTTAATTTCATTCTACGTGAGTCTATTTAAGTGTTGACGGTTGTTTGCCCATGATTTGAGGTCACAAATTTTTTATTCTAATAGAATCTGAAATGTCGCGGATGTTCCAAAGGACAAGTTTCTGAGTTTTATTCAATTTTTTGAATTTTGACAAATATAAATATCAATGTTGCGTAGCAGTTGCTGTGTTAGAGCGAAACGACATTGGAGACATAAATTCGGATCTAGACAGATCTCCAGGTAGACAGGTAGATCGTCTCCAACTACTCAACGGTTTTTAATCCACTTCCAGTCGCCCGCATATTGTTGAATCGTCTCGTAGTCAAATTACAAGAGTGTTGTAAAGATACTTGAATCAGTTAAAGTATTCAAACAAATTTACACGAAAAGCGAAACACTGTGACCGTAAAAAACCACTTTACTAAGGTTTCGTTAAGTTTCATCCAATTTTTTTTTCATTAAGTGAGAGCCGAATCAATCGTTGTTGTTTCCAGAAGTAATTATGACGACTGTGAATGTTTCTGGCTACTTTTCGTTCAGTTCTGCCATAAGCTTAAGTTGTCTGTTGTCAATTGTGGTTGGGCCCTTAGAATGCGATCAGATTTTGTGTATACCGCGTCATCGCGCACTGAAGAGATACACATTTCGTCCGGTTTTTTGTCGACTATTCTTAAATTTGGACAAAATTCCGTCGAAATCTGCACGACTAAGGGTAATTTTGTTCACTATTGCTGAACTTGCTGGAAAACCGGGTAGTTGCCCAACTTCGAAGATGGTCTTAACTCGTAATTTAATGGAAGAGTGGAAATGGGGTTTTTCATTTCAACTCAGTCAATTTAAAGTCCAGAAGTTGTCAAACTTTCAGTTTTTAAATTTCCCCTGGGATATTTTTGACAATTCACACATACAATGTCATTTTCGGCTTTGAATTTACGGTGTTTGCTGTTCGTCTGCGCTATGCGAAGGTGAATTTAGAGCGAACGTTTTCAGCAGAGGTGATAAAAAGGTATCTCTATCCTCGATTATCTCCGATTTTCAGTTGTTGCCGTCTATGTGGTGGAGAACAGTACAAGCGAATTGAATTAACACGATTGTGTATACAGTGTGTAATTTTGCACAATTCACGAGGTCTGTTAACAAATGAATAGGAATCGATCAAATACTTCATTATCGAAAGGGTCAGTATGTTCTCTCGTTTCACGGCAATGAATCCTGTATTAGTTCGATCACCATTATGTTTGTCAGCTTTGAGAGACGAAAACGATCCTGCAGGCAGAAGAAAAGAGAGAGAGAGAGAGAGCAAAATCCCTGATTTCACCCCTTAACTTCTGCTATTACCGTAAATTGAAGAAATGAAGAGTTGATAAACTCATGAGTTGTAAATTGAAAGTGAAAACCAGAAGCTGAAGAGAAAAATCCCAAAGGTGTGATTAACTTGTAGTGAACAAAATGACCCCTGAAGACTTTCGCTTTGTTGGAGTCACAAGATTCTATGTTCTGTGACTTTGGCTCTATAGCAATGTCACAACCGTCATAGGATTATAACCATCGCGATGTTCTACAGGCAGTACGCATCTAGTTCGTTTGTTAATTTATCCTCCCTGGACGCAGAGACTACTAACTCGTTCAAGTCAGCATCGTACAAACTTCTCGAATAATCTCAGTCTAAAAGTCTGAAATGTATTTGGTCATATCATGCCAAAGAATGTTGATTTGCTTGTTCTACTTTGAAGAGTTCAAGACAAGGAGAAGGTAATGTCATTAGGTTTCGTTAAATTTTTGGTTAATTAAGTGGGAACGAAGTAAACCGCTCTCGGTGTACGAAACGGTGTTGAAATTTTGGAAGAAAGGAGACGGAGAGAGAGAGAGATATAGAGAGAGAGAGAGAGAATGTGAGAGAGAGAGAGAGAGAGAGAGAAGATTCCAGAAGCAACTGTAGGGACCTAGCAATTTAACCAGAAATGAATTATTACAAAGATGACAGACTTCTACCTCTCGTGCCCTTTAAAATGTTTGACAACTGTTTTTTATAACGTGTTCTTAAACCAAATTGACTAATCAGAGGACGGCATTTACGTTATTTCGTGAATAACCATGAAAAATTCATAAATATCTGTCAAAAAAGTACTCAAATTCGTCGATGGACTAACAGCTGTGGAGTCGGCTATCTCTGTCTGTTTTTCGTTCAGTTCCGATACAAGTTTTAGTTTAGAGCCCCACTTTTTAACCCTAGAAAGATAACCTTATTTTACTGTACAGAAAAGATAAAGCTGCGCCTGAGAGGCACTCAATTTAAAACAGGAGATTTATTTCAAAAGTTAAAAAGTGTCGATCGACGACTGAGTTGGCTAAGAAACACGTGCCTGTACGCGCGTCCGTTAAAACAAGACAACAATATACCTCTTAGGCGCACGTTATCATTCTAGGGTTAAGGCTTGTTCCCTTTCGTCAGTGAAGAGCGAATTTCTCTGATATTTTAAGAAATTCTATTTTGACATATTGTCGAACTTAATTTTTTGAAGTTTGTTTATTTTTGCTTGCAGGACCGCTTAATTTGATTGCTGTCAACGTACGGAAAGTTCCTGAACTCCCACGATTGAATTTCTCTATTCTGGGCTGTCTTTCGCTCAGTTCTGAATTAAGCTCAAGTTACATCAAGTTACATCTTCCTGAACCCGCATGTTCAACTAAAGGTGTCACGTAACGAGAGTTCCTCAGGCCACTCGATACTCCGTCATCGACGCTAACTCATTACGAGTTATGCCCAAGCGGATTCAGGTGTGTTTTTCGCTGGATCAAACCATCTCGTCCTAGGTCTGCCACGGCTCGCTCTCGCCAAGCTTGATGAACCGCATAAGCAAAGACCGAATTAGGCTTTAGTCAAGTGTGGAGTGGAGTCAAAAGTCGGTCTTGAGAGAGTCAGAAATGCTACGAAATGTCTGTCTGCCTTAAGTGTCGTTTGTTTGACCATAGTAACCTTTTTGTTGTTCTGAGTAAGGTCATGCATTCGTTCGCTAAAGCGTTAGGCTGAGGAGAGGCTGAAATAAGGTTTCGATCAGCAGGGATGCCAAGTCCAAGTCGAAGTCAGTTCACAGTTTTTTTTTGTTGTTCATCACTTGCCCTACGTTTTTGTCGCATTTAAAGCTGTGACTGAAGGCGGTTGCGTCGACTAGGAGTGGTGTCTACGTTGCAGGCGTTAATCCGTCTTCTCTTTTACTACACCAAGGATCTACGTCTTGGTTTTGACGATTCTTAAAGTTACCTAAACTATGCCCTCGACTTCTCGTCCAAACATTCGCCAACACCCACGCGATTCAAATTCTAAAAAGACATCGTTTCCTGTTCAAGACCTCGCTGTTAGTCTGGAGTTAGTGTCTAGGATGATTATGTGTTAGCAAGTGTTTAAGGCAAGCGGTTAATCAGATTTTAGTCTGCAGACAGGCAAGGTTCCAATGAGAGCTGAAAATCAAAGCAAGATACTGAAGGTGACGATGCAGAAAATGGAGGAGTGTCTGAGAGATTTGTCTGAGCGGAGTAGGTGATGAAGGCATTTGCCACGCCAGACCACGCCAGTTATTCTTCTGGCATTTCCATAGCAAGTCATACTTACGACACGGTAGACCTCAGAGACGCGCCCACGAGATGAATTGAATCTAATTAGCAACCCAACCCCGGCTATGATTACATGATAAATGATCGACAACAAACCCAGTGTGTTATGCTAGAACTCCGCAGCCGAACCGAAGTGCACTACAGATACACCACAGGAGATAGATACACCATACCAAGCGATACACGCAAGTTAGAGAGATTTTTTGGAATTCGAGATTCAGGGAAGACAGAGTGAAAGAGCTGGGTTAATCGTGAGATAGAGAGAAAGAGAGATAGAGAGAGGAACAGTGTGGCTTACACAGCGGGAGCCAAAACTATTCTAAAGCGTATGAGGTTCGACTTTGAATAGCTGCATCGGGGGAGCGGATAGGAGGGGCTGTCGGGATGGACGGGAGGGAGTAGTGACAAAATATCAAATTGCGTTTACCACTTGTGTAGCGACTTTCGTGCCTTCCCAAGCGTCGACTGGGTCGATTATTTTGTGCGGATTGTGCATTGGCCGTCTGACCATTCTTACTCTGATCAGACTTGACAGTTCGTTCAGCGCTATTACCTACTAGACATCCGGACGTTGGCCCACCATTGCCGCCACCAACACCACCGCCGATGCGTACACCAGTGCCACTTGGCGATTCTGATTTGCTGCGACTGTTGCTGTTGCCATTGCCCGATGATGACTTGCTGTTCTGCATCGATTTGACAGCCTTCAAGATGGCACTGGGTGCCAGGAGATTGGCCGACGACTGCAGTATGGATGGCGGCAATTGATGCGGCTGTGGCTGCAGCTGCTGATGTTGTTGCGACGTTCGCGAACTCAATGGCACTTGTTGTTTACTGCTGGCGGTTTGCTTCTCCATGCTGGACGAAGCGCTGCTGTTATTGCCACCGCTGCCAGAGTACTTACGCGACTGCAGCACCGGTGATTGGGGAATCAGGCCCTGATCGGCCTTGTATGGCCGGCATCCCTTGAAATTTGACTTGGCCGCAATTTCGGCGGACAACGCCGCCAATTGACTGCTCAGACTGTCCACATTGGAACGCTTCACGTTCGTCGTTGGTGGACCGGCTTTTTTTTCGTGTGTGTGAAATAAAAAATAAAATAAAATAAAAAAAATAAATAAATCAAAAAATTTAACAAAAAGTAAAAAATATAAAAATTTTGGAAATAAAATTTGTATCTGACGAAACGTTTGGTTAGTAGACGTGACATGCTGTGGATGATGGTGGGAAATTTGTCAAAAGATGCTGAAAATGTGGACAGTTTAAAATAATTTGCTGGCTCCATCTAGCGTGTAGTTCCATCAAAGACACCCTCCAGATGGTGTGGAGATGAGATAAAAATCGACTCGCTTTGAAATTTTTGAAGAGGTTTAAGTGATTAAGACGCAAAGTCCTGAGAGGATGCAAAGCTCTGATAGGACATGTCACAATTAACAGACGCCATCTCGGATTCATCCATTGAATCAGGATGTAGGTAGAATTCAAAGTGTTCTCATTGTTCCGGCAATAGTTAAAAATAAAACAATCAAATATACCAAAATCGCTAAGGAGTAAAGAAAAGATACGAGTTTTATTTTGAGTTAAGGCCAAACTGCAACGCGTTACTACGAGGTTCTATACCGTGCTCAAGTTTTCCCTTGATTTCTAAGTCTTCGGGATGTGGGCTACTATCTTGAAGACGACGAACACTCACCGAAGCTGAGAGTCGCGGAAACGGACGAACACTTTGAGCAGCCGCGTTGCAACTTATGTCCCCGCCCCCTGACATTCCTAAGAGTGGAATCGTAGCGAGAATTTGCGAATCTGAAAGATCTGCGAGCGAATTGTTGCAACTGCTCACACGAAGGACCAAGGAGACTTGAGAGTTGGTCATTAAATAGGCATGAGATCTGCTGGAAAACAAAATACTCTGCAGTGATGTCTGCGAGGAAGGTGTATGGGGGAGAAGACTTAGCCGTGACCTTGACGAACTGTTCCAACATCTGGCGCATGGAGTCCAAGGCTTCGCTAAGAAGCTCTCTGAATCCGTGCCTCCTGGTTCGAGCAGACGAGGAAGACCAGCCTTAATGACTGGAGGGCATTTGTTGCTTAGGCTGACACACTCCATGTGTCCCACACCTGTCTAGTACTAGTATTTATTGTCTTAGTTTCAAATGGCGATGACGTGACATATCCAGTCACCAGATAAGCTGAAAAGGAAGAAGGTGCGGATGCAAAAGACTCGAATCAAGGCTTTTTTTCCATTTTGGACATTTTGTTCTGGACTGGTCGGACTGGGGTACAGTGAAACTTCTCTTTAAGGACACCCCTCTCTATAAGGGACGTCTTTCTCTTTTTACGCACGTCTTGTATTGCGACCTCTTCACAAAATCTTCACTTCACACGGGAACCGAAATAAATTCGTCTGTAGAACGGACAATAATGACGGTCCCGTGGGTGTCTGCTAAAAAGAAGTTCCATCACACAAGGAATTTGACTTTTGCAGGTCTAATTCGACGGGTGGCGCGAAAGTCTTAGCTCGGCATCGGCCTAGCTTCTACAGCAACCAGCTGGGTTGCGCGTACTCTTATTCACGAGTCGATGGGACCTTTAGATTTATGCCAACTTCGAACGGCGAAGTTTGAGACGTTTTTTTTTTAGACAAACTCTTTCAGCAATGTCTGTGAGTCGAAAGAGGTGGGACCGTGAATTATGAATGTTGGTCATTTCGGAGACCCTCTGCCACGACAACCCACAAACACAAGGATGCGAGTTTTTGGCCAAAGTAAAAGCACAACAACGCTCGACCACCCGTCGCAATTGCCTGCTCTAGCACCCTACAACTTCCGAATGCTTCCTGAACTCAAATTGGGACATCAATCAATAAATCAACTCCAATCATCGGCTTCGACCGACATCCTTCAAGGGCCTCGAGTACCAGAGATGGCCCGACGTTCGCTCTCAACACTGCAAAGATGATTAATTTGAATAAGCACGCACTGCAATCTCATCATAAATTGAACAGATGAAGCAGTCGCTGGCCCTTTCTAGACACTTTCATTCGATTTCGATTTTGTTCATTCCAAAGTTTGTTACCCTTTGAGAGAACAAATGAAAACTTTGATGAATCAGCGGCCCTTAATGAGGTCACAACGCCGTCATGGTTTCACTCGCACGCCGTTCCCTTTCACTTTAAAGTCTCCCTTCGAAGAATTCCCACACAACGCGTGTACTCAATGATTCATTGAATCCACAAAAAAGGAGAAGATTGAGGGGAACATCAAATCCCCCCCCCCCCCCCCCTCCTCCACCCCTCACCCCCCCACACCGCGCAAACAAACTCATTCGAGTACAAGTACACAACTTAAGTCTTTGTCACCGTCGGCAAAAAAATAAGAGAAACCCCAAAACAATAGCTACGCATCCCCATCCACCCGCAGAGACACCACCTCGCCGAAGGATATAAAGTAACAAAAAGGAGATTAACCAGTGCACTGACATCCAGTGCGATGGCAACAGCGCCGATGATGAATCCCTGCGCGTCGTATTTCGTTTTCTAGAAAATTAAATACAAAACAGAAGCCCCCTCTTCGCTTGCGGGCGATTGAAATTCTTGAAGGATTAAGGACGCCGAACGGCAGAACTGTGAGGGCGACGGTATCGTCATGATCCTTAATAGGGCTTTGTGTCAAATCGGCGACAGGTGGAGATGCAATGAACTTTGTCGCACAAGAACCCACTTCCAAGGTCAGGCCGCGTCTGGAGCGAGAATCGAACGGCTCGTCCTCGTGATTGAAACCCCAGTTTATTGGCCGTTGGATGACTGGGAATGTGAAACTTTTTATTGCGGCACCCTCGTCTGGAGAGTTCTGGTGCTCTGCTCTCAAGCGCCTTCGGTGTGAGGGGGCCGAACTAATCTGGGTAGACACTTGCAGAAGTTTGATTTCGATTTGGACGAGGCTGGAAGGACGACGGACGTGGGCGACTAAGGCGATCAAAAGTTTACACAAGTTTGGGTTATTTTATTTGCCAGGCGTGTGATGGCCAAGAAGACTTGGATCAATCGTCGACAATGTGATTGCATTAAATTTGGATCAATCAATAATGCCAGACTGTGTACACAGTGAACGAGAATGCATGGTGCTGCACGTGGAGAGGATGTGGGGGGATGTGCCTACTTTTGGGGAATTCTTTTGGCAATTCTCGACTGAGTGTCGGTTGATGAAGAATCCACGAAAGTTGAGTGCAGTCAACTTACTTGACGTGTCTTTGGAAATAATTGTTCTATTTGGGCCAACTTCCAGTTTGGTAGGCTTAGAGAGGCTGACTGCCGGTCTTCACATGTAGGCCAGGGCATAGACGCGGTGTTACCCCGAAGATCTGGTCGATCCTCTAGTCCTTAAGTCGATCTAGTCTAGATCCGCAAGGTAATTGACAAGGCGATGAAGATTGTAACCCTTCATTGCTTAACTCGGCCGGGTGATCGAAGAAGACAGAGAGGGGGACAGAGAGGGAGGGAGAGATGGAGGGAGAGAGAGAGAGAGAGAGAGAGAGAGAGAGAGAGAGAGAGGGACAGAGAGGGAGAGAGGGGGACAGAGAGAGAGAGAGAGAGAGAGGGGGACAGAGAGGGAGAGAGGCGGACAGAGAGGGAGGGAGAGATGGAGGGGGAGAGAGAGAGAGAGAGAGAGAGAGAGAGAGAGAGAGAGAGAGAGAGAGAGAGAGAGAGAGAGAAATTGAGAGTGATGGAGGGTGGGAGGGTGGGAGGGAGGGAGGGAGGGAGGGAGGGAGGGAGGGAGGGAGGGAGGGAGGGAGGGAGAGGGGAAGGGAGGGAGGGAAGGAGAGAGAGCGAGAGAGATAGGCCACTTCAGCTGCAGAGAAGTTGTACAGGGGTTTCCTCTTCTGCTCATCTCTCCAACTTCTGCAGAAATCATTGCAGGGCAGACCCAATCTGAAGGCTGGAGTTCCAATGTCGCAGTGACCATTGGTGACGCCGATAAGAGTCCTAAGAGGCAGGACTGAACAGGTCAGTCCAAACAGATTGTGTGGTCGTCTCGGATTGAGAGTAGATCACTCGTACATTAGTGTGACCAAAGCCCTGAATTGGTGTCCTTTCTAGAGAGCACGTCAGCTTCGCAAGTTTCTGAAATGCCACAATTTCTTGGCAGCGACATAGGTTAGGTAAGGTTTGTGGGTTAACGCGGCGGGGCCGCGCCACACTGAGGTCCTATTGACCCATTGTCATGCCCAAGGGGTAAAACCTTCCTATCTTCTCACTAGCTGGATGGTGAAAACTCCTGACTTCAAGGTATTATTTGGTTATCGTCCTCGGCCACAGCCATCCAGAGGTCCTTATAAACATGCAATGAGATTCTAGTGGGATATCTGATATATCATAGATGTCATGGAAGACAAATTCTCCCAGGGTTCTTTGTCTCAGTTTGCAAAGGCTGGGGCATTGACAAAGATAGTGGAATGTGTCCTCAATCTCCTCCTCGTCCACACAGAATCTGCAAATGGTGTCATGGGTAAGTCCCATTTTGTGTTCATGATACCTCAGATGGTTATGACCAGCAATAGCTCCGACCACCATCCTCAGCAGTTTCCTGCTAGATTGGAGGAGGGAATCGGTTTTAGCGCTGTTGAACCTAGGCCATATCGTACGAGTGGTGTCATATGTGGGGAAGGGTCTTCATCTTTTATTAGATAGCTCCATGATTTTACTGTGCACCTTTCTCTTGATGGCAGACAGAGGTGGGGAAAGCCATGGCATTGCCTGGGATGGGTCGGATTCGGCCCCATTCCTGGCAAGTTCATCTGCTACCTCGTTACCGGTTATATCCCTGTGACCTGGAACCCAGCACAGAGTGATCGAATGCTGTGTGCCAAGAACATTGAGCTCTTCGCGACAGCTTGCGACTAGCTTGGACTTGATTTCAATAGCCGACATTGCTTTAGTGGCCACTTGACTGTCAATTAAGAAGCTGGTGGTATTTCCAACAATGACATCAATTCGATCGCTTCTTTGAGAGCAAGGACCTCCGCTTGAAAAACACTGCCGTAGTCAGGTAGTCTGATAGAGGAGTGCATGTTGAACAATTCGGAGAAGATGACCGCGCATGTTCCTTTATCCAGCTTTGACCCGTCCGTATAGACATGGATGGAACTCGAGTCAGTGATGGGTCCACTCCTCCCTTGTAGAGCAATACTTTTCGAAGGGTATTTCGAAGTCAAGGGTGAGAAGAGAGTAGTCGCTTTCTATTTGTTCAATGTGAAGCCTATCAAGAATACATGCATGACCATAGGGGCTGGGGTGCCAGTTTTTAGATTTGGAGATCCTAATGGCTCTCTTTGCGGCAGTCATCTGGGTCTAGAGGGCAAGTGGAAAAAGATCCAGTAGCACTTCAAAGCCCGCTGTGGGGGTGGTCGAGATTGCCCCTGTCACACGTAGGCATGCGCGTCTCTGTATGCTCCTGAGCAGCTTTAAGTTTGACATTTTCAGACATGCTTGCCATCAAGCTACACTGCCATATGTCAGGATCGGCCTCACAATTGCTGTGTACATCCACAGAATCGTTTTGGGGTTCAAAAACGGTTTTTACCAAATATCCTGTTGCACAGGTATAAGGCACAGGACGCCTTCTTTGCGCTATCTTCTATATTTAGTCTCCAGTTGAATTTCCTGTCTAGGATTAGACCAAGGTACTTCGCGCTTTCTCTTAGAGTGAGGGTTGTATCCTCAAGTTTGGGAAGATTGAAAGGCGGGATGACCCTTTTATTGGTAAACAGGACCAACTCTGATTTTGATGGGTTAATCCCAAGACCGCAAGATATTGCCCATTTGAGGAGGGTAGAAATTGTGCGTTCTACTAACTCATCGGAGGGAATTTGCCGCAGGCAATAATAACGTATATATGGCAGCGACATAAGTTGGACGCCAAAAATCGTCGGTCAGCTCGTTTAGAGATGGGCGGCAGTTCAGGGAAGTCTTTGAGTTAAAAGTTACTGCATTCAGAGACCTACTATCTCCCCTATATATCATCACATGGTCGTTCGCTATAGTTTCTGCCTTAATGACGCTAAAGTAATCGAAATGATAATCGGAAATTTAGATACCAAGTAGAGGCCCTGTGCTCACGTCTTCTAACATCTTCGATCCATCTGTGAAGACCCTCTAAGGTAGTCAGACTTACTGTAAAATCTGTAGGGAATCTTTCTTCTACCTCCCTCTTCAGTTTCGCATGACAAGTTGTTAGAGGTCCTCCTGCACCTGGGTACGCCACCTAAGCCGCGAGTAACGTAACCTTTGTTGCCTTGTCCCACAGGCTTGGAGTCGAAGAATCTTTTGGGGCCGAATCTGAGTTGTCCCAAGCACTCTACATAGTCCAGCCACCTTCGGCTCTTGGATCCGTAGACGACTGCCTTCGCTCCGTGCAGCAAGACTGGGATGATTAGTGTCTTATAGAAAGGCGGATTTGGCCTCCGAGTGACGGTGCTATTACTCAAGATGCCAAGAGTTACTCTGAAGTTATAGCTGCTCATTGAGCTGCTCTGTCCAATACGTCGATGATGTGTGTCCTTTTTTGGGGCCAGCGTATTTCGTTGTGCTCTCACTCACGCCAAGGCCCATTTTAGCCGCAACCAACGGCTTCCTGTGTTTGGCCAATCTCGTCAATGTCATCAGCGTATGCTAACAGTTGGTCTCCAGGAAGACCTTGCGTCTAGTGATGGCGTGTGTGTCTATGGGAAAGAGTTCTTTCAGAATTTTTTTCGCTCACACTCGCAAAATCGCCCGTGATCCATGTCCCTTTCAATGCATCAGCAAATCCATCCCCTCCGCCAAGTGAAGCCTCTCCAGATGCTAATCTCGTAACGTGAATCCCTCCATTCCAAGAAGGACTTGAAATTCGTTAACTTCTCTCCTCGTCGACCCCTTCACACCATCTGCTCTCGCAGTGAGATTCCATTAATTTGAGCAAAACCTCCTGTGTCCTGGACCATTGCTTTCATTCCTCGACACGTCTGTTTACTTCATCTTCTCGCGGCACGCTCCTCCCCTTTTTTTTTTTTGTATAATTCAGCTGGAGTACGTAATCCTTCCACATGACGTGTCCAAATGTTCAGTTCACATCTTGTGCAGACACAGACGCGTCTCGTCTCAGCGGACGCACATGCCAGCAGCAGCAGGAGGAGGACTTTAGCGCTCATTAGTTGCTCCCCGCACTTTTGTCTATTTTTTGGAGGACTAATCTCCTGACAAGGACCTGCCGAAAGGAGGAAGGAGGACAGAGATTAAACCTGGATGCTCCGAAAGCCTCATTTACAAGTGAAATACGAGTGCATTTGGACACACAGAGCACAGCGCACACAAAACTCCTTACTTTGGGTTTTTTTTTTTCTTTCAGGGGCCACCCTTTCGCTCAGGACACACTGGCTAACGCTTGGTCCTATTGTGTGCTCCTCCTCCGGTTCCACACTCGTTAGCAGTGTGAATGAACTTGTGTGTGCTTGGCGGCGCACTCGCCCTCGTTGCGAGCTGACAAAACGTTTGTGCTGCTTCTGCTGCATGGATCTTCGTCCTGTTGTGTGTGGGAACGATGAGAGTCCTTTGTGTAGTTACCATGTGAAACAAAATGTTTCTAGGTCGTTACTTCAACAAAACCGAAACAGAAGAACAAAAAAGGAACGAAAAGGAGCTGCTTGCGCTGAATGGAGCTCTTATGCAACACACAAGACACTCGTATTTGATGTCAAAACTGTGGATCAAGTCCAGTGGCGGGCTGCAACTGTTGGGCGGGTAGGGGGTTGCGATAAATGAGTCTTTTTCTGTCAGCTGCGGCTGAGAGACTGGAAAATTGGGACTTGTCCGTTCCCGAATGTGGTTAAGTTGTCAACGGGTGGAGAGAAATGATACTTTCTAGGCGGCATTTTTCACTTTGAAAAGGCACTCACAAAGTGGCTAAGACTCTTAGGATCGATTCAGTGCATCCAGAATCTCAGCGAGAGCCCATAGGACTGAAGGTCTTTTGAAATGTGCCTTTTTCGCTTATCACTTCAGTTTCAGCACATTTTAGGCTCGTTTTCCAAAACTGTGCATGGAAACGAAGGGTTCAACAAACGCCTTTATTTGGATTCCAACTAAAGTCTAAAAGAGTCTAAAAGAGAGTAAAATTCAACGTGTAGGGCGATTCCAACCCGTGGCATATTTAACCACAACCGCCCGGATAAGGTTCATCGGAGAAGAATCATTGTACCGATTTTGAAGAACAGAGTATATCTTATATATCCTTTTCAAACAAGTCGAGACTGTCACAGTCTGAGAGTAGAATACTTTCAACTACAACTTAACTCTTAAAGTGTATGACTACCTTGTGGGCGTCGAACCCTAAGCATTTCTTCCACAACAGGTTTAGACTGATTTCAAATTCGCAAAGTAAAGGAGAAGCTGAACACATTGAGTCGCGAATTCAACACTTTTTATTGCAAGCGAAATGTCACCTCAATCTTGAAAGGTATGTTCACTGGGAGTCGAACCCGCGATTAGTTGAGAAGAGTCAATCAAACGATTTGCAAATGCTTTCAAAAACAATCAAATCACATTGTAAAATAATTGTTCAAATCGAAAAATAAATTATCATCACTAATGACGACTGAGTCTGCAAAGTCGCACTTAAAAATTAAGCTTAAAAGTTAACAGTCTGTCAAAATTGTTGCTTCTTGTAAATTTATTTTTGCAGCTAACATGTGACGCCGTATTCATCAGATTTTCAATATGATACTGTGGTCTATTAGTTATGTAAATGTCGAGGTAAGCATTCGAGCAATAGTATGCAGTTCATTTTCCGTTCCATATAGCAATATAGAGCTGAGAAAACTGACGCAATGTCTATCATGGCTTTAACCCGATGATCTTCCGACGCCACACCAGCATCTTGAGCATTCTCGCCTGGCATAATTTTCTTCTTTCTTTGTTCTTCCCCGCCTTTCATTTGAAATTTTCAGCTCTGTCCATTGTTCTCTTGCGTTAATTATGGCAATTTTCACGGCTCCATCGCGATAGTCATGAAGAAAACTCACAATTGATTCGATGGGTGCTCCATCTAGTGTCTAAAAGTCTTCTCTACTGATACACTTACATTTTTTTATGAGAACATCTTAACGATGCATAGATGTTGAGAAAATGTGTAAAGTCTTAAAAAATGTTGTACTTGAAGGAGTTTGAACTCATCCATGAATAGCCGCCATGGTCGCAGCATCATCATATCTCTGAGCCCGGCAAAGGTTAATGTCAAGACTATCATTCATGGGGTGTGTGCTGTCGAATATAATGCCAAAAAATGCCTGGGGGGTGTGTCTTTCTTATTTCCATATTAACTGCATTAACTGAATAGATCAGAAACGAAATTCATTCGTCCCCTCCCCCCTAGTCCGTCACTGCTTCTCGACACTCCGCTGATACATATGCAAGCCAGTCTTTTCACCAAGTTGAGTGCCTTGCAGTGTCAAGCTCTGTTTAGTGCTTGTAGTGCCAGGAAACTGAGTGTCGGTCTGTCAATCGAGGAATTATCGACTGAATGACGCGTGGATCTAGTCCCCACTCGCATGCGATGATTTTAATCACATACCTACGTCAAGCTGCATTGGCGTTTAGCTTAAGTTTTGCCCAAATGTTCCAACCTAGGGGGTGTAGCAACCGCTGAATGTGTTTAGATTGTACGAACTGTGTAATTCACTGATACGTGCCATGACTTGATCTCAAGCGCGTATTAAACAAGATTTAAATCGTGTTGAATGTGAAAAGTGCCATAGACGACCTTGAAGTAGACTTCCTCAAATCGAGGCTCCCAGATACCCCACAGCAACCTCCATTCCACATGCTAAGCCATTGCGCCACAGCCACTCCGTCAGAAATGCCTGAAGTTCTTTGCAACTTTGGCCAAATCTTATGCAATCCCTCGAGATTTTCATCTTCATTCCAGCGATCGCGCCCAACTCCGACGACGAACGCGAACGCAAAGGAAACGGAGAAGCCACTCAGTTGAATCCGCGGCGCATCCATCGGCACCCAGAAAACCTTGCTGCGGCCATTTACGTTTGAATAATGCATGCGCTTGTGTTACATCACCGTCATCGGGTCGTCGCCGTTGGCTTGCCCAGTTTGGCTTTTCTGCTGCTTCCAAATCTGCAAATCTTTCGCAGAGTTTTGCGTAGATGCTGTGATGGACGTGACTTTCCACTTCCTGTTGTTTTGGGGTTTGAACGCAGGCAGGAGAGTATTGATGATGAGAAGGTGGAGAACGCAGAATCATTGGAGACTGAGAAATGTACGCAACCGCTTCACCAGAACATGGTCTATTGGAACCGTCAATGTAGTTTGTAGAGTGGTTAACAGTGGAACCACACAAGGCCGTGCCATCTTGCCTCTCTTGTGGAACATTCCTTCACTGATGACAGCACCCTCAACTTTTCATGTTTGTTCCAAGACTCACGACCCCGCCCTTCGGTCGTAGGAACGTTAAAAAACTCAATGCTGTCAGCTGCCACTGAAGAGATCCCTTTACAATCGGCCATTATCCATGAACGGCGCTCGTGTCAATGAAACCGGAAAACTGTCCAACCTTGGGATGTGTATCAACGCACCTAGTTGGAACGATCACATATTTGAGGTCGCCAAAAATGCTGCGAAATGTTTAGGTTTCCTTAATCGTTGCAAGAAATATTTCACCCCCTCTGATTTGGCGTTAATTTATAAGGCGTACATCCGCTCCAAGCTTGAGTACAACGCTCATATCTGGTCTGGTGCCCCCAAGAGCACCCTGCACCTACTTGATAGAATCCAAAAGCGAGCGATAAGACTTATAGGAGACAACAATATCGCAGAGTCGTTGAGACTAGCTCAAGCATCGCCGTATCGTCTCTTCTTTGTCCGTGTCTTATCGTTATTTCAACAAACGATGCTCAAGTGAGCTAGCCAACTGCATTCCTCCTCTCCATGAATTCACCCGCAATACCCGTCTCGCCAGGAATGGCCATCAGTATACCCTTAAGCCTACTTTCGGACGGACAGTTAAATTCAGAGACTCGTTCTTCAGCCGATATGAAAAGCTCTTCCCAGTCTAATATTTCCCACAGACTACAACCCGCATATATTTAAGAGGTTCCCCAGGACTCTGGAACAAGGTCCCTGAGCATCACCTCCTTTCCATCGTTGACCGTCCATAAAGGCGTTGATTTTTGCTCGACGAGTACAGGACCGAGCACGTTTTGGCACTTGACAGTCTTCAATTAGTTCCAAGCCCTCCAGAAGGCGAGTTTTTGGCAAGGAAGGTGTCTAAGAAATTGCATGACAGCGGCGATATTTGCTTCACGTGGGCAGCTTAGAAAGGATTCGACGCTCGATTCTCGTCAAATATGTAACCCCTGAGCTGCCCGTCGACAAGAACGATGCCATTAGACACCATTTCCCCGCCCATTTGATGCCAAATTCACCCAGACTTCGCCGCGAAATTTCAAAGACCAGCAACCCAGAGCCAAAGGCTTCCTTTTCTTCCTCCAAAGTCCAACACGAAGAAAATACCTCATTTTGAATGTGTCACATGTGCTCAACCCTTCGGCGACTCACCTCTCCATCGATTCAGAGAGACAGCCTCAGCAAGACCCTTCACCAGTCACAGAGAGGGTGTGCCACCATCGTCAAGCATCTTCGGAAACAAAGCAATCGCCTTAAGAGCAAACTACCAGCCATAACCTCAATTCCATTCATCCACGGAGACTCCTTAGAATTCGGACTCCCTCTGAAAACTTAACCTTCAGGCTTGGATGCGGAACCACCCCGAACCCCGAAGGATCCACATGAGCTATTCAATTGGCCAGTGCCAGTGCACACACGCCGTTGACCCATTTATGAGGCACAGTGTACTTAGCATAAATCTCAAGACTGTCGATGGTGGACGGGATGATGGGCTTATTTCTCAGTTATTTCACCCGACGAGCACTCCCCCTGCACTGAATCTGTGGAGGGATGGGAAGGGCATTGCGTGCCTGCGGACAATGTAAATGTTGACTGGTCTCGAAAACCCTCTGTCTCATGAATTAATTCATAAAATCCATGAGTTGCGTGTGTGTGCTTTCGAAAAAAAGGACCAATCACCCACCCCAACCTTTGGGACTTGCTGGAAATTAATTCAGTTCGTATCTAGATGATGACAGAAGATGGATCCGATTCAATTAGGACCGACGGCGCACACAGGCACTTGGGATTCCAGAACTCTTCCGCAGCGAGACGCTGTTTTTTTCTTGATGATTGAGATTCATTTGTGTTAATCTCGATTCAGGAAATGAGGAAAAGATGAAAGCTCCTCGACGTGAATCCATTTGCTAGAAGGGATGTGTTCGTTGATACCTTCCAATGCAAAATTTCACGGGAAAACGAAAGGAACTTCCATTCACGACGCTTAAAGGGATAATTTGTTTAAGCTTTAAGGGCTCGAAAAGTTGGTTGTTCTGGGAGAGCATAGCATTGCTGAGTTGTGACGATGTTCACTCACATTCGTCGTGGGAGGAACAGGCTTCACAAGAGCTAGTGGTGCAAGATCCGCGTCGTCCCACAGTAAACCTAGCATTTTATCAAGCAGAAGATGGTGGCCCAGAGATGAAGACTCCCTGGCCTTAATCAGCGTGACGTAAAGGGACTGTGTTCGTTGATGTCTCCGAATGTTTCACAAAACACCTAGAGGAAGAAACCTATAAGGCCTTAGTCGTCCAAATCTTGCCAGAGGCATAGACTTTGTCAAAAGGAGACAAAGATGCTCGTGGCATTTTCGGGTCCCGTCTGCATAGATGGTGAGTGGAGGAGAAGACACGGGCAGTTCAGAGACATGGTTGAAGATGCAACGATTGACATGATGGCTAGGTGATGTGCAACGGATAGGTTAGGTTGAGGTGGCTGACTGCCGCGCATACGAAGTGTTACCACGCAGATCTTGGGCTACCTATTCCGCAAACCAATTTGTGCTTTTAATAAAGCGAAGAAGAGGGCTGAGTCTGATACTGCTCATTTCAGCCAGATTACATTCACAGGAGCCCAATAGGCGGAGTAGGAGGCGGTTTATGAGGCGGCTTAGGAGAAGAATAATCGCTAACACACGCTACTACATAAGCGCAAAAATCTCGAAAACGATGCCTCCGACTCAGGACCATTCTTCTAGGCATCGATAGCGGAGCCAATGACGAATATTTTCATGACAGGTTTTTGCTGCTAGCTCCAATACCAGCCCCTGCTAGCATCAAAAACAAGAAATGGGCCCCAGAAGTCCCTCTACGGGATGAGAGAGCAGTGCAGCTACATAGTAAGTGTTCGATCGTTTCTTCCTCATCCTCGTCTCAGCTTCTACAGAAAGCATTATAGGGAGGCCTAGTTTAGAGGCGTGAGTTCCGATGGCACAACGCCCTGTTAAAACGCCAGTAAGAGATCTGAGGTTTGGCCTGCATAATCTGATCAAGTTAAGCGATCGCTTGGGATCGATCATATGCCATAGTTGTTTGGTAATGAGGCATCCTGTGCCAGATATCCATCCGCCGTTTGTTTGAGCAAGCGTTTCAGGCTTTAGCAGATGTTTTACAGACGTAGAGCGGATGGAAACCAATGCTCCGGAGCGGCAAAACTTCGAATCTACCCCCGAGCGACGGCGCGGCGCATGTAAAGGCAGACCGAAGCGCACATAACCGAACAAGGCGTGAAAAACTGGAGGTAGCTAGCTAAAGATCGACCTGGCTGGAGACGCTTGTTGGTGGCGGCCCAGGTCTACCCCGGACTGTAGCGACACCTTAAGTTATGTAGGTATCAAGAGGAAGTTCGATTCATGTGAACTTTCTTAACTTGTAGACTTTAAGTCTCAACGCGGCAGAATTGACGTTTGAATGGTGACCATGACCATTTCAGACCCTATCGCGAAGCCTGGCTTAGGTTACAAAGGGTTCGACAGACACGGTGGTCGAGTCTAATCCTGCCTAATTTTTGGGCAGACTTGATGCCGAAATTTAAATACAATTCGCCGTGATAAGGAGCAGGAGCCCACGCGTTTCAAAGGAGCCTTCGAAGAACTCCCAAACAGATGAAAAGAAAAATTGCTACATTTGGCAGGAGAATAGTAGGACATGAGATAGTAAAAGAGAGCTGACAGCTTGTGGCTGTGACCCAGTGCCATAGAGAGAGACAGAGACGAGTTCTGGTTCGAAGGTTGACTCATTAAAGCTGTGGAGCACTAACAGGACACGGATTATGTAATTACCACTTCCATAAAAATGTACCTTATCTGTACAGAAATCTTGCCACAGTGTCGCCAGGCTAATGCCAGAGAAAGATTCAAAATGATAAAAACAACATCCGTAACAAGGACAGCCCTCCAAGACATTACGTCTAGAGAAGTTGTCAGATATTCTGAAGGAAGTACGTAAATTCGGACTGCTGGGATATTTGCCGATAGAGGTAGGGGATTGATTTCCGAAAGATTTACCAAAGGGTGAAACAATTGGACAATGGATATAAGGTTCGGGCACTTGCCTGCCGGAACGAAAATGGAGAACTAGTAGTAGAGTGCAAAAGATCCCTTCTGCAGACTGTGAAACGGCGATGAGGACACAAGTACCGCTGTCAGACACTCAATCTGGACGATGATCGACGAGAACTCCGTCCTCCGACTTGGACGAGGTCAAGATAGCAATATCAAGACTAAAGTCTAACAAAGCTGCTGGTGCGGACAGACTGTCCTCTCAAATCTTTAAGGCAGATGGACAGGATATGGTTGAGCGGATGCACCAGCTTGCCCGACGAATTGAATCTCATTGCCCGATCCACATGAAAGGAAACCCTGCGCCAACTATCGAGGGATACGTCTCCTGAACATCCCATACACGCTCTTCTCTGTCGTTTGTGTACTCGCCTGATGCCGTTAATAAACAACCGGATAGGTCCGTATCAGTGGGTCGCCGTGGCGTAGTGAGTTAGTGCGTCGACTTTTACGCAGAGGGTGCCAGGTTCGATACCCGCATTTACCATCTTTCATATTTCACGGCTCCACCTCTTTCGAGTCACGGACAATGCTCAAAGAGTATTTCCTGTCTAGATAAAGCTTTTTAACTTCGCCGTTCGGAGTGGGCATTAAACTGTAGGTCCCTGCCACGCGTGAGAGAACAATAGCACGCACAACACGAGTGGTTGCTGAGAAGCTAGGCCCTGGCCTTCTACGGGCTGTAGCGCCACCCATATTATATTATAATAGGTCCGTATCAGTGTGGCTTCTGGCCAGGGAAGACCACCATCGACCAAAATTTCACTCAACCCCATATCCTGGAAAAGACTCAAGCTGTCCAGATCGACACCCCGCGTATATTCGTCGATTTCAAGGTCGCATATGACAGCGTGCATAGAGACATGCTGTACAACGCCATATCCAGTTTTGACCTTCCTGCAAAACTCGTCAGACTGTGCAGGGTAATTATGGCGAACTCTCACTGCTCCATCAATGTCAGTAACGAACTCACCATCTATGACAAAAAGGCGACGCTCTTCCAGAAGTCCATGCACCTGTCAGCATACATGGATGACAACCATCATTAGACACTAGGCTAGGCGATATCCTCGTTAGATGAGGGGGGGGATGAGGGGCTGATTTATCAACTCAAATAACAATTGTTGACACTTTTGGAATTTTCCTGTGGTTTGAGAGATCACTCAATGTTGTACTTCAAGAGAAGGCCCTCTTATTCAATAGCCTCTTGAGATTAACGAAACCGAGTTTGACATCACTGACTGATTATTCCGGAGTTGAGATATGCGAAATCCCCGACCGACAAACGCGTTATTGACAGCGCATTGCGTTCGACCAACAGCATTACTGCCGAGGGTAACCGTCAATCTCTCAGTATCGACTTTGCCAGTTGCTCGATTTTGTGCCGAGATTCCTGCCCCATTCCATCTCCACGATCGCGTCCTTATTTTCTTTCGGAGTCGTCCGCTTGCTTGTCTTATTTTTTGTTCGTACAGTTTGCTAATACTTATCCGACTTTAATCTGAAGTTGTATTGTAGACTTTTTGCCACCTGAAGTTTTTCTTTAATCCATCCTAGTGTCCTCACATCAAACCGTGCAGTTTCTTAGCTGGCATTGAGAAGGGAGCGGCTAAGGTGGGTCTGGCGTTAAACGAGGGCAAAAAAAAGTATATGCTGTCAACGAGAAAGAATACACAACATCGACAACTCGGCCAGAACTTCACCATAGGCCGCTATAACTTCAAAGTAGTGTCATTCACTACCTCGTCTACCTCGGGGCAAACACAAACGCCACAAACGACATCGCTGTGAGGATCCGACGTGGAACCGCCCTTGGCTACCGGTGTCACTTCGGTTTGTCGAAACAAGTGGGCTCAAAACTCTTGACTCGAAGGATCAAAACTCTTAGTTTGCCAGTCCTGCTATATGGAACCGAAAGCTGGACGCTAAGTAAAACTGCGGAGCTGATTCAAGGAGGAAGACCGAACCTCCAAGTAATCGCGGATTCAAGACAATTTGGTCTTGATGACTGGAAGTAGCGTGCCCAGGACCGTCAGTCTCCGATCCTGAATGGGTTGCCAGCCTGATACTTAAGGACTTCATCCACCTCGACTCACCATTAAACAGTATAACAGAGTAAAACAGAACCGCACTGAGCACCGAGATCAAACGCGGTGTTTCTTTAGGCTCAAGAGGCAACTAAGTGATAGGACCTCCTCTCGAAGGACCAAGGTGATTTAATATTAAACCTTGATAATGCCTGTCCTTCTCTATGAAGCGGATACATGGACTATCTCAAGAGCGGCTGCAGAAGCTCTTGGTGTTTTAGGGAGAAATGTTATGTGGCTAATCTTGGGTGCAGTTTGCGTTGATGGCAATTGTAGAAGATTAATGTAAAGCGTCATGAGTCAGGCGGAGTCAGGCGGACGAGATGGACGAGACTTCGCAGCCCGAAGATCTGATCTTGGACTACGTTCGAACGTCGAAGAATGGAATAGAAGTCGCCGGAACCGATGGTCAACACAAGTGAATGAGTGATCAGAAGTGAATCAGTCAACTTGGCTTTCTAGTGAGGCTTGTTGCTTAAAGACCAGGTTTCTCGCGGATTGTAAGGCCATCTGAAAGAGGGAAAGACAAGTGTCTAGCTTCAACGTCCAGTTTCCAATCTTCCGATACTTCTTCAACTGTTGAGCTTGAAGTCCGAGTTTAGGGAAGCAATGGTAAGTGGAGGATTCACATCAGACTACAGAGATATCTGGCTTCACAGACAGATTGTTCCCACCATTCACTGACGAAATTGACGATAATCACACTTGTTTTGACGTTTATTCCGGAAATTTTTGACAGTTAATCACGATCATTGTTTAATGTGAGTGGTGGCAAAAAAACGCTGTCAAAAACAAAAAAACAAAAACTTTTAAATTCTCCATAATGGTTGATTTTTGATTGAGATTTTTTGAGATCTTAAAAATACGTTCGCTTTAGTGAGGAATAGTCAAATAATTTGTTTGAGCTCTAGAACATTTTCTAAACCAAAAGAGTCGGCAAAAAAATGATGTATTCTGGGAAATAATACACCTAGACGAATTGTTCCTGATTTTCACGTGAAATTACAGTGTTTTCCGGAAAGAAACAGAGTCAAGCATCGTCGATGAACACATCCTACATCCGATGTTTCAAAGTTTGTGATTCCCCGAGTTAAAGAAAGACTTAAAAAAAAAAACATAATACAAAAGGCCTTCGTAGGGACCCATCGATGAACACTCCCGCTTTTTCGACGCCTTGCATCGCCCCTGCATTCACTTACCACATCAATTTGAAAAACGAATCTTTTACCATCTTCCCAAAGGAGAAAAACAGAACATCATCTTTTGACAAATTTCCGTATATCTAAAAATATTCACAAATTCATCTGAAAAATAAACATGCCATGCTCAAGTGCACACGCCACCGAACACACCTTCAATCATTCATTCATCACAAAAGCACTGACTTCAAGACTCAACCAAGAAATGAGGAAAAAAACGTATCTATTGTCTACAGAGAAGGGCAAAAAAAGGTGCAGTGTATTTAAAAGATACAAAATGAACTGAGCAAAAAAAAAAAAAAAAAAGAAAACGAAAAAGGAACTGAAAATATCTACGAATGGAATTAACATCAAGACCCCGACCTGAATGGTATCGCTTCTCGTTGTGGGTGACTCTTCGTTGTGTCCTTCGTGTTCGATTCTGATGATGTCCGCCGCTGCCTCCGCCGCCACTGCCACCACCACCACCACCCCCGCCACCACCACCACCACCGCCGCCGCCACCACCACCACCGCTACCCGAATGATGATGGGACGACGACGATTTGTGGTGTGAACTAGAGTGACGATGGTGCGACGATGGCAGCGATGGCACTTCAGTCACATAGCTATACCCTTCGCTGGATAATTGCACTCCGCCAACGCCAATAACGCCACCAACACCGCCACCGCCTCCATTTCCTGTCTGTTGTTGCAGATGTTGATCCTTCAGATTGTAGTATGGAGGCATGCCGCCGCCGCCGCCTCCGCTACCACCGCCGGCGTTGTTACTGCTTCCATTGCCGGCGTTATTGCTACCACCACCACCACCACCTTGGGAGGGTTATTTAGTTTCGTTTGTTTAGAATGTTAGTTAATGACTTAGGACAACAGATACAAATTCATGCAACACTCACCCACACACACTCGCAAATACACACAAGGGAACATCCTGCGAAGGGAAGCAACACCGAGACATTCTCGAGCAAACAAAGCCGCTCAGCGGACGGGGCTAGAGCTACCCAAATGGAACTCATCTCAAATATTGTCCCCACCACGGCTTCTAGTGCTCATTGAGGCTTATGGAAATGAGGGGAGAGGCCAACGCTACCGAGGTCGAAAGTAATTCCAATCAAACAACTCGACTCCGCACACGTCTCGCTTGAGTTGATGTGTCACAAGTGGGCCAGCCATGGCTTCGGCGGACGAGGGCGGGCGGGGGGACTGAACCCGCGTTAATGGGCACGAACAATTCGATATTCTTGAGCGTCAACAAGCACATAGAGTGTCGTATTCTTAGCCAGTCTGGCTGAAAGTGACGTCTGCGAAGTGTCGTTTTAATGGCACTCTTTCGTGACAAGGAGGAGGTGCTAGTGGTGACTGAGGGAAGGGAGGAATTGACATGTAAATTGGTGAATGAGGTGTGTAAGGACACAATTGGGAGAGAGAGAGTGACTAAAGAAGGTAGCTCGGTGTCTAGGGAGGACTCATCGCGTTGAAAGCTTCTGTTAAAAAGTCACTGAGGCTGAGTCTGTGATGGTCACTTATTTATGGTCCTTCGAGCCGGATACGAGTTAGTTTAGATGATTGAAGGGAGGGCACTAGGTCAAGCCTTTCTTTCACATCAAAGACCTATGCCCCGACAAACTGATTTAGTGGTCCCTCGAGCCGGATACGAATTAGATACTAGCTGGATAGGACCTTGTCAGTATGGTGGAGACCACATGGTCAAAGCTTTTTTCCAATTCAAAGACATTTCCTGCGGCATCTGGTAATTCGAACCGGATGCGAGTTCGCTAAACGGTCGAAGGGAGAGCACTCAATGAAGCCATGCTTCAATTTCGAAGACATGTGCCTTGCCCAACCCCCTTCCTGGTCCTTCCAGCTTGAAACAAGTTAGAAGACCACTCGAATAAGTCTTTTACTCACGTCAAAAGCCAGTGCCACGATCTGGTCCTTCATGCCGAATATAAGTTCGTTCGGTGGTGGAAGTCAAAGTACCTGGTCGAGGCTTGCTTTCAATTCGAAGCCGTGTACGATGTCGAACTCACTTTCTGGTCCTTTAAGCTAGGTAAGAGGCGGAGTATCGCCTAGTATCAAGCCTTTCTTCACTTGAAAGACTTGAGTCGCTAAACTCGCTTTCCGGTCATTCGAGCCGGATTCGAATTCATTAAGACGATTGCAGGGAGGGCACACGGGCAAGCCCGGGCTTTCTTTCTTCCATTTCAAAGACCTGTCCTGTGACGAATACACATGCTGGTCCTCCGAGCCGGAAATGGATTGAAGGGAACCCAGGCACTTCCACTCCGAAGTCCTGTTCGTTGCCAAACTCCCTCTGTCGTCGTTCAAACTGGTTGCGAGTTGACTATTCGGTCGACGCTTTCTTTCACCTCAAAGGCCTGCGCCGCGATAAACACGCATTTTTGGTCCTTCGAGCCGAATACGAGTTCGCTGGATGGGGGAAGACAGCGTACACGGTCAAGACTTGCTTTCAATTCGTACTCCGTCCTCCTTGAGAGGATTAAAGGGTGTTGGAAAGTACTTGGAAAAGTGTGCGGCTTTTTGTTCCCTCCCGGACTTCGAGCTACAAAATGACGTTCACCACACGACACCATGCTGAGAAACCCAAGAATCTGTTCAGTTATCCAGAAGGACAAAGGAATGACCAATTTTCGTGTACGACTTCAGGCAATTTCTCTTGTTAATTTGAAGGTGTCACCACTTGAAAGAGCCGCTCGCAAGGAAACAAAAAGACGCACAGGCACGCAGTGTCCACCACGGGCGGTGGATGAAATCCACCGATCAACAAAAGCCAACCACCAGTTCAAGGACCTCATGGAAAGATTCCTCCAATCCAAGGCATTCCACTTCATCACGAATTCCACCTGCAATCCATCACAAGCATCGGCCAGAGATCTCATTACTCACGACATGATACTTCGTTCGACAAGCGCAAAAACAATGCGAACAAGAAACCAGCGCGTCCCACTCAACACGTCTTCCCTCCGCTTCGTCGTCTATTTTAAACAACGCCACGACAACGATTCCCAAACGAACAGTTACTGCACCACGGCGACGACGACGATAACGACGACTAAAAATAGGCACAAACTCATCGAGCAATTCCTTAACGTCAACAACTTGTCAGCTAAATCGATGATAACTCATCCTCCGCACCGGCGAATGGCCATAATTGCAGATATAACATAACATTGCCCCTCCGACTTGACACAGAGCGGGACGCACTGCATCGCCGCTCCAGTGGAATTCACTTCACTTGTCGTTCTCGTCTCGAGTCAAGCAGCCAACAAGCGATGCCACTGCAATTCTCATCATCATTGAGTAAATTCGTTTTTAATTGAAAATTCCAGAACGAACGCGAATGGATGCCATCATCATCATCTTGAGCAAACGGCTCCTCCATTTGTTAACCTTGAAGCAGGAGCAGCATCCTCGACTGCCGAGAGGTGCGCGAGTGTGCACGAGAGGAGTGCAGTACGTGGTGGTGCACCATATCGGGTGATTATCCTCGACAAAGAGGGGTTTTCGCTGCGAGTGTGCAAGACGTCCTGGCAGACGGAAAAAAGGCGCAGGGACGCGGGAGGGAGGAACGATGTGCAATGCTACCTGTGACCCAGTGGATCCATATCGACCGTCCGTTGCGAGGGAATCTCCCGATTGACACAGAAATGGGGACGACGACGAAGGCATGAAATCAGCGAAATTTCCGCTTCCTTTGCGATTCTGAGGACTGTCATGCCCAGATTGGCATCAGTTCAAGATTTTAGACAGTCCTGGTTATCAAATGCCACAAGAACGACATCAGCTTAATTGACTCCGACCGCATTCGGCTCCCAAACACAAGGACCACTCTGCCTGAGCGCAGCCACAACCGCAGAGCCGCCCTCGCAGACCCCATCCAATCGATTGTTCATGTTCCAAGCCACGTCCACAGAAGGGAATTGCAAATGTGGTCACGCACCCACCGCCACAATCATGACGAGGAACGCAAAAAGTGCACATCTCCTCCGAGTGCACTGCCAGAATATAATTACTCGCCCAACTTTGGGCCAAGTTAATCGGTTTGTTCTAAAAATAGATGAACTCTAAAAATAGCCGAACATCAGTGAAGCAGCGTCCATTAGATTGCTCCTGGCATCGTCTGTTCTATTTCTGGCCGCGTGTGGGACAGGAAACTTCACCTCGAGCCGTGTACTCACTCGGAGAGCTGCAATTAATCACACAGCCCCAGATCTTGTGTGCCCGCGTCCATTGTGAGGCAATATCTCACCTTTCACGGCACGAAGAGGCGCACGACGACGTTGGTGCATCGTGTCGCAGATCCGAAAACCAGTTGCCGGTCGACAATTAATGCATGTTGGTGGTCAACGAGACACCGTCGTGATGGATTGCGCTGATATACCCACGCATGCGCGCCTCGTTTGCCGCTGAGGATGTGTGTACTGTGTTAGCCCCCTTTTTCAAATTGCGTGGTTAGTACGACAAGCCATTCATACACATTCACAGACACACACATAGACTGGAATGTGACTAGGAGGACTCACCTTGGTTGCCTTTTGTCAAGTATGGTTGCAGCAGTCTTGTCCGTTTCTTTTCGTATCCTTTTTGTGTGATGTCACCTGGAATGAGAAGAGAAGAGGGAATTTTATTAGATTTTCTCTGCAAAAATTGGTCCTTCGAGCCGGATTCGAATTTGATTGGAGAGCCTCTGGAGATCTGCCTTCGGTGACTGAGTTTCATAAAGTAAATTCGCCCAAGGAAGGGTTTCTTCGTGACCTCCCGTCTTGTGGGCCGAATCTGGATCAATTTGGGCCGCATTGGCAAGCCACGTGACCCTCAAACTTAGGGGAAAAGTTCTCAGACTAACATTTTTCTTGGTTGAAGGTGAATCCATTAATTTTCTTGATTGACCATGCAAGAGGGGGGAGCTATAGACGACCATTTTCCTAAGCCCCTCTCGAATTTTCTTTGGAAGAGGCATTTAAGAGAGAATCAGCGACGATAAGTTTGCGAAGCTCCTTTCGAATGGAAGACAAAAGACAAAGGAAGAGAAAGGATATATTTAGGCTAGATCGGTGAAACTGGATCAACATTTTTTGTCGTGGAACCATTTAGGCCGCATTTGTGAACCTGGTGACAGTCAGACTTGGGAAAAGTTTCGTCAGACTTCGATTAGAATTTTTCTGGAAACCCTTTCGTATGGAAATCGACTAGGCCGCATTTTCTTGACCATGCATTCGAGAGAGAACCAGAGACGACCGGAAATTCCTTTCGAATGCAAGGCCAAGTATGTCGTGGAACCATTTAGGCCGCATTGGTGAGCCTGGTGACAGTCAGACTTGGGAAAAGTTGCGTCAGACTTGGATCAACACTTTTCTTGGTTAAAGATGCACTTGAGAGAGGACCAGTTAACCAGCAACTGAGGCTCTTTCGAATGGATCTCCATTTAGGCCGCATTTTCTTGATTGACCATGCATTTGAGAGAGAGCCAGAGGCGACCGAAAATTCCTGTCGAACGAAAGGCAAGGATGTGGATTCATTAAGGCCGCATTGATGAACCACGTTTTCCGTGTTTGAATATGCACTTGGGAGAGAAGGATCGCCGCCATGGATGGCATTTGCCATGACAACGCTGACTTCATCAAACCACCGCCCGATTAAATTCTTTTGAGTGCCCTCCCACATCCATACATCACGAGTGGGCGGTCATTAGTTGTGTCTCTCCATTTCCATCGAACCCAGACGGGCCGGCCTAATGAGGCGGCGGTTCACACTCATTTGCATGCAACTGACGCAGCCCCGGTGTGCCTACCAAGTGACACATTTTTCGTCGCATAATCGTCCTTCAGCAAAAGCACACCCACTCATACTGCAGTCCATCATTTCTGCGTGCCGCCTCTGGCAGCACCCAAAACGCGTCTAAGCGACACCTGAAAGGGTGTGCGTCCGCGATCCGGCGAACTCACCAGAGCCAGAGCACGTGTGGGCGGACGAGAGACAGGCGCAGCGCTGCGCCGCGCCGGCGGCACCACGGATCCAGTTCCCAGACACACAAATGCACTGCCAGACCTTGCCGACACACAAGAGAGCCAAGAAACTAGTTCCTAGCACACACCTGAGGTTCGGCTGCTGGGTGGTGTCACTCGACAGTAGGGCTGTTCGTTTTTTGTTTAGTTTTGCGCAATGTTGGTGACACCTGGCGCCAATCCTTAATTCTGCAGCCATCACCACACCTCTCCTCCCCCGCACGGAGTTGCTCCCTGGCCACGGGCGTTCGTTCCATTGTTTGAATTCAATTTGCGCTCGCGACCGGGAGATTTATCGGATAGGCTTCGACTGGGACTGTGTGCAGTGCTGCTTAGGAGCTGTCAAACTGGACACGTCATGCTTACGGGTGTCTGTGTGTTCGGTTGGTGGACCGAGTGGACTTTGGTGGGCGAAGACGAGGTCCGGGATCGCTGTGAAGGACATATGTCATTGTGTAGACGTGTCCAAGATGTCCACGTCCACGTCCACGTCCACTGAACTGGTCCCTAGTTTCGGCTGATCGGCCACCAGATTGCAATCAGTTTTGGCACAATTTTGGGTTCAACTTTGAGCGGTGGCGACTGTGTGGCGATGGCATCTGCGGGTGACTTAGGAATTTGGACTGAATTGAAGGCGAGTTTTGCTAAGGGGGCCACAGTTTGGTGGTTGCGGGAGTTTGCGGACGACTGGACAGAGCATATGTCCGCGACACCTGGCAGTCAACCTCAGGCACAAAGCGTGAAAATTCTTCTGACAGATCGTAGACTTCTGATGCTGTCAAGGGGTTGTGATATCTGACTTAACGAAGTCACCATTTTGTAGATTCCCTAAATGTTAGAAGTCTGTTATTCTTTGAGAACTCAGAGAAAACATGGCAAATTCAACGAATATGACGCTAATTTGATTGGTTTTGACACAGACTTAACGATATGTCAACGAAACTCTTGAACAATCGGAATCAATGGAATTTCCTAAAAGTTTAGCACATTCAACGACCATTTAGGGAACGTTTATAAAGCCTTGGGAAGTCAACGAAACTTAACGAAATCACGAGAATTCAAAGTCATTTAGGACAATCAAGTGGAACAGATAGTTAACGAAAATCGATAAGATTTTAACGAAAAACCAATGGAATCTCCCAGTCCATCCATTTGATGAGCGGGTTATCCAAGTCGTTTGAAGAAAAGACAACGTGAAAAAAATTAACGAAAACGCAATCAAATTCAACGAATCTTAACGAAGGGCAAGTCGAAAAGGCTTGTCAAACGAAAGATCTCAACGAAGTCTGTAAGAATTCACTGATAATTGACGATGAATCAACGAAATCTCGAAGCATGTGTTGGAGTAAACGAAAGTCAATGAAAACTTGACGAGAGGATAACGAAACTGAATGAAATCTATTCATATCTGCAAGAAATCAGAAATTTTGGGGATTTCATCGGGAAATAGAAGTAAACTCTTTGGGATTCTTTGAGTATGGTCTATTTGAAATTTGAAAAAAAAAAACTTGACGAAGGTCAACGAGAGTGATTGAATCCCAACTTCTCATACAACTTCATTGTGAATTGTTCAGAAAAAGCAAAGAAACTTCGAATTGAACGAGAAATTTACGAAAACTCATCGAAATCTGAATGAAAGTTCGAGTTGATCGAAAACTTAACGAAAGTTCATTGAAAACCGATTAAAATTCGATATGATCTATGAAAAGTTGGCTGAATGCCATAATAATTCTCGAATTTCTCATAAAATTCACGAGGAATTTATTGAGTTTCCTCTGAAAACTGAGAGAACGCCACGAGCGCCAAAAAAAGTCGTGCTAAAACAGGGGTGTTCCATTAACTTCAGCATGCCATCATCAAGACATCAAATCAATCATGATCTCACATTCATGATCACGAGGATTTAGCCAAAGTCAAGGCGAAAATGTCACTGAGAAGCACTCTCCCTCGATCAATCAATTGACGTCACAGCACACTTCCTCCAATTCAAAGCATCCATCTCGCCGACCAGATTAGATGATCAGATCCGAATTAAAACAAGAATTTCTCGTCGAAAAGCCTTGAGCCTCAGCACACAGTTAGAAAGTGAGTTTGGGAGCAAGGACCAGCACCCGCACTTTATGGCCCATAACCCCGCATCGTCGACCGGTTTGTAATCTCAAAGCTGAAGCTTTACGATGATTTGAGGTTCATTTGCGGGGAATCTTTATGCCCGACGCACGGATTCATTTCCTGATTCTCTGATTGTGTCTTCTCCAGTGGCGCGTGTGTGTTGTGCGGCGTGAGGGGGCTACTCACTCTCAATTCAATGTTGCATGCAAATTGGTTTGCCGCCCCCTCGCCGCAATGCCGCCATCAAATTTGCAGATTTTCCAGAATCTAGGTTATCATGCTGAATGCTTTCGAGAACAACTTACTGCTTATGCACTCGTCGGTGTACGAGAACGAGTACGAGTATGTACGATGTGCGATACGTGGCTATGAGCAAACAGGTTAAGCGGGCGGTGCGGCGCGACTGTGTGTTCACATGTGAGATACATGGCTACCGCCGAACTGAATCCATTCGCATGTCTTGCCATGCACTGACCGATAAAAGCGTTCGACTATAAATTAGATTCCCGGCCAAAAGTCTGTTGTAATTTGTGGGAGATATCCTTTGGATCCCTTCATCCATGCACGCTGTTGTGTGCTCGTGCCTCTCTCGGGTTGTCGGGTGAAATAAATTGCGATTGTTTGCGGATTTTGGTTGCCGTTTGGCGGAATGCGCTGGAGTGGGCAAGGTGCCTGCACTAAATGGGGTCGGTGACCGTGGTGAGAGGAGGAGGAGGAGGAGGAGGACGCACGTTCCCAAAATGGTCCCTTTTGAATTTCTGCCAATGGGAAAAGTCATTATGTGCAAAGTGCATGCGGCCACTGTGGAGAGGGAGGGGATTTAACATTCCGGGCGTGTAAACCTAGAGAGAGTGGAATGGAATGAGGACTTTTTTGATCATTTTGGAAATTAATTCAACAAATTTCAGACTTTGTAGGTTTAACACTTTAAGAGCATGGCATTAAGTCTTCAGGTCACATCCGTTGTGTCTGAAACAACGAAACTTGAATGGCTCACAAGCCTCTATTGGACACAGTATTATTAACTCTTATGAATCTGCCCTTAAAAATTTATTCATCAACGATTAGAAATGCTTTGCGTGGCGCTTAACGTGAGTTTTCGGTTTTAAGTCACAAGCTCGACATTGAGAGATAGTCTTATTCGGTCTCCATACGTTGAACCCCTGTTGAATGGATGGGATTATTTTGAGCATAAGCAAGTAGAAGTTAGAAGCATGCACATATGCCAGACTTAAGCCTAGCTGGATCCCCTGAACCTGGTCTGTGACTAGTTGACATCAATAAGAACCTTCTTGTGGCTTAAAATAGGAGAATAATCAAATTGGTTAGTTTTGGAATATTAAGCAGTTTAAGCCTGGTTTACGACATCCACAGCCTGATGCGTTTAAGGTAAAGGCCCTGGAATCAATCACCAACGATGTGAGTCTCATTCTTTAAATTAGACACTCTCATTTTTCTGTACGCCCAGATGTACAAGCCTTGCTTAGGTGACTAGGTGACTAGCCAGTAATAACAAACAGACAACCACCAAGTCCAGCCTCGTAGAATATTTTGTATCAACCATTTCCGGACCAACAGTAATTTGAGGAACTGAGGCTGAGGGGGACTTCTGTGACCTCTTCGAGAAACGCCCGGTACTAAGGGACGCGGTACTCTCGTTCAGGGACCAAATTTAAAAATCGATCACAATTTTCTTTGATAGCTAAGCGACAAAAAATTGCCATAGCATAAGCCAATTTAATATTCAGGCTCCGGTCAGCAGTTCCTTGGTGAACATGATGATCTTTGCTGGGCACTGGGGCATACGGAAAATCCAAGGCTGATAGTCTCGCGAAAAAGGGATGGAGCTGGTAGAATCTTGAGCAATCCCGAACGAAGATCTTCAAGAAGAAGCCCTGGATAGAGCCAGAACTCGATGACTTGGTCTAAGTATTAGAGTCTAAGTATAGACATAAGCAGAAGCTGCAGAGATGAGGAAGAAGCAAAATCTATCAACGTCTTAACAGAGCTGGGGAATTTAAGCGTTTTTGAGCTTAAAACCTTCTTTAGGTTCATAGGTGGGTCTGGCTTAATTTAGGTCTCGTGGTAGTAGAGCACAATGGAATCAACTCGTTGGATAAAGTGAGCCGTCAGGCCTTCAGGGCACCCATGACTATCTAAGCTTGACTTACAAAGTTTGAAAGTTTCAAGAACTCTTAAGGTGAGTATTTAATCATCGTCTCATAGCATACCTCTACGTTCAGGACTTATTTTCCTTCTAAGGGCCCTGCAATCCGGGGTGGACTAAGGCCTCAACCAAGAAGTCCTTCAGACTTGTCAGCGTCGATCTTTAGTCAGCTGGTTCAAATTTCGCACGCCAAGCAGGTTGATGTCCTTCTTCACTTGCGGGCGCCATCGATTTCATGTGCGTTGCCCCACTGGATCGGAGTCGAAGACTCATCGGGTTGGAGCAGTGTTGTCCATGCGCTCTACATGTCCTAGCCAGGACTAGCAGGACGACTACGAGAATTCTAACCATGTCTTGCAACGTTTATTGCATTCTACTTAGGTTGATCAGTGCTCATACTTGAACAGGCGTTTATATTTGTATTGCGCCTTCAAATGTGTAAGCCCGCTTTGAAATGAAGCCCCGGTCTTTAAGTCTCAATTGCCGTTGTCCTGACGTAGCAAATCGTACGTGAAGTCTTCAACTTTCGAAACGTCTGGCTAATGAATGGAATTATTTCAAGCCTGATCTACAAACTTTAAGTCTCATCGCTACGGACTGACGGCACCGACTTCAGCGAACTGCATCCAGGTGATTCTGCCTAGTTGGGTTTTATTACAAGCTTGGGTTAGGTGGGGGGCTGCTAGTGCATTCACTAGCTTAGACCATATTGGTCCATTGTGATACCCCTAGTCAGACTACTACCACTGATTGACTACTCCAGTGATAGTGCCATTAATTTGATCCCAACGGCAAATAGTGCGTATTAACTTTGCTTTCAATGGGAGTCGAACCGGGGACCCCGCTAACCAGGGGCAGGCACTCTACCAACTGCGCCATCCAGTCGTGTATTAGGATATTAAATAGTTTATTTATTCTCCTCCTTCCTCTCAATTCGATATTAGGAAGATTATTCACGCTATAAGCCACTTTTGCGGCTTTGTGAATCGCCACAATCCGGGTACAAACCGATGTTGCACTTTGGCACAAACTTAGGCTCGAAGATGACAAGAAGGAATGCACGAAAAGCCCGCCAAGAGACGAACTCCCAAGCCTGACTGAATTCCTTGAAGGAAAAATTACTGAATTGACTTAATGTCTTGAAGGAAAAGACAAATGCAGAAGTTCCCTTCTCCTGGCTCTGGCCAGAGTTGACAAAGTTTATTTGTCAAGAGACAGGAGAACTCAAACACCCCTCGATGCACTTGTCACCCTCGACTCTCATGGCATTGTCAAGTAATTTGACTTCAAGTTAAAACGCAGCATCAACTGCTGACAACACTGATGAACTGAGAGCCCTCGATTGCCACCCGCCTACAGGCGTCCCTGGATGGACTTCACTTGAAGCAGCAACTTCGTCGTCAAGTGTATCTCTCTCTCTCTCTCTGTTGAGCTCCGCCCGAGGACGAACTTCCCCGTCGGCTGGCCCCGGCCGAATGTAATTTGTAACAGTCAGCAGGGTGGGTGCGAAACTTTCAACCCGGGGGCGGCTTCCAATTAGCGTCGTCGCCAGCCGGTCATTCATAATGCAAAAGTCACCCGAATAACTTTCGATACGTATCTCTGGCTGCAATCGGCGGAACAAAGCGGACGAACTTCGCCCAAGAAGGGGACACTCACTCGGGCTCGGGATGCACGAGGACGCGACAAAATCAAATTGCTTGTCACTGTTTCTATCGAGATGCGAAACTTTGGCTATCGCCATGCCGCACTCGCACTCGAAGGGCTGAGCATCATCGACGCGGCGGAGGGGTGGGGCGGGAGCTGTAAGGGAGTGGTGGGGAGGAAAGAGACCGCGTTCAACTGCAAAAGGATAAAGAGTCGTGTAATTAAATTCAAGCAAACTTACTTCCAGCGTAGCGCCGACGCAGGGTGGAGTGGTTCTTGCCGACCTTTCGCTTCGACTTTTTGCGACGGACCTTCTTGCGGGCGCAGGCGTCCTCCGCGGCAGCCGCTGCGGCGGCCGCATGCCGGCACGAGCAGTAGTCCGAGGGGCAGACGCAGTCGGCCAGCTGGTTATCACAGTTCCAGCAGAGGTCGCAGTTGGAGAGGAACTCCTGCTCGCTGAACTCGTCGCTGGCGATGGACGAACCGCGTCGAGCGGCGCCTCTCAGCCGCTTGCAGCAGTAGGAGCAGGTTCCGTCCGAGTTGATGGCGGGTCGCGCGGGCTTCTGGGAGCGGCGACGGCCGGCGCTGCGGCAGCTGAAGCGGTGTCGGGTGTCGTCGGACTCGTAGACGGACGGGAACACGCTGGACAGGGAGATCTCCTTGCGCGACTTGTAGACGTCGGACTTCTTGTAGCGGCGTCCGGTGTTGCGGCCGCGACTTATGGTGCGCCGCCTTGGCGAAGTCATCCGCCAGTGCTTGGGGTAGTGGAAGAGCTCTTGTGTGTCGCGGTGGTAGCCGATGCTGCCGTAGAGGTCGTTGTCCTCGGCCGGGTGCTCCTCGTCGTTGAAGGTGCGCACCTCCTGGAAGAGGCACTTCGACTTCTTCTTGCTGTTGGACACGCGCTTGTCCGGGTGCGGGAACTCGAAGGTTCTGCGCTCCTCGACGGACATGTCGGCGTAGATCTCGCTGAGAGTGGCCTCGTTGATCTTCTTCCGCTGCAGATAGTAGTCCTTGAGGCGCTTGAGGTGCTCCTCGAAGAACGCCTCCAGGTCGTTGATCTCCTGGTTGAAGGGGTCGTCGACGTAGTCCTTGCGCGCTTTTAGCCGCCTCCGCCGGGCCCCGCAGAACTCCTCGAACTCCTTCACGAAGTGGTCCTGGTCGGGGTTCGTTTCGAGGTGTGCGCTGATGGGGGCCAAGGCAGCGGCGGTGGTTCGGCGGGGCTTCCGCTTGCGCGAGGAGTTTCGTTGGAAGCGGAAGTCCTTGCCACCGGCGTCTCCGTAGCGCCGACGGAACATGCTCTTCGGCTTGGTCAGCGTCAGACTGAAGCCGGAGTCCCTGGAGGACATGGACTTGAAGGACTCGTTCTTCTTCTTGAAGTTGCCGCTCATGTCGAGGTCGTCGCTCTGGCCCAGGTTCAGCTGCTTCCAGATGCGGCCCAGGTTGACGGCGTAGAGCTCCTTCTGGCGCGTGAACGGATTGATCTTGACGCGCAGCGGGTACGGGATCGAGCTGTCGGGCGATATCATGTCCGCGTCGTCGTACATGTCGACCTCGGGGTCGAACGCGAACGACTGGTATCGGTTGTGGCTCGGCGACAGCTGGTCCGGGTCCTCGCAGATCGTGCTGATGCCATAGTGCACCTCGGAGAACGAGGAGCTCCGCGAAATGGTCTTCTTCGGCGGGTGGAGCCGCTCGGTCTTGGACAACTGCAGCTCCTTGAAGATCTCGTACGTGCACTTGGCGTTCTCCTCCGGCTCCTTGCGGTAGTCGTCGTACAGCGAGTCCATCGGGTCCCCCTTCTCGAGGACCTCTCGGGCTGCGGGCGTTGGCGGCTCGTCGGTGCCCGAGATGTGGATGACTATGCTCTCGCCCGAGTAGTTGTTCACCGGCCTGCGGTGCAGGTGGTCGATGGGGTCCTCGTAGATCAGCGTTGTCTTGGACACGTTCGCTCTCGTGGCGGCGGAGCCGTCCGACCTCCGCGAGGAGCTCGTCGCGCCGAAGTCGTCCAACTCACTCACACTAGCCAGCGGGGCGTCGAAGTTCGTCTCCAGGTAGTTCCGCGCCGGCGTGAACGTCTTGAAGGTGATTAGCTTGGACGGCTCCAGCCGAATCGAGTCCGCCTTCTCGTAGATGTTCTCCCCCGATATCACAGACCGATCGTCGTCCGGCAAACTGCCCACCGACACGTTGGACACGTTCGCGCCACCGCATCCCAGCGAGTAGCCCTCCTCCAGGACGTCATTGTATATCGTCTCGCTGCTGTTCGAGTTCTGGAAATCCACCGACACCACTTGGATCTCGGTCTCCTTCGGCCCGCCTCCGTCCCAGTTGTTGTACTCCCTGCGAGCGACGAACTGACGATCCTCCTCCTCCTCCTCCTCCTCCTCGTGGACGTCCTCGTCCACGTCCAGATCGTCGCCGGCGGCCATTGAGTTCCTCCTCAGCGATCCAATGAAAATTCCGTTCTTCACCTCCGGCACCGTCATCATGGCCGCCGGTAGGTTGTTCGCTTTGGCCTGTGCAACCGCCGCCGTCGATGTGGTCGCCGCCCGATGATAGTACTCATCGCCACCGCCACCGCCACGTCCCGGCCGGACGCCGCAGGCCCGGTCCAATTTGTAGATTGCATTCGCTTCGATCTCCTCGTCAATTATACCGCTGCTCGTGGCCGAGCAGTGATTGCCGGCCGAACTGCTGGTCGTGCTGGTGCTGCTATTAGCGCCGATCGCCTTGGCGCGCAACGCCGCCCGCTTGCGTCCCCGGTCCAGGTAGCTCTTGCGTATGCTGATGCGCTTGAACGAGTCGCTGCGCTTGAAGCTGGAGTCCATGATGCCGATGCCATCCTTGTCCTTGCCTTTCTTCTTCGTACGAAGAAAGTTCCGGATCGACTCGAACGTCAGTGGCTTCATTCTGTTTTCTTCGTATTTTCTTGCTGATGGGGGATCTGCGGATCCTTCTCGTCGTTTTCACTTCGTGTCTCGGTTTGAATTGGTTCTCAACCCCCGATGATGGACATTATCGTTTTGCTTAGTCTCTAAGGGGAAAGGGAAGGCAGCGTGGGGTAAGCATCTGCGCACTGTGTACTGTGAAGGGATTGTGCGTGGGTCGGCGACTGTGAAGAGATTTTGGACGCAGATCTGTCACCGAGTTCAGTGGACGCGGTGACGATGTTGAAGTGGATAACAGAAGGGTTGTCGGGTACGAAGCCTCGTTTAAATCGACGCCGCCTGTCTTGACGCGGCTGGCATATTTCCAAGATCTTAGACCAAGACCCTCCTCTGTCCTGAGCAAAAAAGCGCCTACTCCACTCAGAGCAGCGGCGACGTTCAATAAATTCCAAGACTCTGACAAGAGCTGAAGCTCAATTTGTGTGCACAAACGTGCATGGCCCGCGGTGCAGATTTAATCAACTCGAGCCGCGGTCAAAAGCAAGCAAAGCTGCGATGGGGACGACCAGTGCCGGCACTTGGTGGCACTCATGCGCCGGCGATCGAACTCGGATAAAATATGCAGCCGCAGGGTGCCACCTCAAATGTCAACACATTGACGAGCAATCACCTAAGCACAAAACGGAACTGCTTCACTATTCATCTGTGCCCCGAGGACAACATGCCACAGAGACACTGGCGTCAGCGACGACGCTGCACACATGACCTTTCAAGAGGGATTTCCCACGTCAAATTAAAGTGCAGGGACGTCGATTGTTTGTGGGGACGACGGTGGATAGGGTAGTGGGGTGTTGGCGAGAGACAGAAGGTCAGCAATGAAGGGACGAAGGTGGGAATTCGATGGAAGTCGAGACCTTTGTCTAAATTGTAGGATGTTGCGAGGTTCTTGTCTTTACCCTCATCCATGTCGACTGGGAAGTAGGCAAGTACGTCGCATAGCTGATGTAGTAAAACAAAAATATCGTTAATGTGTGGTTTTTCTTGATCTTTTCCCAAGGTTTTGTTTAAACATAAATTGTATGAGATTGGCGCGTCTGCACTTAGCCTCTACCAACGAAGTCCTACTCCCAACTCCACGTGGTGAAATCTGGGAGCCGAGCACCTTCGATCGAATATGGGGTAACCAATCCCCGTGGGACGTAGTTGGCGGCTGCAGACGAAAGAGGGGAGAGAGTGAGCCCCAGCGAGGTTACGACACCGGATAAGCCCGGACCTTCCGCCCGAGGGTTAAAGAATAGTCCCTGGCATCCCAGTTGAGGGTTGTGCTTGAGGTTAACTCCCTCACAACATAAAAAATTGTCAGAGACAAGCAACTGCCGGACGGAATTAACGTTGACGACCCCAGCAAACGATACAAGGACAACGATTTTCGGTTCTGCACGTGGAATGTAAGGTCGCTTAACAGACAACGTGCAGCCGAAGAACTCGCGGAGGCCCTGGAGTGCTACAAAGCAGACATTACCGCAATCCAGGAAGTGCAGTGGAATGGGTCGGGTAAACAGAGGACGAGATATCTGGTACGGTGATTGCAACAGGGAGAGGCGCTAATTTGGATGTGGATTTGTTGTTCTAGGCAGACTAAGGCAAAAAGTCTTCAGTTTTCTCTGTAAAAGCGAACGCCTCACAAGAATCCGCATCAAGGCTAAATTCGGGAACATCAGCCTGATTTGCGCCCACGCCCCGACAGAGGACAAAGATGACAACAGCAAGGATGACTTCTATGATCTCCTAGAAAGGACTTACGATCAGTGCCCCAGCTTCGACACCAAGATCGTTCTAGGAGATTTCAATGCAAAGCTGGGCAAGGAGGACATCCTTGCCAAAGTCATCGGGAAACACAGTCTGCTCGACACCACATCCGATAACGGACTCAGGCTGGTGGACTTTGTCACGGGACGTAATCTCTCTGTAGCTAGCACGCGGTTCCCACACCTCAACATCCATAAAGGGACCTGGCGGTCCCACGATCAATCAACCGTCAACCAGATTGATCATGTTGCGATCGACGTCAGGCACTCGAACGTTCCGAGGAGCCAACATCGACTCGGACCATTTCCTTGTTGTAGCCAAGGTATGAACTCGGATATCAAGAGACCAACGGAGTCGAGAAAGGACACCACGGTTTGACGTCGGAAAGCTACAATCGCAACGGACTGCTGGCATCTTTGCCGATCGAGTCTCCCGGAATCTGTCTCTAAGTTCGTCGCCGCAGAATTGAACACACAAATCGATCGAAGAAGATTGGAGGCGTTGTCAAGAAGCCATCAAGGATGCTGCCACTTATGTGCTGGGTTCTACGGCACCACCCAGAAAAAAACCCATGGTTTGACCACGAGTGCAGGCTGGCACATGCAGCGAAGCTGGAAGCCTATAAAGCAACGCTGCAACGAACAACGAGAGCTGTTCGTGAGCTCTACGAACAGAGACGAAGGGACGAGACCCGGCTTCTCAGGAGAAAGGAGAAAGAGCACGAGAAGCGCGCGATCGAGGAGATGGAGAGGTGCCACGGCTGGAACGATGTCCGAAAGTTTTACCAGAGGGCGAAACAGTTATCCAGTGGATGTAAGGTTCGGACAGAAGCCTGCTGGGAGGAGAATGGACAGTCGATACTGATAATTTGGAAGAACCATTTCTGCAGACTGCTGAAGTTCTTAGGAAGTCCTTCGTATCTTCGAGTGAAAAGCTCTGCGTGCAAACTTTGGTCCTGTTTGCGTTGATGGTTTTTGGAGGAGAAGATTCAACCACGAACTTTACGGGCTGTACAGCGACTAGTCAGGCGTCTTCGGATCAAATGTGCCAGCTGGAGAGGCTCTGGTTGAGGCCCAGGTCCATCTCAGACTGTAGCGCCAAATAAAGAAGAGCGAATTTTTACACGACTGGATGGCGCAGTTGATAAAGTGCGTGCCCCTGGTTAGCGGAGTTCCCGGTTCGAATCCCAGTGAGAGCAAAGTTAATACGCTTTTATCTGGTTTTCAAATCTGGTCCAGTCGCGATTTGCCGGCATTGGCACTGGAGTAGTCAATCAGTAGTCTGACTAGGGGTATCACAATGAACCAATATAGTCTAAGTGTGCTGGTGAATGCACCAGCAGCACCCTACCTAATCTAACCAAACAGTCGCTTTAAGTATGCTCTTTGTTCAAAGCAACAGCTGGTGAACCGCAAGCAAGTGCTCTTGGTCCTCATCTATACGTGATTCATACTTGTGATTTACCGCAAGACAACCGGTACCAGGCTCGGTACATTGCGACGATGCGACGTGCTGTAGGTCGGGTTGCCGAATGGAATGCATCTGAAGGAATAAGAGATTAACGAGATTGTGTCTTATGCAAGAGAACACTTCAAAATGGAGTTAAGATTATTGCTCGTATGCATATGAGCATGTTAAACGTAAACGAGGTTGATTATTGAGGAGTAACCTTGGACAGCAAACTCATCTGGAAAAAGCACACAGAAGAGGTAACCAGGAAAGCGACACGTGGTCCAACGATTTGTCAGAGCTTGGCGGGCAAATCCTGGGGATGCAACCCAAGGATCCTTACATCCATTGTCAGACCAACAATTACATACGGTCCAAGAGAACCAACCGGATCAGCGCTAGAGAGACATTCAACAAAGGTTGGCATGCCTCTGTGTTGTAGGGACTATGAGAGTGAGGTAAAAAATGGTCTCCAGCAGGGTGCCGTTAATTCGCCGATCCTGTTCAACATTTACTTGAGCGATCTGTTAAGTTCTCTTCCTCATGCAATTGCGTACGCCGATGACTTGATCGTGTACAGATCAGGCAAAAAGATCGAGGAAATCACTACTCTCACGCAGGGTGACTTCGATTCATTCATGAGAAGTTGCGATGACTGGAAGTTGAGTATCAACTTCCAGAAGTCGGAAACCATTCTGTTCAGGACGCCGTTGTATAAGGCCTCGGCGGATACGAAAAAGAATTGGCGTAAGTTCTCAATCGTTGGAAGACACGGGGAACCACTGGCGCAAAAGACTGTAGTCAGATACCTGGGGATCTGGCTAGATCAGTATCTATATTTTAACAAACATGTAGATGCTGCTCTGGCCAGAGCCAGAGGCGCTTTTGCCCTTACAAACAGACTGTTTTACAACAGCCAATTCGATGCAAGGGTGAAGGTCATCTGCTACATGGCGCTCATCCGGCCAATGTTCACCTATGGCTGTCCCGTGTGGTTCAACGTGAGTGCAAGCTTAATGGAAAGGATTCGGTTGTTCGAGAGGGCTTGTCTTAGGGCTTGCCTTCGCCTTTATCGAACCCCAGAGTCCCAGTACATAAAATTCTATTCCAATGAGGTCTTATACAATAGGGCAAACCTGATAAGGGTGGACAATTTCCTGGTGAAGTTGATTCGAGGTCACACTGCTAGAGCGATGAACTCGGTCAATAACTTGATCTCGGGGGCTTACTACCCCAATCCATTATACCACGAAAGGGTACGTCACAACGGCTTCGTCCCCCCAGAAGCATTTCTCCATCTAGATAAGCACAGTCTGATACAAGACGTAAATGCGGTGCCGCTCTCTACCACGTCGCCAGATCAACCGTGGATGGGCGACTTAACCACGACCGTTCCGTCGCACAACGAGCTGAGGAGGGTCTCCTCCGGCTCAGTACGGCGGTATCCAGGCGGGACATTCGAGAAGTTGCAATGCAGCACCAAAAGTTCTGGTGGCTGGGAAGCGAGGGAACTCCCTCCTCGAATCCTTTAGACCCCGGTTAGAAAGGTATTAGTATAATAAGGATATATTTCTTCTTATTATTCGTTAGGTTAGGTCGAAAGACATAGATTAAGATTAAGTTTAGCTTAGAGTGCCCGCCTAGGGCCAGTAAGTTAGAAATAAAAACATTGTTCGTCTAACTAGTTTTAAGCATTTTTGTGTAGTATGTAAGTTATTATGAATTAAATAATAAAAATGAATTTAAAAAAAAAAAAAAAAAAAGGGACTATGAGAACCTGCCCAACTGCTGCCATGAAGGTGCTACTGGAGCTGACTCAATTGCATCTGATGGCTCCAATGTGCAAATAAAACAATCATGAGAATGGCAAAATAAGGGATAGGAAAAGACGGGTGCATTACATCGAGACAATCCAATGCACTAGTCACAAGGCTACCACTACTGGCCATTTCGATGGATGACGCGATCAGGAAATCAATTTCCAAAAGGTGTTTACCATCAATCTCAGCCCCAAAAACGGACTGGATTTGGTAAAACGGTATATAGACGGATCAAGATCTGATGAAGGAACAGGGGCAGGAGTATAGGACAAAGTACTACGAACCCATGGGCAAACGCAGTCTGGTATGGTACACAGACGGATCTAAGGTGGATCCTGGAGTAGGGGCAGGAGTCTTTGGACCTAACACAGGCATTTCCGTACCAATGGGGCCGAGTCCTACAAACCCATGCCATCCTCAAAGGTTTGATACCCTTAATCAGATATTCTCTGACAGTCAAGAAGCACTCAAGGCGCTTTAGTTCAAACTAATGGACTCCAAAACTGCTTTAACGCTCTACAACCCCTTGCCAGGCACACCAAAGTGAAGCTTGGACGGGTCCTTGGACACAGGGGGATTCCAGGCAACGAATCCGCAGTTAACCTGGCGAGGGCTGGCTCGGAATATGCGTTCATCGGTCCTGAATCGTACTGTAAGTGCAGTTACAAGTCTGATTGAGGAATGGGAAAACAATCTTCACAAGCCTACCCGACTTTCTGCACATCCACTGTCTCCTCCCGAGTCACGTTCCTTCACTAACTGTAACCTCTTCGCTTGCTTCGCCGAAACGTGCAACAATCCTCAATTGAAACCCACCCCGCACCACACACCGCCAGCATAATGGATTCGATGGCAAGGGAGTCATTCTTCAGCAGCCACCAAAGCACCATCCAGCGCAATTCTCGAGCGTAGCCCCAAAACCAAAGAAGAGAGTGTCGTCATGCATGCGGCAACCGATTAGAGACTCAAAAACAAAAAAAAATATACGATCCCCGCACTCGAGGGTTATGTAAAGATAATCTCCGTCGCCCACCAGCGCCGTATCGCCGCTCCTTGAATCCCCCATGTGGAGCCCAGCGCGGCGTTCAAGCCAAGAGATTTCCCCGAGATAATAATCGTTCGCTTATGAATTGAAATCCAATCGAAAGTGAATCTAATGGACGCTCAGGTGGGCGCACCGCAATTGAGATTCGATTCGAAAGAAAAACAGTGCGTGTGTGTGTGCGTCAGTCTGACGCGATCGGTTTGACAAAACACGCCGATGACAGGTTTCATTTCGAATGTGTTAACTGCCGTTGAACGACGCAACGACGATGGCGACGGAGTCGATGTCGATTGGGATTAGAGATAAAATCGTTTCAATGCCGAACCAGATGTCAGATGTGAACAAACTTTCGTATAATAATTGAATTTTTGTGTGCCCGGGGTGTGAAATGCAAACACAAGGGGGATAGAGGCTTAATTGAACGAAATGCGACTGGTTTTGGATTGACGTCGATTTGATGAAATGTCAACCAAAGACTGAGGCGGCATGAATAGATTGTTGGCCTTGGATGACTTTGAAGTGTGTCACGATTCAGAGGACTTTTCGTCGCCACTGTACGCGGCACATTCAGCCTGAGCGTTGCACAACCAAAATTCCCACGTACCCCATTTCGAAATAGACCGCCAAACAATGGCTCGAGATCTGCACACCATCTCGCAGAGGACTTCTTGCGCGCCACGCTCGACTGACCAACGAAGCTGCGGCCGTGCCGCAACCAGGCCGCAATGCGACAACACAACAGACTCGAACAAGAACCAGAACCAGATAAACCAGCCAAGCCAGCGGCCACGGCTAAGTTATTCCAAAATGGACGTCGAAGTGTGGGCACGTCTAAGACGGTTCTATCGCCGATAGAGTACCATGGCGCACACGTGCTCCGTTATACGAGCGATTTCCCAACCGCCACCATGACGGATGGTTGCTTGTGGATGCATCCTTTCGCTGGGAGAACGCTCAAGTGTGGTGCTCGCCTGCAACGCTTCACCGACGCGACGTCGTCTATCTGCGGCTTCATCTTGTTGGTCAATTATATAATTTTGCTGTTGTTGCTGCTGCTTGCGTCTATTGTTCGGCACATCATCTGCGATATCAATTTGAATTGAGAGATGCACAGACACACGCGCGTTTGGCATTGGTAATGACATGCTTTGTCGTGGCATGATGCGATTCCCGATGAAATTGCAAATTACGGTGTCAAATTGACCGAGTGCAGGCATCTGCCTGGCTGTGTGCGAGAGAGTGTCGAGCTTCGACGATTCTTGGGAATTGGAGCAGATTAGGCGGCTCCCCCCCCCCCACGCCTATCGGTCGGGCGATGAGTTTCCGCAAACAATGAATGAAGGCTGCCGTCGTCGGAATTTATCAGTTCATGCCAATTTGATTTGTGATACGTCGACGGAGGGGAAGGGGCGTGGGGGGGGGGGGGAGTCTTTTGATGGTCAAGAGAAAGGGAATTGATTTTCAATCTGGTTGCCTGTCTGCATTCAAATCAGGTGTGAGCACAGCTAAATGAAGGAATAAGATGCTGCTCCCACCACCAGTGGTGGTAAACTTTCCCCACCCACTGTGACATAACCCGGAATCACTGGAGCGCACAAATGAACACACCTCAACTGAGTGAGATTCAAATTGAATTGCCATCGATGCGCTGCGTTGAGCAATGCTGGCCAAAACCACGATCGAAGCGTTAATTACACGCACCAAGATACAATCTTGGACGATGATTGATTGTGCTCCAGCCGTGAAGACTTGGACCACATCGACGTCGACTGTCGTCGGAGGTGGGGCACGGGCGGATGTGTTCAATTAGACACTCGCTCGATGTAATTACTTGGACAGAAACAGAGAAAAAATCGGACTGCTGCGGTGTTATTGTGAGCACAGCATGGAGCCGTGCAGCGCGCTATGACGCCTTGCATACGTCGCTTGGCATGATGGTTTGAATACATTTGTCTAAAGTGAGCAATTTATTACGGGAAGTTTTGAGGGAGAGAGAGAGGAGAGAGGAGAGAGGAGAGAGGAGAGAGGAGAGAGGAGAGAGGAGAGAGGAGAGAGGAGAGAGGAGAGAGGAGAGAGGAGAGAGGAGAGAGGAGAGAGGAGAGAGGAGAGAGGAGAGAGGAGAGAGGAGAGAGGAGAGAGGAGAGAGGAGAGGAGAGAGGAGAGAGGAGAGAGGAGAGAGGAGAGAGAGAGGAGAGAGGAGAGGAGAGGAGAGAGAGAGAGAGGAGAGAGGAGAGAGGAGAGGAGGAGAGAGGAGAGAGGAGAGAGGAGAGAGGAGAGAGGAGAGAGGAGTGAGAGAGAGGAGAGAGGAGAGAGGAGAGAGGAGAGAGGAGAGAGGAGAGAGGAGAGGAGGAGGAGAGAGGAGAGAGGAGAGAGGAGAGAGGGAGAGAGAGGAGAGAGGAGAGAGGAGAGAGGAGAGAGGAGAGAGGAGAGAGGAGAGAGGAGAGAGGAGAGAGGAGAGAGGAGAGAGGAGAGAGGAGAGAGGAGAGAGGAGAGGGAGAGAGGGAGAGGAGAGAGGAGAGGAGAGAGGAGAGAGGAGGAGAGAGGAGAGAGAGGAGGAGAGAGGAGAGAGGAGAGAGGAGAGAGGAGAGAGAGGAGAGGTCCCAGTTGTACCCCAAACACCGTGTGGAATAGACAGCCTTGGTTCGAAAACCTTGTTGATCAGGCCCAAATTCACAATGCCATCCATTACCTCTTGGGATGAGGAGGATGCTTCAAACTAAAGGGATTCTGAACGAACTCTGATCATCTTTAGCTCAGCAAGCGACTGCAACAGATTTCCCTTAGAGCATCTAGTCGTTCTCCCAGTTTCTGTGGAACATATGATAAACTCTTAAATTTCTAGTTCAACGAGGACCTATGGCACGATGTCGATGGCCTCTGGCTTGTGAAAGAGTAGTTCAAGTTTACAGGATGTCCGCCTTGCCACTCAATAATGACAAAGTGGCGATGGACAATCCAATGTGAACCTGGGCCTAACTTCAACGACAACCACTCGTGTTGTGCGTGCTATTGTCCTCTCTCGAGTGGAGAGGACCTTTACGCCAACTCCGAAGGGCAAAATTTGAGAAGCTTTATCTAAACAGTTTGCTCTCCCTGTGAGCATTGTTAGTGATTCAAAAAAGGTGGAGCCCTGAATTGTGAAAGTTTCTCATGTCGGTGATAACGACTGGATGGCGAAGTGGGTTCGAGGTCCCAGGTTCGAATTTACTAGCCTAACCTCTTGTCGGTGATAGAACCCAGAACATCCACCATAGGCCCCACGGACCTGCCAACCACTCCGCGACAGCTAAAACCACTTGCCATCCTACAAATTGGACCCCCCCTGGCTGTCAAACCTGCAACAACATTCCCACCTATGAATTCGAAATTGTGACACCTTTCTGTCGCCCATTTTAGACGCCATCCGCCGCCGACATGTGTTCACCTTCTCATCTCAAACTCCGGCAAAAACACACACAATTCCATTCCATTTCGTGGAACTGGTTCATTTCGCATTCATCTGCGATTTCTGCGAATCCCCACAAATCTCGCGCCCCCATCCGTCACCTCTTGCAAACTGGTTTGCATAAGAATTTCGCTTGCGGTTGTCATCACCCCGACCCCGAGGCCGAGACCGCCGACGGTGAACACATTCGAATTTCGTCTCCCCCCACATTGACAGTGACAGATGTCAACCTGTTCACGCAGATGCGAGTTCCAATTTGTGCGTGCGAAGAACCGCAAGACCGGCAGTCACCGCCGCGCCACACCGGAGAGTTCCTTTGATTTATGAACTCTCCTCACACGAGGCCCCCCGACCTGTCGTCGATTTAAACTGTATCGCCGCCAAACCAGTCGATGCATCTCTCCCTCCGCTTCCCTACACTAATTGATTAGGTTCGATGTCATCGTTATCACAGTTATGTCATGCAATTAACCGACGGAGACGCGATGGCGCATCGTCTCATCGTGCATTCCTTGAAGAGATTTCATTTCGATTCACCGTTAAACGGAAGAGTTGAACCGTTAATCTTGAAGCGACAACGAGTGCCAGAGTGCGAGTGTTTTCTTCATCATCCCCACCGTCGCGTCTGTTGTGATGATGGCTGCCGCTGGTGCTGCTGCCATCTTTGGACGAGATTTGAAGACCGTCAGCAACGTTACGCGACATGTAATTACGTCTGGTATGACCTGGGGCACGGCAAGACAACAACAGCCAGCATCCAATCCAATCTACAACTTAATTACTTTCACATCCAGCCGGCAGCCAGCCAGCCGACTCCCCGTGCGCGATCGGGCGTCCCGTCGCCGCCGCGAAAGACACACAAAACGTATGTACCCCGTACGGTGCGCCGTGTGACAGATGCATTTCGGTTTTTTCGCTGTGGTCTCCTTGCGGTGTCGGTGGTAATTAAAAAGGCATTACCCACAGGGAGACACGAAAAATCATAAATTGTCCGTCGGATAGGCTCGCCGCAGCAGAGACATGGGTTCGGTAAATTTGGAATGCCAACAAAGTGATTGCTCAAGGCTTGATTGAGACAGATGCACCGACGGTGGTCCAGCGGGCAGCGAAGTGTGCGTCTCATTAGATCGAGCTGGTCGATCAGTCATCGTCAAGCTGGCCATTTGGGCTTGGGCAATGCCGGATCTAATGAGGCAGCATGGTTGCAGCACGATCGACGGCAAGGCGCCATCTGCAAGTTGACCAAGAAGCTGTGGTGGGAGCCTTCGCTAAGTCTCCGTTTTCTCATCTCACAAGGAAATCCATTCGTCAGATTAACCAGGAAATTAGATCCAGCCCTCATTCCCACCGGAAGACAACCTCTGGACGCCCATTCGACTGGGTCAGACGACGCGTCCGTCTCTTCCGTGTGTACCACCACACGTCCATCCATCAGTCGCGGCGGAATGAGATTTGCAGAGACTGTAAGTCACAACGAGTGTATCGCGCGCCGACGTTCATTTCATGGGCAATTTTCTTCAGAGCGACGACGACGGAGGCTTCCACATCCTCGGATGGACGTCGCAACTAATTGCCTTCGTCGAATAAACCATTTCACACAAAAAAAGACAAGACGTTCGTCTTCCGCCATGCCGCCCCTCGCCGCCACCCTGGACCAAGTGGATTCATCGTCTCCAGTGATGGCACAACATTTTTGCATTTTTTTTCCGGCCCGCTCGCCGTAGCATGCACTTTGGTTACGTTTCAATTGGATTAGTGGATAATGGCGGAGAAGATGCTCTTTGGACGGCCGCACAACCGGTCGCTGGCGCTGAATGGGATCGTTTTTTTTTTTTTTCTTCCTCTTGCCTTGCCAGCAACTGTATGGCATTTAGCCGCAGAGAGAGAGGCCGCTTGGTGGTGTACAAATTTGGCGAATGGTTTATTGTGCATTTAGCGGCAGTCAATGGGACCGTCGCTGGATGGGCTTGTTAAGTTTCGGTTGTTGGCGTGTAAGACGTGATAGTCGTCGGCTCCTGTGGAGGAGTGGGTACACATGGGGAGTCTCAAGCGAGATGAATGGGACGATAAATTCGACATTTTAAGGCATGCCTTGGCAATGGTGGTGGAAGAAAGTGACAACAGATGATGACAGTTGAGGCGGTGAGCGCCAAAAGCATCCGGGTCTGAAGTGAATGTCCTCCTCTGGGGGTAGACAAGATTTGGAAAGTGATGACCTTTCAAGAACGTCCGTGTGCTTGAGGAGGCGTTTTTACTACAAAATGTCTGCGAGTCCCCGCAGTGCTTCTGCAGAAGAGGCTCCGAGTCGGAGAATTGCCGTGACGCGAGACTCTGTGATAGGAGAATGAGACATTTTTGAGGTTTTCATTGGTTTTTAGAAAGCTTTGATTACATCAACACACTCAAGAATAGTAAACTCAGGTGCCTTATGTACTTTTGAGGTGAGTAACGTAACGGCGTGACGTTTTGTGACGGTCTCATAGTTTGGATTAACTATGAGGCCATCGTGGGCACTGAGAATTGAGACGTTTGCGGAGAAGAACGACGCGACAGTTTTTGATGCGAACTTATTTTTAAGAGTAACGTAACGGCGTGACGTTTTGTGACGAACTCATAATTAATCTAGAGACGTGTCGACACATTAAATTATTCGCTACATAGTGCGGCGGGACGCAGTGATGTTTTGTGATGACAAATTGATTTGTGCAAACACCGCCAAAGTTACTGGTCAACTTTGAAAAGAAAAAAAAACAATAAATTTGGATCAAATCATGTGACGCTTCTGTTTAGCGATATTTTTTCTCTGTGCCAGATGACTTTTTGCATACAACATCATGAAGTTTCCTAGTCACAGTCACAAATTTTTAAGTTACGTTGTGTTTAAGAGCGTGACGTGACGCTGTAAACTCCTAAGATGGCTAGGCCATATAGAGCGCATGGAGAACACTGGTCCAGATCGGAAAGTCGTCGACTCCGAAACGCAACAGAGAACGCGCACGGCACTTATGGCGGATCCATCTGGAGAAGGACCTTAATCAAATTGGGATGCGCTTTTGAAGACAGCTGGCTAAAAATCATACCAGCTGGAGGTTAAAGACCGAGACTTCTTGGTTGAGGCCCAGGTCCACCCCAGAATGTAGCGTCACCAGAAAAACGCTGTGACACATTGTAAGGCAAAGCATTTTTCTATTTTATTCAAAAAACTTGCGGTAGTGAATATCCCGTGAAACCGAATATTCCAGCTTTGACTGTTGCGTGACGCCGTTAAATTTTGTGACGTGACGTTCTCTAAGTGATCGTCCCAGACACCGTCGTCTTTTAAAAAACGATGACGTGGGGTTGTGACACGCGAATGTTCTTATTCTCGAATACCTTTGTCTCTCTGACTGGAAATTGAGTTTTATTACAATGAGCGTCACGTGACGCAGTGACGTTATTCGAATGACTTGTCGCGACGATGCACTTTCAGTTGAACAACGAAACTAGTATAAGCATAGAAATACCGCATGCATGAGGATACCGTGGTAGCTAGTCTAGAATTGAACTTCTTTGGTTTTTGTGACGGTGTGACGTTTTGCAATTGGCATCGTGTAATCTCCTTCAATGTGGGCTAAAACATCACAAGTGACTCAGAGAAGAAGTAACACCACTGAAACAAGCAAAAAGACAGAATAAGTGGTGCTTTGACGATGCTTATAAAACGTGTCGTTGTGATGGTTCGATCACACCGATGCTTGAAATGCTTTACATGTTAAGCAGATCCCTTCAATCGATCGAACCGTCTCGCTAAGAAGAAGTGTGTTCAGAAGTTGTTATCGCTATAAATATGAGTTTGTCTCGTGAATTATTTTGGAATGAAAAAAGTGACGGTTTAACGTGACAATATGTCACTATTTGCTTATGTAAATTTTGGAAATCATTGGATCCGTAATTTGTTCAGATCTCCACGATTGAAGAGAAAAAGTTAATTTTGTTTGCCTCAAGAGACGTTTCAGTGTTACGTGACGTTTCAGCGTAACGTGACGTTTTCCTTGTAACCACGAGTCACGAATTGGATTTGCATTCCTATAATGCCCTAGTTTGGTGTAAAACAAACATCTCATTATTCACCGTCACGTGACGTTCTCGATAAAGTGGGGCCTACTTCGCCATTAAATTCACGTGACGCCACAAAGTGACGATCAAGGGGAAAAATAGTGACGACGGCGAAAAATGTGTCTTTATGCGTCACACGTCACACCGTAACGCGTAACGTCCCAATATGTTGTCGCCATACCAGTTTTCAGAGCATTTCTCAGAACATTAATACACTCCAACCGAAATATACTTCTTTAGACGGCGCTACTTTCGTAGATGGACATATGCCTTAGTCAACATGCCTCTCCAAATAGCACAGTCTTGAGCAGGCTGCCTCCAGTTTCGTAAACCTAGCTAACCGATGGCTTTTCCAGCTGAGCACGCCATTGGAGGCGAACTTTTCCTCCCCCAAAGGACATTTGTGGCTGAAATAGCGTCATTGTAACGTGATATCGTCACGTGACGGTGATGTCAATTCCTCCGATTGTGATACTGGAATGTATCACACTTCATCGGCGCGGTCTAAAAGCTTTTCTAGACGCCTTCTCCCAGTCTCCCACCAACTCATCGCTGAAGTTGTAACAAAGTGCCATTTTGCTGATTGACGGACACCTCTTGGATGTTTTGTGGTCATTGCCGCCACACCAGAGTGCAGATGAGGTCAAGCAAAGACTCGGATTTTGTTTTGTTCCACCAGAAGCACAGATGACACGCAGATAGAGCAGATCCGATGAGATCATCACCCATCCGCTGATGGAATACGAAACTGATTTCCAAACCTCTCACTCGACCGTTCGATTTTGTTTACAACAACCGCTCGGACAGCTTCGAGATAGGTTCGTCGGTTCAATCGAAAACAAATTATCTCAAGTAGATACAATTATAACTTCGTCTCGAGCGCTTTGCAGCTTCCACAGCGAGCACCGCAGCAGCTGTCACTTTGAACCGTGAAGTAGACGACAAAAGGGCAATCTAACGAGTATCCAAACCATCGACACGCTCTAGACTCTCGACTCGCTTAAGTAGATTCAGATATGGTAATTGAAGTGTATCTCAATCCTCACCGACGTCGTCGTCCATAAATATTGATGAAGGTCAAGCCAGGCAGACAAAGGCGAAAAGAAAAACGAACGATTTACATCCAAATGACGCGCTCTCAATTCGTATCCGTTGGTTTGAGATGTTTTTTTTTTCTTTTTTTCTTTCATTTTTCAGCTTGTTATCACTTCGAGATACATTTGCTTTGTCTCTTTATCTGCGCGAGTCCAAAGTGTTGACCGTATTTGTCGGAATTGTTGTCGATTTGGTGCGGATTTGTTCAATTTTTGAAGGTTACCCGGCACACAGACGACTTGTGTATCTTGTATCTGAGAGGTTCTCGGTGTGGTGCGGGGCAAATTATATCGCCTTGGCAGACGTCCCAAATGGAAAAGTATACGTCGTCTGTCAGGGTTGGGGCCCACACATGCCACCCGCACATCCTCAAGCATGGCAGACAGCGGGTGGGGCTGGGACGAGTTCAATATCTCACATCCTGGCGCCGGGAATGATGTAAAAGATGTGCTCACCTCGAGTATAATCTGATGTCGCCTTCCATTGGACCGTGCGACTATAGGGGGGGAGTGGATGTGACGAGAGTTGGCGAATAAATCACATTAAGGAGGTGTCTATGCTCTTTTGCGATTCCTTACGGTTGTGGGTTATGCTTCCAGGAAGGAGTGTCTTTGAAAATTTGGGTTGACGTGAGAGGCTGGAGAGGGCGGGCGGGCGGCGCGCTTCAAGGAAGTGATTCTCGCTCCATCACCACGCCTCTGATTGAGACATTGACAACCCTCGGAAGGATGAAGCCGGCTGCTGAAACTAATTAAGGCATCCTCATTCGGGACGGTGACAGGCACAGACAGCCTTTGTCTTGTGTAATCATGTGCGGCCACGTGTTCATTTGGCGCACAGGAGGCTGTCTTGTTTCTTTGCTTCTAATCAACCTCGATTTTGACAGAGGGAATGTGACACTAGAGAGGCGGGTTTGGCACCGATAATGCAAGCCTTAGCAGCCAATTTCTTGAGTGTGACGGGACATGCTTGAATGTGGTATCGTGATAACGAGCCCCGTCGCAGTTCTGTAAGATGTGACGTGACGTGACGAAGAAGGTCTTCGAATCCGAGCCTCCTGGTTGGAGAAGAATAGACCAAGTAATCGCGGATGCAAGACAGCTTGGTCTTGACGACTGGAAGTAGCGTGCCCAGGACCGTCAGCGATTGCTCCGGCTCTGACCCTACATGCATCACAAAGTGACGTAGGGCGATTTTGTAGTTTATGACTTGATCTAAAGGATGGTGTTCGAGAATGGACAGATCTACCGTTATAAGGGTATAATTTTTAATGAATAAGGCACTTTTCGTAATAAAATAAGTTTAATTATCGACTTGCCGACAATGGAGGGTGATGAAAACTTGCACAATGTAAATTCACGTTAAGAGCAACAATTCAGATCGACCTTCCTTCAAGGCCGATGTAAAATTTCATATAATTTACGGCAGAGAAACAAATTTCCCTGTTTTTGTCAAAAATTTGCCCAAATAACGGTCGGATCGGGAATTTTCCAATTCCATCCTCTAGATCAAGTCATAAGCTACAAAAAATTGTTCTGGTTTTTTTTCGTAGGACTCACCGTTCTCGAGATATCGACTGTCAAAAGTTCCATTGGAACCGCCAGAACCCCTACAGATGTCGATTTTTCTACGTTGAAAAAGTCATGAGTGTTGGGCTTACTTTGCTTATATCTTAAAAACCGTGCGTCCTACGGCAAAGTGACTGAGACCGATTTTGTAGCTTATGACTTGATCTAAAGGATGGTGTTGGAGAATGGACAGATCTACCGTTATAAGGGTATAATTTTTAATGAATAAGGCAGTTTTCGTAATAAAATAAGTTTAATTATCGACTTGCCGACAATGGAGGGTGATGAAAACTTGCACAATGTAAATTCACGTTAAGAGCAACAATTCAGATCGACCTTCCTTCAAGGCCGATGTAAAATTTCATATAATTTACGGCAGAGAAACAAATTTCCCTGTTTTTGTCAAAAATTTGCCCAAATAACGGTCGGATCGGGAATTTTCCAATTCCATCCTCTAGATCAAGTCATAAGCTACAAAAAATTGTTCTGGTTTTTTTTCGTAGGACTCACCGTTCTCGAGATATCGACTGTCAAAAGTTCCATCGGAACCGCCAGAACCCCTACAGATGTCGATTTTTGTACATTGAAAAAGTCATGAATGTTGGGCTTACTTTGCTTATATCTTAAAAACCGTGCGTCCTACGGCAAAGTGACTGAGACCGATTTTGTAGCTTATGACTTGATCTAAAGGATGGTGTTGGAGAATGGACAGATCTACCGTTATAAGGGTATAATTTTTAATGAATAAGGCACTTTTCGTAATAAAATAAGTTTAATTATCGACTTGCCGACAATGGAGGGTGATGAAAACTTGCACGATGTAAATTCACGTTAAGCGCAACAATTCAGATCGACCTTCCTTCAAGGCCGATGTAAAATTTCATATAATTTACGGCAGAGAAACAAATTTCCCTGTTTTTGTCAAAAATTTGCCCAAATAACGGTCGGATCGGGAATTTCCCAATTCCATCCTCTAGATCAAGTCATAAGCTACAAAAAATTGTACTGGTTTTTTTTCGTAGGACTCACCGTTCTCGAGATATCGACTGTCAAAAGTTCCAGCGGAACCGCCAGAACCCCTACAGATGTCGATTTTTCTACATTGAAAAAGTCATGAATGTTGGGCTTACTTTGCTTATATCTTAAAAACCTCGCGTCCTACGGCAAAGTGACTGAGACCGATTTTGTAGCTTATGACTTGATCTAAAGGATGGTGTTGGAGAATGGACAGATCTACCGTTATAAGGGTATAATTTTTAATGAATAAGGCACTTTTCGTAATAAAATAAGTTTAATTATCGACTTGCCGACAATGGAGGGTGATGAAAACTTGCACAATGTAAATTCACGTTAAGAGCAACAATTCAGATCGACCTTCCTTCAAGGCCGATGTAAAATTTCATATAATTTACGGCAGAGAAACAAATTTCCCTGTTTTTGTCAAAAATTTGCCCAAATAACGGTCGGATCGGGAATTTTCCAATTCCATCCTCTAGATCAAGTCATAAGCTACAAAAAATTGTTCTGGTTTTTTTTCGTAGGACTCACCGTTCTCGAGATATCGACTGTCAAAAGTTCCATTGGAACCGCCAGAACCCCTACAGATGTCGATTTTTCTACGTTGAAAAAGTCATGAGTGTTGGGCTTACTTTGCTTATATCTTAAAAACCGTGCGTCCTACGGCAAAGTGACTGAGACCGATTTTGTAGCTTATGACTTGATCTAAAGGATGGTGTTGGAGAATGGACAGATCTACCGTTATAAGGGTATAATTTTTAATGAATAAGGCACTTTTCGTAATAAAATAAGTTTAATTATCGACTTGCCGACAATGGAGGGTGATGAAAACTTGCACAATGTAAATTCACGTTAAGAGCAACAATTCAGATCGACCTTCCTTCAAGGCCGATGTAAAATTTCATATAATTTACGGCAGAGAAACAAATTTCCCTGTTTTTGTCAAAAATTTGCCCAAATAACGGTCGGATCGGGAATTTTCCAATTCCATCCTCTAGATCAAGTCATAAGCTACAAAAAATTGTTCTGGTTTTTTTTCGTAGGACTCACCGTTCTCGAGATATCGACTGTCAAAAGTTCCATCGGAACCGCCAGAACCCCTACAGATGTCGATTTTTCTACATTGAAAGAGTCATGAATGTTGGGCTTACTTTGCTTATATCTTAAAAACCGCGCGTCCTACGGCAAAGTGACTGAGACCGATTTTGTAGCTTATGACTTGATCTAAAGGATGGTGTTGGAGAATGGACAGATCTACCGTTATAAGGGTATAATTTTTAATGAATAAGGCACTTTTCGTAATAAAATAAGTTTAATTATCGACTTGCCGACAATGGAGGGTGATGAAAACTTGCACAATGTAAATTCACGTTAAGAGCAACAATTCAGATCGACCTTCCTTCAAGGCCGATGTAAAATTTCATATAATTTACGGCAGAGAAACAAATTTCCCTGTTTTTGTCAAAAATTTGCCCAAATAACGGTCGGATCGGGAATTTTCCAATTCCATCCTCTAGATCAAGTCATAAGCTACAAAAAATTGTTCTGGTTTTTTTTCGTAGGACTCACCGTTCTCGAGATATCGACTGTCAAAAGTTCCATCGGAACCGCCAGAACCCCTACAGATGTCGATTTTTCTACGTTGAAAAAGTCATGAATGTTGGGCTTACTTTGCTTATATCTTAAAAACCGTGCGTCCTACGGCAAAGTGACTGAGACCGATTTTGTAGCTTATGACTTAATCTAAAGGATGGTGTTGGGGAATGGACAGATCTACCGTTATAAGGGTATAATTTTTAATGAATAAGGCAGTTTTCGTAATAAAATAAGTTTAATTATCGACTTGCCGACAATGGAGGGTGATGAAAACTTGCACAATGTAAATTCACGTTAAGAGCAACAATTGAGATCGACCTTCCTTCAAGGCCGATGTAAAATTTCATATAATTTACGGCAGAGAAACAAATTTCCCTGTTTTTGTCAAAAATTTGCCCAAATAACGGTCGGATCGGGAATTTTCCAATTCCATCCTCTAGATCAAGTCATAAGCTACAAACAATTGTACCGGTTTTTTTTTCGTAGGACTCACCGTTCTTGAGATATCGACTGTCAAAAGTTCCATCGGAACCGCCAGAACCCCTACAGATGTCGATTTTTCTACATTGAAAAAGTCATGAATGTTGGGCTTACTTTGCTTATATCTTAAAAACCGTGCGTCCTACGGCAAAGTAACTGACACCGATTTTGTAGCTTATGACTTGATCTAAAGGATGGTGTTGGAGAATGGACAGATCTACCGTTATAAGGGTATAATTTTTAATGAATAAGGCAGTTTTCGTAATAAAATAAGTTTAATTATCGACTTGCCGACAATGGAGGGTGATGAAAACTTGCACAATGTAAATTCACGTTAAGAGCAACAATTCAGATCGACCTTCCTTCAAGGCCGATGTAAAATTTCATATAATTTACGGCAGAGAAACAAATTTCCCTGTTTTTGTCAAAAATTTGCCCAAATAACGGTCGGATCGGGAATTTTCCAATTCCATCCTCTAGATCAAGTCATAAGCTACAAAAAATTGTTCTGGTTTTTTTTCGTAGGACTCACCGTTCTCGAGATATCGACTGTCAAAAGTTCCATTGGAACCGCCAGAACCCCTACAGATGTCGATTTTTCTACGTTGAAAAAGTCATGAGTGTTGGGCTTACTTTGCTTATATCTTAAAAACCGTGCGTCCTACGGCAAAGTGACTGAGACCGATTTTGTAGCTTATGACTTGATCTAAAGGATGGTGTTGGAGAATGGACAGATCTACCGTTATAAGGGTATAATTTTTAATGAATAAGGCAGTTTTCGTAATAAAATAAGTTTAATTATCGACTTGCCGACAATGGAGGGTGATGAAAACTTGCACAATGTAAATTCACGTTAAGAGCAACAATTCAGATCGACCTTCCTTCAAGGCCGATGTAAAATTTCATATAATTTACGGCAGAGAAACAAATTTCCCTGTTTTTGTCAAAAATTTGCCCAAATAACGGTCGGATCGGGAATTTTCCAATTCCATCCTCTAGATCAAGTCATAAGCTACAAAAAATTGTTCTGGTTTTTTTTCGTAGGACTCACCGTTCTCGAGATATCGACTGTCAAAAGTTCCATTGGAACCGCCAGAACCCCTACAGATGTCGATTTTTCTACGTTGAAAAAGTCATGAGTGTTGGGCTTACTTTGCTTATATCTTAAAAACCGTGCGTCCTACGGCAAAGTGACTGAGACCGATTTTGTAGCTTATGACTTGATCTAAAGGATGGTGTTGGAGAATGGACAGATCTACCGTTATAAGGGTATAATTTTTAATGAATAAGGCAGTTTTCGTAATAAAATAAGTTTAATTATCGACTTGCCGACAATGGAGGGTGATGAAAACTTGCACAATGTAAATTCACGTTAAGAGCAACAATTCAGATCGACCTTCCTTCAAGGCCGATGTAAAATTTCATATAATTTACGGCAGAGAAACAAATTTCCCTGTTTTTGTCAAAAATTTGCCCAAATAACGGTCGGATCGGGAATTTTCCAATTCCATCCTCTAGATCAAGTCATAAGCTACAAAAAATTGTTCTGGTTTTTTTTCGTAGGACTCACCGTTCTCGAGATATCGACTGTCAAAAGTTCCATTGGAACCGCCAGAACCCCTACAGATGTCGATTTTTCTACGTTGAAAAAGTCATGAATGTTGGGCTTACTTTGCTTATATCTTTAAAACCGCGCGTCCTACGGCAAAGTGACTGAGACCGATTTTGTAGCTTATGACTTGATCTAAAGGATGGTGTTGGAGAATGGACAGATCTACCGTTATAAGGGTATAATTTTTAATGAATAAGGCAGTTTTCGTAATAAAATAAGTTTAATTATCGACTTGCCGACAATGGAGGGTGATGAAAACTTGCACAATGTAAATTCACGTTAAGAGCAACAATTCAGATCGACCTTCCTTCAAGGCCGATGTAAAATTTCATATAATTTACGGCAGAGAAACAAATTTCCCTGTTTTTGTCAAAAATTTGCCCAAATAACGGTCGGATCGGGAATTTTCCAATTCCATCCTCTAGATCAAGTCATAAGCTACAAAAAATTGTTCTGGTTTTTTTTCGTAGGACTCACCGTTCTCGAGATATCGACTGTCAAAAGTTCCATTGGAACCGCCAGAACCCCTACAGATGTCGATTTTTCTCCGTTGAAAAAGTCATGAATGTTGGGCTTACTTTGCTTATATCTTAAAAACCGTGCGTCCTACGGCAAAGTGACTGAGACCGATTTTGTAGCTTATGACTTGATCTAAAGGATGGTGTTGGAGAATGGACAGATCTACCGTTATAAGGGTATAATTTTTAATGAATAAGGCACTTTTCGTAATAAAATAAGTTTAATTATCGACTTGCCGACAATGGAGGGTGATGAAAACTTGCACAATGTAAATTCACGTTAAGCGCAACAATTCAGATCGACCTTCCTTCAAGGCCGATGTAAAATTTCATATAATTTACGGCAGAGAAACAAATTTCCCTGTTTTTGTCAAAAATTTGCCCAAATAACGGTCGGATCGGGAATTTTCCAATTCCATCCTCTAGATCAAGTCATAAGCTACAAAAAATTGTTCCGGTTTTTTTTCGTAGGACTCACCGTTCTCGAGATATCGACTGTCAAAAGTTCCATTGGAACCGCCAGAACCCCTACAGATGTCGATTTTTCTACGTTGAAAAAGTCATGAGTGTTGGGCTTACTTTGCTTATATCTTAAAAACCGTGCGTCCTACGGCAAAGTGACTGAGACCGATTTTGTAGCTTATGACTTGATCTAAAGGATGGTGTTGGAGAATGGACAGATCTACCGTTATAAGGGTATAATTTTTAATGAATAAGGCACTTTTCGTAATAAAATAAGTTTAATTATCGACTTGCCGACAATGGAGGGTGATGAAAACTTGCACAATGTAAATTCACGTTAAGAGCAACAATTCAGATCGACCTTCCTTCAAGGCCGATGTAAAATTTCATATAATTTACGGCAGAGAAACAAATTTCCCTGTTTTTGTCAAAAATTTGCCCAAATAACGGTCGGATCGGGAATTTTCCAATTCCATCCTCTAGATCAAGTCATAAGCTACAAAAAATTGTTCTGGTTTTTTTTCGTAGGACTCACCGTTCTCGAGATATCGACTGTCAAAAGTTCCATCGGAACCGCCAGAACCCCTACAGATGTCGATTTTTCTACGTTGAAAAAGTCATGAATGTTGGGCTTACTTTGCTTATATCTTAAAAACCGTGCGTCCTACGGCAAAGTAACTGACACCGATTTTGTAGCTTATGACTTGATATAGAGGATGAATTTGGAGAATGGACAAATTGACGGTTATAAGGGCATAAAAGCGAATAGCCATAAGCATCTCGAATTCGAAAGTGGATACACTTGCTTCTAGAATCTAGAGACAAACTAACATCCATATATGTAGACATTTCGCTCCCACTTAAGTAAGCAGCTGAAAGAACTCAAAGAAACTGGCCGCAAATGTGAGAAGTGTGTGCATTCCAATCCCATTCAAGTCTCAAAACTCCACGCCCGATCCTGTTGAGTGGACATTTGGGGCAACAGGAGTCTATTCAGGCATTGACCAGCGCCTCTGGTACAGGATTCCCCCACAATCACCACTCAATAACCATGTTTCACCTTCAGTGAAATTAATTTCGTCATTTTCCTTTCCTCGACCTCGAGGCGGAACACAGCACTTGCTCCCTGTTTACCAGCACTTATCCAATTTAGTTCGCATTAAATACAACCTTCTCGGCGCAACTAACCCGTCTAAGGTCGCACGCAACGCTGCCATCCCACAAGCCACCAATTTGTTACGACTTTTACCACAAATATGCCGCATTGCTGAGCAGACCCCGCTCGCTCAGCACCCAGCAGTCTAATTGAATCGACACGACTCTCGGGTGAGCTACCAAATTGCCTCAAACAGGCACACATTTCGACACACTTCGACGGCGGATAGCCCGTCATTAGTGGCCGCAGACACGAACCTCAGCCCGGAGAGTAACACCAAATCGCACTGCGCAATGCAACGCTGCTGCCCCGCCCGACTCATCAAGTGGCCCACAGACCCCCGAAGAGAATCATGGCGCAACGCGACCTCACCAACACACAAATGTCATTAGATTCAGTTTGGGACAAACGAATTCGGAACAACCGTTGCCCCTCCACCTCACCTCCGCCAACTGGACGTCAAGACCGCGGGCCAAGAGATCATCACAAAACGAGTGAGTGCCGGTGAAATCGGGATGGAGCGTCTAGAAGTAACGTGGTCCGTCATTAATCACCCATGCAAAAGATGCGCACTGGCCGTGGTTCATCAACCGGACTAACAAACGAACGCGGACCCTTCCGTCGCCGCTGCCACGGCCCCGGCCATCGTTCGTCTTCTGACTCGGAGAATGCGGCACTCGACAGCCGACCACGAGATTCTTATGCTAAATGGGCGCAAATCTCCATCATCTCTCCACCTCCGGATCGATTCTAGACAAACTGGTTTTTGGGACTGTTAGCACTAGCCATCGGTCAGGCCTCCCGCGCGTCCCCCTCTCGCGCGTGGCAGGGATAATTAAGTTGAACGGGCACTGGCCGTCGAGTGTTTATTGGGTGATAAGACTAGAGGTTCTGGAGAAACCGCTTATGGAAATGGTTCATTCCGAGGCCGCCGACGAGACGAGGTGGAAGATGGGTCGCAGAGAGGATGCGAGTACCAGGAGCCGATGAGACGCAGTGACTTACGCAGCGCGAGGCGATCGAAGAAAGGTGCGTGGATTCAGAATGAATTCTGATTGGGAATCGATGCGGAGTTGAGATATGGGGGAGTTCTAGTTTGTCTAGGGACCTGTTTGATGGCACAAAGCTCACTCGAGAATTGGGGTTTATGTCAGACGGTCGTCGGCGATGAGGGCATTTTCACTTTAAGACCTGATTGATGAATGAACGAGTGGTTTTGTTGTTTTACAACTTTTGACCGAGAGAGACCTTTAATGGGTGCTGCTGGCTTTGGGAGAGGGAGAGGTCTTCAAGTGGCAGCTGGTGACTACGTGAATGTGAATCTTTTTCTGAAAATGTGGATTTTTCAAGGTTTATGTGGAGAAGTTGGCGTTTGAGTGGAATGCCACAAGGGTGTCGATTGGAGCTTGTGCTTTTTTTATGAGGCATTCCGCAAATATTACTCGAATTCCAGATGAACAGGCTCAAGGGCGAAGAGATACTGAATGTCTCGATTTATTGAGTGGGACGCCACAAGAGTGTGTACTAAAGCCTTCGCTTTTTCTACTTCTTTGTCCGTTCTCTTAAGAGGCATCCTCTTCCACCCGAAGTAGACCAAGGCCCAAGAGACTCTGAAAATCTCGATTTATCAAGCGGGACGCCACAAGAGTGTGTACTAAAGCCTTCGCTTTTTCTACTTCTTTGTCCGTTCTCTTAAGAGGCATCCTCTTCCACCCGAACTAGACCAAGGACCAAGAGACTCTGAAAATCTCGATTTATCAAGCGGGACGCCACAAGAGTGTGTACTAAAGCCTTCGCTTTTTCTACTTCTTTGTCCGTTCTCTTAAGAGGCATCCTCTTCCACACGAACTAGACCAAGGCCCAAGAGACTCTGAAAATCTCGATTTATCAAGCGGGACGCCACAAGAGTGTGTACTAAAGCCTTCGCTTTTTCTACTTCTTTGTCCGTTCTCTTAAGAGGCATCCTCTTCCACACGAACTAGACCAAGGCCCAAGAGACTCTGAAAATCTCGATTTATCAAGCGGGACGCCACAAGAGTGTGTACTAAAGCCTTCGCTTTTTCTACTTCTTTGTCCGTTCTCTTAAGAGGCATCCTCTTCCACCCGAACTAGACCAAGGCCCAAGAGACTCTGAAAATCTCGATTTATCAAGCGGGACGCCACAAGAGTGTGTACTAAAGCCTTCGCTTTTTCTACTTCTTTGTCCGTTCTCTTAAGAGGCATCCTCTTCCACCCGAACTAGACCAAGGCCCAAGAGACTCTGAAAATCTCGATTTATCAAGCGGGACGCCACAAGAGTGTGTACTAAAGCCTTCGCTTTTTCTACTTCATTGTCCGTTCTCTTAAGAGGCATCCTCTTCCACCCGAACTAGACCAAGGCCCAAGAGACTCTGAAAATCTCGATTTATCAAGCGGGACGCCACAAGAGTGTGTACTAAAGCCTTCGCTTTTTCTACTTCTTTGTCCGTTCTCTTAAGAGGCATCCTCTTCCACCCGAACTAGACCAAGGCCCAAGAGACTCTGAAAATCTCGATTTATCAAGCGGGACGCCACAAGAGTGTGTACTAAAGCCTTCGCTTTTTCTACTTCTTTGTCCGTTCTCTTAAGAGGCATCCTCTTCCACCCGAACTAGACCAAGGCCCAAGAGACTCTGAAAATCTCGATTTATCAAGCGGGACGCCACAAGAGTGTGTACTAAAGCCTTCGCTTTTTCTACTTCTTTGTCCGTTCTCTTAAGAGGCATCCTCTTCCACCCGAACTAGACCAAGGCCCAAGAGACTCTGAAAATCTCGATTTATCAAGCGGGACGCCACAAGAGTGTGTACTAAAGCCTTCGCTTTTTCTACTTCATTGTCCGTTCTCTTAAGAGGCATCCTCTTCCACCCGAACTAGACCAAGGCCCAAGAGACTCTGAAAATCTCGATTTATCAAGCGGGACGCCACAAGAGTGTGTACTAAAGCCTTCGCTTTTTCTACTTCTTTGTCCGTTCTCTTAAGAGGCATCCTCTTCCACCCGAACTAGACCAAGGCCCAAGAGACTCTGAAAATCTCGATTTATCAAGCGGGACGCCACAAGAGTGTGTACTAAAGCCTTCGCTTTTTCTACTTCTTTGTCCGTTCTCTTAAGAGGCATCCTCTTCCACCCGAACTAGACCAAGGCCCAAGAGACTCTGAAAATCTCGATTTATCAAGCGGGACGCCACAAGAGTGTGTACTAAAGCCTTCGCTTTTTCTACTTCTTTGTCCGTTCTCTTAAGAGGCATCCTCTTCCACCCGAACTAGACCAAGGCCCAAGAGACTCTGAAAATCTCGATTTATCAAGCGGGACGCCACAAGAGTGTGTACTAAAGCCTTCGCTTTTTCTACTTCTTTGTCCGTTCTCTTAAGAGGCATCCTCTTCCACCCGAACTAGACCAAGGCCCAAGAGACTCTGAAAATCTCGATTTATCAAGCGGGACGCCACAAGAGTGTGTACTAAAGCCTTCGCTTTTTCTACTTCTTTGTCCGTTCTCTTAAGAGGCATCCTCTTCCACCCGAACTAGACCAAGGCCCAAGAGACTCTGAAAATCTCGATTTATCAAGCGGGACGCCACAAGAGTGTGTACTAAAGCCTTCGCTTTTTCTACTTCTTTGTCCGTTCTCTTAAGAGGCATCCTCTTCCACCCGAACTAGACCAAGGACCAAGAGACTCTGAAAATCTCGATTTATCAAGCGGGACGCCACAAGAGTGTTGACTAAAGCCTTCGCTTTTTCTACTTCTTTGTCCGTTCTCTTAAGAGGCATCCTCTTCCACCCGAACTAGACCAAGGCCCAAGAGACTCTGAAAATCTCGATTTATCAAGCGGGACGCCACAAGAGTGTGTACTAAAGCCTTCGCTTTTTCTACTTCTTTGTCCGTTCTCTTAAGAGGCATCCTCTTCCACCCGAACTAGACCAAGGACCAAGAGACTCTGAAAATCTCGATTTATCAAGCGGGACGCCACAAGAGTGTGTACTAAAGCCTTCGCTTTTTCTACTTCTTTGTCCGTTCTCTTAAGAGGCATCCTCTTCCACCCGAACTAGACCAAGGCCCAAGAGACTCTGAAAATCTCGATTTATCAAGCGGGACGCCACAAGAGTGTGTACTAAAGCCTTCGCTTTTTCTACTTCTTTGTCCGTTCTCTTAAGAGGCATCCTCTTCCACCCGAACTAGACCAAGGCCCAAGAGACTCTGAAAATCTCGATTAATCGAGCCCTTGGCTCAAGAATTGAGCCAAATTACACCGAATGCCTCAGGAGTGTGCTCCCCAGCCTGTGCCCTTTCCTTGCTCAGTGAAGTCTCGATTGAATGTCAAGGTTTAGCTTGTGACACACAAATGACCACGGCACAAAGCAAAAGTGAAACTGCCCTTCGAAAGTGTTCCAGACAAAGGTCCACACACAGAAATTAGTTCCACTCGAGGGCCGTGATTGATTTCTTTATCACCTCCCCTCCATCCCCATCCCCAATCAGTTCCGCTTTCCATTTCAATGCCAATTCGATGGCAATGCGGCTCGGCTGTCATCGATATCGAAATCGAAACCCAATGACACACTCTCCCCTCGGATGAGCGCGTCCAATTGACAACTAGAGCGGAATCCGTACTTGCGCTGGCCTTTCTTTTGTCTCACCTCACTCCCAGCCCGTCCACACACACACACACACACACACAGCGAGTGTCAAAGAGTCGAACGAAACCACTTGAGTCCCCCACTCGCCTGGGCATTGAACCACCATCACCAGCGGCACAATCAGTTGGAGACCAGTTTCGGACTGCAGCTGCTTCGTGCCTCATAGGCGTGTGCATTCCGGTTCTGTGGGCCGGGAAGCCAGTGCCGACCGCTCAATCCACGCGCAAGTGCAATCGCTTTATCGCTCCCAATAGCGTGTGCGTGTGTGTAGTGATGTGAGCTTGGTCTGGCCCGCGCGAACGGTTGGAATCCATGTCCACGCTTCTGCGTGGGTGATGTTGTGTTTGGACAGATATCTGATATGACGAACGCCCACAGGAGAGCGAGGGCAGCGGCCTGAAGGACGTTGCGATGCGATGCGAGGAGGAAGTGAACAGTGGTCAACTGAACGCGCTGCTTGACATATCCGGCGTTAAATGGCGGATTAAACGCCCGAAATGGTTGTTCGATTTGTCTTGTTTGAGTGGCGGACTGCTGCCGGAAAACGCGACATGGGAGGCGCAACTGGTCCGGCTGACAAATTGCTGATGCCGAGCCTGGACAAGGCCGATGGAGACTGGTGAAATGGTTTGCGAATGCATTGTGGACAAGATCGATTGGGCATTTGTGTCAACATGAGGTGCAGAGCGACGGAACTGGTACTAGAGCTTCTTTCTGGCAAACGAAGTTTAGTGAATGACATGCCAAGGGGGATGGTGTTTCAGAGGCAGTGTCTCAATGGAGTCGAACAGGCTTCCAGTCCAATTCGAAGTCAGACAAACAGAAATGTAGTCAAGCTGACATAAAACTGCGGCACTAAACTCTGACCACTGCCCCCCACAAGACTGGATCTGGTCCATGAGCGGCTGAGAAGGTGGACAAAACTCGATGGAACGTCTAATATCCGCTAGATGCACAGCAGCAACACCTAGGCGAGCGACCCCTCGAGCCTCACAAGACGGCCCGAGATGAGTTTATGGGACGAACGACGCCCATCCGTGGCATACCACTTGTGGAATTCCGGAGAACCCATCGCAAGCCGCACCACTAATAAACGTCCAACATGATTCCGATTTGATAACCGTGCTGTCGATTTTATTATGCACGCACGCTGAAAGCCTGAAGGCCTGGATGACAATGAAGGCGTTGATCAGGAAGAACCAAGTCGTCGCCAAAGGGCAGCTGCGTGAGAAGATGTTGATGGGATAGCTTATTGAACAGACGGGGGAATAGATGCAGGTCTTAGGCTCCAGTCAAGTGAAAGTAGTTCGAGATTCAAAGGCATTCCAGGTGCACGAAAGAGTGATGTTGGAGAAGGAGACGCAACCATTTAAGAAAAACACAACTGACAACCGCAACCGCACATGCTGGGTGACAAATCGTCACTCGAATTTAACCTTTTAGATAGTAGCTACCTGTAAGGTTCACTTAGCCAAATTAGTGCCAGACATTCGCACAAGGTGTGCTCAGGGATTTCATCCTCGTCGAGGCAATGCCGACAAACCTAGTCTCGACACAGGTTTAATTTGTTAAAGTCATATTTCATGTCACAGTGGCCAGTAAGAAAGCTCGTTAGCTATCTTAAGCTATCCTTATTAAGATGGAGTATTTCCTTTTATGAGTAAGGTCTGATTAATCTCGTGGACTGCCTAAGACCATGACCATGTGTCCACTGGTCTAGGTGAAGTTTGTTTTTTCCCATTCGCTAATCAGAGTTGTAGCTGCTGTCGTTGCAGTCCGGGTTTGGACCGATGAACGCAGATTCCGTGCCAGTCCTCACGAGCTCAGCTGCGGATTCGTTGCCTGCAATTCCCCTGTGTCCAAGGACCCAGCCAAGCTTTGCTGTGTTCGGTCAAGGGATTGCAAAGCGTCATAGCAGCACTTGACTGTTTTGGAGTCCATTAGATTGGACGAAAGTGCTCCTTGACTGTCAGAGAATATCTGATTAAAGGTATAAAGGTATCAAACCTTTGAGGAGGTTTAGTCTGGCGCAGATCTCGATGGCGTGGATCTCGGCTTGAAACACTGTAGGACTCAACCCCATTGGTACGGAAATCCTTGTGTTGGGTCCAAAGACTCCTGCCCCTACTACAGAACCCATCATTGATCCGTCTTCAGTGCTGGGGCACCAGTCGAAAGGTATTTAGAGATATAGATTTGAAGAAATGACCAACCAAGGGTTGTTGCAGCAAGTCGGTATCAAACCATTTCAAGCTGTGTAGTCATGGACGTCAACAATCCTCTAGTGTGTTGTAACTTCGATATAGACACTTTTTTCCCATATTTCATTTTGCTGCAACCCTTTATTTTGTTTGACGTCTCAATTGATCATGCAAACGAACATGTACGACCGACTGAGTGGGTCACAAAACGAAAACCTCAACCTCTACCAATGGATGCGGGCACCCATTCGCGCGCTGGCGGAGGAATTCCCAAGAGCCTTTCTTATGAATCTCCCGATATCCCTCACCAAGCTCGCAATTGCACTTACGACAATTGAAGAAGACGCGAAGCAAGCTGGTACGTGCCGTAGTGGAAGCATTTACGGCAATTGAAGAAGAGACGAAGCGGGCTGGCCTTAAGATCAATGAGGATAAAGCTGAGTATATGCTGGCGACCAAAAAACGATCCGTCACACACCTCCTACGACGAAATATTACAATCGACAGATACAATTTCGAGGTAGTAAAGGAGTTTGTCTACCTCGGGGCAAACGCAAACTCCACACACGACATCACTGTGGCGATCCGACGTAGAACCGCCTTTGGCAACCGGTGTTACTGCGGTTTGTCGAAACAATTTGGCTCGAGGGACCAAAATCATGCTCTCCAACACCTTTATTTTGCAAGTCCTCCTATATGGAGCCGAAAGCTAGACGATAAGCAGAACTGCTGAGCTGATTCTTGGTGCCTTCGAAAGAAAAAAAATTCTACGTCGGAGATATGGTCCCGTCTGCGAGGAAGACGAATGGGGGAGAAGACATTACCGCGAACCTTACCAGCTGTACCAGGATGTGGATGTAGTCCGGAAGGCAAAAATCCGTCGACTGCACTGGCTCGGCCAAATCGAACGCATGGACAACGATGCTCCAACTACGAGGGCCTTCGGAGGCGAGCCTCCTGGTTCGAGAGAAGGAGAGGAAGACCGAATCTCCGGTACAAAGACCAAGAAATGGCGGATGCAAGACAACTTGGTATTGACGACTGGTAGCAGCGTGCCCAGGACCGTCAACAATGGGAAGCAGCTATCGCTCAGGCCCGGACCCTGCATGGGTCACCAGCCTGATAAGTAGGTAATATTATCTGTGGTATAACCTTGATGGTGGGGATGGGTCGCCGTGGCGACCTCGACTCCTACGCAGAGGGTGTCAGGTTCGATACCCGAATTTACCACCTTTGATAATTCACGAGTCACTGACAATGCTCAAAGAGTGTTCCTCTCTAGAAAAAGCTTCTCAACTTCGCCGTTCGGAGTCGGCTTTGAACTGTAGGTCCCTTACCCTCGTGAAAGAACAATAGCACGCACAACACGAGTGGTTGCTGAGAAGCTAGGCTCTGGTCCGCCTCGGACTGTAGCGACACCCATATTATTATATTATTATAACCTTGATAAACACCAATTTTTCGTAACTCCTGATGGTCGTCGAATTTCGACAATGAGCGAACTCAGCAATAATAATAATATAAGTGGCACTACAGCCCGTAGAGGGCCATGGTCTAGCTTCTACAAAAACCACTAGCATAGTGCGTGCTATTCTTTTCTCACGAGTGGAAGGCACCTATAGCTTTAAGCCAACTCCGAACCCCCAAGCTTGAACAGCTTTTTCCAGACAGTTATTACTCTTTGAGCATTGGTAGTGACTCGAAAGAGGTGGCACCGTGGAAACTAGTTTTGATCGTACCAGCCGGGAATCGAATCCAGCTAGAGAGGTTAAGGCCAGGTTCCTCCAAGAAACTTTCAAAGTATAGACATTTTTTCGTTCCCGTATATTGTTCGAAAACACTCTTAGAAATATAGAATTAGGCCTGAAGGTCGCCAAGACCGAGAAGGTAGGTATACAAGAGGGGAGGAGCGGAGCGCGCTTAGCGGTAAGTCCGGTAAGTCCAAAAAATTTTATCGCCGTTTTCTCGAAACTACGTTTTTTCATCCCGGTGGCAATCTTATTTAGAAACTATTGCACTTACCATCATAAACCAACCGCCATTTTGCTCTTAAAATGTCTCTCTATGGTCGGTTCTACAGTCAAAATTATTCATTGTTATTTAAAAAAAGTTATAAGCAATTAAAAGTGCAAAAAGGGGTAAAAAGTATTAAAAAGTATTTTTTTTGTGAAAATGTTTAATTGCGGTCCCGACCATAGCAATGTGATACAGAATAAGAAACCGTTTTGATTTTTGCTTTCAGAGGCTTCGTTGTTGAGTTATCGTGTCACCCACCCACCAACAAAAGGGACCTGTTCCAGCAGCCATTTTAGGAGTCGCCATTTAAAAAAAAAATATTCAATTAGTAGGAACCTGCTCTTAGTTGGGTAGGGGTCTTAGTTGCGATGCACATACTCACTACTAGTAATGGGAACTATCGAATTGTTCGATAGTCGAAAATCGTTCATCCATCCAATCAAATGAAAAAACCATTCAAATGGTTTATTCGATAATTTGAATGATTTTTGTGTACTCACTCTGGCGACGCTGCTTCCAGTGAGAATTAATTATGTATTGACTGAGCTCTGAGAGAGAATTTAGTGAATGTGAAAGATTTTTTCACTTGTTTGAACTTTGCTTGGGAAAATGATATGTGTTAGCGGAAGTCCTTGTGGGGACATTTTACTTCTAAAGGAAATTTAAACGGTCGGTTGATTTTTGCTCGTGTGCGTTTTTTAAAGGAGGGTTATGCCTGGGGAAACCTTAAAAAAGGCATTGTATCTACTACATGCAGAGTGATGCCCCATCCTCCCCCGCCCCGCCACCCCACCCCCCTCAACCCAACCAGCCAACACTTAATCATATGATTTTAAATCCAAATTTGAAAAAGTCACACATCTAAGGGTTAATCAAATACAAATGAATAAGAGATGTTTCATTGTTTCATTAAACTAGTTCCTAAATTGGACAAGAGGTGAGTCGCATCCTCGTAGCAGCACCCTAGGTAGAAGAAGCTGGCTGTTGTCAATGACCAGTAGACACGTGTGAACAACAAACATGAGACAACTGTGTAAACAGCTGCAAAGGGACCTCTTCATTTGGGGCCGGGGACAACGCCGAGGCAGGCATCCATCCCAGGAAAGGTAAATGAAGAAATACGCTTCATCAGTGAGTGAGGATACGACAAATGTATCATTCCTAATTAAATTCTGGGAATCCATCTATCCATCCAAAAGAAGGACCATGTCCTTGACAGTCTAAGACATGTAGGCGGCCTTGATTCTGACCCAGACTGTGGATTTATTGCAGAAGCGTAAGAAATGGAACACTTAATCCGCATCAAGAAATTCCACTCCCGTCTCCGAGATTCCCTCAATCCTGACGCATCCACCCACCACAAGTCCCCCTCTCCCCCTAATCTCATCTCATTACAAATAGATGTCAAGTTCATGGCACGGATACAAACGATGTTAAATCATTCATCACCACTTTTGCTGGCAAGCCATAATTAATCTGCGAGTAGGTTTATTGGCCAAAAAGACAAAAGAAGCCCGCTTTCGAAAGCGCCTCTTAACGGTCCAATTTAACGCCTCATAAAATGAGCCACAAACTGCCGTCGCTGCCCTCCATCCAGGGTTAGCGCGTGCAAATTCGTTCAGTAATTTCATTCGGAATTCATCGCATATTCACGTACCACGGCGGCAAGACGCGTCTGAGTAGCGACGACCTTGTCGTGGCGATACGTTTTTCCACTTGCGTCACAGAGTTTTTCGCAAAGCGTATTTTTGGCTTTTTGTTCACAGCCGCCGTCTGCTGGTGAGTCAGCCAGGGAGGGAGGGAGGGTTGTCTATCGCAGAGACAAGCAGGCGTTGAAGATGGTCTGCGATTCGCATCTTTTTCCGAGACAATCGTGTTTACACACCAAATTATGGTCTGAATGGAAGTGTCGATCAGAGGGGATACAGTCGGTTGCGCGGGGGTTTTATTTGCTTTATGAAACGCGTCTTTAAGTGGAATTTGGTAAATATTTGTGCAGTCTGTGGGTAAATGTGTTTTTGTTTTCATTTTCGGGGAGTTGCAGCGTTTAATTGTTTGGCATTGGATAACGTCTTGGGTAAGGCCGTGATGTGATTTGATGCCAAATGAGACGCGTCGTCAGGTCTGAACAAATTTTAGAGGTTCATCGCATCGTCGGGGGAAAGTGATTGAGAGATGGGTCAATAGGGTGACCATTTCAAGACGGACCGATTTTGCCATGACTTCATTCATGTCTCGCCCTTTGTTCGCAGTTTAGGACGTAAGAGCATGGCTCAATGGGGGGAAAGGTTTGCAAGGTCGATTTAAGGAGACGGACGAAGAAAATCTGGAGAATGACTTGTGTTTCCATTTTGATAGGACGATCAGAAGCTGTTCCAGAAACCAACAAAAAAGAGCAACGGTTTGATGCCGGATATTGCAAGGTAGTACAGAGTGGTCGCCGTGATGTGGTGGGTTGGTGTGTCGACTCCTATGCCGAGGGTGATAGGTTCAAAATCCGAACATTCATAATTCACGGTTCCACCTTTTTCAAGTAAATGACAGCCTGTCTAGAAAAAGGTTCTCACGCCATTCGAATGCCATGCAATGTAACGTGGAGTCGAAAAATGGATGACCCGTAATCAGTAGAGCGCATGAGACGACCAAGACGTGTATGTTGTGCGGAAGGCAAAAAATCGTCTCGGTCGACTGCACTGGCTTGACCACATCGAGTGCATGGCCGGCAATGCTCCAGCTAAGAGGGTCTTCGAATCCGAGCTTCTTGGTTCGAGAAGAGAAAAACCAGCATAAAGACCATGTGATCCCAGCTGCTGAGCCAAGGCAGATTGTCAGTCTTAGCTTCTGGAAGCAGGATGCCCAGGACCGTCAAACGATAGAAGGCTGCCATGGTTTAAGACTTACAAGTAAGTACTCGTGACACGGTTTACTATTTTGATATTTCTGATGAAGAGTACAATCTTGGGCTTCACCAGGCCAACGTACTACGGTTCTCCGAAGCAGACAATCGCGTGATTTATAGCAGTCCCGTGTACGAAATTTGACCAAAATATTAATATTAGATATTTATGTGAAAATAAACGAAGGGTGATATAGATGACGATGGACAGCCGCTTGGACCTTGATCCAAACTAAGTACCTCAGTTAAGAATTTGAGGTCTAACAATGTTTGCAGAATTCGATACACACCGTCCAATTTTTATGAATTTGGATTCAATTTGAGAGTTCACACCATATTTTCGAAAAGTTGGTGGCATGTCTGAGTAGGAGTCCATGAAAATATCTTCGACTCTTGCCTTGCTCAGAATTTCAATCACATAAAGCTTTCGATGGAGAACATGATTAAGAACTTAGGCACTGGAGTTTTAGAACATGCCAAGACCATAGGTGACAGTGTGAACAAATGGACCGAAAGAATAAGATCGCAAATACAAGCTGGTGAGATGAGATTTCTTCGTGCTGTTGCGGGAATTACTCGCCGGGATAGGGCGAGAAACTGCTGCTTCTCCGAACGGAAAGAGCTATGCTTCGTTGGTTTAGTCACGTAGCACGTATCTCCCCACCATCACGACTTCGGGCCTTGAATGAGATTCCATCAGGTAGGCGACCATTTGGCAGACCCATGATGTGATGGTTGGACCAAGTCCATTACGGATGGACATAACCCCTGACGAGTTAAGGTCGATGTTGGAGGATCGAGTTGCTTGCAGATCTCTCGTGCGTGGTTTACTCCCGCGACCTCTTTAGTGGATCAATCGGGTCAGAAGATGATGATGACCCTGAAGATGCCAAGCATGATTGTGAAATAAACTGAACTCTGAAGATTCAATTAAGCAATTGACGAAAACCAATCTGGACGAAATTTTGACAAGAGTTCGAATTTTTGATCAAAGTCAGATTTGAGGTGAGTCGTCTCCGACTCATATTTCCAGCAGGTTGCAAATCAGAAATAAGACACTAATGTTAAAATTTGACACAAGAATTTGCATGGATTTTTGGCACTTGAACCGTCCAGAAGACCAGCTCTAGGACACGCATCACAGATGAGAGGAGAAACGGATCACGATAGGGTAATTAGCTCCCGGGCAGAAGTGGTCCCTCCCTTTTGATAAGGCAGCGTACTCATCTCGTTGAAAAAACGTGCTCAAATGCATCCAAAGGCAGTAGGTTTAACAACGTATCTAAGGCGACTTTATGATGTTTAACAACTACAGTGGGCACTCCCTAAGTCGAAACTCTCTTACTCGAACTTTTTCGCTTTAACATACATTTTCCTCAATTTCCCGCAGAAAAACCTCTCTCTTTTTCGAACAAATAATGGTATCCCGTGACAGTTCGACTTAGGAGGAGTCCACTGTAACAACAATCACCAGCCAGAAACATAATTACAATGAACGTGAAGTTGGTTGTTGTTTGCTTGGAGAGATAGAAAACTATTGAGAATCGGACATTTCCCTCAATATCCCGCAGAAAAACCTCTCTCTTATTCGAACAAATAATGGTATCCCGTGACAGTTCGACTTAGGAGGAGTCCACTGTAACAACAATCACCAGCCAGAAACATAATTACAATGAACGTGAAGTTGGTTGTTGTTTGCTTGGAGAGATAGAAAACTATTGAGAATCGGACATTTCCCTCAATATCCCGCAGAAAAACCTCTCTCTTATTCGAACAAATAATGGTATCCCGTGACAGTTCGACTTAGGAGGAGTCCACTGTAACAACAATCACCAGCCAGAAACATAATTACAATGAACGTGAAGTTGGTTGTTGTTTGTTTGGAGAGATAGAAAACTATTGAGAATCGGACATTTCCCTCAATTTCCCGCAGAAAAACTTCTCTCTTATTCGAACAAATAATGGTATCCCGTGACAGTTCGACTTAGGAGGAGTCCACTGTAACAACAATCACCAGCCAGAAACATAATTACAATGAACGTGAAGTTGGTTGTTGTTTGTTTGGAGAGATAGAAAACTATCGAGAATCGGACATTTCCCTCAATTTCCCGCAGAAAAACCTCTCTCTTATTCGAACAAATAATGGTATCCCGTGACAGTTCGACTTAGGAGGAGTCCACTGTAACAATCACCAGCCAGAAACATAATTACAATGAACGTGAAGTTGGTTGTTGTTTGTTTGGAGAGATAGAAAACTATTGAGAATCGGACATTTCCCTCAATTTCCCGCAGAAAAACCTCTCTCTTATTCGAACAAATAATGGTATCCCGTGACAGTTCGACTTTGGAGGAGCCCACTGTAACAACAATCACCAGCCAGAAACATAATTACAATGAACGTGAAGTTGGTTGTTGTTTGTTTGGAGAGATAGAAAACTATTGAGAATCGGAGGGAAGATAAATATAAATTAAGTTTTGTCTTAAAAAAAATACAGTCAAATCTCTGTAAGTCGGACATCTTTAAGTCGAATTTTCTATAAGTCGAACTTAGAGAACTTAGAGTTAATTTTTTTCCCATATTTTACAATCCATAAATCGAACAAAATATTTGTTCCCTTGACTATTTGTCCTATAGAGGTTCGACTGCATTTAAAAAAATAAACTTGAATTTTTCATTCTAAAAACGAATGACATACAGAAGGCTTTGACAGAAAATGTCATTATTTTTTTGTTTTTTGAAAAGCCGGATTTTGAAACAGAAATCTGTTTTTTTTTATTTAATTTTTTTTTGAATCATTTACAAGCGATTTTGAATCCTTTGTAAGGCGACATGTCTGGAATGGATGGTGCCTCGAGCAATAACTTGTGCCAAACGAACCTCTCATAAAATGAATGATTGTACGAATGTAACCTTAAGAAACTATGTACAATCCCTGAATCGAATCTCTCTCTAACTCGAATAAATCATGGTATCCCGGGAAATCAAAATTAGGGGGAGTCCGCAGAAACAAGACTACTTGTCAATAGGAGGGCGTATAGAACGAATGTTAGCAAAAGTTTCTGTATGTTAACCGCGGCATCTTTCGGTGAGAAGCTCCCTTGAGGCAGAATTTACAACGAAACCTGTTTTGTTAAACGAATTGTTTGGCCTTATGGCAGACTTTCCTTTTGGATTCTAGACCAAATTAATCACCAACAGACGGAAGCCCGCTTCTAGTCAGATTCGAATACTAAAACCTAGCCATTGGTGAGAAGAACACTGGATGGCGCAGTTGGTTGAGTGCCTGCCCTTGGTTAGTGGGGTCCCCGATTCGAATTGCATACGCTTTTATCTGGTTTTCAAACCTAGCCCAGTCACCATTGGCCGTTGGGATCAAATTAACGGCACTGTCACTGGAAATCATTGGTACCAGTCTGACAGTGGGTATTAAAATGGACCAATATGGTCTAAGTGGACTGGTGAATGCACTAGCAGTGCCCTGCCTAACCTAACTAAGCATTGGTGAGAGATTCAACGTCTTGAACGTTTCCATCCATTCTATAAGCAAGAAGTCATCAAAAATTACCTAAAAAGCACCATTCTTGCCCTCAAAACCTCACTTCAGTCAGTCAGTGACTTGATACTCTCAACACATTCTGGCTGACTTTGGAGTCCCAAAAATTTGCTAAAAGTTTCGACTGAATGCGTGTGGAAACCAAGCTGGCAGCATTGGTTGACAGTTGCCAAAGATCAGATCGATTAACGATTTCCTACAGCACGAGCCATAACTTCCGCGAAGCGGTACCTCTCTTTCAAGTACACCGCCATCAGCACCCACCTCCCCCATAAAACCCTTTCACACCTAGTAGTCATTTATTGAACACATGCCACCGCCGCGCCGCCGCCGCCGCTGTTCGCGTGGGATGTAGCTAATCACAAAAGCATTTTGACACTCACTCCCGTGCACACCGAATAAGGAACAAATTCACTGCCACATGACAATCGAGTAACAGTCAACGCGCGTGGAATGTCAATTGTCTGTCCGCGAAGCGGCGGCAGTCGTAAACGACACGAAACGTGGGCCAAAAGAGCATCCAGCCCCATGCGAGCGGCCATAAAAAAGGCAAAACAATCTGATAAAGTGCGTGTTTGTCGAAAATCGAATATTCGTATCGAAATGACAAACTGTCTGGCCGTTGGATTGATTGCGGATTGATTCGGCTGCCAAAGCGAAATGATTTATGATTTGTCATGTCTATAAATATTTTAATGCGTGGGAGACGGCGGGGGGAAGGCAGGTTGGGGAGACATGCGAGGGATGACCGTGAGATGTGGGTGGTGGGTGGGAGGAGGCGATTTGTGAAACGGTCTGGGAAGCTCGCTTCAGAAACTCTGTCAACCACAATGAAGTCCTTTTGATCCTTGAACTGGCTTGAAAGGCATTTAAGATGCGTTGTGGTACGTCAGACCTTTCAACCGAAAGACAGGACTCTGTCTTAAATCCTGCCTCGACCTGAATTCCAAAGGCAAAGGAACACCACTCACTCAGTGCCAAGTGCAGCGGAAAGACAAGATGTCGCACTAATTGTTGACCCGACTAGAATTCCCAAGGCAACATCGATTAATTCGAACCAAACCCATCGAGATACTCCACCAGCAACACCTTCACCATTCTCGGCTCAAATCCAGAGAAGCCCATCAGGCAACATCATCAAACAGCACCGTCTGTGCACATCCCACACGTCAGGTCACACGAGTCCCCCGAGAAGTCCTTGAGATTGAGAGATGAATTCGAAGGCATCCTTCCCCCAGACAAACTCCTCTCGTCCGCCCGCGTGTTCGCAACAACAAGGTGAAATTCTTGAAATCCATTGACCCTAACACCGACGCGAATCATTTGCCTGCCTTCGCCTCAATCGATGCGAACGGTGTGTATCGCTGGTCCTCATCCTGCTCCTCGTCGAAATAGAATCTCGTTGCTGTTGTTTTTCTTCTCATTTTTGCGTCACCGCATCGCACAGCACAACGCCGACTGCATGCATAATCGAACAGTCCCGTGTCCCCAAAGGTGGACAGTACAGGAAGTGATCTCAGTACTCAATGCCAAAATCGTATTCTAATTACCCCTCCCCACCGTGGGGAGACTTAGACAAATCAAATCTCATCCTATATAGGGAACAGCTACACACACACACACACAGATGACAGATGAACAGTCAGACAGAAAGAGATAGGGGCAGAGAGAAAGAGAGACGAACTGGACAAATTTGGCGAAGCGAATATGTGCGCCTATCCAATCTCTTCACAGTACACACGCGCGCGCAGATGGATGGAGCAAAGATTTACCCAAAAAAGATATTTAGTTACTCGATGCGTTTGTTCCAACAGATACGCGCCTCCGTCAGTCGACGATGGGGAAAAACTTTATAATCCGGATTCCGTGGCTGGGATAAGACACTGTTTTCTTCCTAATTTCCATCGTGGACACACGGCCACTTCTTGTATTCAGAACACGGACACATGCACAGTCACTCACTCACACACAGGCGCTGTCACATGCGAACGACGCGCGCATGCGCAACAGACAAAGTGGTCCAACCACTTTGCCAGTCAAATCCTAAGCCAAGAACTGAGCCAGCGGCTGCGGCAACTATTTGAATTGAGACCCCGATTTCGAGGCATTCGCGTTCACGTTCGCTTTATTTTGTTTGCCCGTTCGCGTTCGCGTCGTCGCGTCGATTGAATTTCAGACAGATTCTCAAAGGCTGTGCCGCCTCGCATTCAATTAGACACTTTCCGCGGTGTGTGCCCCTTCTTTTAGCGCGACGCCCGACAAGCCAAGCCCTGCATCCACCACACGAGAGATGCTCCGCGCTCGAACGACGGCCTTGTGAACTGTACGCAGTCTCGGCGAACCGGGAATTATCTCATAAACACTGAGTATCTAGCAGTTTTGTTTTTCTTTTCTCCTGCAAAAATGTACACGCACCCGCGCCACTCACACACACACCACTGACTGGGGTCCTAGTGGCGATTGAGATACTCCAGCATCGCTGGAACGAGTTACGCGACGAATTTGAAGCGATCCGCGGCGGTAACACGTGTGCGCACGGTTTGAGAGAGTCGCTTGAACTGATCTGTCTTGGGGCCTGTGTGCGCTCCGCGGCGCGCGGTTTGGCTTCTTGCAGCGATAACTCGCATGAGAGACGGCCGTACATTAGGCACATAGACACACACACTCACAACTGCGCGCTGGTGGCGTTGCTTTGCGTTTGGATTTGTGAAGCTTAGAGTGGTGAGTATGCGCAGTTTTGCTCCAAGGGGCGCACGGGGGGTGCGCGAGAATGGTCGGAATGCCAATGTTAGTGATGGTGGATTTAGTTGCAGTTTTTTTTTGTGTAACTATCGGGTTGCGCGAGTTTGTTTTGATTTGCTGCGGTTGGAGCGGACATTTTCAGCGGAAAATTTTGGCTTGTCGACGGACGGTTCGGTAGGGGGGACTTTGTGCAGAATTGGTTCGGGGATCGGAGCTTGGTGATCGGAGGGCGAGTGACTTTTGGGGGACTTTGTGGTCAGAGTCAATCGAGGGGACTTTTGGTGAAACGATGACATGGTGGCCACATTTTTGCCTGTTTGTCGAGGGCTTTGTGGTCGGAGTGGTCGAAGGGATATCATTTTCGATCGAGACTTGGGACAATTCTGTTCAAAGACGACCAGAGACGGACTTTAAGTCGAAAGGAGACGGAGACGACGACGAAAACGCAGAAATGGAGGCCATAGGTCCACTGATTGATTTGATTGAGTCGAGTCGAATGGAGAGACGATTTTTGACTGAAATTTGGAAAACTCCAGCTTAGGGGAACACGTTTACGACTGGCTCTTGAGGGATATGGCGAATGGGGGCCATTCTGACACCTACCACCTATTTCAGTGGGGTAACCACCTTTCTGCGGTCTTGGCGACCGCTCACAGATTACGACAATCAATTCGGTATTTCTGGCATAAGCTAAATGAAAAATTAACGGAACTACTGTTAATACTCTTAAGCATCATCCATCATCTACTGACCCGCATGATCCACTAAAGGGGTCGCGGGGGTAAGCCACGCACGAGAGATCTCCAGGCAACTCGATCCTCCGCCAGCGACTCTAACTCAACAGCCGTAATGGACTTGGTCCAACCATCTCATCCTGCGTCTGCCAAGTGGTCGCCTATCTGATGGAATCGCATTCAAGGCCCGCCTCGGAAGTCGTGATTGTGGTGACTTACGTGCTACGTGACCCAACCAACGAAGCATATGCTCTTTCCGTTCGAAGAAGCAGCTGCTCAACGTTGAGTTCCTCGCGCACTGTCGTGTTTCTCACCCCACCCCGGCGAGTAATTCCCACAACAGCACGAAGAAATCTCATCTCAGCAGCTAGTCATTCGGTCATTACCCAAATTGCGTGATCATAGGTGAGAGTTGGAACAAATACCGAGTTGAAAACTGCTATCTTGGCTGTCACACTAAGGTCGGCCTTCCTGACTGCAGATCTCCCAAGCTGTGTCAAAACTGACCCAGCTCGACCAATCCTACAGGAAAGTTCAGTATTACTCCTCCCATCACTCGTGAAGAAGACCCCGAGATACTTGAAGTTCTCCACTTGCTTCAATGGGACTCCACTAACATGTAGAGTGCATTGACCAGGCGTTCGGGAAATTCGCATAACCTCTGATCCAGGTTAACCTTCATCCCAGCATCAGCACATACGGCCACAAACCTATCGAGTGCGTGCTGGAGATCCGTCTGGGAAGATGGGAGGATAACTAAGTCATCCGCAAAAGATGACTTACCTTCAACTCCTCCCAATGTGAAACATTCCTCGCCTCGGCTGCGCTGCAACATCCAATCCATATGACCAATTAAAAGGAGAGGTGACAAGACGCACCCTTGGCGAAGATTAACAAGGGTGTCAATGTCACGCGACGAAAGCGCGTTAAAATATCTGAAAGTGTAAAATCGGTGCGGTCTTTGAGACCGATTGTTGGTGGTTAAGGATGAGGGATTTCACACTGCTTGAATTTGCAAATGGTGGCTGGTTTTGAAAGTGTTCTGTCCAGATGCATCGACTGGCGATCATTTTCGACCGCCATTTTAAGGGTACCCAAGCTTTCGAATTGTTCCCCTATGCAGTTAAAGCTCCTAATACGGACACTCTGTTAGACGGACAGTCCGTTTGAGCGAGTAATTTCTCATGACCGTGAATTTGGAATTCAAGTTCCATACATTCCCATGGACGAACACTCAGCGAATTGAGCTTAACGACGCTGAATCCGTTCATATAAATTTAAGTAGAAGAACGTGAATAACTTGCCCGTTTTTATAAATAATGTTCAAATACCCTTCGGCAATGAAGCGAAGTACCTCGAAATGACTCTCGATGTAAAGCTTAAATGGAAGGAGCACGTCAAAAGGAAACGTGAGGAGCTCCAATTAAGATTAAGCGTATTCTTAGTGAATCCATTGAGAGGAGGATTTTTTTTTGTTAGAGAGCAACTCGTTTTCAAGTAGGTAAACGACAAGCATAATGTTAAGTTACATAAGAAATCTTCTGACCCCGTCAAATATCATATGAGTCCGATTCTGAGACAAGAACTGCTTACAATAGTCACTTCTTACTTACTTATCATGCTGACAACCCATGCAGGGTCCGAGGGTTTCGATTCCTGACGGTCCTGGGCACGCTGCTTCCAGTCATCAAGACCAAGCTGTCTTGCATCCGCGATTACTGGGTCCTGGGCACGCTGCTTCCAGTCATCAAGACCAAGTTGTCTTGCATCCGCGATTACTGGGTCCTGGGCACGCTGCTTCCAGTCATCAAGACCAAGCTGTCTTGCGTCCGCGATTACTGGGTCCTGGGCACGCTGCTTCCAGTCATCAAGACCAAGCTGTCTTGCATCCGCGATTACTGGGTCCTGGGCACGCTGCTTGCAATCATCAAGACCAAGCTGTCTTGCATCCGCGATTACTTGGTCTTTATAACGGAGATGCGGTCTTCCTCTCTTTCTCGAACCAGGAGGCTCGGATTCGAAGGCCCTCTTAGCTGGAGCAATGTAGTCCATGCGTTCGATGTGGCCGAGCCAGTGCAGTCGACGGATCTCTGCCTTCCGGATTACATCCACATCCTGGTACAGCTTGTAAGGTTCGCGGTAATGTCTTCTCCCCCATTCGTCTTCCTCGCAGACGGAACCATATATCCGACGTAGAATTTTTTTCTTTCGAAGGCACCAAGAATCAGTTCAGCAGTTTTGCCTATCGTCTAGCTTTCGGCTCCATATAGGAGGACTTGCAAAATAAGGATGTTGTAGAGCATGATTTTGGTCCTTCGAGCCAAATTGTTTCGACAAACCGCAGTAACACCGGTTGCCAAAGGCGGTTCTACGTCGGATCTCCACGGAGATGTCGTGTGTGGAGTTTACGTTTACCCCGAGGTAGACAAACTCCTTTACTACCTCGAAATTGTATCTGTCGATTGTAATATTTCGTCGTACGTGGTGTGTGACGGATCGTTGTTTGGTCGCCAGCATATACTCAGCTTTATCCTCATTGATCTTAAGACCAGCTCGCTTCGCGTCTTCTTCAATTGCCGTAAATGCTTCCGCTACGGCACGTTAGGAACGAGCGACGATATTGATGTCGTCAGCATATCGTCACTTCTACTTTGACTTAAAATATCCTAAGAACCATAGATCATGTAACCAAAGTGAGGAAGATCAATTTTGTAGATCACGATGCGATCTTCGAGATGTACTTTTCAGCCACTCAAATAACGCGATTTCAAATCCCTTTGATGGAAAAATAAAGAGTTGACTAGATACATCATTTGCTCAAGATCGTTGAAAATTTGGAATCAAGTGATCCTCGTCGGCAACCTTAACTGGAACGACTAGAATGACCGTCTATGGCACTGCCTGGGAATGTCTATCTAAATCTGCAGAAATGACCAGTGCAACCGACGAGATTGGAGGTTTTAAAATTCAAAGACTATAGAGCCCAGTAAGATCACACATCGATCTTGTAGAGTAGAACTGTATTCTGAGCAGTGGATGGACGCGATTCGGAAACAGACTCAGACTGACTGAAGCAACCCGCCTGAAACCACAATCTTTGGTGATCATTCCAAGTGACCGATCAACTCCCGACCAATGGACCAATATGGGAAATCATCCATTTGACGAGATCAGAGGAGACGACGTGCTAGGAGATCGGTACCAACTTCGACATCATTCGCTTTTGTCAGTCGAAGGCCTATAGACGTTGTGATCTATTTTATGGCTAGTAACGTCAAGCCTTAAGTAATTCAAAATTCACCGTGTACTCCCTCTGGCATATTCCTGAATGTGCATCTCATGGCCGGGTCAAGACGGACATCAAATCTGGCAAGACTCCAAGGGAACTCCAAAGGGACCCCTGGTTCGTGGCTTCAACGTTCACGATCAAAATCAGGACAGACAATGGCCAAGTAAAGTGATATAAGAAGCCTCGGTTCAGTGGGTAGGTGCGCCGACTCTTAACACTGGCTGTCTAGGTTGAAAACCTTGCAACCTTCCTCGCCCTCGATTCACCTACGACGCTCAGAAAGAATACCGGTCCAGAAAAAACGTCTCAAACTTCGCCACTCGGATCCGGATTACGAAAGCAGGCGTACCAGTGGTTGCTGATGAAGCAATGCGGACAGGTTCACCCCACACCAGGTTGGTCTCTCCGTCTTGCGTTGGCTTGATCGACAATCATTTTCTGGTTGACCACCTCCCTGACTTAGGCAAGGCCAGGGTCCGCCAGGCTTCAGGGCTGTGTACATAAGTCCCACCGTTTCCCTAGTTTGACCTCATTCCTAACGCCAGCCAGTTCGAAAAACAAGTCGCACGCCGTAAAGCACATCGACTTCGGGAAATAAATTGGTCTTCTCACACAACAAGGCTCCACGGTGACCCAAAAAATCTAGTGTAATTCATCGGTTAGCCGTTTTCGTTGTTGTCGTCGTCGCTCGTCAAAAAGCCGCTCTCACCAAAAATCACGTTCTAGCCAAAAGCACAGCAGCCAAACAAGGAAGACATAGTTGACTTTGAAGAAAACCAGAACCAGCACCGAAGAAGAATCTCCACGAAAACAGTAGCAATCCACTCAGCGCAGATACCTCTCTCAGCCGTCCGTTGTCTATTCAAATGAACCATCTACTCCTCCCGCTGACCCCGACCGAGCACCCGTCATCCAACGACCAGTTAGAACTAGAAAACGATACAAGTACCCTAAAAATACCAGTTTCCAGCGGTGGGCACACAAGGAGCCGCATCTTCAACCGCAACCACACACACACCACATCCGACGTCAGCTCAGAAGAGGTTCATTGGTTCACCAAGATGCTGAGACACCGTCTCGGGATGCATGTGTAGCGACACGACGCGACGCGACGCTTACCTCCGCCGCGCCGATCGCCTGTGTGTGGGGAGTTTCTCGAAAAAGACACTCTGCCCGGTGCGCGTGCTTGCTTGTGTTTGTGTATGCAACACCATCGCAGTGGCTGTGGCTGTTGGACGAAGGAACAGGTTCTGCGGTGGATATCAGGTTGGAGTTGATTTCCCTCGACCCCTCGGTCGCCCCGGGCACGGGCGAATGGTCTCTCGCTCGCTCGCGCTCGCCAAGAATGGGTGCAGAAAATTTCGAAGGAGGCGAATTGAACGGTCGTGTGGGGGGACGCGACGACGGGGGCGAAAATATCAAATGGCTATGCGTCCAGTCCACCATGGCCGAGAGGATTTGCTTTTGCATGGAATGCTTCTATGCGCAGGAAAGCAATTTTCGCGTGAGCCCATCTCTCGGCGGGCGCACTCATGTGATGTGACAAAGGCGTGCGAGCGCCGTCAGGCGATTGAAAAGTGAAAACCGAACCGAGAGACACACACGATGTCGTGTCAAGCCGCCCGAACAATGGTGCGATGGGATTTTCCACCGAATAATGGGCGATGGGTGGTGCAGCGCAGCCAGATCGATCCCGAAATGCTGTCATGTCGCAGAGTGATTATCAATTAAGGAGAAAGCACTTGAGGTGAGACACTGAACAACTGAACGAGCGACCGATCGCATTACGCAGAGATCTCGTTTTGACGTGAATCACGCGCAGCGCGAGCTCTAAGTGTTTACGACTTAGAAAGGAAATTGGCCGCAAGTGATTCACGGTTCAATGGACGCGGCAATAGGCGTACGTACTCACGGAGCGACGGAGACCGGGCGTTGCTAGGGCAGTTAACCATCGGCAAATGATCAATTGCTGATCGGACGATTTTATGCTGGAACTGGAGATGATCGTGGCGGCTGGAGGTCGAGATTGATGCATCCGGGAAGCAGTTCCGTTGAACTGAGGAAGACTGAGACAAGATCATCACTTAATTTGAGGGAACATCTGATCATTCAGCTAGTTTAGATTGAGTGAAGAGTAGCAAGGCAGCCCCTTGCATTCGGCCATGAAGGGAGTGATCTTGCTTGTTTCAGAGATTTCAAACTTGAAACAAAAAGCTCACGCCAATGGCTAGGGCATCAATGAACAACAGCAACCCCTGCCATAGGGCGCAACAAGTTTGACTCATTGTGAAGATCAGTCATGATCACCAGACCCTCAAAATTTCACAAAGGCACAAACTGGACGCTTATAAATGGTATAGAGGAGAGAGCCACATTTTTTGGGACCAAAGTATCTATTCTGGACACCCGGCTCTTGTCAAATCGGTCGTGTCGGTGTGGATCGTCGCAAATGACGAAGTTCAATTTTAATCTTGATTTCAACAATCTCCTAGACTACGCTGCAATCAGATCGGTATTGAAGATCACTGAAAGTTTCTAAGACGCAAGGATCACCCACGATCACTCAGAGGATAACAACGGGAACCAGTGGACCGAGCTTAAGGGAGACCGACCCCGGATGCGATGCTATCGTTTGAAAGTCATCTCCGCTGCTCTGATGATTAAGTGATCTTGCCTGCGTCTGGGATGATCCTCAGAAGGCATCAGTGTGCCATCATTATTGTGATTTGTTTTCGTATTGTAATGATGTTCCAATGAGGATCACATAGGATCATAAATCTTTCATGGTGCCTGACTTGTGGTGGATTCAACATCGAGGATCAGTGATCTTGTCAACAGTCACCAGTTACCATTTAACGTGTCAGAGCGCCATTGGGAGTACGTGATAATAGAAGGCGTCTCCAGAAGCCATGCTGAAGGTCTTTCATGACGCCGGACCTCTTGTGGATCAACTGCGAGGATCAGTGATCATGTCAACAGTCACTTCTCATCCAGTCAGAGGGTCCATGACAGTATCACATAATGAAAGGCGCCTCCAGGGGGTTACGCTGAAATTCTTTCATGACGCGGGACCTCTTGTGGATCAACTGCGAGGATCAGTGATCATGTCAACAGTCACTACTTATCTATTCAGAGCATCCATGAGTGTATCAGATGGTGGAAGGCGCCTCTAGGAGCCGCGCTGAAGATCCACCAAAGATCAGTGATAAACGATCGCAGCAAGATCAATGCAAATTCCTTAGAAACAGGAAGTTGTCAATCCATTATGGAGGATGCCGACAAACTCAAGACAAGCTACTCAACGGTTGGCAACTTGAAGATGAACAGTCTTCGAAGACAACGAATACTGATCGTTCACAGCAAACTGTGTTTTCCAAGTCTTCGACAAGACTCTATGGCGAACGTTCGCATATACCTCTTTGAATTTATTAAGACTACAACTAAGTGAGGCACTTAACCACTAGTTTGTATTTCATGATTTAGGTACTGATCGGCAGGTTACTCTCCAGTGAAAGTTCCTGCTAACACCGCAACCATGCCCGGGTGTAGACTAGCGCACGAGATCAGGGGGTCTAGTCCTTTGAAGTCGGCGCAAGACATTGGTTTCCTCAAGGATCGAGTGATCTGCAGTGCTTGTGTGCCTTTCTAGGCGGCGCTTATGTTTATAAGCAAAGTTCTTAAGTTCATCTTGGAGTGGAAATATTCCAAGATCTCTGGGGTTTTCTGATATACAATGGTGCATTAACGATGGTTCTAAGCACCTTATTTTGTGTTAAAAGTCTGTCTATATTCATATTGCTTGCTTTGGCACAATTGTACGCCATACGTCCAAACAGGTCTTGCTTGTATACAAGCAGTTTGTTGTCAATACTTAGCTTGGATTGTTTACCAATAAGCCAGTACATATCTTTGTATTTCACGTCAAGTTCTGCACGTTTCTTCTTAACGTGCTCAAGAGTCATTCCGAGGTAGTTCTATTCATTGACAGAAGGTATTTGGACATGATTTAGGAAGACTGGCAAGTTATTAACGCACCTATAAGTAAAATTAGTACGCCTTCATTAGGGACACAATTCGCAAGAAGTTCATCCATTCGTGTATCTGATCTGGTGAACGTTGTAATGTAATTTTGCTTCAGACTCTTCAACCGTTTTGGCTGTTACCAAAAAGGCCAAATGTGCCTAGAACAGTGTATTCTTCTTGTGGCAAGTCACTAGGATACAGTAGGTATAGCAGAGGACCAAGAGCACTCCCTTGCGGTACACCAGCATTTATGTTTTTAAAAGCGAGAGTATTCATTTCCATGCTTCACACGGAAGATCCTATCAGAGAGATAGTTCGCATGCCTTACCTCGGATATATTCTAACCCCTATCCGAAGGATGTTTTCCAAGTGAGCATTAAAGCGACTGCGGAAAGGGAATAGGACAGGAACGATTCATATTTGGAAGCATGATCAGAGATGCTAAAACTCTCAAAATAGGAGGATCCACAAGAACTTATCGACATTTTTTTCAAAGAAACCTCCAAGCTTGGTGATCTTCATGAGCTAACCAGGCTGTTAACCCTGCCTGGTTGCCTTCGAACTCAATTGATCGCGCATTTGTCACCTAGACAGCGGTCTGAAGTGAAGACATTCCACTTTAAAGTGCACTAGACTCTCACGACTCACTTAAAGACACTTTCCTCCGCCAACACGCAAACCCTACATGCTTCAAAGAACCCCTTTTTCAGATGAAGGTCATAAATGCCCCTTCTATCCATGTCCCGATATGGAAATCAATTCACTCCCCCCTCCCCGCCGGCAGTAAGAGGTCAATTAAGAGCGTGAGTTATGCATCTGGAGCCCATTAAGTTGTTTCAAACTGGCGTGACTTGTAAGCATTCGCACGCAAGCCTTACAAAAAAAAAAACCACACGCACGCACACATACACTCGCGGATAATTACTAGTGGACTGCGAGGCGACCGTAGCTGAGCTCATCACCTATTCTGGGATAATTAGTTCCGATAGAAGTCCGATAAACTGGATGCCTTGGGCGACATGGCTAATGAATGGTTGGTAAGGAGGCGACTCTCCGATGGAGTCACGGGCATCACGAGATCCTGTGGACTAATGTCAGCCGGAGGTCAGAACCATCGTGTGGTGAGAGATTCAGATGAAGACTATGATTTGACTGCAGGTGGTGTCCGTAATCGTGAACATTGGAATGAGGCGTGGAGAGGTGAAAGAGTAGAACGAAACTAAACTCGAAGACAGCTCTTGGTTCTCACAGAGGCAGGCGGAGAATTTTAACAAAACATGGTGGCCACCAGCAGCAAAAGTAAAGGAATATCAGGCCATGAGTCAAGCTGTGTTTGGGGCTTCCTCACAACACTTCGCATTTTTTTTGGTTAGTGGCCAAGTCATCATGACCGCGAGAGACCAAGATGAATTGGGATCTCTACAAAAACACCCCATTCCTCACAAACTAATGGAACTAAAGAAAAATACACCTGTCTTCAGAGAGCACGTCTTAAATAATCTTTGCCATACTATCCATCACAAAATTCGACGTTCATCCAACTCAGAAGGGACTCCTGGGTTCACTAAGAAGACCATCAAGCTTGGTGGTGGTAAAATTAGGGTATGGGCATGTTCCTCTTGGTGGGAAGTTCGTCCCTAAAATCTTGTAAATGGAATTATAATGTCTCCTGACCATTTCTGGAGACTGCTAAACGTCGATCAGGAAACAAATACCGCTGTCAGGTAGAATATCCCACTCCACACAATGGACGATGATAGGAAGTAGTTCCATCCCACCGACCTGGACGAAGTCTAGACAGCGTTATCGAGCCTAACGTCGAATAAAGCAGCTGGTGCAGACGCACTGGATGTCTGCAGAACCCTTTAAGGCAGCTGGGCAGCTGGTTTGGTAGGGAATATGCACCAACTCATCTGTAAAACATGGTCGAAAGCAAGCATGCCCGCGAGTGGATTCTCAGCATCGTTTGCCCAATCCGCAAGAAATGAGACCCCTTCAACTGCACCAATTACCGAGCGATGAGTCTCCGTAACATCGCATACAAGACCTTACCTGCCGATGCCTGAAACCACTGTCGCTCACACCTAATAGGTCCTTAACAGTGCAATTTCAGCCGGGAAACTCCACCATTGATTATAGTCTTCACATTACGACAGATACTGGAAAAGATGCGAGAATCGACGAACGGGTGGTGGGTGTCGATTTGGATACCCACCACCCGTGCGTCGATTTCAAGGCTGCATATAAAAGCGTGCCGTGGCGTAGTGGGTAAGTGCTTTGTCCTATGCAGAGGGTGCCACGTTCGATACCCATATCTACAACCTTTGATAATTCACGGCTCCACCTCTTTCGAGTCACTGACAATGCTCAAAGAGTATATCCGTCTAGAAAAAGCTTCTCAACTTCGCCGTTCGGAGTCGGCATTAAACTGTACGTTCCTTCCATTCGCGAAGGAACAATAGCACGCACAACACGAGTGGTTGCTGAGAAGCTAGGCCCAGGTCCGCCTCGAACTGTCGCGCCTCCCATATTATTATTATTATATAACAGCGTGCACAGAGACGAGCTATAGAACACCGTGTCTACTTTTGACATTCCTGCCAAGCTCGTTGCGCCGTCAAGGTCGCTAACGAACTCCCCTTCCATTTCAAAACACGATTTAGACAAGGCGACCGTCATGTGACTTTCTCAACACCATTCTTGAGAATGTCGTGCAGAACACACTCGCCAAAACAAGAGGCACGATCGTCCGCACAATTGCTGGCATTCGCGGATGACATTGACGTGATTGGTCCAACACAGCAAGCTGTCAATGAAGCGTTTGCTGGTATTGAAGCGGAGGCGGCCAAAATGGGGTTACCGGTGAACGAGGGCAATACGAAGTATATGCTGCCATCGAGAAAGGAAGCACAACATCGACGACTCGCCCAGAAAGCCACTGTAGGCAACTATTCCTTCGAGGTAGTGAAGGACTTCGTGCAGCTCGGCTCCCAAGTAAACAGTACGAACAACATCAGACACCGAGATCTGATGGAGAATAACTCTTGGCAACCCCTGTTTCTACGGGCTTAAGAGGCAATTGAGTAGTAGAGCCCTCTCTCGGAAGACTAAGTTGACTCTGTATCAGACTTTGATCATCCCCGTCCCGCTCTATGGCACAGAGGCGTGGACTACATTCAAAGTGGATGAAGGGCCTCTTGGTATTTTCGACAGAAAAGTTCTGCGTGCGATCTTTGGTCCTGTTTGTGTTGATGGCACTTGGAGAAGAAGGTGCAACCCCGAACTGTATGGGCTGTACAGCGACATGAGTCTAGCCAGGCGTCTACGGATTCAACGCCTAAGATGGTAACGGCATGAAGCGCGCATGGACAACACTGCTCCAGCTCGAAGAGTCTTTGACTCCGAACCAGTGGGACAACGTAAGAGAGGACGACCACGTACAAGGTGGCGAACACAAGTCGAGGGGGGCCTCAGCCGACTTGGTGTGCGAAACTGGAGGCAGCTGGCTAGAGATCGAGGCAGCTGGCGAGAGATCGAGGCAGTTGGCGAAAGATCGAGCCAGCTGGCTAGAGATCGAGGCAGTTGGCGAAAGATCGAGCCAGCTGGAGAGGCTTGGTCGTTCAGGCCCTGGTCCACCCTGGACGGTAGCGCCATAAGAAGAAGAAGAAGAAAAGTGAGTTATAATTTGATACGAGTAGTCTTCAATGACAGCTGGCATACAACCAGGTTTGCCCCCTGCAGTCATCGCTGGTCAAGAGTGACTACCACTGAAGACACAAGCTTCAATCGGTAGACTTTAGTAACTTACCCAATCCATCGGCATCCCACAAGGATGAGTGCATGGACCTCGTTTAGCAAAAGCTTCAGATTGAGGTGATTTTGTAAATTGACGCACATATTTGCACTCATCGTGATGATCAGTCATGATCACTGAACCAACATTTACAAACAGGATTATTTTGTTCAAGCCTCCCAAGGTTTATAGGAATACCCCATGTGTTGCATTTTGCATTTAGCTTACCTGCAAAGAAAAAAGAAAAATAAGGTTAAGGCGTTTTGCTTTCAAATAGACTTACAGTGTTGGACATAGAATTAGTACAACAAAAGTGTTTATGGCTTAAAATACAGTATTTTTCAACTCCAGATGTTATCTTAAGAAATTACAAATTTCACAAAATAAACTACAATTGATATTCACCAAAGGGCAAATGTTGAATTGGTCTTCGATAAAATTCAGAAATTAAGCCAACGTTTTCCAGCCCGCTGCGATTTTGCGGAAAATCCCTTAGTCAGAAGATTAAATGACAACAGTGCTTAAAATTGACTCTATAAACACTTGTTTTGTTTATATTTAGTTATTTATTTATATTTTTATATGTACATCTACATATTTAAATTATTTATTTAGTTTTTTCCTTGATATTTTTTTTATTGTTTTATATTTTTATTTATTTCTTCACATGTGTATCAATCATTCATTTATTATTACATATTATTATTTATTTTTTTTTTTGCCATTAAATTGGAGGGTTTTTTCGCTTTTCCCTTCGGATACTTCCTCAATATGTAAGCAGTATTGACTTCTTCTTTTGTTATATTATAATTTTACAGATGTAAAATACTAGTTATCATATCTCTAAATTGTAAAACCTGTGGTACTAGAGCCTTGTAAATGTTTTTATGCGCAATAAAGAACTATCTATCTATCTAGAGTATTTTTGGTGTTGTAAGACATGAAAAGAATCCGTTCGATAATTTTAAATGAAATAATAAGTAATTCCAAAAACAGAAAACATTAGCACACACAAAAATATATATTTTTTTTAAGGAATAGGATTCCATAACATTTAATATTTAGTTGGGTATTCATTTTGTTGTTTAACTGCCTGCAGTCGACGTGGAATGCTTTCCATGGTTGGAATCGAATTCCATCCTTGTCTAGTAAACCTTTGAGTGTCTTCAATACAATATAGGATTCCACGTCGTTCCAAAGATTCTCAATTGGATTAAGATCTGGACTTTGTGGAGGCCAAGGTAAAACATTAATTTGTTTCAAAACATTAATTCTTTCCAGCCTTTAACAAGCTTAGAAGTCTGTGCTTAGGCAATTTGCCATCAGCAAATGGTTCCATATGCTCTTCCAACATTCGTTTATATTGGCGTCAATTTTAACAATTAGACCCACACCATGCCATGAGAATGCAGTCCACACCATAATGCACCCGCCACCATGTATGGCCCTTTTTATAGCGTAGCCTGGACTTTTCGCTGCCGTTCCTGGCATTGATCCAACAACAAATGAGACATAATTAACCAGTCAAGCTAGCATAAATGTCTGTCTTTAGACATCAGCATTAAATGTTAGGCATATAAAAAATCCTGTGGTGTCGGCCTGTTCACCAGAAGAGAACATTAAAGTTCATGGTCGAAATGTCAAAAAACCATAATTTGTTCGCGTTAAAGAGGGTTTCGACTAAGGGCGAGTCCACTGTATATAGATGTCACGGGCAAGTCCCTCGAGCAACTTCTGCTAATCGAGCTAAACTTCAGGACTTCCTGGCTCCTTTTTCCTTTTTGAGAGCAACACATTCATGCCAACAGGCTTCTTCCCTATGTTGACTGAGGAAATGTCTAATTTAACAGCTCTTGCCGTCGCAGTTGTCTAACGCTCCTCAAGACGTCTTCAACTCTACTTCAATGCCTCACTTCAGCACAGACTGCCACTCTAATGTGGACTATTCCGAAAGAATCGCTCGTCTTTTGTTGATTTCTACCTCTGAAGCGCACTTTCAGGCTCTTCTGGCTCAATGTCACTAAACGTTGCTTGATCCCTTAGCAGTGTCGAAGTTTAGGGACATTGAGCCACAAGATCCATTTGAAACGATCGCGTTCCACTGCTCTCCAGATCTCACACCTTATCCTCCCACCTCCACCAACTTTTGATCCACTCTCTGACCAGAATTATTTTTGTGGTCTTCTTCTTCGTAGACTGCGAAAAAAAACCCAATCACACGTTCCTTCCCATGCCCTTTTCAGCCTTCTGACTGATCACTCCCTATCTGCCCGAGGCTCGAAGGATCTCGGCCCTGGCTGCTCCTCCACCTTCGTCTTCTTTTCACAGCAACCACCTCAAGCATGACCCCGATGGACCGCGCGTTGGACGACGAAGCGATGATCTGCACCGAGAGTGCAGCCTCTCAAGGCTGAGCTGAGAATTATAGACAAATTCGCGGACTGGTTCATTCCCCCGCATGATGAAAGATACAAATTTGCGCTCACCCAAGCCCACTCTGTATGTTCCCAAGAAGTGCCCACATATCGGCGGAAGATTAAACAAAACGAAAGACCTCCACGACCTATTTCTGGACTCGCGTCCCCTCTGAACCCCGCGGCTGTGAACACACGCCCCGTCGGCCGCAGTCAGCGAAACCAGAAATGGGATCCGATCATTCATTCTGTCCACCACGGCACGGCGATGGCGGCTGCGGCTGCGGCAGCAACAGCGACGGAGTTAGCCGAGATTCTTTCGCCTGGATTGTGGTTTTCGCAGATTTTGCCTAGTCCGTCGGTCTGCTCTGCGCGCCGGTGACCTTAGGGCGCGAGAATAGCCATCACATGGTCGGTAACTATTCTCCACACACACACACTCGAGAATGCGGTCATAAATTAGATTTTCAATCGACAGCTGTGTGCAATTGCACAAGACAGCACACCGCCCCACCGGCAACTGGTGAACCAGTTCGATGGTGGCACGTTGCCTGGGTTGGCGGCTGGACTGGTCACTGGAATTCTCTTGCACTCGGCACACTCAGGTACGTCTCCTAATGAGACCTGACGTGGACAGCAGCTTACCGTTTTATTACTTCTCGCTGATTAGAGACAGAGTCCTTGCAGGCTATCGGGTTACTGCGACTGGGAATTCCAATTGGACGCGATGTGAAGCGACAGCGTGCCGGCGAATGCCTGCGTTGGGTGGGTGATTAGAAAGTTGTTTGTCTCTCATGTTCGACAATGGTGGTGGGGGTGGGGTGGCAGGTGGAAAGGGTCAGCGGGTGGTCAGCGAAAAACCAGAGGCGCAATTAATCATTGATGCCATTAGTCTTTAATTAGCGGACATGTGGAAGTGGGTGGATGCCATCCACCTGCCGGCGATTTCAGTGGATCAGAGGAGGATGAGGAGAGTGTGGTCAGAGGGGGGAGCCGCTGGGGGCGATGGGGTGGGCAACTGCTGTTTGGGTAACTGGGTCAGCTAACCATGACAATCGAGAGATGTATTAGATGACATCATGGGGGGGGGGGCCTGTGCACATTGTGCTCCAATTGAATTAAAGGTGTTCTTGCGGAGGATTGAGTCGCTCACTTGTTTGATTTTGACTGATTTAGTACAGAGTTTAGTACATTTTAGTACACAATTTAGTACATCACATTTTTAATCAAAATTAAGGGTATTGCCATTTCACAATTATTTTAGACCATTTTAGATTTATGTCGACAATAATGTAAGAAGTTTTCAAATTTGGACCCACGGAGTTGGTGTAGTTTGGGTCAAATGCCGAGGACCTTACGCGGCGCAAACTGTTTTGGAGGAAGTGACTAATGATTTAAGAGTATTTTCTTTAAATGTATATGTATACTAGCTGTCGACTTTGTTCGTGCGAATATCAGTTATCGCGGTTGGATAAATAATATTACTCTCGAACAAATTTGATTACAATAAAAGGGTTATAGTGAGTCAATCTTAAAAGACAGAGACATGCTGTCAAGGACTTTTTTAAAGAACTTTTAAAGAGAAACAATTCCTTCGTACATAATTTTTGCATAACTCAAAGTGTTTACGCAGCGCAGGCAACGGAAGCTCACAAAAGGGATTCATCTTTTTCTACATTTGCTTTTGCAACATTTTTCATTGATGCTTCTTTCTATTGGTCGCAGGGTGATGTTATAAAGCCCAAAGCCTTTCTCGATGAATGAACTATCCAACAGAAAAATGATTCTTCAAACCAGTAGTACCTGAGATTGGCGCGCTCATCAAAAATCATGTACGCTTGCAACCGTATGCATTCATTGGATGTACACAGCAATCATCAGACCCATTATAACTTATGGGGCCCTGGTCTTCTGCACTGCCAACAATACACAAAGGTATATGAGCATGCTCAAGCAATTACAAAGTCCGGCAGCAGTTTGTACAACGGGAGCTATCGCCTCAAGCAACATTGGATTTGATACTTTATCTTCATCTTCTGGTCCTATTCATAAAGGACTGCGCAGCAAAATGTGCTCTCAGTCTAAGGGAGCCCTCTTTGTGGAAACAAGTCAACTACGAACGTTGGGTCATAATCAAAGGAGTAGATGACTATGGGAAAGGGGCATGGTTCTAGTAGCCTCGTAGCTACAACTGACTATTCATCTCCCTCCTTCGACGGATAAAACATGGAGAAAGGTACTGGTGCTGGGTTCTACTCGGACTCCCTCTATATACGGAAACCATTTATACTTTCAAGCAGAGATTCTGGCAATAGAGAATGATATCCCACCATCGGATATCATCATCATTCTTGACAGCCAGGCTGCACTGAAGCCAATATAATCCTGCATAACGAGGTCAGAGGCTGTTAGGAACTGCCCCTAAGGTCCATCAGTCCCTACAAGGTCAAACTTTGTCTAGGGTCAACAAAAACAATCTTCAGCTTTATAATACTTTATAATACCTACAGACAGTTTTGGGTCAACATCCAGCACAATTTTGACTGGTCTAAATTTTTAGAACTCTAAAATTTGACCAAAGGCCTCGACAGAGTGTAGTCAGAGTCAAGTCTGCGATGAGTTGCGTTGGCTCAGCTGACATCAAATGAAGACGAATAAGATTAACCAGTATTTTCCCGCGTCAGTTGCAATGACAAGTCGCCTGTTTGAGTGTCGACCCAGCAGTGGATCCAAATATAAAATTTGACAAGCTTTACTGGACTTCGAAATTCAAGAGACGCCTTCGTTAATCAATTGCAACGTGAAAAACTGAATAAAATCCACAAAAAAAAAAAAAAACAGAGGAAGACAAGCCCGTCATTTCTCGCCACACACACCCACACTCCAGCGCTGTGACAACGACCAGACGATCAACCGCACAGTACATCAGTACAATCGTCTTTACACTCGTCGCGTCGCGAATCACCCACAACAGCCATTCACCCGGCAAAGGCGAGGCAAGTCGAAATTAATAGGCAGTCAGCGCCCAGCAGCGCCCACCTCCCTCCGGCTTTGAAGTACCATCACGACATCCGAGAGCACCGGCTATACAATTTTCGACAAAGTGCCGGCGAGTTATGCCCCGTAAAGTATCTAAGCCAAGACCAAATACGAATGCAATCCGATGGCGGCAGTAAATTCGATCGGCCATCGTAAGGCTGCAGCCGAGAGGCTCTGGGAGCCGTAAAGACCTTTAACGACGACGAAACGGCACGATGGAGAGGTGCGTGTGCTTGTGGATGAGAGCGCAGGTCAATTGAAAGGTTAATGCAGGAGTCGAGCAGTGCACTGAGCTGAAAATGTGTATCTGACCGAATCCTCTTGTGACGATGGCACAAGTGGCAAACTAGTTTTCCCCCACTCCTCGGCTGATGGTGTGTAAATGCGTTGCCGGTATTTATAGAATGGCATTTGTGTAATGCCCCGTCGTGGGCTTGATGGTTTTCGGAGCAGCAACAGCAGATGCTCAGCGAATCTGGACCGCGGCAAACTGAAACAGGTCCAAGGAATGAGAACAGATGTCGAATACCTTCTCTTTCAGTGGCGAGTGGGATGGGAGCAATGGCAATGGGAGAATGAAGTGATTCGATGGATGCTTGGATGGTTGAGTAGTCGCTGGTCTAAAACTTCTGTTGGCCGAGGGGGGAATGCCTTTAGACGAAGAATTTGAATCAAAAGTTGGTCAAAAATTGTCAAAATGACGACGTAATGCACAGGAAACCATCCTTAATCGATGAACCTCTTTAAGATACCCTGAATTTCTTTCCTTTTCTCTCTCCCTCTCACTCAGGACAGATTCCTCCTCAAAAGATAGATTTCAATTCAAACAAAAAAGTACAAAAATTCCTCACCATCTCGTAGCAGCGCACACCGTTTATGCAATCGCGAATGGAATGACGTTCCAAACGTGCTAAATCACGAATTCAATAATAATCGAACTGCGGATACAAGTGATGTGCCTCTGAACGGCATCACAATGGAATCGATACAAAACAAGGCATCGCCGGGCGAATGTAAGCCACCACATCAGACGGCACACACAAGCAGTGTAACCGGCAGTTGAGTGTATCTTCCGTCGATAATTTTGTTTTCTATTTTTCTGAAAATGTCATTCGTCCCCCATTCGTCCCACCTCTCCTCATCATCATCAGTTTACGTCGTCGCGTCCGTAATAACGACCTGCCCGCGGTGGAAGTGTGCAGCAGCATCATCCACGGAGTTTCCATTCCAGTCAATGCGAGGCAAAAAAAAAAAATACAACAAAATTCAGCAGAGTCGATTCCGCGCGATTAAAGTTTGTTACGTTAAAACGAAGCGAAGCTCCCTCTCCCCACCGCCCTCGAGATGTGCGCCCGCAGGCGATGCTGGTATCTAGTTGTGAACCGGGGCTGCTTGCGTCGACTGCACTCCGATAATGTCATTATGGACGACGGCGGGACTGTGATACGATATCATGTGGGATACTTGGAATGTGTATCGGGATGTGTGGATATTTGGTTGGGTGGGAATGCACTATGCATGGTTTGGCAGGATCTCTTCGAGGGGTTATTGACCTGATTTTGGAGTTGAAGTGTAGGTCGCTGGTATGGAGGAGGAGCTGCAGATTGCAGGACTGCCTGGGGAGAGTCGAAATCTGGCAGTGTGGCAGACAAGCTTAAGTTTTGCATTTTTGACAGGGGAAGGCCTATATCTTTTTGTCGGAGATGATCTACTCGCCTGAGAGAAGAAATTAAATGAAGCATTGACTAAGTTGACCGATTTCCAAGGCGTATGAGACGTGAAGAGCACGAACAAGGTCCACATTCTACGCTAATTAGTTCTGCGACCGTGTCCAAAACCAAGAAATGAGAGTAGAGATAAAGACATTGAAACCAAATGTACAGGGAATACAGAATACCCAATGCGACATTGGTTTTTGGGCACCTCATAGGCTCGTGAATCCATTTGGGGACTCCTAATGTCTCATGATGCGATGTAGAGGGGCCTAAGTTGTAGGCCAGTAGACCAATACCCCCTTCAAATGGCTGACCACCACTTACATCAAGAAGAAGACTTATATCTGAACAAGACTTCCAGGCAAATTAAAAAAAGAGAGCTTTTAAAGAGTCGCAGTTTCCAGTACGAGTATACCACCATTTTCTATTTCAAATGGCAGGACTTCTTGAACATTCGGAGTTCTAGGAGCATTCGAAAAAGAATTGGTTTCAGTCTAGATTAGGTTAGGTTAGGTAGGGGCAGTGCAACTCACCATTACACTCAGACCATGTTGGTCCATTGTGATACCCACAGTCAGACAACCACCACTGATAGACCACTCCAGTGACAGTGCCGTTAATTTGATCCCAACGACAAATGGTGACTGGACCAGATTTGAAAACCAGATAAAAGCGTATTAACCTTCTGATTCGAATTGGAGACCCCGTTTACCAGGGGCAGGCACTCAACCAAATGCGCCATCTAGTCATCTTCAGTTTAAGTTGTAATTTTAAAGTCAATCAGATAGCTAACTCTAGTGATGGCAAAATGGATAGACGATAGAAGTGGAGCTCCTCAAAAAATTGACAGCTTGTAGTCGATAAAAATGTCAGGGTTCCAAGATGAGTGTTAATCCATTCGAGCTTATCATACTCAAGAAGAGTTACATTTTTGGATACAATTTTAGGGGTACAGAGATTTGGTTTGGTACCTTACTACTAAAATATTTGTACAATTTTTATTAAAGATAATATCACAGATTAATATGCAATTCGAAGGAAACGCCACTGAAAACCTTCATTAAAACAAAACAAATCCGCAGGGGGAAGAGAGAAGCGGTTTCAACACTTGATTTCAGTGTACAATGATAATGTGAGACTAAAATGATTAACAGGGGAAGTATAAAGAAAACAAAAACAAATAAATTAATAAATATAATAGATGTAACAAGTGAATGAATAGAAAATAAATAAATAAATAAATAAATAAATAAATAAATAAATAAATAAACAAATAAATTTAATATGTTTATAATTATTATTTATTTTATTTTATTATTTAATTTTTTTAAAATATATATTTTTTGCGTTTTATTTTAAACATAAGTTGTCAAGTCCTTATTGGAAAACCCTTTACATTCTTTCTATTATATATTAGAAAATTTCGTTTTATTATACATTCTGTGGTATTTTAATCATATAACACACTAGATGTTCAGAGGGGGCCGTGGCGATGTGGGTATGTGCGTTGACCCCCACGCAACTTAACTTTGCTGTTTGTGTTCGATTCCCGGCCGGTACGACCAAAAATAATTTCCACGGTCCCACCTCCCTTTCTGACAATGCTCAAGGAGTTATAACGGTCTAGAAAAACCTTCTCAAAATTAGCCATTCGGATTCGGCATAAAACTGTAGGTCCCTTCAACTCGTGAAATGACACTATCACGCACAGCACGAGTGGTTGCTGAGAAGCTAGGCCCCGGTCCGCCTCGGACTATCGCGCCACCAATATTATTATAATGAAGCAAAATATCTTGGTATTACTCTCGACGCGAAACTCAAGTAGAAGGCCCACATGAAAAAGAAATGGAATGAGCTTGAGAACCGGAACGGAGAAATGTAGTTGCTTTGAAGACATTCCAAGTCGAGCATGAAAAACAAACTGATATTAAGCAAGTTTCCCCTGGACAACATTAGTAATCAAGTCATAAAACTGTTGCCAACCGGTGCCTTGACATGTTTGACTTTTATAATCAATGCATGTTTAAAAATGCTATACTTCCCAACTACATGGAAGAAAGCAAAGGTAATACCTATTTTAAAGCATGGGAAGAATCCGTCAATTACAGACCCATAAGCCTCTTAAATGGCTTCAGTAAAATTCTTGAAAAGGTTATTAAAACAAAGATTGCAGCCTTTTTGAGTGTCACCAATATTCTTCCTCCTGAGCAGTTTGGTTTCAGGAAAAAATCACAACACTACGCAACAAGTTCTAAGAATTTGTAAGACTGCAACCTTAAAAAGTCTACTGGCCTAGTCCTGCTGGACATTGTAATGGCTTTTGATTCAGTGTGGCACAATGGTTTAATATACAAACTGATCAAGACTCAAACACCTAATTAAAATAGAACATAGCTTTCTTGCCAATCGAACTTTCAAGGTATATGTCAATGGGTCCTTCTGCTCAACAAAACCTGTCCCAGCCGGAGTCCCACAGGCATCTGTTCTAGCACCTGTTCTTTTCAATGTTTTCCTTACTGACTTGCCTAGCGTTCCCAACTGTGATATTGCACTCTACGCTGATGACTTGGCCTTGTACTCTTCTCACGAGTATGGTCCAGTGGTAGAATATAACCTACAATCTGGAATTCAAGCTTTTTTCGAATATTACACGCACTGGAAGATAAAAATCAATGTTGATGTTGCTTCTTTCTATAAAACCGTATCTCTGTGCAAGTTACAGCAGATAACACCATTATTGTTAAACGATTGTTACACTATGCAGAAAATAAATAAAAATATATCTAACTATCTATTAAGCAAGTACTGAAGCCTATATGGACAAACGGCATAGAACTATGAGGTTGCACCAAAGCAAGTAACAGAGGGTTTATTCAGTCCTTTCGAAATAAAATTAAACGTGCTATTGTGAAAGCTTGTGAAAGCCGTGGTGTAGTGGGTTAGTGCGTCGACTCCTACGCAGAGAGTGCCAGGTTCGATACCCGAATTTACCACCAATCATAATTCACGGCTCCACCTCTTTCGAGTCAATGACAATGCTCAAAGAGTATTCCTGTCTAGAAAAAGCCTCTCAACTTCGCCGTTCGGAGTCGGCATTAAACTGTAGGTCCCTTCCACGCGTGAGAGATCAATAGCACGCACAACACGAGTGGTTGCTGAGAAGCTAGGCCCTGGCCTTCTACGGGCTGTAGCGCCACCCATATTATTATTATTATTATTGTGAAAGCTTCCTCGAATAGTGATACACAAATGGACTACCGTCGCCGAAGAACTCCGCTCAAAACTAAGTGTCAGACTTCATGGTCATTGTAATAATGCCATCCTCCAAACTTAGGACATGAGACGCATAGTACGCCGACTCCAACGTACAAGTCCGCTCGATTTGGCGCAATTATGATAAACCAATCTAATCATGGTTATGACGGGTGATTTAACAGAAGGTCTACCTTCAACACGCGAAAACATCTTCAAAAGTGAACTACTAGATAAGGAAAATTAGTTGTAGTACAGTAAAATCAAAAGGGCAAGGCCTTTTTAGTCAGTATGAATCTGACACTACTATGTGGACATGTGTCACAGTGTCTTGTTGAAGATTTTCACCAACCCAAGCTAAATAAAAGGTCCCACCTCCCTTTCGAGTCTCTGATAATGCTCAACGAGTTATAATTTTCTAGAAAAAAGCTTCTCAAACTTGGCCGTTCAGAGGCGGCATAAAATAGAGGTTTTTCTCAATTATTTATAACTGTTTTTTACAGTGTTGAGGGCAAGGCCTTTTTAGTCAGTATGAATCTGACACTACTATGTGGACATGTGTCACAGTGTCTTGTTGAAGATTTTCACCAACCCAAGCTAAATAAAAGGTCCCACCTCCCTTTCGAGTCTCTGATAATGCTCAACGAGTTATAATTTTCTAGAAAAAAGCTTCTCAAACTTGGCCGTTCAGAGGCGGCATAAAATAGAGGTTTTTCTCAATTATTTATAACTGTTTTTTACAGTGTTGAGGGCAAGGCCTTTTTAGTCAGTATGAATCTGACACTACTATGTGGACATGTGTCACAGTGTCTTGTTGAAGATTTTCACCAACCCAAGCTAAATAAAAGGTCCCACCTCCCTTTCGAGTCTCTGATAATGCTCAACGAGTTATAATTTTCTAGAAAAAAGCTTCTCAAACTTGGCCGTTCAGAGGCGGCATAAAATAGAGGTTTTTCTCAATTATTTATAACTGTTTTTTACAGTGTTGAGGGCAAGGCCTTTTTAGTCAGTATGAATCTGACACTACTATGTGGACATGTGTCACAGTGTCTTGTTGAAGATTTTCACCAACCCAAGCTAAATAAAAGGTCCCACCTCCCTTTCGAGTCTCTGATAATGCTCAACGAGTTATAATTTTCTAGAAAAAAGCTTCTCAAACTTGGCCGTTCAGAGGCGGCATAAAATAGAGGTTTTTCTCAATTATTTATAACTGTTTTTTACAGTGTTGAAGGATATGTAACCTACCCTTTTTTTACACGGTTTTGCCTAGAACTGTGTATAAACAGAATTATATTCCAGAAGTGCCAAGGCAACCCCCGCCAGTCATGTTTTTATATTAATTATATTTTTGTTGTTATTACAACAAAGGTGGACGTTACCCTTAGAACATCTAAAGGTTGGAGTTCCCATCTTTCACAACGTTCAAGTCCGTATCAGCAAATCTTACCCAATGTTCCGATTTGTTGCGGAATGTCTACGAAAACACACTTCTAGATAGAGAGCTACAAAGCGATGACATCATCCGACGGTCGGCCTCATTTCCTTTGGACAGAAACTTCAGTAGACATCGAGAAAGCTATTGGCCCGGTTAAAGGGATGCCTCAGTAGACATCGAGAAAGCTATTGTCCCGATAAAGGGATGCCTCAATAAAGCGGAATCAACTGTTATGGAATCTTCATTTTTGGGAAGATACCTCGCATTTTTATAAATATCTCAAAAGATGCCACATATTTTCAGTTGAAACTTTTCACCTACATCCTGGTCAACTGTGAATGCCAAATGTGATAACTCAAGGACATTCTGCTGAGGAAGACTTTCTTACCGAAGGAATGTCAAGGGTTTTCCAATAAGGACTTGACAACTTATGTTTTAAATAAAACGCAAACCACTTGAGATATTTCAAAAACGTTACTATCGCCGAAGTACAATCAAAGCATTTATGAATGGAATTCGATTTCGTTCATATGGCCACCGCGGGCAGGTTTGCAGCGGTCGATTTGTTGGACCCAATTTTCAACGACTCGGCCACACATGTCTGCCGAATCGGCCGGTATTTCGCGTTCAATGCTGAGTCCGAGTTCTTCCAATGTTGTCGGCTTGGCATAAACCAATGACTTAACGTAGAAAATAGGCAAGTTGCGTTAAATCGCACGAACGAGACGGGCAATCGACTGGCCCATTTCTGGAGATAACACGCTCACCATATTTACTCTTTAATAAGTCGATTGTAACGCGTGCTGTGTGGCTGATGCACCATCTTGTTGAAACCACATACCTCCATTGAACCACAACCATCCTTTGTTGAAACCACATATCGTTCAAGTTCATATCTTCCAATTCAGGCGATAAATAATCAGTCATCATGGCGTGATAACGCTGACCATTCACAGTAACGTGACGATCGTTATCGTCGACGAAAAAATATAGCCCAATAACGTCGCAACCAAAGAGTTATTTTTTGTGGATGAAGAGGTGATTCATGAAGCACATGTGGTGATTTTCACCCGTTTGCTTACTGACGAGCCCATTAAGACAAAAATGAGCCTTGTCGAAAATTGGAGTTAACGCTCTTAAAGCTGCGGTCACCGACTCCGAATTTCGGTAGAAAATTTTTATAATTTGAAGGCGCTCCTCGTTCATGTAGTTTATCATGATGAAAAAGTTGAGTTTACTGAATAAATTGACGTTTGATTTTTTTTCCATAGGTAGGTGGAATTCTACGACAAGACTCTATTCGCCAAAGAAGTGTGAGATTTTTACTCACTAAAACCATGCTGAAGGTCTTTCATGACGCGGAACCTCTTGTGGATCAACTTCCAGGATCAGTGATCAGGTCAACAGTCACTACTCATCCAGTCAGAGCATCCATGAGTGCATCAGATGGTGGAAGGCGCCTCTAGGAGCCACGCTGAAGATCTACCAAAGATCAGTGAAAAACGATCGCAGCAAGATCAATGCAAATTCCTTAGAAACAGGAAGTTGTCAATCCATTATGAAGAATGCCGACAAACTGAAGACAAGCTACTCAACGGTTGTCAACTTGAAGATGAACAGTCTTCAAAGACAGCGAAGACTGATCGTTCACAGCAAACTGTGTTTTCCAAGTCTTCGACAAGACTCTATGGCGAACGTTCGCATATACCTCCGTGAATTTATTAAGACTACAACTAAGTGAGGCACTTAACCACTAGTTTGTATTTCATGATTTAGGTACTGACCGGCAGGTTACTCTCCAGTGAAAGTTCCTGCTAACACCGCAACCATGCCCGGGTGTAGACTAGCGCACGAGATCAGGTCGTCTAGTCCTTTGAAGTCGGCGCAAGACATTAGTTTCCTCAATGATCGGGTGAACTGCAGTGTTTGTGTGCCTTTCTAGGCGGCGCTTATGTTTATAAGCAAAGTTCTTAAGTTCATCTCGGAGTGGTAATATTCCAAGATCTCTGGGGTTTTCTGATAAACAATGGTGCATTAACGATGGTTCTAAGCACCTTATTTTGAAACGTCTGTCTATGTTCACATTGCTTGATTTGGCACAATTGTACGCCATACGTCCAAACAGGTCTTGCTTGTATACAAGCAGTTTGTTGTCAATACTTAGCTTGGATTGTTTACCAATAAGCCAGTACATATCTTTGTATTTCACGTCAAGTTCTGCACGTTTCTTCTTAACGTGCTCAAGAGTCTTTCCGAGGTAGTTCTATTCATTGCCAGAAGGTATTTGGATATGATTTAGGAAGACTGGCAAGTTATTAACGCACCTATAAGTAAAATTAGTTCGCCTTCATTAGGAACACAATTCGCCAAAAGTTCATCCATTCGTGTATCTGATCTGGTGAACGTTATAATTTTGCTGCAGACTCTTCAACCGTTTTGGCTGTTACCAAAAAGGCCAAATGTGCCTAGAACAGTGTGTTCTTCTTGTGGCAAGTCACTAGGATGCAGTAGGTATAGCAGAGGGCCAAGAGCACTCCCTTGCGGTACACCAGCATTTATATTTTTAAAAGCAGAGTATTAATTTCCATGCTTCACACGGAGGTGATGATTAGTGAAAGAGTGCGTTCACAAATTAAATTCAAAGTTGTCAAGTCCCTATTGGAAAACCCTTTAAATCCCAATTTCCAATGTTTGCATACGATAGAGGGTCCTCTTGTCTACAAAATTCTTCATAACCATTTTTCTCGTACCTACCACCATTCTTCAGATATTTAATGTCAAAGCTTTTGTCAGCAGCTGTCCAAAGCACGCGACTAACAAATGCAATTTTCCGGTTCCACCGTGCTGACAGTTATGTTCAGCGTGAAAATGGTCGTGTCCACCGACCATTAAGGCAATGTTTCATTTTTCGAAAGACGTCCGAAGTGCCGAAAGAAGAGAGAGAGAGACATCTGGCAGGACACCATTTTGGGTTAATTACTGAATCCGATGTTCACCATCTCTCGCATAGCTGAGTGCCGCCTCAATTAAGTCCGAGTCTTAAGTGAGTGACAGCGAGTGAGGCAGTCCTCCACAAGCCAGTTCTACTTTTTTTCTCGTTAACCTCTCCCGTCGTTGACGGCCTGTGGCACACGCCCACAGTCGGTGCCAACAAATCTCCTTCTCCTTCTCCTTCCCCTCCTCGCACGAGTGTTGGTCCCCTTTTCGAATTAAGAACAAATCACTTCAGCAGAGAACGAAACACTTTTCGCCGAAGGTAAGCATTGCTGGACGACGACGATGACGACGATCGCTGCTGGCCCAAAGGTCACGCCAGCAATTGCCTGCCCGTCCGGCCGACTGTGTGAGTGTGTGTTTCGTGCATTCCACGAGTGAATAGTTTACTCGTATCTTTCAGGAAACACATCGCCTTTGCCGTGTACGAACTTTGGCCTGCTCGTGCCTTCTCTGCTGCTGCCTCCCAACGACGACGACGACGACGACTGTCGTTGTTGGATCGGAGGAGTTTGAAATGCCAAATGGATTTGGCACAATACACACGCCGGAATGGACAACGAGATGCATTACCTGAGATGGTGGGAGGGCGAATGCGAAATCGATGTGTTCCTCGGGTCCTGCTGCAGTCACTGGCGCAGTTCGGAGGTAAACCGATTTACCGTCAGTGGGGGGAGGGGGAGTAGGGGGATTTAAATGATTCCAGTCAAAAGTTCTCGGGCGTTGGCTCTCGCTTGCGTAGAGCCGACGCAAACTACGGATGACGGATCCTATTTGGGAAATTAACCAGGCTGCAGTCAGATGTCGTGGAACTTTGAATGGGATTCGGTAAAGTTTCCACTTCGTGCCCGATTGCGTTTGATTCCATCTGACGGCGACAGCGGGGCAGAGGGAGAGATGGGGATGCAGATGTCCTTTTCAGTTGGGCTGGGGATCGTGATTGATGGCAGGGAATGCGACGGGACGCAGTTTCTGGCTTGATTCGGAAACACTTCCTCTCATCTCTCCGACTTCAGATCTCCTTGCCCACTCCCTCTGAACTATATCACCGTCCTGGAATTCCATATCTCGTCGCAACATGCCTGCCCGTCTCCCAGAAGCGGAGCAGTTCAAACGCAGCCCACACCTGACAAGCCTGTCAACGCGATCCCCACGGTCTTATGCAAACCGGCGTGCGCCGCGCCGTGCCACCGCATCAGGAAAACGCGTCTAATGCTTGTCACGTAACTCAATCACAAACCGGACCGCGATCGGTACGTCCCGGCCGCTGTGACAGATACAGATTGCGTAAAGCTCCATTGACTGGCGGGCAAGAGATGTTCAAGTTCAAGCTTACACTTGTCAGGCGCTGTTCACTCCAACTGGGCGAGAACTGACCTCGAATCTGTCAAGTCACCTACATTCCCGAGCGTACCACCCCCGTTCTCCACATCCCCAAAATCAAACAGTTTATGAATCACACTCGAATCCTCTCTTTTCCGTCAGCCAGTCGGTCTGGGGAAGCGTAATCTGCGAGACGGAACAAATCGCAATCGGGCGGTTTAACGATCGAATTAATTAGTCGCAGGGTTTCCTGACTTTCTTCGTCGCTCGCGGGGCTAGCGTCGGCGATAAATCTTCCGACGCACGAGAGCCGGCGACGGAGAAGGGACAAGGTGAAGGACACGACATCGGCTCGGGAGTGGAGATTTATTCCTCACACGATGTGTGCACATGCGATGGGCTGTCTGGCCGTTGACACTTCCATTTGAAAGTCATTTTTTGACGCTTTCGTGACTTCTTGGGCAGGCATATGGACAGCAGCACTTGCAACTCTCTCACGATCCTCAACCTAGTCCTGTGTTCACTTGGAACTACACTGGGTTCCGTCTCAGGTGGTTGTCAAGTATCTATCCTCGATCGCACCACGATGCCACGATTGTCTGACGCGCTTAAACTACACTCGGTACCGTGGTTGCGAAGTGGTCAAGTGATCGAGCCTTGTGCCACAGCTGACGTCTTGGCTCGTCTTCGATCACATCAGATGCCACGATCATCTCAAACGCTTTCAAAACCTCCTCGACTTCAATGGTGACGATCAAGACATCGCCCAGTGGCTAGAGGATGATTACAAATCCACTAGCTGACGATCACTCCCCGATCACGCCCAAAAAAGTGATCGTGAGCTGGACCAACCCGTGCTGATCACAACGAGGAGTGTAACCAACCCTTCTCATCGATGCAGGACTCTTTGACGTCAGCGATCGAGGTTTTCTTTGTGAACTGGACCAGATCACACTCAGACTTGCGCCTTAGGAAGTGATCGATAGTGAGTACACTTCGTTGAACGTCCGCTTCTCTTCTGATCGAATCCAGACGCCTTAAGTCGAACGATGGAGATTGGGTCTTAGTCCCGCACTCTCCAGTGCACGATCGGCTCCTAGAGGAACAACTGATCGCGAGCTAGTGGATCTTGTTCAACTTATCCTCCAGCCGAGTGTAGACATATTTTCAGATCGACCAGCTCCTTGTAATCACTTTGCTCCGTAAGGGACCATGTGATTGTTTTTAGTTCGACACGATCGGTTTGGCAGTGTTCGTAAAACGATCGAGAATGACGACCAAAATGATCATGGGCTGCCTATAATCGAACTCGCCCATCCACCAGCCTTATAAGTCCACCCTTTTCCTTCCTTTTGGAGTACCGCTACATTAGAGGAGTGGACCTGGTCTTCAATTCACAAGCCTCTACACCTGGCTAGACCTCTGTCGAGGTGCCTCTAGTTGAGCACAACAACTTGGTAGAAGTCGCTTCTCCACAAGCCTCCTCAGCGCTTGGTACCACATATTCGGGATTGAAGACTCTTTGCAACGGAGCCAAGCCCAAATCTAGGCATTCCAGATGGCCAACGATCTACCGCAGAGCTATTCTCTTGTCTGGTTAAGATCTTCCTCCGACCATGTCTAACAGACGAACTGAGGAACAGATCATCGCCAGACCACACCCTCGGCTTTGTTGGACTTCGCTCTCGATGTTGTGTATCTTGACATCGTCTAGGTCCACCTTGAGTTCAAAAATTCAGCTAAGATTTCTTTTCAACCCCTCTAATGAATGAAGATCAGTTGGAACGATCGCCTGTGGTCCTGGAGCACATTTAATGAAACAATTTTCGTTCTTCCAATTCACTTGGATTGACCACGAACTTACTATTGCCTTGAGTCCGTGAGATCTAGAATTATCTTACATTGACGAGGATCGGTTCCCTGGGTCACTTGAGATCTTGAACTTGGTCCATTCCCAAAGCAGCCCCGATCGTGCTGCAAGAACCATCGTTGGTCATCCACTACCCGCATTCACCAAACCTTGAGGTCGCGAATTATAGGTGCCATCATTACCCTTTTGACGACTAGTGATCAGTAGAGACCGTGAGAGTGGTTCCAGTGGCATCTTCTAGTAGCTTGCCATCAGCAACGACCGTGTTCTAGTCAGCGATCTTGTGGCTTTTCAGTGATCTTTCAGGAGTGATCTCCAATCGATCGCGATTGTAGCTCGCCTTCGGGACAATAAGGGATCCTTGCATTATCGGTGTCTTTAGCCAGGCAGCGTCCTAGTGACCTTCGCGTCCCATGAACATGACTTAGAAGTTTCTCTAACGATTGGCAATCTACGAATTTTGGTCTCGCTTGGAAAGATCTTCCGTAAGGCAGTACCTGGCTCGATCTCCAGTCCTTGGCGCCTGAAAGTAGACACTTCGAGTCAATAGTTGACCACACAAGGCCAACTTTGCCATCAATTGTTTGCTCATAAGGTGCTCTCAAGTTCGTGAGTAGGGAAAACAACGAGAGAGATCGTCCATGGAACCCCTATACGCGGAGAATCTCTCCCGTTGATCTCCCTTGTCTGTCTCTGTTTGCGACTATCATCTTGCCGCTCTCTCTGTCCCTGGCCTCCCCCTCATTTTCTATCTGACTCTCACCTCCTGACGCATCACTTTCTCCACAAATCACGAGAGACCATGTCCACCTCCATCACCCATCTCACAGATGCATCGCCACTTTGAAGCCTCTGTCTGCCTCTTATTCGCTTGCAATTAATGAGTCCTGACCATCCTAGACAAGTCATCCTCCAACTCCCCATCCCCTGCAACCGTCCATCACCAACCCATCTAATTGAACATTTTATCAAGAGATTATCCGTGTAATTTGTTGATATTCCCAGCATTGAGGCCATAAAAGGCAATTAGCCAGGAGTCCTCTAATCCTCCTCGCAAACCAGCTGACAACAGAGACAAGGTGCGCTTTCAAGGGGAAGCAGGAAACGCGGAGAACTATCCCCCGGATGAAATCCGATAATTACACGAAATGATTGATGTAACTTCAGACCAGAGACTTAGCCGTTTAAGTCCTGCTCTGGGGTGCACTCAAACGGAGAGACGGGCGGGATTAGCTCGATTGGTGGTTTGCCACTTCGCGAGGACTAGACTCCCCATTCTGCGTCTCCCCATGAAGAGCTCTTGCGGTTTATGCGAGAAAATGTGTGCCTTTTGTCGGCCGGTTGGTCATTTGATTCCAAGTCATTCTTGTCTCATGTTTGTGGGTTTGTGCTGGGGAATGTATTTGTGTTGAGGTTGGGTGTCAGTCTTGATCTCCTACATCATCAGGACTCAATGTGGATAAGCAGAGGTGGTTGAAAGGAAGACCACGCCTCCGGTGGCGCGCGCAGCTGGAAAAGGACCTCAATCAGTTGAACGGGCGTGGCTGGAAGCAACTAGCATAAGACCGTGCTAGATGGAGAAACATGGTGGCTGAGGCCCAGGTCCACCCCGGACTGTAGCGCCAGCCAAAGAATAAGAAGAACCATATCGAAAAACTCGCCTGATTAGAGTCGATGACGGAGGATCGAGTGGTCTGGGGATCACTTGTGCTTTGACCCGCGACTCCTTTAATGGATCATGCGGGAAACTGAAGATGGTGATGAGGAGTGGAATTCCCACTTGCGGGCGACTCCATATGCAGCCAGGCTAGCCAGGCAGATAGCGCGATACTTGGCCAAAGCTGAGACATCTTGAAGAGGACTCTATACACTCGGTTTGTCATCTGAAGGATCAATTGTAAAAGCTGGTTCGCAAAAATAGATGAGTTCGAAATAATGCTGTACAACTGAGGAATTGTGGGTTTTGAGAGAGGGAGAGAGAGAGGGAGACACCAATTTAGGAAGAATGGGGGATAGAGAGATGTGAGAGAGAGGTGAGCGAGGTGTTGTCTGATAGCATCTTGGGCCACCACTCCCCACATGCTTCAACACGAAAACCCATCTGCCACTCGTCTTGCCACCCACGCCCACCAGCTTAAGCGCATCCATCAGTGTCCGCTACGAGCCCATTGATCTGTCGCTGAAGTCCCCCCCCCCCTACCGACAACACCGAACAGCACGATTGCCTCTATGAAAGATTACATCAACATCTCTTAAAATTATTAAATCACGAAAGGCTCGTGAAAGGCACTACAGACTTGATAAGAGATGACTTAGGAAGACACCGCCGATACCTTCTCGAACTCGAACGAAATAAAGCCTTGGAGGCAAACAGCAGTCGGTTCCGACTTGGTGCCGTAGGACAACAGAGACTAGGCTTCGCCAAGGTCCTTCTCGACCTGGGTGCGCCATCTTAAGCCGGGCGCTCTCTGTTGCCTCAGTTGAGTAGCCCCTCATGTTCCGAGTCGAAGACAAGACCTTGCCACCTTAGGCTTTGGACCCGAAGACGCCTGGCCAGCCTCACGCCGTCTCACAGCCTGTACAGTTCGTAGTTCAATCTTCGCCTCCAAATGCCGTCAACGCAATTCACCACATCGTGACTCCCTCCACAAGTCCACTGCGACAGCCAAGATCACCGATAAAGTGTGCGTGTCTTAGCTAAATTGAGCGCCACATCCAGTCAGCGGCGAGTAGCTGCAACTTTCCCCACCGACCAACCGTGTACCCAAACCCAAATGATCGTACTCACCACACTTCGAGTGCAACTCACGCGATTCCACTCAACTTGCCATGGCCATCCTCACTTTGTGCGGCGACAACAGCTGCCAGACATCAGCCCCCAGCCAGCTTCACTCCGCCGCTGGTCTCGTTGGGAAGCAACCAGGCTGGCAACCGACTGCAAAACTCGTGCAGATAATCGCTGCGACCAGCCTCTTAAGGAATTTATTATAATTAAGCACCGCAACCCTAATTGCAATGCGAGCGGGGCAACTGCCATGCCGCTGCGATGGGCGCTCTCGGTGCTTGAGTTGAGGAAGTACGAGCGTGTATCTTCTAGCGGGAATGCGAATGGGTTTCGTCTCAGATACGGTTCTGCGCAGCAGCTCGCTGGGGCGAAGTGATTCACGGGAGGGCACCTTCGGACCCAATCCGCTGTGTGAAATGAGGCGAGGATGGGGCGATGGAGCGGACAGGGGGTCATTATCTGTGCGAAGGTAATGAGGGACCCAGCGCTGACTGGGGACTGAGTCATCGCAGGAGCACGACGCGCAGCAAGTGAGTCATTTGCAGAATCTAACACTTTATGCGCCATGAAGGCAGACAGTTTTATGCTTGCAGGCTCGGGTTTATGGTGACACCGGCTATCTGCGATCGGGGGACGGTGAGTGGTGACGCCTCGTTAATGGTGGTCAGGCGCCAGAAGGTGCCCTTAGAGTTATGAGATGTCGAGGGCAGTGGCTGGGGCGTCTTCGGGAAGATTTTGAGACTGAAGATCTTTCTGATTAAACGTGACGTGACGTAGCCGCCGATCTTGCAGTCTCTCGGTGACACGACGAAAGTGGGATTTTTCAGAAGCTCGATTCTCCAAAGAATAACCTTCGGGCACACAGCCTTCTCAGATCCAGAGCTTCAACGCTGTCCTGCCGCATGCACATGAACACAGCCAGTGCTTCTGAAGGGAACCACTCCCTCAAAACAAGTGGAGCAACGATCAGTCTCTTGTCCAACCTCGTCCGCGACTCATTCCAATTCCATCGCGTTGTCAATCACCGTTTCACTTGGCTGACTACGTGAATTCCACTTGCAGCGCGCACCTCATCGGTATGCACTCGCCGCAAATAACCGCGCATCTTCCGAGCCCACTGCCCGGCGGCCTCATCCTCGTGACATCATGCTCACGTACCGCTGCGTGTAACAATAACATTATTCCGCGTGACCTTCGCCTTCGAAGAGAACCCCCCATCATCCACACACGCAGAGGGCCACTGGGGGCCAAGCCGAGTCGCTTAATATTCATGAGTCGCGTCAAATGCGTCGTCGTCGCTAGTTGTGGTGCCTTCCAGGAACAAACAAGCAAACGAGACGCCGGCACAGACGCACCAGGCATTTGCATGCGCCGCGGAGTGCTCGATCGACTGGTGGAAGTGTGGAACAACCGCGAAGCGTTATTCCCGAGAAACTAGCGCGACAACAGGGCCACTTGGTGTCTTTGGCAGAAGGAGAGGAAATGGGGTAGCCACGCGGAGACACCAAGAGGTCACCCATGGCAATTCAGGGAAAGGGAACAGTGCGCACGAGTTCGGCGGTCCCTAGACAGAGATCTTCACGAGGGGCCACAAGGGGTTACACCAGAACGAGCTGATGGCGGTGGTCGGGGGCACTGACGTCTCGGGAGACTGGGGGATGCATGCCATGACAATGAACTTTGGATGGCATCGAAGTGGACCATCTCAGGGTTCCCATGGGTTTACTATTCCTTTTGTGAATGAACTACAGACCGAGTCCACACAGAGATCACACAGGGGGCCACGAACAGGGAGTTCAGACCCAGTTTACAAAATACTCAGCGAAATACACTGCTCGCAGAGTGCCCAGGATGAGTTCGGACAGAGTTCCCTCAGAGACTGGACAGAGTCGCCACAGAGCACGTGCCGAGTTTGAGCGAGTTCTCTAAGAGGCTGGACAGAGCAGGCGAAGTGCTCGTTATGCGTTAGACGGTGCTCGCTCGAATTTCAGGCAGGACAAAGGACAGAGCTCGGACAAAGCACAGAGCTCGGACAAAGCACTGAGCTCGGACAAAGCACAGAGCTCGGACAAAGCACTGAGCTCGGACAAAGCACCAAAAGATCTGATACAGAACTGAACTCGGTCAGATTCCAAACAGGGGAGATCGGGAACTCAGCCAGACTGAGCTCAGGCAGGACTTCCACGGAGCTCGCTCTAATCTCGGACAGAGCTCGGTCAGAACTCGGACAGAGCCAGCACACAGCTTAATCAGAGCTCGGGGAAAGCCAAGGTAGAGCTCACAAAGAGCAAAGCTGAGGCAGATCTAGTACTTAATCAGACGGAGGTCCGATAGGTCTTCGACAGATCTCGGGACAGTCCGAGAACAGGGCTCGCAAGTAGGTCAGCTCACACAATTCTCAGACAGAGTTCACAAACAGCTCAGGCCGAGCTCGAGTGGTTCCCAAACAGAGCTCGCACAGCTCGCACCCTCGGGTCTCGGACAGTAATTCCACGGTGACCGTACAGAGCTCAGACATAGCTTGGACAATTCTTCGACAGAGTTCGCAGAGAGGTCTGAATGAGCTCGGAAAGAGTTCCCGCATAGACTAGACGGAGCAGCCACAGAGCTCGCACAGAGCTCGCGCATAGACTAGACAGAGCAGCCACAGAGCTCTTGCTGAGCTTGACAGAGTTCCTTAAGAGCATATAAAGAGCAGACAAAGAGCTCGTTTTAAAAGATGCTCGTTGAAGCTCAGGCACGACTTCGGCAGAGCTCGGATAGAACTCAAATAAATTTCGATCAAATTTTGGACGGAGCTCGGTCTTGCCTCGAAAAGAGCTAAAAAGGAGTTAAGACAGAATCCGTGCAGGGTTCGTTGTGAGCTCACACAAAGCGCCCACAAAGACCAGACGCTAAGCCGTGAAAGGGCTTGTTCTGGGTCAAATCTTCGACTGTGCTCGTTGAGATCTCGGACAAAATTAGCACGAAGCTTAAGCAGATCTCAGGCAGCTTGCAGAGGGCTCAGATGGAGCTCGAATAGAACACGAACTGAGCTCGCAGAGAGGTTAAACACAGTTCACTTAATGTTCAGACAGAGCCCGAAGAGAGTTCAGAGCGTTCTTAAGCAGAGTTCCTTCAGGGCCAGGCAGAGTTTCCAATGAGCTCAGATAGAGCTCTCACCGAGTTTAGAGAAGTTTCGGAGCTCGCGCAGACATCAGACGAAGCTTGCTAGAATTTTAGAAAGAGTTTAGAGACTGCTCAGCCAGAGCTCGGATAGAGTAAAGACCGAGCTCGTACAGACCTTCGGCAGAGCACGCAATGAGTCGTACAGACCTGAGTCGGAACTCGAACAGAGCTAGCAAGGAGTTAAGGCACATAGTCCGTACTGTCGCCCACAGGGACCAGACCCGATCGTCGCCAAACATCTGGAAGAGCTAGCACATAATTGCAGCGAAGCCAGGAATGGCTATTAACCATGGATTTACAATTAGCTGAGGAAAAACTCGAAGTAGCACTTATCAGTTGCAGGCGGGTTATGGAGGCTATAAGAGTTGCCATTGATAATCACGTTGTAGTTTCTAAACCGGCTCTAGCCACTTTTAAGCCACATCTCCAACAAGCAGCGGAGAAGGCAGCGAAAACAACGGCTGCTCTGACAAGGATCATGCCAAACTTTGGAGGACCAAAACAAAAAAATTGGCTACTCTTGGCCAGGCTAGCGACGTCGATGATGCTCTATGGCTCCCAAATATGGGCTGGGGCAATCAACCCTAAATCATACAGCTCAAAGGTCGAAACAGGATATGGAGTCAATACTTTGAGAGTAGCTCAGCAGCCTTCCAAGCAACCTGATACGGAATGGTGCCAATAGACCTGCTGACCAAGGAGGCCGCATGCAAATATCGTGCCAACAGAACGAGAAGGCCTACAGCGACGAGCCGAAGTGAAGATGGGCTAACACGAGGGACACACGAACTTTTCTGACAAAGGTAGATGCACGCAGAGGTTGATCCCCAATATCGACCCTTGGATCCACAGCAAACATGGAGAGATGAATTCCTACAGAACGCAGATGCTTACTGGCCGTGTATGTTCCAGAGCTTATCTCTACAGATTCGGACATGAGGACACCCCTTATTGTCCAAGAAGCAGTGGAAAACGCGGTGCATTTAATGTTCCACTGTCCACCGTAACCTGTTGGCGTACAGAGTGGGTGTGAAACTAACCCCAGAGAACATAATCACACTGATTCTAAGCACACAAGAAGCCTGGGAAGCAGTAAGTGAAACCGTGGCCATCATCACGAAGGAGCAACGGCGACAGGAACGACAACGAAACGCAGCGCAGTTATCTGCCAATAACGATGAACGAGCCGAATGTGTAAGGCCGAAGGCCCCCCTCTCGATGATACGCTTGACGCGAGGATCAGGAGTAGAAGAGGAAGTGGGTGAAAATCCCACACTGTTGCTTATCACAGGCTGAGTTTCGTCTTTGAAAGATACCCACATCACGGGACCAGACCCTGGGGTCAGAAAGGCCTCGGACTAAGCCGGGGATCGCTCGGAGCACTCACAAGCCTTCGACAGTGCTCGTACAGGTCTTGGACAAAACGAGCAAGAAGCAACGTTCGCTTTGAGCTCACAGAGACATCGCTGAGGGTTTAGATGGAGCTCGTACAGAATTGTGATCGAGATGCCGCGCTCTATGCCAGCAGTTCATTAAAAGCTGACGCAACACCTTCTCCGTGCATCAAGCGCCCGTCAAACACCCCAACGCACCGCAGCATCATCTCAATGCTCTGCGCAGCCACTTCGTTTGCACAGCCGCTTCGCTCCTCCCCACACACTGGAGGTGTGTACCTTGCCACCAGACTCCGGTGCGCAGGCCTCATTACGAACTCATCGCAGTTCTCCGTCGACTGCGTCATCGACTAAATTAAACGGTCGTGCCGCCGCCGCTTTGCATCCACACGCACCGATGAGACCGCGACGAGGCCTGCCCCGACACAGGGCCATAAACCCCTCATTGAATGCCTTCAGTTCACCAATGGCTCGCCCCAAAACGTGTCGTCCTCCTCCAGATCGCTGACGTCATCGACTGATCTAACTTCACATCCATCACGACCAAGGTGTGGTCCCGCCGCCGTCTCAGTCCCTGTGATGAGTAATGCGTTGATCTTGGATTTCGCTTCTGGTAATCGACGCGCGCACGGTGACCTCGCGGAAGTGAATCAAGCAACACCGGCATGAGAACGAGATGTCGGCGTCGTCGTCGGTAATTAGCCGTCGACGGGTGTTCACCTGCCTTTTTGGAGCACTGCCGAGGTCGTGCCAATTAAATGCTCGCATGGTCGTAAGGGGTGAGTGAAGAGGGAACGATGTAATGGTGAGCACGCGCCTTGAAATGTTGCAGCGGGTTTTACGACGTGGAAAAGGGTTACATCGAGAGGATCAGTTTGGGGCACGTGGACAGTGAAAGGGAGAGTGTCTGAACCGAAACAGAGTGAACTCTGGCGAAGCTCTGACTTTATCTGAACTCTTCTTGAGCCTATTGCTCTAGAATATCACTAAACTAGCATGTTCATCCGATCATTTGCCCCTCTCTCAGCTGATTTCGAATTTAAAAAGATGTCGGTCTAAGAATGGAACCCTGAGGGACGCCATAAATCATCGCTTTCCGGCGGCTCATCGATGACGCGATGATCAACTGAGCTCTTCCACACGAACAGGCCCCATGCCATGCCAGTCTCTCCCATCGACAACTTAACGGCCCACAACAGCCCTCGCCACGTCACACAATTCCCTCAGCAGTCATCATCCATCCACCCACCCACCCACTCACGCAAGCCAGCAAGCACATCCATCAACTTCAACACACCCTCACACACACGACACACTTGAACTCATCCCCAAGAGGGAACATCACATTCCACGGGAATCCCATCGTCCCATCCCAGGTCAAGTGAGCAGTGCAACGATGGTCCATTGATGCTCGCGCGTATCCCCACGCCGGGCGCATCATGTTCCACATGAAACCCAACGCTGTCGGTCCATTAAAACGTCAAAACAACGACCAGCACACCGCACGTGACCCAGAAACCGATGAGATACAATGGACGGTTCCAATCCGCCTCAGCCTCAGTCGAACACGACGACGCTGATGAGGTCAGTCAATGCACTGCACCTCGAGGCGCACAGGCTGCGCGCCGTAGACTAAGTCTAAAAATGAATTTTGAAATGAAAGTAAAATCTGGGACGCTATGATTTCCTCATCTCTGCGCTCTTGGCACTCTTGGCGGCCCGACGAGGTGGCGAGGGACTATGTATAGACATGACCAGTGCGCCGGCAGGCACTTATTCATTTCTGGCCGTGATAAGCGGCTAATGCGCGCGTCTGATTGTGAGCAATGCAACCGCTGTCGACGTGCGCACTCGCGTGTTCCACTTTCGGAGGCGACAGTGCCGGCAGCAGTGTAGGGTCAAGTCGGGAGTCTAGAGATGCAGAGAGAGAGAGAAAGTGGGGTCAGGCGCGACACCAACTTGTTTGTCGTGATCACGATTTAATCAAAGAAGTAGATCTCTGGAGCCATGAGGCTGAGGCTGAGTCGAGGCGAGGCGTTTGGTTGGTAGCATTGGCGCCCAAAGGGTGAAGGGGCTGGACTTGGAGACATCTAGTTGGACGTGGAAAGAGGAAGATTTGCGGAAAATGTCTTGGGACGGAAGCATTTTGAGGATCATCTCCAGGAACATCGCTCGAGAAAGCAGGGTGTGCGGGACAAAGTCCTCCGTTTACCAAGCTCTAACTTATGATGCTTCACCAACCAGAGACAATTGCTGACTGGACACAACACAAGCATTCAAACGAACAAGAGGCCTCCTTGACTTGACTCAATGTGAGCTTGTAGAGTTGTATCCCAAGTCTAGGATTCCTTTGAATGAGAGGAGACCTAGGTCAACAGGCACGATATCGCAAATGCACACAGCCTCCACCGACTCAGAATTTCTGCAGCAAATAAGCGAACGCCTCAAACTTCACCAACAGGAGATTCACCAGCATCGACTTGCTTTACGGTCGCGCTCCTGCAGAGGACAAGGGGACATCAGCAAGACGACATCAGTGACCGTCTAGAAATGGCACGAGAGGAAAACAAGATCATTCTCTCATCTCTGATCTTAATTCTTAAGAATAAGTTGGATAAGAATGGCATCTTTGCTGGAGATAGCACAGCTTCCACGACTCCCGATTAGACAGCCTCCTGGTCAATCAACACAATGACGGCGAGATGAAGTGGGTGTGGGAGTCAACTCTAAGGGTCTGAACTTTCAACTGTCGTTCCGACTACCTTCTCACTGTAGCGTCTTTCAGGCAGAGACTATAGCGAATAAAGAACCTCTGTCCTGGCTAAAAAAAAACTATTTAATGTTGGGTACAGATATGGTCATCTGTTCGGACAGCCAGGCAGCGATCAAATCTTTGAGTGCGGTCATATTTAGCTCCAAGACCCTCAATTGCCACCTACCTTTTAACGAGAAGTATTTCAGCATTCAACTTATGTGGGCGCCTGGACACAATTATGCCGACGAACTTGCTAGAAAGGGCTCCTTCCGGACGAGGGACTGCCGTCCATGCCTATCGATACTACAAAACATCAAACTAAAGCTTGAAACGCTCACTCACACCAAACGTAGATTGTCTTTTGCGAGTGACAATTATGGCATATGTACTATTGATCCAAAACGCTCACGCTATCTGGTCAAAATGAGTAGACCGCATCTTAGAACTCGCATCGGAGTCGTAACCAGGCCACTTGTCCCAGACTAGGCATCCCCTATAACAATTTCTATAGAAGGTGCAGGGATGAGGAGGAAGACGAAGCCATTTCACACCTTCTTTGTAATTGCAGTGCCCTCTATCTTGCAGACTTAGTCACTTGGACGTCCCATATTTCTACGACTTGTGAGAACTAAGCAAGATTAGCATTAGTCAACCTCATCGCTTTATTAAAAGATCCAGACGCCTGAATCTACTGCAGTTACATAGCAAGTGTTCGATGGATTCTTCCTCATCCTCGTCCAAGCAGCTTCTACAGAAATCATTATAGGGACGGCCTAGTCTAGATGCGTGAGTTCCGATGGCACAATGCCCTGTTAAAACGCCAATAAGAGATCTGAGGTTTGGCCTGCTTAATCGGATCAAGCTAAGCGATCGTTTGGGATCGATCATAGACCATGGTTGTTTGGTAATGAGGCATCCTGTGCCAGATCTCCATCCGCGGTTGGTTTGAGCCAGCATTTCAAGCTTTAGCAGATGGTTTATAGGAGCGATAGGCATGGAGGGTGGGTCTCCACCCGGAAACAGCACGGAGTTTGCGCCCTTTCCAGCGAGTACCTTTGGCTTAAGTGTGGCCAGCCACTGTAACCTAACCTAACCTAACCTATGACGACGAGGCCCATTGTCACGCGGCCGTTTGATGATGTAAAACCTGACAACGGCGAAAAACTTGTGGAAGTTGCAAACAATAGCCTGTCTTGGCATAAGGCGTGCCATACGCACCTGGCCCACAACAGCTCTAGAAGCTATAGTCGGACTAAACATTCCCCAAACCAATCAAATTGCAGGTCGACTACAATACAGGCCAGGAGACTTGACGGGTCACCTTAGGATACTCAACTCAGTCTAGCCTAGAAGAGAACTGTTTTGCACAATGTGAATCCGCAAATGTGGTCGGGAGGGCTGACTCGCAATCGGCGTTCATAGGGCGGGCCCTAGTCGTTCCGTAATGTCAACTGGACAGCAGCTTGAACGCTGATTAACGAATGGTAAACAAAAACCCACGGTGATGGTCATAGGTAATCCAAACGTCTAATCAAGAAAGTATAAGATTGCTAACGAGCTTTCTTAATGACCACTGCGGCCTGCATTACCACTTTAACAACATAGACACGTGCCAATACAAAGCAAGTCGGATTTGGCTGGAAGAGGGAGAGACATCCTAGCACATTTCATGTGAATGTCAAGCACTGGAAGAGGATTAGACATCCTAGCACATTTCATGTGAATGTCAAGCACTGCTCTGGTTAAGGTCTCACTTACAATGCAGGTGCCGAGCTTGAGCAAAAACTGCTTTCCATCACTGACGGTCGTGGCCACCCTGCTTCCAGTCATAAAGACCAAGCTGTCTTGCGTCCGCGATTACTTGGCCTTCATATGGGAGGTTTGGTTTGGTTTGGCTTCATCTCCTTGTTGAACCAGGAGGCTCAGATTCGAAGGCCCTCTCAGGTGAAGCGTTGGTGTTCATGCGCTCGATGTGGCCGACCAAGTCCAGTCGACGGATTTTTACCTTCCCGACTACATCCACATCCTGTTTCACCTTGTAGAGTTAACGATTGTGTCTTCTCCTCCATTCGCCTTCCTCGCAGACGGGACCATTATGCCCGACAAATAATTTTCCTTCGAAGGCACCAACAATCGGCTTCGCAGTTTTGCTTAGCTTCCAGCTATCTACGGCACGACTGCCAAAATAAAACTTTTGTGGAGCATGATCTTGCTCCTTCGAGTCTGTAGTTTTGAGCCCAGTTGTTTTGACAAAGCGAAGTAACACCGGTTGCCAAGGGCGGTTCTCCGTCGGATCTCCGCTAAGATGACATTCGTGGAGTTCACATTTTCCCCGAGGTAGATAAACTCTTGCACTAATTCAAAATTGAAGTTGTCGATTTTGACGTTTTGCCCTAGGTGGTGTGCGACGGAATGGTTCTTGGTCGACAGCATATATTTCGTTTTGTCCTCATGAACCTTGAGACTAGCCCGCTTCGCCTGTTCTTCAAACGCCGTGAAAGCTTCCACTGCGGCACGTTCGTTGTCGCTGTCATCTGCGTCTCCCAAAAGGACTGTACTGACTTGAAGAAGATAGTACCTTCTAGTGTTTACGGCTGCCCGCTGAAGTATCTTCTTCAGTAACAGATTGATGAAATCACACGACAGGGCATCTCCTTACCGAAATCCGGTCCAGGTTTCGAACGGCTCGGAAGTCCTTGACCAGAACAGCCCGGTGCGTCGCGTATGTGTTAGGCGACACAATCTGATAAGTTTTGCCGGCAATCGCATGGAATAGCTCCTTGCGATGAATGCTGTGGTGTGCGGCTTTAAAATCGGTGAAAAGGTGGTGCGTTTCGTTGGGCTTCCCCAGGATCTGGCTTAGTGTGAATATTGTGTCTATTTTTTTTTTTACTTGCCGGGCCGGAAGCCACTGTGGTACGTGCCGATTAGTGCGGTACAAAACGGCTTTAGACGTTCACACAGTACGCTGGACTGGATTTTGTAGGCGACGTTGAGCAGGGATATACCTCTGTAGCTGTAGGAAGAAGTTGGATCGCCTTTTTTTGTGAATGGGGCATAGGATAAGGTCTAAGGAAACGCATTTTCCGTAGAGAGAAACTCACTTCAGTGGAATTAAATAAATCTTCTACAAATGACACGCTATCTATCATAAGAGAAGTAGTACGTCTTTTGAATTAAGTCCAAACCTACGATACAACAATACGCACAAACCTACGACCAGGTCCCGGTGTGGTTTGCTAGTGTGACTTGGGTTGTAAAAGGGGAAAAAATCAACCATGGCCCAAACGCATTACGATCAATGTCAGACATTTCATCCAGCAGTCTTGATGTCTGAACTTTCCTAAAACGACTAACATCGCAAGAGGCCCCTAGGAACCCCGCCGATCAAGTCTCCCAAAATTGTCCGGTATATAGTCCTCACAATCGAAGTAGCAGTGCTTAGCAACCATCAGAGGTGCCAAGGGCATGCCCATTAAGTGTTGGTGAAAAAACAAAAAAAAAACAAACGGAGGATCGGGCCTTTCTCAGAACGAGAGGACACGAGAAGCGCCCGATCGTATGAGGTACCGATGGAGGAAGATATCTAAAGCGTGCAACAATAATCCAAGGTTCGAACCGAAGACTGAATAGTTTGCAGTAGAGTGGCAATCGATACTGAGAATTTCGGAGTATCCTTTCTGCAGTAGCCAGAGCTGGAGAGGATTTTTAGTTGAAGCCCAGGTCCTCGAACGTCTGAGGGGTTTAGAAGAGTAAGAACGAGGGTAAACCATCCAAGGAAGGAATATCATAATTCAAGTGACTGTCGGCTTGGTTGGTAGCATATATCCTGTTTTGACGAACAACTTTGTCACGTGCTCGTTTGTATGGCATCAATCCTTCATAGGGCTTCAAAAAGGCCAACACCAGAGAGAGACCAGTAGATTAACCACCTTCAAAATACACAGAATCTCTCCTTGCCTTGGACACAAACGATCAAGACAAGATCTGATTACCGATCCACAGACCATCCGCATCCGCATTTTCATCTCTCCACGCAATCAAAGGCCAAAGAAGTCCGTCAACAGCAAATGACTCTTGCACTCGTGATTTGAAAGGAAGTTCAAAAGTGTCCTCAAATTCTTGACTCTCCCTCATGATCTTCAGCCCCTGAGGGCTGTCTCAGATCAGGCTTGCTGAAGCCTTGTTATGACACACCAACAAAAAGACTACGGTCCAAAGCCGGAACCTGCTGGCATGTCCAAGATGTAGTCACTCCCCCGCGGACATGCTTTCAAAACAGAAAACCATTTAATGAACGCCGTGTTCATGCATTTTCATCGGAGACTTGGATACAACATCTCCTCTGCTGCAGCGGAACACGCCGACGATGCCATCGCACCGGCACGCCGCATGACTCTTTCCCAAAAACTGGGTCACTCGGGAATTTGTGTTGTGTTTCTCTTTTTCTGTTCGATTTTAATTGCTTCGTTTCCTTGCCGGTTGCAACTACTCCTTGTTTGCCTTCCCGTCTCCCTTCTCCACCCACCCCAATTATTTATTTTAAGCTCACGAAAAACACACAAAAAAGAAAAAAACATTTCTTTCGTTCCTCCTGCGCTTGCATCTTTCGGTTTTTCTGCAGTTAAGCACACAAATTCGGTATCCCCACCCCCTCCTGCTGGTCATTACCATAATTTCCCACCATTAACCCAGAGTGGCAGTGGCAGTGGCGGCGGCCGGCGCAGCGTCGGCAGCGATGCACGCGAACGTTCATTAAATCAGTGTTCGACTGAGTTTGTATCATTTTAACTGGAAGCACTGCTAGAAGGGGCCCTCCGTCGCCGCCGATCTCCTCAGCCGGCGTGTGTCCGAGTGAAACTGCAGGTGAATCGGCAGGTGGCCCGGATGGGCGTGGACCGTAAGGGTGGAGCAGGGAGGGGGAGCGTTTGTGAACTAAAGTAATTTGAAAAATAGTTGAAACTGTTCACGGCGGCAAAGCACTATTTAGCCAAGCGCTCTCAATTGGTCTGGAAAGTTTTGTACTCGTCGTTGAGCGGTTTTCTCTTGGGAGAGGGGGTGGGTGACTGGTCAGGCGGGGGAGGGGACAGCCACTCTCGGTGTTGAGTGATTTAGCACCTTTTGTCGGACGGTAGAAGTTTTGCTGTGGCACACGCCCCGTTGGAGATTGAAAGTAAGTGTATGCATGCTTTTTTTTTGGCCTTATTCAAAGTTGCTCAAGAACGTTTTGACTGTGGGGTGGAGGGTGGGAATGGGGGTGGAGCGTGGGTTTGATGGATGAAAGTAAGAATGTAAATTACGAGTTCGAGAGGAGTGTTCTAGAGGCGGACAGACGTCTGATGGGATGTCGAAAACAGGGTTTATTCCGAGTAGAGTGCATGAACCCTCGGGCTGTGGAGCAGACTTTGGAAGGGAGGGTCGAGGAGGCATAATGACACTGATCCAGGGAGAAGACGAAAAGGAGACGGTTTAGATGGACTGCTTTATGTCAGCAATAATCCCCGTCCTAGATTTACCGCTGGTATGCCACAGGGTTCCATTTAGTCTACTATACTTTTTTACACAAGAAACAAAGAATGCTGGGAGCACCCGATGGCTTCGGCGTCCTTCAAGACCGAGCCCACAAATCTCAAAAGGAATCTCAGGCAACGAACAACTTCCACTTGGCGTTTTCCAGCAGCAGACTCCTAAAATTCATCATTAAAGGGCACTAAGACTGGCTTTTCATTCTCGTTTCTAGGACAAGTCACCAGACTCATATATAGTCTCACGCGACGATAAAAATACAAAACCTCCACCTTCGCCCTCTTTTGCCTAAATAATCAACAGCTATCCCTCTAAACCAATGCTAAGTATTTAGGAATCTATCTTGATTCCAAACTCAGCTGGAATATGGACATAGACGGACGGACTAAGAAGGCATGCACTGTCTTTCTTCAAACGGACTAAGAAGGCATGCATAGTCTTCTGTGCCTGCAATAAGACTTTTGGGAAAAGGTTAGGCTTAAGAGCAAACCTAACGCGATAGATGCACACAGCCGTGATACGTCCTCACTAGAGTGTTATGACTGGCCCTTAAGGGAAAAATATGATATTGTGAAGCTCAAGACGGGCAAAATATCGCGATTGACAGCTAAAATTTCGAGGTAGTGAAGGACTTTGTCTACCTCGGGGCAATTGTTAACTCCACGAACGACATCACAGTGAAGATTCGACGTAGGATCGCCCTTGGCAACCGGTGTTACTTCTGTTTGTCGAAACAATTTGGCTCGAAGGACCAAAATCATGCTCTACAAACTCTTATTTAGCCAGTCCTGCTGTATGGAGCCGAAAGCTGAACGCTAAGCAAAACTGCGGAGCTGATTCTTGGTGCCTTCGAAAGAAAAATTCTACGTCGGATATATGGCATGGCAGGCGAATGGGGGAGAAGACATTACCGCGAACCCTACAAGCTGTACCAGGCTGTGGATGTAGTTGGGGAGGCAAAAATCCGTCGACTGGACTGGCTCGGCCACATCGAGCGCATGGACTCCTACGATCCACCTAATAGGGCCTTCGAATCCAAGCCTCCTGGTTCGAGAAGGAGAGGAAGACCGAACCTCCGGTGTAAAGACCAAGTAATCGCCGTGAGTCGCCGTGTCGTAGTGGGTTAGTGCATCGATTCCTACGCAGAGGGTGCCAGGTTCGAATCCCCAATTTACCAACTTTCATAATTCAAGGCTTCCACGTCTTTCGAGTCACTGACAATGCCCGAAGAGTATTCCTGGCAAGACCGTTCGAAGTCGCCTTAAAACTGTAAGTCCCTTCCACTCGCGAAAGAACAAATAGCGCGCACAACACATGATTAGAAGCTATGCCCAGGTCCGCCTCGGACTGTCGGGCCACCCATATTGTGGCGGATGCAAGACAGCTTGATCTTGATGACTGGAAGCAGCGTGCCCAAGACCGTCAGCGATGGCATTAGCTCTGACCCTCCATGGGTCGCCGGCCTGGTAAGTAACTAAGTAAGAAGCTACACGAGATACAATGACTGGCATGTGTAGGTACGACAGAGGCTTTAAGGATAACCCCTTCAGACGCTCTGACGGTCATGCTCAACCTTCTACCTACCGACCTTCACATTCAAAACTTGGCCTGGCACAGGGTGATCACAGTTAGAGTCTCGGCGGTGAAGCTCAAGACCGAATGGCAACAGTTGCGTCCTGGATTCGATACCGAGAGAACTCATCCGGCTTCGAATAGACTACATTCTACCTGAATTAGATTTTTCCAAATATGTCGTCGTGCTCTTCTTTTACTACTGAGTTGGCAAGCGTATACGGCTCATCCGTGATGTGCATTTGAACATGTACACAGAAGGTTTAAAGATGAATTGGGGAGTGGGCGTGGGCATGAGCATATCTGAGTTCTACAGACTCCCACATTATGCCAGGATCTTCGAAGCGGAAATCGACGTGGAGGAGAAGTGTCGTCGATTTAAATTTCACCCGAACACAAAGAATAGCTATCTTCGTTGACAGTCAATCTGTCATCAAGGCAGTTTCATCGCTCTTCACAGCCTCATAAGTCCAGGGATTCCGCACTGAGCTTGCTACATTTGCGGAAAAAGTTCAACTACAATATGAGCACCAGAGCGTAGAAACGTTCTTCTCAAGAAGCAACGCACAGATATCGATTCAGATACGAGATTGCCAGGGCAACCCAACGGACTCTGAGTAAACCTTTTCTTGAATCTCTCAGCGGGATATCCAGAATCAACAAAGAATTAACAATGTTCATTAAGGCCGCACGATTGGTTCAAAATGCACTTAAGAGCTGTGGTTAACGACGATAGTGGATTTCAAAGAAGAGCGATGGAAGAAGTCTGCCTTGTCGATGGATAAAGTCGTTGTAGGTTTAGATGAAGTTATGGATCACTTTCACATTTTCTCTGCACTCACTCCTCTATTCCCTTTTCGGCTCCATCCCAAGATCCCACATTTTCACACCTTCCCAAGGCCTACCCAAAGTCCTGGTCAAACTGGGTCAACGTCCGTCGTCCGCAGAGAACCAACACACCGCCAGGTCATTGTTCTCTTCCATGTTTCATTCGAAGCCAATTACGTTCTTCCTCCCCCGCCCCCCGCCCATTCCCATGGAGGGTTATAATTAATCTCCACAATCAAACTTGTTGCGATAAATTCCACGAAAACCGGTCCTCCAAGCTGTTGTCGTTCGCTCCCTTCGTTGGCAACGATGTGACGACGGCAGCCAGGTCCGCACAAATAGCCGCGCGCTCCTCAACCCCCCCTGCAGACGCAATCGAAGGACGAGGACAATGAGAAACGAGATGACAATGTGTACCAAACAAACGCACTTGATGGCCCCCGTTCCCCACGCCAGCCCAAGTAGCTCCAGATACTGTCTGGAATTCCAGATTCAATCACTCCCAGTCGGCGACGACAACGACGACGATAGAGATGCGCGCAGGTACGTCGAGCGAGGGACACCGACCCTCGTCTCGTTATGAGCATTTGTTTACCCACATCCACACGCCGCGCCGATCGATGTGGAATGGGATTGCGTTCGGATAAACAAATACAAAGGGGGACCGCGGAGGCGGCATTGGTATGCGCCCACTGCCTGAGGGGGCTGGATGCTGGGCAGGCGGATGCACAGAAGCGAGGAAGAGCAAGTTCTGCAGATGCTCCACGAGGAGGTGGGGTTTCGCTTTCGCTAAGCAAAGCGAAAATGGGAACAAAGTGGCTGAGCGAGGGAGACCACGTCAAGTGGTTCAACGATGTGAACCCACCCGGCCTTGGGGGTGAGGCGAGGAGACTCGTAGTTGGGAGAGAAATTATAAAGACTCGGTCAAGCGAAACGTGCCGGTGGGAGTGTCAAGGCACAGATGGTTGATCCCTCCCGTCACTGACCGGCTTCGGAGAGTGGGAGTGGCGGAGATCTCGGCTGGAGGGCTGACAGTATCTCAAACGAATCTCAAGGACCATCCCCAGCTGATGACCGTAGTCAATCACGGAATCATTAGGTCACCATCAGCACTTGGAGTCCGTCAAAGGATGGCCGCTCAAGTAACCCTCGACTCACACACAAGCCTCCGCTGCCGGGGCAAACGGCTCCAATGTCGTTTCACAAGTTCCGTCATCGGGTTACATGTGAGCAGAGCACCCGAGTGTGTGTGTGTCGGTGCCTTGCCCAACCCAGTTAATGGCCCGGCTTCAGTTCTTGTCGTCATTGAAAGTGAAACCAACCGATGCGATGCAAGGCAATGAACCGTTTCGTCACCGCAAACAGCCATCGCAAGAAGAACGACAAAAAAATAAGGGGAAACAAACCACCACAGGGACACGTGTAAATCTGTCATTATTCGACCCTCTCTCTCACTCGCCCTTTGTCTCCCTCTCTTGGCAGCTTATTACGGACTAATAAGCCCGAAAAAAAAGATTTGCTGGCTTCTCTTCTGCACACACGCATGCCAGCACGCCGGCACGCCGGCAACCAGACCAAGGGTACTTTGAGTTGGAAAACGAGCCAATATCCTGTGTGCCGTGCCGGCGCGGCGGTGGCGCAGTCCTTGCCGTACACCAGCCGACACAGGCAGTGTGTCCTCGAAATCACCCCCTTTGATGGCGGCGATGAGTGCGACAGTTCGGCTTTTGGGGGAAAAAATGCTCACAACTTCAAGTTTGTGTGCGTGTGGCTGTAATTAAAGACGGAAACGGAAGACAACAAGGAGGCGGGGGTGGAGAAGGAGCTGGCTTACCCTTAAATGTTCGACTCGATTTGTGAAGTGGTTGCAAACTTCGGACCCCTCACAGAGAGAGCCGGCCGCCACTCAGGGTTGCAACTTGAGTCTGGTCCGTGGCAACAATGATACGAGCTTAAGTCTGGGGAATCCCTGATTAGAGGGATTTTGTTGGTTTTCTAATGATAAAGGGAAGCACTTTCTCAGTTTAGAATCGCACAATTCACGTCCGGATAGTGCCCTATCAAGCAGTTCAAGCGGTTTCCTTGATCAGACTTCGCTTTGCTAGACTTGAAGACTGAACTGAAAGGAGTGCCTGGATATAGCCAGTACCTTGAGGGAGCCACTTCGATGGGTGGCAGAGCCGGTACTAGTCTCTAAGGCTGAAATAGGCGTTCTTATTTGTGTCTTTGTTCGTCTTAGGTACTGTTTGAGTACCGCGTGATGCTTATGCTTAGACAACCCGGCCACAAGCTCGATATATTATGGACGCTTGATCCAGCAGAGGAATTTCCTATGCCAGGTCACACTGCAGATAGTCTGGTGTACCGGGGCAGACGACACGCTATCTTTGGGGGCTCTCGACTTTCCTTGGTTCTTATGACGCCGAGAGAAAGGGAGACTCACCTCAATTCTGACCATCGACTGGATGAGGTCGTGGCTGCAGTACAGAATGACTGAAGCTCTTTCGATTGGGGAGTTCTTAAAGAGCCTTGTACATTCGAGCTGGACTTCATTGTCATTGAAGACATGGTAGGTAGTCTGAGCATTGGTTCAGGATCAGGGAATCTCTTAAATAATGCCTTTCTGATCTCACAGTTTGATTCCCTTCAGCCGACTCAGTGAAGTTAAGCAGCGTCTCTCAGAGGAATTTGCAACGTTTCACGTCTAGTTCTGACACAGGAGTGCAAGGAGCACAGGGGTGCTTCAACGTTTCATCAACCGCCGAGTCGTTAAAGGTTTCCACACATCAGTAGTGACCAAGCTTATGTATGTAACACCCGTGGCAACTCGAGATGGCACGCCCATTGATGATGAGGATATTTGTTTGGATTTGTGGGTGGTCTAGTCCGACCATTAGCTTGACAGGCTTGATACCCTGTTCTCACGATAGGCTAGTTCAGCAGAGACCTTAAACCTTGGTGGCACTCCATACCGAGGTAGACTTGAGCCTAGCTTCTATACTAACCATTTGTGTCGTGCGGTCTATTTTTGAGACTTCCGCTACCAAGTGTCCTTGGCCCGATACTGTTCCCGTTGTACATTGTACCATTGGATTTATTTTCACGTTAATAAATTGGTAAACGCGTCTAGGATCAGTAATTAAGCTGGATTGCATTTTGTTGATGTAATCAAGATAGAGTTAATGATTCGCAGAGGGCGGTAAAGTGGGAGTAAGCATAAGCGAGAGTAAGCATGTAGAAGGGACTGCTTTTGATGTGGACAAAAATAATAAAAACTCCTTGACACTTCTGGCTTCTGTCACTTATAGAAGACCAGCAAAACATCCCCCTTCTTCCAAATTCCCTCCCATTCTCCGACATTCCCCTCAACTCAAACCGACACACACACGCACGCATCCACACTGCGACATCAGACAATTCAAAGTATCTGCCACATTTATTGATGTTTGACGGGTGCAATCTGACACATGAGTGTTTATTTACCGAATAACGGCCATCTCAGTTTGGTTTCGAAACAGAAAAAAAAAAAAACTAACAAAAAACAACATAATATTCGTCATTAAATCGGCCATAATTCTGAATTGCCCGAATGTCGTTGGACTGTCGCGCACTAATCGTGTGCCGACAACTTCCAAAATCGACACATTAACCGATGGAGCTTCGCTTTTATGGGTGACAACAGCAATTCGGGGCCCGCGGACAGTGGGCGGGAATTAATTCGACAAATGCCTCGTATTTTCCGTGCGTTTTCTTTTGAATTTATTTTCATTTTTATCGTTTTCGGTTCGGTTTGGTTCGGTTGGGCTTCTTCATTAGCATCTGAGAATCGCTGGTAACAAGGTTTAAGTGAGAGACGATCTTGCGAAACGGCCGGCAGATGGAAGCCGCCTCTGCATGACGATGCCGGATGATGGACGCCGAAGTTGCTTGCATTTTTGAGTGGATTATCGTGGGAAAAAAGATGATGCATTTTGTTGAAGGGGACATTATGCTCCTGTTTGTCACGTGGGATCTTGTGTCTTGTTGTGGTCGACGATCTTGTCAGGGAGACGAGCTTGTCAAAAAGACGATCTTGTCAGAGAGACGATCTTGTCAGAGAGACGATCTTGTCAGGGAGACAGAAGGGAGGCAGGCTTGTGGCCGGGTGGGAGTGAAATCAGGGCGTGCTGGTGGTGCTCCACAAGATATTTCGGTTGTAACTCAGTGAACAGCGATAATCGATCACTTTTCGCTGCTTGCTACACGTGAACTTTCGAAAGAGACTCCCCGCCAATTGGAGTGACTCACCAGCTCACTAATTCGATCCAAATCCGGGCCTTCGCTTCGCCCCCTATCCGGTTAATGAACTCAACAACACACGCTTCTCAACTGAGTCAATTCAACCAGCATACGTCACAGGTGATACGACTTCGATTGGACGTCGCACAGCAGATTCCCTTCCGCATGCCCCCTCCTCTGGTAAGAAGACCCACAATCAGTGTCGTTGTGACGTGTTGCATTCCATATTTCGCGCGCTCAATTAATCAAATCCCACAAAGATACGCATTCCTCGAGCAATGCACCAACTTCCTGTGCGCCGTCGCCGCAGTCGCCTCTGTCGCGAAATGGTCGTCATGTCGCACACGACTTCGGTTCGCTGAACCAACTGCGGTTGCATGCCACCACCAGACGACGACGACGACGGACGACAGCGACTTCGTGAACGACTTACGAGAATTCCCGGCGATTATGGGAAATTAAATTATGCATTCGGATGGACGGGGAAGAGCTGAGTGTGACATGTGTGACGTGTGACGGCATCACACGGATGAAGCGGGCGCATCAAAGACTGCAACTGCGCGCCTGGTTGCACATTTACCTAGGAAATGTGCCGTGGTAGTGGTTTGGATTTAGTGCACGTGATGTGCTGGTAGCTGGTTCGCCGATTGATCGTCTCACACCGGCAGCTGAAGTTCATGCACTTTCCTGATTGGGGAGCTCTCTCCGGAAGGTCTTGAACGGGGACAGGTGACGATGGTGCCCGCATGCGTGTCACAAGAGGGTGCACTTCACTGGCGACGGGGCGAAATGCCTGGAGTCACAAGAAGTTTAGGGTTTGAACTGAAAACACAGTCTAGGCTTGGTTTTGCAAGAGCAGATAACTTAGAGCGGCTTTCAGCGATTTTCGACCAAGTTTTCTTGAACAATTTACCCCACTACAGGGCGACCAGATAAGAGCGATAGGAACAGATATTTACAATAAACAAGAACAGTGTGAGACACAAAAATTGATTCTGGCTTTATTTTGAAGCTGCATTCATGTCATTTTGATTGCAGTAGCCCATCATTCAAATGGCCGCATAGGTTTCGCTGGCAGAGCTTCAAACCGTCGGTTCATGTGGCAACAACGTTTCGAATGTTGGCCTCGAGGTCCGCCAAAGTGCATGACTTGTAGCAGGAACCTGGAGACCAGTTCGCGACGGTGACACAGTGCAAGCAAAATTCTGCTTCACAACTGGGTGGAGCCTGTATGGCAGGTCTCGTTGGAACCACAGCGCAGAAATGTATCAGTTTTGCAGAGCTCTGGCCACAGGAAGTCGATGGAGACATTTTGGGAACCCCGTTCCTCCGGAAATTAGGTCCGACTACTAGATGGCGCAGTTGGTAGAGTGCCCCGGTTCGAAACCCAGTGAAAGCAAAGTTAATACGCTTTTATCTAGTTTTCAAATCTGGTTAGCCGTTGAGATCAAATCACTGGAGGGGGCAATCATCGGTAGTAGTCTGACTATGGGTATCGCCATGGACCAATAGGGTCTAAGTGGGCTGATGACTGCGCTAGCAGCCCCCCTAACTAACCAAAAAGAAGGTCCGACGACGACGACAAGCCGCACCAAACAGTCATTCTTTGTGGACGCATTCTTCTTCTTCTTGTTTATTTGGCGCTACAGTCCGGGGTGGACCTGGGCCTCAACCTACGAGCCTATCCAACTAGCACGGTCTCTGGCTAGCTGACTCCAGTGTTGCACGCCAAGTTGGTTGAGGTCCTTCTCCACCTTAAACGCGGGCGTCCTCTGTTACGTTGTCCCACGGGTTCGGAGTCGAAGACTCTTCGGGCCGGAGCTGAGTTGTCCATACGCTCTACAGGGCCTAGCCATCTTAGGCGTTGGATCCGAAGACGCCTGGCTAGACTCATGTCGCTGCACAGCCCGTACAGTTCGTGGCTGAATCTTCTCCTCCAGAAACCGTCAACGCAAACAGGACCAAAGATCGCACGCAGAGGTTTTCTCTCGAAGAGACCAAGGACTGTCCATGCCCCCATGCCGTTGTGGTCGCATTGGCTACAAAAAAAAAAGCTTTAGATTGCATATGGGGATTGCAACCCCCTTGGTAGTAGGTGGTGGACGGCAGTTAAAAAAAAAACAAACAGACAACAATTACAAAGGTAGCAACGAACGGCGAACGGTAAGATCAAACTCCTCCGTAGCCTTGAATGCACTCACTCCAGGACGGCGAAAAGACTCAAATCGCTGTTTATGTTGTAAAAACTCCGCTCCGGACAATGCTATTCTTGGCAGATGCAGATCCATTTCAGACCTCATGATACTAGAAGAGTTTCAGGCTTTGCACCAGACGTTGGACGCGCCTCAGATGGTGTTGGGGTGAGTCTCCCTTCTAAGGGTCTAAATGTTCAACCGTCATTCCAACTACCAAATCTCTGTACCCTCTTTCAGGCAATAAACCTGATAGACGGGCTATCTATCGTTATATGCATAGACAGTCAGGCGGCCATCAAGGATCTGGATCTATCAAAGATGGTAAAAAACTTTGCCGTCCATCTCTCAAGGAGATAGCGGTCAGATGCAACCTTACCCTATGCTGGGTCTCTGGGCATTGTGGTATTCCACGCAACGAAAGGGCCGACGAGCTAGCTAGGACAGAGGTGGGTTTGGCAATGGCAAGTAATCAGGACACCCCATATCCCTCTCTTCAAGTAGTAAACACTTTGTTACTTACAGATGCCATCAACGGCGCCAATCGGGGGTGGATGGAATTAGATACTTGCAGGCCTTCAAGGCTAATATGGCCTTCAATAAATCCCAAAAAAAAACAAGCACTCTAATAAATCTAAATTGACAGGAAATCAGCAATGTAGTTGACATTATTACTGGTCATGCTCCTTCCTATTAGGCAACCACGCTAAGAGAATGGGAAAACCCTGCAATGACTTCTGTAGGAGCTGTAGGAACGAAGAGGAAGAAGAAATTATACTTCACTAGCTCGGCACCTGCCAAGCACTTGTAAGGACAAGGAGAAACACGCTAGGCAGCTGTTCATTCTAAAGCCTCGCCGAAATGTCTGGCATTCAAATTCTGGACATAGCAAAATTTATCAAAAATACTAATTGGCTGTAACCAAGCAAAGGAGTGCATCATCCAGGATATATCACCAGCATACCAGTAGGGATCTTCAGGTGTTTCACTTAGTACCCAAAGAATATCTGGTATGGACGGACCAACGGCTTTCGACGTTCACACAACACGGCGGATGACATCCTTGTAGTTGTCAGAATTCAGAGAGTGTCCTTTTTTGCTGAGGTTCCATGCATTTCGACGGTTAGACTCCAATCATCAACCCCTTGGCTCAGGCTTGTAATTCCAATAATTGTCCTTAGGCGTCCCTAATGATATGAAATTCGAGAGAAGCTAACGCCCTCTGTGATCCTCGCCCTTTTACCTTACATGTCGATTTACCTAAGAGCAAGCATAAATGCAAAAAGAGAGAATTCCTCTCGTCTCGTGATATTGATGAGGGTAAACTGCACCGCGACCTTTAGATCTATTGTGCCCCCTATTCATACCTTTGCTTTCTTAAGAGCTGCCCTCCCATCTGCTCTTTTTGCGCGAAGGTGGAAGAGATATATTCTATAGAACTGTCCTTTGGGCTACGTCGTCATGCTAACTGTCCCACTTGTGCCCTCTTCGGTTGAGGTCTTTATCGGTTACAATGCACCACCGTAAGCATGTTGAAGTCTCTCAGTGGCTCGACGAGAGTTGATTTCTGTGCATTTGTGAGATTTTTCGGGCCGCAACCAAGACAAGACCTGACTAGAATCGGAGGACACCTAGCTACTTTCAATAACTTGGTGTGCCAGCCCATCAGACAGCTTGGAGGCGCCCCAATCCTTGGAGACTGCCCGAGCTAATATAGCCTTTGGTATGAAAATCAAGTCGCATCTAGTGTAAGCAATGCCTGATTGTTTTCAGCAACTCAAAGGCTTTTAATTAAACGCAGTAATCAATTTATTTAATCAACAGAGAGCCTTACCAAGCCAGGGCTTCAGTTGGAAGGGCATCGCATTCGCAACTCTGAACATACTCCTCAATCTCCCGTCGATAGACTTAATCCGCAGGCAGCTAGCGGCCAGAACAGCAATCAGACACGTGCTATTGTCCTCTCACGAGTGGATATGACCTAGTGATGTATGCTTTTTGAAGCTTGATTAAGATTTTTCCAGTGACAGTGACATTAGCTGCGTTTTTTTGCAAGCGTATATACGCTTAATTTAGAAGTGCACAAAAAAACGATCATCATAAAATCTTGGCAGCACCGACGACATTTACGACATTTGCTAAGCAGTCAGGGGTGTAGTCGTGGAAGGTGATGGTTGATCTTCGATGGGGTCACAATCTTCGTTTTGTGACTGTGTAGCCTGACCATCACTTTAAAAGCAAAAAAAACTTAATATTGAAGAATCGTTTACGAAACCTAAACGGAATGTATAGCAGAGACACTCTGGGTGTACCAGAAATTGCATACTTATGGATGCCAAAATAATTGAAAATGATCTAATACATCAACCACACCGGCAAATGTAAGCCACATACACCAACCTAAACAAGGAATGAATAAATTCAGGAATGAACACACAGAAAATAACGTTTGGAAGCATTGTTTTTATCCGCGCTTATTTCTTAAGCGGCGATGGATATGATGAGTAACTTAAGCGGATATAGGATTCGTTGTTAGTGTATTTTTAAATTTAAGCGTATATACGCTTGCGAAAAAACGCAGCTATTGTCAGCGATTCGAAGCAGGTAGGGCCTTCAACATTATTTTTGTCGTACCGGGAATCGAACCTAGACACCGTAGGTTCAACTGATTAGTAATCGACGCACATACCCGCAACGCCACGGCCGCCACAGATGCATCATCACAGAGCAATTATTACCTACTCTTGTTAAAAAATGCACGCACATATAAACCGAGTCTAAAAACTCTTATCGGACTCATAACCGGCCACTACGCCATTGGAATGCACGGCCCAAGACTAGGCTTTTCCTACAATGACTTCCGCAGACGCTGAAGAGGCGAGGAGGAGGAAGAAAAGCGCTCCCTCCTTCCGAAGAAGTCATATTGACACCTAACGCTTCAACAACCTGGCCGAACTAACTAGTATTAGTCAGTCCTCTTCATCGATTTATCAGCGGAATAGGATCTTGGTAACACAACGGCCTTAAATGTGACTGCTGCCAATACGCAGTCAACCTCAACCTAACCTCTCCTAGTGAACTATGGAACCAGTACGATAAACACGTGTACGTGACAAGCCTTCCAATAATCTACCTATTTCATATCGACGCGATGTCGCCAAGTAGCCGCCACTTGATGCCAGACCTGGGACTCAGGTACAATATTGCTCAGGCCTAGTAAATGTACTGGGCTCTCATCGCGATCATAGTCTGACTACGTCGTTTCAACGAATGTATTGCTTCGTGTATTGGATTGAATCGTCTGGACGGCATCGTTTTTGACAATTCACTAATGCTTCGTGTAATTAATTAAACGTAAAGCTATAAGAGCCCTGAATTTTATCCCTGACAGGATGGCCCACTGCTAAACAAGTCAAAGCTGATATTTGGGGATATTCACATTCACACACTTTCTCCTTCTTCAGTGGCTGCTGCTACAGTCAGGCGCATGGAATCGAAGCTAGTTTCTTCAGGAACACGAAGGAAGGTGGCACACAGTTTCATGCCGTCTCCGACGACGACTTCCTGACAAATATACAAGGTGAGCCATTGTCTGCGTCTCGAGCGGTGTGTGTGTGAAAATGAAAGTTGGTAAGTCCGAGTTCGAATCACGGACCTTCAACGTGGACGTCAAATCAATGAAACTGTCAACCAGGAGCAGTTGTTCATCGTTCAATTTTAGCAGGACTATAAAATCAACTAACTGAAGTCCAAAAGGGGCTGGTTCTAGTGACTTCAGTTCTTCCTTAGGAGCTTGCCCACGTATCTTTGTCTTTTGTGGGCTAGCGCCTCTCAAGATCCCGGTATATGTTCTGGAATTTCCTTAGATTCTCCGCAGAATCTACAGAGACCTTCTTCTGCTACACCTAGAAGCAACACCATATTAGGAAGCCTGTTAAGACACGGAGGTTGTTCTTGCTCATTCTGATGCATGCCTCAAACCTTTTCCGTTTATGTTGACCCAAGAGTTGCTTGGCCTGCTTCATGGCATGGGCGTTGTTCCAGGCATCTTCCCGGTTCCTTCTTTCTAGTTCCTTAAACTCTTCCCTCTTCTCCAACAGCGGAGAATGGTGGAGGAGGTGGAGGCCTATAAAAGGTGCCGATGCTCCATTTCCAGCGATGGAGACGGCCTTCTATCTCTATGTAGTACCTCATGACTGTTCAAGATTCAAATCTCGTAAACACCTCTTCGGTTCGTCTCATCAATTTAACCCCAAACTTCACGTGAATTTCTTCAAACCTCGTCACTGTCCCTGAAATTTCGCGCCCTCCTGAATGAATAATCCGTAAACTTGCACAAGCTCAACAACATCACCACCACACCCTGTCCTCCAACTACACGCCATCCATTCGACTGACTACAACTCCCTTGTCCCCTGTCACCAGACAAGCCATTCGAGTGTTGGCCCCAAATGTGGACATGGCTTAATTAGGCCTGCAGCGTCAATTAAGAAATTAAACTCGAAGCAGCGAAAGTCAAGTTGGACCCTGCAGTCGTCCCATAAATCAGAATTAAGCTCCAAGACCCCCGTCACACAGTCGAACGTCTAAACGTCTCTCCGAACCGAACCGAACAGACATCCACTGTGTCACTGTCGTCGTCATCGCTGTCCGGGAATGGTGTCATCGCACCGATGTGGCATTCTCACTCGCAATACGCCTTCAAATGGGACACACACTCTAACGAATTGATTTCAGTTCACTGGCCACACTGAGCCCGATGAAGATGACCGATGATGCTTGATGGCTGCCGACTGCAATGGGCTACTGCTTCGGAAGTTGTTCCTCCTGATGATGGTGCTGCTGCTGCTACTGCTACTGCTTCTGTCTGCTGATGATGATGAGGATGGGGGGGGGGATGAGGATGATGGCGATGGTATAATGGTGATGATCTGCATACACTCGAGCAAAAAGTTGATGTTCCATCATCAAAGGCAGACACAAACAAAAAACGAAGCGTGCATCTGTGCGGCTCTTCGACGGACGGAATCATCGATTCGGACGCTGTCAAGCTTGACAAATGTGAAGGAAAAACTTTGAAAATGAAATTCCAGATTGACAGAGTTGCCAGAGAGTGCGCGCTCTGATTGCCGGTCTGTTTAGACGGACAAGGAGTCAAGAGAAGTTCGAATCTATTTATGACAACCACTCAAGCATGACTCAAGGCGCTTTGTGCGAGCTTATCGCGAGGAGTCTAGAGAAAAACCACAAGTGTGCGCCTATTCTTGGGAATTCCTTATCGGTGGAGACTAAATTTAAAGAGCGCCTAGTCACGTCTTCAGTGGCATTTCGTGTGTATGGTGTGACTCAAGAGGTGTGGCTTATGAGCAGAGGAGGACAAACAATGCCACTAGATCTTTTGTCTCCACCGAAGTTTGACGATCGTGCGTAAGAAGTTGACTGGATCTCGTTCATCTGTGCGCGTGATCGAGTTCCTTAAGACAGAGTTTTTTCATAAGATCAGAACGCGATTGAGTTCCTGGACCTTGTCAAAATGGTTACGTTTCAATCGAGTTCCTGAGAACGGAGGTGATCTCTCCCAGAAGCCATCGCTGGTGATTTTCTAAAGATTTTCTGAAAAAAACCACCTAATGCGACGTGCGTTCCCTAAACAGCCACGTTCCGGATCATTTACCCCGCTTCCCCCGCAAAATGGACTCGAACATCCATCAAAGCACCACCATTTCCCGCTTTAAATGCGCCCGCGCGCAGATAAGCATCGCAATAAATTGCAGGTAATTCGTGTGGAACGTATCCAAAACGGTGATATTCCTCCCACTGTTCAATTCCTCTTCTTTCTGCTTTGTCCACGCCGCACTCTCGAAACCGTCCAATGACCCAGAATAACGATCGTTTGTTCCCCCAAATGGCTTGGCCATGTTGAGCTATGACTTGGCCTAAACTGTTCACACGATAAAATGGTTTTAATTTCAGCTTACGCCATGAGTGACGTCATTTAATTCCGAGAGACGAGGGAGATGAAGTAGATGCATTGTGACGTGATTTATCGACTAGATGACAGATGCAGATGTCATTTGTTAAATGTCAATGCGGGAAGTAAATAATGACAGCGATGCGCTTTGAGAATTAGGTCACGCATTGGAGTGGAAGTTCGGATGGAAAAGAACGGGCGACTGTACGGAATGTTGTGGGAGTCCACTGGAAAGGAGTTTGATTGATGATTTCGTGAGGATTCTCGTGCGAGTCAAGAAATACGATGTGAGTGGAGGTGGTGATGATAAGATTCTTCTTCGATTTTGATGTAGGCAAGGTGAGCTAAAGGGTGACCAGGTAGCAATGATAGGTTTTCCAATTATTATGTGTCAGCGGCTGTCAAAGTTATCAATGACTCCTAGCTGCCAAAACATTCAGGAAGATTTGCCATTTCATAATGCGTCGTTTAAGACTTGCCGAACGTGCGGAGATCATTAAAGAATGCTTTAGAAATTTAGACGTACAGACAGGAACATTACGATGTTAAACAGCTTCATTTATCTCTGTCCGGGCGACCTTTGTTTCAAACTTCAAGGAGGGCCCCTAACAATTTCTTCGTCCACAAAATTTGGACTTCGGTCATTCACAGTATTCGACTTCATGTTCAAGCAATGACCACCAACCGATGGCTCTTAAGTGGGTCTCCAAACTACACTTTCCCTCAACCGTGTTTAAGTCTTTGGGACTGAGCCTTTGAAGCCTTCAAATGATATCCCGAAAGAAATCGAAGACAATCGGTGGTGTGAATAAAAGTAAGGCATCACTCAATTAACTGATAAATCTCCTCAACATCGCCTATAAGATCTTCTCATCAGTTTTGTGTGAGCGTCTGAAACCATTCGTCAACAACCTGATAAGTCCTTATCAGTGTGATTTCAGGCCGGGGAAGTCCACCATCGACAAAATCTTCACATTACGGCAGATCCTGGAATAAACCCAAGAAATGCAGATCGACACCCACCACCTATTCGTCGATTAAAAGGCCGCATATGACAGCGTGCACAGGGACGAGCTATACGACGCCATGTCTAGTTTTGACATTCCTGCCAAACTCGTCAGGTTGTGCAGGATGACGATGAAGAACTCTCGCTGCTCCATCAAGGTCGGCAATGAACTCACCGAGACCTTCAATGTCAAAAGAGGTCTTAGACAAGGCGACGCGCTGTCAGTGACTTCTTTAATATCATCCTGGAAAAGATCGTGCAAGACTCACACGCCAACACAAGAGGTTCGATTTTCCAGAAGTTCGCACGAAAGTTAGTAAACGCTGACGACATGATTGGTCGAACACAGCGAGCTGTCAATGAAGCGTTTGCTGATATTGAAGCGGAAGCGGTCAAAATGGGTTTACCGGTGAGCGAGGGCCAAACGAAGTATATGCTATCATCAAGAAAGGACGCACAACATCGACGACTCGGTCAGAAAGCCACTGTAGGCAACTATTCCTTCGAGGTAGTTAAGGACTTCGTGTAGCTCGGCTCCCAAGTAAACAGTACGAACAACATCAGACACCGAGATCTGATGGAGAATAACTCTTGCCAACCCCTGTTTCTACGGGCTTAAGAGGCAATTGAGTAGTAGAGCCCTCTCTCGGAAGACTAAGTTGACTCTGTATCAGACTTTGATCATCCCCGTCCCGCTCTATGGCACAGAGGCGTGGACTACATTCAAAGTGGATGAAGGGGCTCTTGGTATTTTCGACAGAAAAGTTCTGCGTGCGATCTTTGGTCCTGTTTGTGTTGATGGCACTTGGAGAAGAAGGTGCAACCGCGAACTGTATGGGCTGTACAGCGACATGAGTCTAGCCAGGCTTCCACGGATTCCACGCCTAAGATGGTTACGGCATGTAGCGCGCATGGACAACACAGCTCCAGCTCGAAAAGTCTTTGACTCCGAACCAGTGGGACAACGTAAGAGAGGACGACCATGTACAAGGTGGCGAACACAAGTCGAGGGGGCCTCAGCCGACTTGGTGGACGAAACTGGACGCAGCTGACGAGAGATACAGGCAGCTGGCTAGAGATCGAGGCAGCTGGCTAGAGATCGAGGCAGTTGGCGAAAGATCGAGCCAGCTGGCTAGAGATCGAAGCAGCTGGCGAGAGATCGAAGCAGCTGGCGAGAGATCGAGGCAGTTGGCGAAAGATCGAGCCAGCTGGAGAGGCTTTTAGGTTGAGGCCCTGGTCCACCCTGGACTGTAGCGCCATAAGAAGAAGAAGAAGGAAGGTGAGTTATAATTTGATACAAGTAGTCTTAAATGGCAGCTGGCATACAACCATGTTTTTTTTGCCCCCTGCAGTCGTCGCTATTCCAGAGTGACTACCACTGAAGACACAAGCTTCAATCGGCAGACTTTAGTAACTAACCCAATTCATCGGCATCCCACAAGGATGAGTGCATGGACCTCGTTCTGTAAAATCTTCATATTGAGGTGATTTTGTAAATTGACGCACATATGTGCACTCCTGTGGGTCGCCGTGGCGTAGTGGGATAGTGCGTCGACTCCTACGCAGAGGGTGCCAGGTTCGAATCCCCATTGTACCAACTTTCATAATTCAAGGCCTCCACGTCTTTCGAGTCACTGACAATTCCCAAAGAGTATTCCTGTCAAGAAAAAGCTTCCCAAATTCGCCGTTCTGAGTCGGCATAAAACTGTAGGTCCCTTCCACGCGTGAGAGAACAATAGCACGCACAATACGAGTGGTTGCTGAGAAGCTAGGTCCGCCTCGGACTGTCGTGCCACCAACATTATTATTATTATTATTGACACTCCTTGTGATGATCAGTCATGATCACAGAACCATTTACTTACAAGAAAAGCTTGTTTTTCAAGCCTTCGAAGCTTTCCAGGGCCCCATGTGTTGCATTTAGCTTACCTGAAAAGAAAAATGAAAAATAAAGTTTAGACGTCTTGCTTTCAAACATGGGAAGAACAGAATAAACAGAAATGCTAGAGGCTATTAGAGTGGAGAGTTGTCCTAGGAAGACGATCACTACTAGGCGAACGAATTTTCGTTGAGGTCGATTTCGGGATTTCAAAGTTTCGTGGAAGGATGTTCTCGTTTACTTGGATGAATGGTATTGGAATGAAAGGGAATTAAATATAGAAGGGGTGCAAGTTAAGAATTTGTAAGGGATGCACTTTTGATTGCTTTGTTTGTGAAAGAGAATCATTAACGATGAAATCAGTCTCAGATACGTTTGTCGAGTGCACCGGCTACGTCTTTGAGTACAAGCCTCCTGTTTCGAAGAGAATAATCGCACTTCTGATGGCAAGATCGAGGGGCCACGAATCGAAAACAACTGTGTTGTGATGACTGAGAGCAGAGTGGATGAAGGGACAGCATTAGACTCGAACTCAGACATTCAGACTTGTTGTGGAAATCAAGGAAGGGGATTGACACACACGGTTAAGGTTAAGGTTTAGACCAGTGTACCATACTTGGCCTAAGTGTGCTTGCTGTCCGTATGCGCGGCAGTCAGCCACCTTAACCTAACCTAACCTAACCTAGACCAGTGTAGGTGTTATAAATAAGTGAGCATCCTTCATTCAGTTTAACTACTTTTCTTTGAGATGACTTGGTGAACTACAGCTTGGCGTGTGCAGGCGGAGACAGCTGGCTAAAGATCGTGCCAGTTGGAGGGGTTTGTTGGTTGAGGCCCAGGTCCACCCTGGACTGGAGCGCCACCAGAAGAAGAAGTTTTTATATTAATAAACATAAGCATACCGGAACGGATTCCGCTTTTTTTGGGGGAACTTCGGGCTGATTTTGTCCTTTCTGTCCCACTTAGGCGGGGCCCAATAATACGAAGTGGATAAAGAACAAACAGAGGTAATTGGGACAGGAACCTATTTGGGACAAATGAAATGAGCCCGAAGTGTAATTGCAGAAATTGAGCTCAGTTAAGAGGCTGCCCCGATTAAACGATGTAATGTAAGTGATGTTTGTAAAATAATTTTCAAATCTGCTTCCAGCATTTCCAGCAGGAGACCAGGTTTTCCACATGTTCCCAGCGGCAACACTACAAGGAGTCATTATGCATCGTTTCAGAGAATGTAACGTCTACCTCGGAATGCAAGGACAGTTGATATGTCTGAATGCAGGCAATTCTTCCCAGCTTGCGCATGTCTGAGTGTGAGTCCAATCCTTCTACTTGACAGAGATCGTAGCGAAATGAGGAAAGACCCAGATTCCGACAAGAAAAAGCCCTCTTCTTGATATCAACTTGCTGATACTTTGAGTCCTCCCCCTGTCACTCCATCCGGCAAGAACAAGCTTTGTCCGAATCTAGGTAGCTGCCCATTACTCCGCCTTCAAACAATCCACTGCCAGCTGACCCGATTGGGCATCTAATCAAATAACAGAAAGAATGCCTGCCCTTCCTCCTCCTCCGCCCAGAAAATTACAGAACACCGAACTATGTCAAGGTTTTCCCTCAAGGCGACTATGCTCCCCCACGCACGACATATGGGCAATTATACCATCATTATCGAATCCAATTCTGTCCACTTCTGCACGCCTCGCCATGTCATCTGGGATCCATCATCCGACAATCGCAGCAGTCGCACACACGCACAGAACGCAAATCGAGACGACCGAGATGGAACCGCAATTTGCATACGAGATGCGATTTACACTCGCACTGCGAGCAGAATTTCAAATTCCGTCCCAACCCATCCGCCTGCCGCGACGCGCCGGGGCGAAGTCATCCATTTCAATTCGCCACCGACACCACATGAGCCACATGATAACGCACGCCACACAACAGAAAAACACACGAATGGCGGCCATTTTTATTTGCATGCTGCATGCGCCCTGCCCCCGGGACGGCTGGCAGATTCGTCTCAATTATTTGAAATTGAAGCTGGAGCTGGAGCAGAGGACAGCAGCTCCTCCAGCTTGTCGGAACCCCACGCGTCAGTCAATTCAATTGAAGAGTCCTTCTGGCGTTGATGCGAGGGCAAGGGCTGCGCTGCTGCTGCTGCTGTTGTTGCTCTTTTGTCCGCGCGACAGTTGTTGCATAAACACTTGTCCAGTGGCGGGAGGTGGTGGCGATGACTGAAGTGTAGTGGCAATTCCGAAGCTTTTCACGCTCTCGCCATCGCCTATGGAACGAGGCAAATTGACAATTAGTCCCATTAACCCCGTTTGAACCTGCGCGCGTTTTTCTCCTTCTCCTTCGTCTTCTCATCATCTTTACACGCCAGGCCAGGCCACCCGCCTCTGATCGACGAGGGAGTTGCGAAGGCGAGCGTTGTCTGTTTGTTACATCATTGGAAAGTGGACGGAGTGTGCTTCACGGAAGCGAATTTCTTCAAGCGACTCAATTGAGTCCACTCGCCCTGTCACCCATTTCAATGAGGAACGCTTCTCCGTTTGGCCAGTGCTCCCACTCCCGAATCCAGTTGCCAGTCGACGCTCGCATGGCATTCACAAGGACACGCATGTCTCCGTGTGGACCGCCGTCGCGCCACGCAGTTGCAATCGATATCGGAACCAATCCCCGGTCCGCATTCGTGCGGAATGAATGTAGAACAAGAGGTTTTAGTTCCAGTTCGAGTTCTGTGTCGCTCCACAGCCGGATGCAGCCAGTCAGTCAACTGGGTGTGGTTTCCTTTCTTTCCCCGCTCGTCGTGTATTTACTTTCAATTATTATTCGCACCTCAAGCGGCGTCTCATCGGAGACGGAGATTCATTTTATTGCGAGCAACTATTAGATTTCACACCGTTTTTCGGGTTGCCGCTACATGTCAATGACCCACTCTCTCTCTCTCTCTCTCTATCTCTCATTCGCCGCAAAAACAAAACAAGTTCCCCACCATCCACGATCCACCTCCGCCACATGTGAACTCCTGAGAGGCCGCTCTGGAGGTTTCGCAATGTCATCCGGTATTTTTGGATCTAGATACAGAATCGCACGCAATCAAATGACCGTCCCACCGCTGCCGCAGCAGCGCGTGTGTTTACCGTGTGTGCGCTTGCCGCGGCGAACTTGGGCTGCTCCAAGAGAAGATGGTTATGTCATCGTCAAACGGTTGATGAGTATCTGAGACCGAAATAAAATTAATTATCAGCCCCCATGTGACGGCGGGCAGGGCTAGGTGCTGATGGATGCCAGGCTGAACGTCTGAAAGTGTGCTGCAGGATGTGTGGAGGACACAAATGGCATCGGAATCTGTGGATTTTCCGCTCCAGAAGCGCGTGCAACTGGGTCAGCAGACGTTGTCGCGGCTGGGCGCGCCTAGATGAGTGCTGACTCAGTGCTTGTGATTAATTGGTGCGCGAATTGAAACAGGTTCTTGGGATCAACTGCCCCTTGCGTCCGTCTGATTGATGTCTTCGTGGCCTCTTTTGCAAGTAGGACAGCTCGGACGTAATTGATGGACAAACAGAATGTCTGAGGAGGCGATAGCGATGGGTGATGAATTCTCAGCAGATTCACTGGACGGCGGCATCGACGTGAAACCGGCAAGAGTGCGTGAGTTGTGTTTGACCTCAAACGTGGTTTTCTGTGAACTTTGAAGAGGTTTGGACTGAGTGACTTTACATTCGGGAATCCTGTCAACGAGGTGCCGACAGAGATCCTTGAGACTTGTGTATTTTGAAGCAATGATGGCAAAAGCAGGAGCAGCAGTCAGTAGCCATCAATCATCTTCTATCTCATTCTGATAATCAGTTGGGGCTCGTAAGCATTAAAAGCCGGATCAGCAGCAGCTGCAGGAGGAGAAGCACATTGCAGTTGGCAGTAGGCGTGTGTAGTTCACATACGAACCACTGTGCAGCCTCGATTATTACTACACTCGATTTTTGCAACCAATGACTTAACTATTTTCGATTCTTGCAACAAATCGTATTTTTAACTTTGAAATCGTACGAGTCAAACTTCATACTAAGCAATGTAACAGCCAGAGAGAACTGCTAGAACTGTCTAGAGATGTCTAGACATATGAACTTCCCTGCAGAAATGAAGTACTATAGAGATGGCCAACTTCACATTAAGGCAAAAAGACCAGCGATTTTCAAACCGAAACGCACCACCTTTTCATCGATTTTAAAGCCGCATACCACTGCATTCATTGCAAGGAGCTATTCCATGCGATTGTCGACTTCGGGATCCCGGCAAAACTGATCAGATTGTGTCGCCTAACACATACGCGATGCACCGGGCTGTTCGGGTCAAGGACCTCCGAGCCGTTCGAAACCTGGACCGGATTTCGGTAAGGAGATGCGCTGTCGTGCGATTTCATCAATCTGTTACTGGAGAAGATGCTTCAGTGGGCAGCCGTAAACACTAGAAGGTACTATCTTCTTCAAGTCAGTACAGTCCTTTTGGGAGACGCAGATGACAGCGACAACGAACGTGCCGCAGTGGAAGCTTTCACGGCGTTTGAAGAACAGGCGAAGCGGGCTAGTCTCAAGGTCAATGTGGACAAAACGAAATATATACTGTCGACCAAGAACCACTCCGTCGCACACCACCTAGGGCAAAACGTCAAAATCGACAACTTCAATTTTGAATTAGTGCAAGAGTTTATCTACCTCGGGGAAAATGTGAACTCCACGAATGTCATCTTAGCGGAGATCCGACGGAGAACCGCCCTTGGCAACCGGTGTTACTTCGCTTTGTCAAAACAACTGGGCTCAAAACTACAGACTCGAAGGAGCAAGATCATGATCTACAAAAGTTTTATTTTGGCAGTCGTGCCGTAGATAGCTGGACGCTAGGGAAAACTGCGAAGCCGATTGTTGGTGCCTTCGAAGGAAAATTCTTTGTCGGGCATATTGGACCCGTCTGCGATAAATGAGAAGACACAATCGTGAACTATCCGAGCTGTACCAGGATGGGTGCAGGTCGACGGCACTGGCTCGGCCGCTGGTACACCAACGCTCCAGGGTCTTCGAATCCGAGCCTCCTGGTTCGAGAAGGAGAGGAAGACCGAATCTCCGGGATAAAGACCAAATCATTGTGGATGCAAGACAGCTTTGGTCTTGATGCTTGACTCTGGAAGCAGAGTGCCCACAACCGTCAGCGATGGAAAGCAGGGTTTGCGCAGGCTCTGACCCTCCATGAGTGGCCGGCTTGATAAGTAAGTACAGTCCAATTGTCACCGCATACCAAAATCTGTTCGAGTTAGAGGGAGTTTAACTTAGGGAGAGGTTTTTGAATGCAAATTTGAGGAGAGAGAGTGAGGAGAGAGAAATTCGACTTAGGGATAGTTCGGCTCAGGAAGTGTCCACTGTAAGTATACATCTTGATCCATTTTAGTGTCCCTCTTTATAATTGGCCGCACGCTATGCCAAGAGTTCACACATTCCCATTCCAGCTACCACTATTGAATTTAAACCGTGTAAAAAGCTGTATTGATTTTCGGAAAGACGCCAGTCACATCTTTCTCCGTCTTGGCAAAACTTGGATTCAACAATCCACAAAACAATTCAAAATATTTTCTTGCTCTTAAATTGGTTCTATGTCGTTAGTGTTGTAGCACTTGAAACGATTTCTCAAAAAATTCATTCAGAAAAAATTATTTTATATCCAGTCCTAGAAATTTGCAAACAAACTAAAATGTACGTAAAGACAGAAGAAACAAAATAGAACAACAGACCACAGAGCCAGAATTACAATCCGTTATCAATTTGAGTAGAGACAATGATTTGTTGGCACGTGCACCACAGACACACTGTGCTGTGGCCATTTTGTTGTTTTCCTGGTGCAGTCAGTTCCTTTGCCTTTATCATTCGCATGCCATGCAAAAAAGCTGCTGGAAAGTTTTTCTTAAAAGACAATGTTGTACGCCCAAGAAAATAAAATTTACAAAATTGCGGTTGTTGCGCATAGTAGTGCAAATGCGGCTTTAACAAATGTACGTAGATGCGCCCTCTGCATTCCAGCACTGGAAAGTTTATTATTGTCCTCTTTTTTCCACCATCTTTATTTATACCATTTGAGTCGGCCATATTTATTTTGATTTATCCCATTTGAGTCGGCCATGTTTATTAATATTTACTCCACTTGAGTCGGCCATATTTAATATTTATTCCATTTGAGTCGGCCATATTTGCATATTTCGACTAAGTAGCAAACCGCGCATTTTGTTGCATGTTTCTTTTTCTCGTTGGCATTGGGATTCGCACAAGCGCGACTTCATACATTTTAAACTTAAAAATTTGATAAATTTAAATACTCCCGAGATAGTAAGCAGCATAAACTATCATTAGGACATAGTAATAATTTGTATTTTTAATAAAGGAAATTTGAAATTTCACCCAAATTCGGTGTTATTTTCTGAATGATCTCGCGCCGCCAATTGCGCGGCTTTCGGTAGTTGCAGCCAATACATAGCGGCAACAGCGGTATAGAACTTCAATTCAGGATCCACGATCGTTAGAAATTATCCGCTCAAAGGGATTGTCCGCCTATGAGAGCTGTCCGCAATAGGAGCCTTCACTGTATTGCTATTCAATCTAACTGTCTGCCAGAACACAAGACAAAAGCTCTCTTTGACATCACATTGTTCCTCAACTGGAGTCTCAGTCTCCTTCCTTCCGTTTCCAATTGAAAAACGCTCGGCAAACCAAATGATTCTCCCACTCCCACACCATGGTCAACTCAGCTCGGTCTGAAAGGTTCATCCATTGTTTGGTAGTCCGACTTCTAGTCGCTTCTGGCTGGGAAGCTGGTTGAACATCGATGTCTTGTGGTCTGAATCTAAGTCTGGATGGTACTGTGTTCAGATTGGAGTGCCTTTCACATTTGAGGTTATTTCCGTCTTACGCTACCTGTCTGCCAAATATATCTAAAGCGTGAAGGTTAAGAGGAGGTGTTGTCCTTAACACTAAGGAGTTTATCAATGTCCCCTACAGCGTCATCTTCCTCGTAGCCAACAGTCATGCGAGGTGTATCGGCAGTTACATAATTTCTGGACGAAGTGTGACAACCGCAAAAAATCCACAGCCACGGCCCCTCTTGGAATTCCGGTTCACTGCCGGCGATTGCTCTAATTTGCCGAAGAATCAATTCCATTCATCGCCTTATCTCTGATATCCACCAAGTCTGATAAGCTCTTGAATCAAATATCAACGTCTCCCAGTGGGTCGACGCACCCCTCCCCATGAAAGGTTGCTCAACGAAATTACTTTTTCAAGTTTCATCCTTTTTTTGTGAAGTTTGCCATCAATAAATAGAAACACTGCCAGCAGCACCTCAGACAAACGGGCGAAGACAACATATCTTTGCTGACGTCTACACATTATTTAAGGGAGCAAGGACGATGTCCAAATAAAGGATATGAGCACCAACGGCTGCACACACACATACACAGCTACCAGCAGTTTAGTGAACCGTGCACGGCGTGTTTTTATGTCCTTCCTCTTGTGCAGTCGTTCTCAAACAACAGAAAAAGAGAGAAACAACGAGACATTCAAGGAAGAACGACGTCACGGGGTGATGAGAGGAGACAAGAAGCGAACTCACACAAGTGTCCGAAATTATATGCAAAATAGAGAAAAGCCCGCTGAAAGGGACTTCTTTTTCGCTTCACCGAGTCTATTACAACAACATTCGATGCTACATCGTCTCGTGCACAGTCATGAAGTATTTTTGTTCGCCAGGATATTGCCTACCCACACAGGCACACACAAACACACACCAATCCATAGCCTCCATCTCTCTTGGAAGTTCCTTGCACTATTGCAGGGGTTCGTGAATTCATCACTCGGCGCAGAGAGTGGGGGGGTCGACGAGGTATTTGGGTGGAAAGTGTAGACAAAAGCATCTTTTCTGGCAGTTCTTTGGGAACTCCCGTATTTTGATTGTGTAGTTATTTGTTATTCTTTTTTTTTTGTCTCCTTCTCCGTCGTGGATCGTCGGTTATTCACCGAGATTTGCCTGACGTCTATGCGCCGGCCAGCAAATAACCCCAGACACACACAGCCAACAAATAGGAGCACGACGCGACGGAGCAGCAAAATGAGGAGCAAGAAATTTCCCTGGATTTAGCGCAAAACATGACGGTTTGCGCGCATGAAGTTCATCAGAATACTCTGTGAACACAGCCCTCGTTTCAGACATCGTGGGAGACATCTCTACATGACGTTTGCGGTCTGATTAGAGGACACCTGACAGCTGCATCATTTGTGGGAAAGTCTAGAGTTGCGGGCAACAACTTTAGTTCCGATTTGCTTTGGAATTCCATGTCATTTCCATTGTCCATCGAAGGGATGACGGACCCAATTTTTGGCGATGTTTTGAATGCCTGAAGATATTCGAAGACGAGCAAGAATGCACACTTTGAAGCGTTTCACGAACTATTTAAGAAGTTTCCCAATATTACGAACGATCTTTGGACACATCCCTCGCTTCCGAAATCGATGGTGACATTCGGACAGCAGACTAACCAGACGAACACATCCTTTGCGTCAGAAATCGTTGGTGACATTTGCACATTTGAATACTCTGTGAACACATCCCTCGCTTCGGATATCGTTGGAGACGTCTTAAAATCAGAATACTCTGTGAACACATCCCTCGCTTCAGACATCGTTGGAGACATCTGCAGCCCAGATCACTCATCGAACACATCCCTCACTTCAGAGATCTTTTATGACATTTGGACACCAAATCAATCTTCGAACACATCCCTCGCTTCAGACATCTTTGATGACATTTGGACACCAAATCAATCTTCGAACACATCCCTCGCTTCAGACATCTTTGATGACATTTGGACACCAAATCAATCTTCGAACACATCCCTCGCTTCAGACATCTTTGATGACATTTGGACACCAGATCATCACTCAAACTCTCACTGACCCACTTCTCAACAAAAAGTTCGTCTCGACTTTACATTCGTTACGTCTCAGCAGTCAGTGGGCACTCGCCACTGTCACCGTCGAATAATATTTTGATCCATCTCTTGTCAAAGTCGACACAAAGCCTTAAAATGAAACTCGCACAATAGCCACCCCATTGTCTGCACCGTCAACCGATCGCCTTTGTCTGCACACCCAGCCGCTACTCTGCCCACTTCCGCTCCCTCATTCCATTCTTTTTCGCACACAGCAAGCACATCATTTCACCGCTTATCGGTGACGGTGGTGCGTTGTTGTGTGTGCCGCGCCATAAATTAGTCATTCAAGACCAATTTGAACGTTTTACTTGCCATTCAAGGTCGACTTGAGGATTTAATGGCTCAAGTGGGCCTCTGTCTTCGTTGCTTTGCTCGTTGGATTTGTGTTCTGATCTGATTTTCGGCAAAACAATGGGTTTGGCTAACGGGGAAAGTAGGTGAGACGTTTCTATTCCATCGGCGATAGGCAAAACAAAAGTAAACAGACGCGTGATACGCGAGACTCACACACTCATCTGTCATTCGAAAGTGATTGCAAATTTTTATCTTTTGTCGAAAGCAGATTGCAACGCGCAAAAGAAATCGGCTTATCGCAGTGGAATGCGGTTTATTCGTTTTTTTTTTTTGCTTGAAAATGAGACGTTTTGTTTTCACAGTGACAGGTGACATTGAAGTTTGACAGAAGCGAGGCTGGCAAGGTAAGGTTTGGATGATTTAGGATTACGAAGAGACTCTTGTTTTTCACGCTCTGAGATCTGAATAACAGGTAGAATTCTAATCCAAGATTTTGGCAGTAGATTTGACAGGAATTTGTGACTTTTTTCTCTGTCTTTCTGCTCTGGTCTTCAACTACTTTTCTCAAAACTTGACTCGAGAACTGGTCAACGCGAGTGTGTACACCTTCAATTGATGGAAAAAACCACCAGTTACCAATTCGAACTGTCAAAAATATGTCACCTGTCAAAAATAACTAAAATCCCCGCGTTGCCAGGGTCAATATCTTTTCAAATTCTCATCCTTCTGCACTGTCCAAGGAATGTGTCCCTTCCTCACCTAATGTCGTCCCAAATAGCCACCAAAAATAGTTCGAGTAAACCACCTGTCAAAAAAAATCTTTCAAAATAGTCAATGCTGACTCCAGCAACATTCCTTAAGCCAAATCTCCAAGGTTAAAAACGTGAGTCGACTCTCTTAATCCTAATTGGCAGCAACTGTTCACAGCCTCTGAAATCAGCTGTCAAAAATCCGACAAATGTCAAAATTAAGCATAAGCCCAACAATTTTAGGATCAATGTCCCTGAATGCTGTCTGATTCAAAACGTCCGTCTCTCACTCTCGTAATCCAAGGCCCCCAACACTTGAATCCATCTGTCAAGACTCTGTCACTTGTCTAAATTAACCAAAAGCCCAACAATTTTAGGATCAATCTCCCTGAATGCTGTCTGGTTCAAAACGTGAGTCTCTCCAAGTTCACCAACCCTTAAATTCAGCTGTCAAAAACCTGTCACTTGTCAAAATTAGCCAGAAGCCCAAATGTTTCACGACTAATATCCCTGAAATTGTGGGTCTTTTGAATTGTGTAAGACTTTTGTCATAGCAAAAGAAATACTCACTGACAGTGACAGATAACCAAGTGTCAACAAATTTCTTTCAAAATAACCAAAACCGACTCCCGCATCTTTTCTTAACCCATTGCTCGAAGGTTAAAAACAGGAGTCTACTCCTCTAATTCAAAGCCGCCAGCTACAAGCCTCAACTGTCAACAAATTGTCACATATCAAAAATGTCCACAACCCCAGGATTTCCAGGTCAATCTCTATAGAAATCCTCATCCTCCTAGACCGTTTGAAAAAGTAGTCCCCCACTCACTCAATGTCATCGCAAAAATGGCACTCACTGACAGTGACAGATAACCACCTGTCAAAATAGTTCTTTCAAAATAGTCATTGCCCACTTCCACAGCATTTCCCAAGCCAAGGCTTGATGGTTCAAATCGTGAGTCTTACACTCTCGTTTTCCAAGGCCGCCAAAACCTGAATTCAGCTGTCAAAAATCTGTCACCTGTCAAAATATTCAAGAAACCTCCACAATTCCGAATCTTCCCTAAAATCCTCATCCTTCTGAACTCCTCGCACCCAAAAAAGAAACTGTCATTGACACTGACATCGACAGTCAATTTGCTGTCAAAATATTCCTTTCAAATTGCCTGCCAGATGTCATCATAAAATCTTCACTCCCCTCAAATCAAAAAGTGCTTCCCCTTCACAAACCCCTGCGTACAAACACAGCTGTCCTCGCATAACTCCCCCCGAACACAGAGCGACACAACTGTCAACAGCAGCCCCATCGTAGCCGGTTCAATGTTTACGCAACAAGCCCCGCGCTGCTATCAGTCCTTGCAGCGAATTTCAAGGCGAACATCGGCAAGCCCCGTCGCAATACCCCGCCGCAGCGCATTAAGCGTCAACATTTTCGATAACAGTCAAACAAAAGTTATCGTTTATCGCCGCGAACAACTCCAGAGGGGGAGCACGCTCGCGCGCTCTTTGTTTAGATTCCCTATTAATACACCAGGAAAAATTGGGGTCACCTATCGAATTTGCCTGTCCACTGGCTGCCACAGAACGACGACGCCGCTGGAATCGAGAATGAGCGCGCCCATCTAACTGCACACCGTACGGCGCGGCGCGGCGGTGGCTCTCGGTGCGTTGATCGTATAATCAATGCTCTCCTCCTCTCTGCCTCGCACTCAATGTTTGACATCGGAATTATGTGTCAAATGATCCCTCCCCGGTAACCACCGCCTGCTCGGGGGGACTTTATGGGACCATAAGTCGCAAAGTACCCGCGCCCGAGCGGCGAAAGTGTGCAGAGACATCTCCGTCATGCTTTTGATTGTTTTGACAGCAGCGCGCAGGGCGGTGCGACACGATGGGCCTCTTGACCGATTTTTCTCTGATTTTTATTGACTCTAATGGCCGGGCAGAGGGGCGACCACTGTCGGACAGCGAAACCATCTCGAATCGTGATCAACGACAAAGTTTCGAGCCTGAAATTGCGGGTGAAATGCATCCGATGGCAGATTAGTCACGGTTGCGGACCGGAAAACCTGATACATCTCACCAGCTTGAAGGCTGTCACTGCGACTGTGTGTGTGTGTGTGGGGGGGGGGCGGTTGCATAAGCCGTCTATCGAATGGTTGGCAGTTAACACCCCGCGTGTTCCTCCGCACAAGTGCTTCGGTGTCTAATGTAATTGACACTGGAATGGAGTCACGTTTATTTTGCTGTAAACATGCTCCGGCTGACAGTGTGGATGGCGGTGCTGGCTGACGCTGGCTGTGTGACGATTGATAGGGAAGCGGAATGCAGTTGGAAACTTGTCAGCTTGCAGCTGGTGAGCAGTGACAATGGACAGCGGCCACTGGGTTCCGATTCAGTTGCTGGATGGGAAATGTGTTGTGAAGGATAGACGGAGGCTTGAATTTCAAGGCCTCCAAGTGAGCGTGGAGGACACTGACAAGGTTGCGAGCAAGTGCGTCTTACTGGGAAAATTCGATTTGCGATCTTTGGATCTTCTCAAAAATCGATTGACGCAAATGATGACTCTTCTTCCGTGCCCCCATTTCGGAGAGATGTCTATTGTTGCGTCGCCTCGCCAGACAGTCGCCTGTCATTGCCACCAGATGTGGTCCTCGAGTTGCTTCATTCCCACGACGCAGTGACAAGCAAGCTCATTGACAGATGACTGATCACAGCACTATTGCCAGATGATAACTTGTCACTGACTCACTCGAAGAATTTCACGAGTACGGCTTTTGTTTAGACAAAGCTTCTCGATGGATGACTCTGTCGAAAGTCCAAACAAACAAACGAAATCTTCGAGGAATGCTATCCGAAAAGAAAATCCCCGCCTGGATACAGAAATACATTTTGTTTCATAAACAAACACCACCTCCACCTCCACAGATACCTCCTCTGCTGCCGCCCCTCGGGCTCAGAGGTGTCCAAACAGGTAACATGCAAATAAAAGCCAGAACCTGCGCGCATTCCAGGTAGACCATCGAAATATCTAGATTTTCCACGCTCGAATCGGAGCGACGACGCCAGTCCGATTGATAACGTGCGCCATGTGGACCGCGCGTATTCATTAGAATCAACTACCCACGATAGACGATAATCATCATCATCGACTGTGTGTTCAATTTGGGTCTCGCATGCATGCCCCGAGCGAGCGAGTGCATTCGAGGCCGATGATGAGGAACGCTCTGTGGATACGGTTCGTTAGATTCTTCTTGACGGGCGGAGTTATGTTGATTGCATTCATTGGGGCCGCTTGAAATGGCAGAAAATTGAATGAACTTCAAGTGCAACGATATGGGAAAGTATGGTGTACGCAGAGTGGCCCTCAGTTCGAGGAGTAGTCACGCAACAGATTGACGCGCTCGTCAGTGGCTGTGCATTCGGATCTCTTCCTGGTTGCGGCGACGATGACGACGACGAGTGCGTGCCGGATTCGATTAGATTTGATACGTTATCGGTGATGGGACTTATGACACCACTTCGGCGACTGAATGAGTGCACGGAGAGGTTGACTTACGAGTGGACGTGGGGCTTTTGACGTGAACCAAAAATTAATTGACCTGTTTCGATCGGATGCGGAGATCAAACGAGACCGGGCTTGGAGGCGTCTGGCCGGGTGCGGGTTTCATAATTTTTTATTTAGTTTTTCCAAATTTAGGCTATCTGAGATCAAATTTTGGAAAAAGTTAAAATATTTCTGACCTCATTACGCGGGAATGATCGTGAGCGGGACTTCAAAGGGATATGACTTTGTATGTTCTTTGAGAGATTTTAAATGCTCTTCAGACGCTTAAATCTTCAGCACTGGCTGGCTGATGTCAGACGGACAATCAGATGGAATCAGAAAAGGACGATGGCCTCGTCATCAAATTGCATTCAATTCCTTGTTTGAGTTTAACGATACAGAAAAAGTTGTGGCCACACAGACCAACCTTGTGGCACTTCTTCGGTTTGCGAGAACAAGAGGATTGCAGTGCTCAATGCAGCCAGTTGCGACGAGTCCGAGTTTAACACTGTAGAAAAAGTATCGACCCAAAAGTTCAACCATGTGGCACTGCGTCAATGTGGAACAGCAACTGACGCTCAGTGAAAGTGGCTAAGGACTTTGATTTTTTGCATTCGGTTATTTTTGTTTTATCGAGTGTAGAAAAAGAAGTGATCTGAAAGCTCAACCTTGTGGCACTGCATCAATGTGGAACAACTACTGACTCTCAGTGTCCATCAGTTTGGAACAACGATCTTTCTCGAAGCCCGACTTGTATTCCTTTCTAGACGAAGTTCAAAACAAAAAATATTCAACCATCTGTGGAGCGCAAGCCAGCAAGGACTTTAAAAAAATATTCGGTTATTTTTGTTGTATCGAGTGTAGAAAAGACAGTGGCCACAAAGCTCATCCTTGTGGCACTGCGTCAAATTTTGGGGAAACAACTAACTGTCAGTACTCAACTGGATATTGTAACGGACGCGTACAGATCTTCAATTGACGAACTCACAAAGGCGCACTCAACGACAAGGTTTCGAGCCTGAAATTGCGGGTAAAATGCATCCGATGGGAGATTAGTCACGGTTGCGGACCGGAAAACCTGATACATCTCACCAGCTTGAAGGCTCTCACTGCGACTGCGTGTGTGACTGCCGTCTATCGAATGGTTCACAGTTAACACCCCGCGTGTTCTGTTAAAACAATCACGTGCAATTCAGTAGAATTACCAGTTCCTTGTTGGTTCCCCTCGGAACTTCGTCAAGCGAAGTAAGAAGGTCTACCATAGTTAGTCCAACTACAGTATCGAAGTCTTCCTTTTTCCGGGAGGATTCGTACCTGATCGACCCTTTCTAGAGGAGCCCCAAGCTGGTGAGCACCCCGTCGGCTACGGGACTGTGTGGGAAAGATGGAAAAGGTAACCCTCGCAGGTAACTCTAGGAGTCACCTTTAAGGGACAAACGTCTGGGCTCGAGCAAAGAACCGATTGAGGGAAGTGAGATGGTGAACGAACTGGGCACGATTTCTACCTCAATAATACCTTCCTCATGTATGGCTGTGAAGGGCACTCGTATCAGCGCATAAGACAGAACACGGCAAACAAACGAAGGTGGGTTAAAAACCACGAGAAAAGAACGTATGACAAAGCTATCCTTATAGCGGACAAGTTTGCTGAGAGTGAAGGGGGTACGCCTTCCTTGGGGTATGAGGCTCAGATCGTAAATTAGTAGAGGGCGAGCGATGGTAATCTCGTATCATCCTCTACAGACTATACGGTATCACTGCAGCGTCTTCCAAGTCATGGCGATTAGCCATCAAATCCCTGGCATCATTCTCTATAAATTCTAGTTTAGTAACCGACTACCGCGCATCTCTTAACGAGATATCAAACCAGTTCCACATTCGTCTCTGCCGAGAAACTACCAAGCTCATGAACTCGACTGCCAGTTGGTGAATCTCTCTCGTAATGTAGGTACCTTCAAGTTAGAGCTCAATAATCCCTACGCAAAGAAAACCAATGCCAAATAGTTGACAAGCATCACTTGTCGCATCTCAAAAAAAAAAATTTGTCCTCTTCTCGATTCAATTTGTCTCTCCTTAAAGAGATCTGAAATTGGCAATGCAGTGGGGAGGAATAATTACAGTGCCTACTAAGCGTTCACGTAAAAAGACTAGACCTATTCTCCAACGACTTCTGCAGAAGCTGCCTAGCCAAAGAGGATGAGGAAAGTATTCAACTCCTCCTGTGGCTATCCTGCTCTTGTCTCATCTATGAAAGCCACTACAGGCTCTTACTTCTACTACAGTCTAAGCGACCTCAGCAAAATACCGGTCAAAGTACTACTAAAATTGGCTGCCTGTCATAAATCACGGCAACCCACTGTAATTTGAAAGACACACGTGGCGGTACAATGGGCCTACTTTGGCCTAAGTGCATTGATGCCACTTCCCACCTACCTACCCACTTCGCGAAGTAATACCTAGCGGTAGTTCCGCGAGGGAATAAACGGAAAGTTTCCGAGGGAGGTGGTTTTAGTCAGTAAGAATCTGACCCTACCAATGGACGTCGGACCATTGGTGCCTATGCAAGGTTTCCACCTACCCACGAGAAAAAAAAAAGCCTACCTACCTAAGGTGGCCAGAATTGAACATTCAAAGAGCTTTAACACTCTTATCCCCCAGAGGACGGAATGCCATGGCGGGCAGGTGTGCAGGGATTTTAACTTGGAAATCGAGACTGACGTCGGAATCCGTGCGAGTAAGACTAACTCGCTTCGAACTTTTTGAAGCGTGTCCTCCTTGAACACAATTTTTGAAGCGTGTCCTCGGTCAAAATGCAGCCAACGATCTTGCCAAGGCAGAAGGTTATCGTATGCGTTGATAGCCAAGGCAGTCTTCAAAGCTAAAGCCTCCCTTACTTCATATTCAAATCAGGTACAGGAATACCGTGGTGAGCTAGCGTCGTTGCCAGGTCAGCTCAAAATGTCTCTTATCTAGGTTCCTGGCCACAGTGACATCCACATCCCAGGAAATGTGAATTCCGATGAACTGGCTCGGCCAGACAGGGATCGCAGAGAAGCACATTCCACTACAAGCAGTCAAGGCTTATATCCCTGCGCACTTTCGTGAAATACCTAACCTCAGACGGGCGAGACTGCTGCCAGCTGTGCGAGATCAATTTTGGCTCGATCGAAAACAAAAGATCCCCCTCGACAATGACATGGTGCTCATATCGAGATCATCACCCCAGACAACGAGTGCCTGGTAGATCCTTCTTCAACTCACCTGAAGAGAATTCCTGGGGAGGGTATTAAGGAACTTATGTCCTCTTGAAATACCTCACAATGGGTTTAGAGATATCTCAGAACTAACATTAAAACGGACATTTGCGTTCCCACCAACAGCCACTTCTAACTAGCTTCCGTTCTGCGCGAGTGCGATATGTAAGGCAGGCTTAATCGGAGTGCATGGTCCCTTATTGGCCAGGGACTACCACAAGCCGCTGGTTTCATTGTTCGATCGGTCCTCATAAGTCATAGGATGGGGATGCCTTGCATGGCGGTTAACCAACCACGCTGCATCCCTTTTACAAAGAAAAAAACTGGACTATAGCCTCAACCTTGCGGCACTCCGTCAAAACTCTGTCTAAACAGTCAAACATCATAGATTTCTTCAAACTTTTCCAACAAAACAGTTTAATAACAATTTTCGAAACAAGATATCTCCAACTCCTGCTTACAACTTAAATGAGGTCAAATCGATCCAGAGGACCGTTCTGGTTAAGACTGCATTCAACCGCTCAACGTCTGACCAACAGTTAATCTCAAACGGATCACTTCCCTCGTTCAAAGGACAGAAGATTCACGAGTTGCAAAAACCCACAATTCACCGCCTGGTCACGTTCAGCGGCTTAGGTCTAGCTCACCGCCGCCACCACCGCTGATTAAGTCAACTCCGAGACTGCGGCTCCGGTTCACGTCTTCTCCTCACACCGGATGCACTAATTGTTTGACCAGTTCTCCGATTCGTACTCTTTTCGCAATCGCATGCGAATCCTATCGACTATGGCGTCGGCGTCGGCGGTGGTGGTGGTGGTGGCGGCGCGGGCGCGCTCTCTATCCAGTCCCACCAGCCGGGAGATGAATGCACATTCGTGCCGATAAATCGACTTTCAGCAGCGAGCTGGCACCCATTCCGTTGGTATATCAAGTGCAAGTTCAGCTCTATTCGCGTTGTGCACAGTCGACTTGGTCATTCCATCTGTTGCCGTCAGTCAGTCGGTCGGTCGAGTGAGCGGTTAAAATGTGCCAACAACAAGTGTGGTATCTGCTTCTTCTTATGCTAACCGTCCTCTCACTGTCTCTTTGTCTCTTTGTCTCTGTCCTTCTCATTAGAACGCACTCAATGTCTATCCATGGAAATTGTGCAATCTGACGATGACAAACGGCTGCGACTGCAGAATCATCCACAGACCCCACTAGTGAGCGTGCGCTATAATTAGACAAACCGATGACAACGTGGAGTGTTGCGAAGCGGAGCGATTGCGATCGGGAGTTCCATGCGTGCGAGAGATAGACCCGCGGCCGTGATGTGTTTGTTTTGTGAGTGCAAAAATCAGGGGTAGTTGCCCTTGAGAAACATTTCGAGCAGAGATTGACAGGAATTTGAAGTGATGCACTTGCGCGTAATTGGCCGTCAGTAGGGCTGGGTGTGCGTTGCAGGAAGGGGGACGGATTAAGTCAGGAATTAAGCAACAATAAGGGTGTGGTTAGAGGCTTTTGTTGAATAGAGGAACAGATAGAGCTGAAAGAATGGAACCTTGTGGGGCATCTGAAGTTAAGGATTAAGCCCTCTCGTGATCAAGTGGTCGAAGTGTGAATAAACTTGGGAACAATGGATGATTGTGGTCACAGTTTTCGGACTAGGAGGATTTAGCAAGATCGCATTAAAGTTGACGTACAACTCTTTTTAGAATGGTAGCATATGGTAAGATAAAAATGTTGGTGGCGCGACAGTCCGGGGCGGACCTTGGCCTAGCTTCTCAGTAACCACTCGTGTTGTGCGTGGTATTGTTCTTTCGCGAGTGGAAGGGGCTTACAGTTTAATGCCGACTCTGAATGGCGAATTTGAGAAGCTTTTTCTCGACAGGAAGTCACTTTGTCGGTGACTCGAAAGAGGTGGAGCCGTGAATTATCAAAGGTGGTAAATTCGGGTATCGAACCTGGCACCCTCTGCGTAGGAGTCGGAGTGAAGACTTCTTCTGTGCCTTCATCCAAATGAGTCTAGAATAATTGTCATGAATGGACTTTACCATCATCATCATCTTCTGACCCTCTTATCTTCGTTAACCTTGCACCTCCAGGCAACTCGATCGTCCGCCATCGATTCAAGAACATCAATGATTACGCCCAAGCCAAAGCAGGCGAGCTTATGGACTTGGTCCAAGCACCTCATCCTGGGCCTGCCAAGTGGTCGATGAACTTTTCGTTTTGTGGACAATAGTTGAGGTTCTTCTCTACGTGTTCGAGCAGTCTTAAATGAGGTTATCGTCTCTTGCGTTGTCCTACTGGATCGGAATCGAAGACCAAGCCATGTTCTGCCCCTCCATAGCCATGGGATACGTACTTGACATTTGACTGGACTTCTGTCCCCTTACAGACTTCATAGTTGAACCTTCTCCTCCGCAGAACTTTTCTCTTGAAGTGGCAAAGGATTTTTTCATCCTTCGTCTTCTGTTGGCGCTACAATCCGGGGTGGAGCCGGGGAGGATCCAGCCGGCACGATCCTTAGCCAGCTGTCTCCAAAGTCGATTGAGGTCCTTCTCCACCTCGGTGCGCCATCGGTCCGTGGGCGTCCTCTATTGAGTTGTCCCACTGGTTCCGAGTCGGAGACTCTTCGGGCTGGAGCAGTGTTGTCCATGCACTCTACATGGCCCAGCCATCTTAGGCGTTGAATCCGTAGACGCCTGACTAGGCTCATGCCGCTGTACAGTCCGTACAGTTCGTACCATCAACGCAAACAGGACCAAAGATTGAACGCAGAACTTTTCTCCCGAAAAGACCAAGTGCTTCTTCATCCGCTTTTGAGATTGTCCATGCCTCCGCACCATAGAGCAGGACAGGGATGATCAAGGTGTTATTTCATCCGCTGTTGATATAATCCGTGCCTTTCCGCGCTAACTGAGGAATTTGACGGCGGTTGGTGAAGGGCGGTGGTGGGAGGGGGAGGGGCAGGAGGAGGAGGGTTTTGGTGACTCCAACAAACCCAGCTCTAGTTAAAACCGTCTATAACAACCTTGGTCTTTCAGGGAAAGTATTGGTCTTACAGTAGGGAAAAGTATTGGAAATCATTTTTGCCCTCTGTACAGGCATGAGAACAAATTAACCAATCACTTAGCGTTAACCCCCAAAAAATATATCATGTTCTATTTACTAGAAGGTACAAAGTCCCCCAGAAGGACCCCTTCCCCGTGTTGTCCTACACCAGTGTGAAAATTCTTGGATCTCATTGTCGACAAGAAGCTGTCAAGTTAACATCCAAAAAAGAGTCAAAAGGCTTCTTCTGCCCTTTTCACCGGTAAAAAGCCATAGGATGTAAATGGGGTCTACAGCCACGCATTGCCCACTGGATCTTTACATCGATTGTTGTGTCTGTTTGGTGGACAGCACAAAACAATGCTGTTAACTGCACAATACTTAGTCAGGAGCAGAGACTGGCGTGCATGTGCATCATTAACATACTCCTCGACCTTCACAGCGCAGCCATGAGACTCAAAACACTCCGACTGTGGTCCGAATTCACCTTTGGCCGCTCAACTATTTCGCACGAATTTAACTTTCTCCCCAACGACACCGACCGCCTGCTAACCCAGGATGCCCACCAGGTTAGACTGGTTAACTGATAACCAGACGCTGGCTGATTGCCTGCGCGTTTTCACAGACGGGTCGAAGACGGGCGAAGGAGTAGGGGCGAGTGTCCATTCCAAAGACCTTAATGCTATCTCCTTGAAGCTCCCTGTGCACTGAAGCGTTCTTTCAAGAGGCACTGTCCTGACTCAAGAGCAATGTAATATCAAAAAGAGATGTTACCATCTGTTGGGACCGTCAGGCCGCACTTAAGTCCCTGGACAATGGCATGTTAAACTCAAAAACATCCCTTAATTGTAGGCTGCCTCTTATCGAGATGGCTGAGCAAATGCACCTGATGTGGGTGCCGGGACACTGTGACATACCGGGCAATTGCAAGGCCGATGAAAGCCCTAGGTGTGGTACTTCCTCCTCTCCTCAAAGGCTACAGCCTACCATCTACGCAAGCCACAAGCAAACAATAATGCCAATCGTGAGTGGCTAGAAAGCATCCCATGCCTTAAAACAAAGAAAGTATGGCCATCACTGAATATCATCGCTCAATCTGCTTGGACTTGCAGATTTTCACTCAGGACGCTCATCGGCCTCATAACCGGGCACTGCGCAATTGGCATTCTTGCCGAAGGATTAGTATCCCTCGCAACGATTTTTGCAGAAGCTGCATGGATGAAGAGGAGGTGGGAACCAGTGATCACCTACTCTGCTCGTGTAGCGCTCTGTCAAGTCGTAGGCGTACTACTTTAATAACCTAAATTAGCTAAATAACATCAGCTTTAGCCAGCTAAACGGCTTCGTCGCAAGGTTCTAAATGCCAGGGAAATGAATCCGCGTGATTTCACAGGGGGCCTAAGTGTGACTGTCTTCCTGGAGTCTAACCTAAATCAACCAAACAGTATGTGGGGTCAAAATGGAACCTTGCGGTACCTCGTGCGCCACAGAATTCTGAATACTTGAACATCTCACGTACTCTAAGACACTCAATGACATTCTAAAAGTCACACCCAAAAGCGCCGGATGTCAACTAGGAACGAGGAAGCAACGGTGAGAGACCACCTCTCAAATGCTTCGCCCTGTGTCTAGTGATGACACCGAAAGATAAGTGAATAAACGTTCACACTTTCAGGTAACTGTGGCTACCTTCAACAATCAGACCCCACACCTTCCCAACAAAAGCTGAATCAGCCATTGAAGAGAAGACGAATAAGCTTCACACACCATTTATGGGAATAAGCCAGCCATCTCCAGAGAACAAAAACTACATGCACACATTTACGTTTACATTTAAATAATATAATTAATCGCCACACGATTCAGAACTTCCTCAAAAGTATTACCGACGTAATCACTTAGTAGGTCCAAGCCGTAAATGTCACGTCATCCAGCCGTAACTCTGCTTATCTTCTCATTCAGCGTTCGCCCCCCCATTTTTCGTTTATTGTGAGTGACTGAACATAAAGCACTCTCCATCGTGGTATTCATCGCACGCAGTAATTCCTCATCAGTTTAACTACCAAAAACGGATGGCAGTCAACTAAAAGAAACAAATCCGTTAATCTTTTTATTTTTCTCCCCTCAACCTCTCCCCCCTCCCTCTCGCACACGCACATTTCCCTCTCTCACTCTTGCCTTGAGTCACAAACAAATACGGGCCATTATTGAAATTAAAAACAAAATTAATATACCACACTGAACGCACTCAGTTTGGCATGAGTGCACGTGTCAACTATGACACTACATCAGTCCAAAGGAGGCGGTGGGCGCCTTCAGCACTTGAGTTTTTTTTTTTTTTCAATTTTCAAAGTCCGGTAAAACAAATTTTTGATTTTTTCAAAGAGTCTTCAAGTTATGTCAAAAAGATTGTCAATGACGCTACCGAAAAACAAACACAGCTACGTCCCAAATGAACAGTTTTACACCGCTAACGTTGACACACAATAAATGCGATGGATACGTAGCATGAGTTGATTCATCCTTGGGGTGACTTCATGCACCGCTATTTGTTTGTGAGGTTAAGGTGTGAATGCATGTATTATTCACCGATGGTAATAATAGCGGTGATTACAGTTAAATAACCATAAGTGCAAATCGCACGCCATGTTGTACAGAAAGAAGACGTAGCTGTGCCTGTGATTGGGATCAGTTCAATTATTGCCGCTAAGTGGCGCTGCAAGCGTCTTGTTTCAGTCGAGAGATGACAGATTGTCACCAAAATTGCGCGAGCACATGCGGTGCTCTAATTAGTCTCGCTTGGTGACGGAGAAATGAGGTCGAAGGCGAAAATGGCGTAGAGACTGAACAATTTGATTGTAGAGAGTTGTTGTTTACTTCTCAAGCCGCTGACAGCCTGAACCCCTTCCAATGACTTTGCGTCTCTCATTTATACCTGAGCTCCGGTCTTCCTCCCCTTTCGAACAAGGATGGGATTCCAAGAGCATTGCTGTTCGATTGACGGGGCCCAGAGCCGATGAGGAGGACGAGTCTTACAACTTATTTCTAACTCTGTCCTCAAGTGGAACACTGAGACAGGTTCACAGAGCGACCGCCTGGACGTGTGCCTTGATTCACTGACAGAAGGAGAGTCCTGTGCTCCATGGAGCCAGGAGAACACTTCAAGCCAAAGCCTAGACTCATTGACAGAAGGAGAGACCTGCGCTCCGTGAAGCCAGAATAACACTTCAAGCCAACGCCTTGACTCACTGACAGAAGGAGAGTCCTGCGCTCCGTGAAGCCAGAAGAACACTTCAAGCCAAAGCCTAGACTCACTGACAGAAGGAGAGTCCTGTGGTCCGCCAAGCCAGAAGAAGACTTCAAGCCCACGGGGCAACCGCCTGGACGTGTGGCTTGACTCACTGACAGAAGGAGAGTTCTGTGCTCCGTGAAGCCAGAAGAACACTTCAAGCCAAAGCCTAGACTCACTGACAGAAGGAGAGTCCTGCGCTCCGTGAAGCCAGAAGAACACTTCAAGCCAAAGCCTAGACTCACTGACAGAAGGAGAGTCCTGTGGTCCGCCAAGCCAGAAGAAGACTTCAAGCCCACGGGGCAACCGCCTGGACGTGTGGCTTGACTCACTGACAGAAGGAGAGTTCTGTGCTCCGCGAAGCCAGAAGAGCACTTCAAGCACACAGAACTACCGCCTGAACGAAGGAGAACTCGCTTGTCTGCGAAATGAAAAGAAGCATTCAAGCTCACAGAGCAACGTGCCTAGAATCACAGATCCAAGCACAACCCTGTGCTCCATGAAACCAACTCATTTTGATGCCTAATCTCTGTCTCAAGTGTTTCCAAACTGGTCCCAATCACAGCTCCGACAGGCAGAGAGACATTTCCGAGTTTCACTTTCTCACTCTCTCCCTTGCCTATCGGCGAGATCATCAGACGCGATATCATCCCATTCCCGTCGCATCTGGCAAACTTCCAAATCTCACAGTGCAGCGCACAAATCCCCCATGGAACAGGGTCAATTGCAGACAATAAACCATCGGACCAACTGTCTGCCTCCTCAGCCGGTCACAGCTCACATCACGCACACACACACACCGCCGCGGGCACACATTGTCTGCAATCTCGCGGCGAACAGAGCAATTCTCGCTCTGCACAGATAAGAGCCCCTCCGCCAAGTTGAACGCCTCACGAGTGGTGTCCACTGCGCGACTTCGAGTAGTTTTCCATTGACCTCTGCGCAAAATGAGCCGCGCGACATGTGTGCGAGGACCCAGGCCGCGCGCTCCCAAAGGAAATTACATCGAATACCGAGCCGTCTCCAATCGGATGAAATACGCTTTCAAGCCAATTGGTTGTGTCCGCGTTTCGAGGCGTTAATTGAACCACACGACGACGGGCGATAAGTGAAAAGTGCTGCGGCTCGCGAATCTCGTTTCGCTCCTTTGTCTCGTCGATTTGTTTACACTCACACCACACACACACACACACAGCCCGGTGCGAGTGAGCGCGTTCTCTCCGCCGCGCCGCACCGGAAAGTGGGTCATGTGATTAGCGGCAGCGAATAGAGATGGCCAGATAGCTTTGACGGGCGATATCTGGAATCAATCGATTCGTCCATTATTGGACGTATCAAGTGCTTGGTCATCGAACCTGCTTCTCTTTGGGTTTTGTTTTCCTCTTGGTCTCTCTGCGCACTCACCTCAGGTGTGAGATTCGCACGGCGGATGGAGTGGGGAACTGGTTTTTGAAGGTTGCTCGCACCCATCAGGTGCGCAATGTGTGGTCGTACGCAAAATAGAAAAAGCCAGCGCAGAGCAGAACTGCCGCTATTGGCCTAGATCTATTGACTCGCATTTCGCAACGATCGCATGGAATTGTGCAGCCGCCGCCGTCGATGGAGGCACTGGCGAATGGGAACACGTTGCGTTTTTAGCGGTTGCAACTGCTGCTGGACTGGAAAGAGAAATGGAATGAGGTGTGCTGGCAGTTGGCCGAACTTCACCTCACTTCCACTGAATCATGACATAATCCATTCAACGTGTCCCCAGCCACATGTTGGTTCTTGTTAAGTGAGTCCGCCATTAACTAATCCCTCGAAATAAGGCATTCCTCTCGTGTCCATCATCGCCGCCAATTCACCTCGTCCACGCCATCAATTAAACATCCATTTGACTATCCAGCCGTGGAGCAGCACGCATGAGCCACCTCAGTGATGACCGCGCGCACTTTGGGACACATACCAAAACGTTTGAATCGTAAAACAAAACGAAACGAAAAACCGAACCCTTATCTCGGTTCTTCTGCTCTTATCGTCGCTTGCAGTCCATCCATCCTACCGACACGTTAAGTGAACGCACTCTGTGCGCTGTAAACCGTTTTAGTGCTCCACTGCTACGTTTCACGTTTCAAAAAAAAGAAACAAAGTACTTTACTGCACTGACGTCATTGACCTCTGGAACATGTCCGCGTATCGGTAGACCGAATCTCCGCCTCGCATGACATTCAACTTAAAGGAAGGAGCAACTATTCAATCATACGTGTCGTCCAGTGGAGCTGTTCGAGCTGATTCCAGAGAATCATGACGGAATCTAGGCCAAGACAGCGTGAGCCAGTGGGCAGTCATAAAAATGATGAAAATGGGGGATGTTGAGCAACAGGCCACTTCAGCTTGGAAGCTGAACATTTCTGTGGTCTCAAAGACGAGTCAACTGCGATCTACCTTATCGACATCTCCGAGACCAGACTCGCAATGAAACCATTCAGGCAGACATTGCACAACTTGTTCCACTTCACGTGCGACTGCCCCAAGGAAAGGAAGGTAACAGACGACGCGTTATCACATTGGACCAATATGGTCCACCTGACGTACCTACCTACCTACTGACAGACGACGCATTGTAGCGACTAACAGCTTCATTTTACTCCAGACGCGCACAACAAATTCTGTGCCACAGTCCTCCAGAACTTCTTCTTCTTCTGGAGGCGCTACAGTCCGGGGTGGACCTGGGCCTCAACTAACAAGCCTCGATATTTAGACAGCTCTCTCCAAAACACTTGTGGAACGAATACCTTGTGGGCAGGACGACTTTGCTGCGACCGCACATCGTTCTTCTCTTTCGACTCATCTGGTGTCCTTTGGCGAGTGGCTCCTTTTGAAGTTCTTCACCAATCACGCTTAGTCGCCAGTTACGATATATAACTTGAATGCGGTGTGTTTCCTTTTAGACAACGAATTCCAACACATGTAGAGTGAGAGAATGGCGACTTTATTCAAGAGCTGTCATTGCCTCTGCACGGAGAAGCTGCGGCTGCCACCCAGAGTTCAACAAGCCATCAAAGAGAAGAAGAAAACCTACAGACACTGTATTCTCTTGGGGGACTCTGCTTCTCGTGACCGGTACAAGAACTTCCAAACTGACTGTGAGAGCAGATAAAGAGCAGTCTTGGAAGGACTCCGGTGTGAGAGACCATAGATCGGCGAAGAAGGTGTTCTGGCAAACCATTCGCCGACTCGACGACCGAAGCAAATTCAACATCATCGAAGGAGTCAAATCCAAAGATGGTACGTTCCCTTCCAATGAAGTGGCCATCTTGCGCGGATGGAGCTAGCACTTTTCGGAGCAGGGCAGACCCAAAGTCTTGAGTTGGGTCCAATGGTGGAGGAAGTTATTTGAATTGAATCGCTAAAAGTTGGCAAATCCACCAGTCTGGATGAAATCCGGCCAGAAATGCTTCAGGAAATGGGTAAAGAGGGAGTTTTATGGCTCCCTCGTGTCATTAAGGAGGCCTAGGAACGAGGTGAGACACCTGGCGATTGCCAGACTGGAGTGATTGTCCCTCTTTTAAGAAGGGGGACAAAAAAGATTGCTCCAACTGCAGGTGCATATCTCCTTTAAGTCTCCTAGGGAAAGTCTACGCTAAGATTTAGGAAACGCTTTCTTGAGCTATGGTCAAGCTCAGGATGAGCATTGCGGCCTTCCGTGCCCGCAGAAGTACAACCGACCAGGTTTTCACTCGAAGAATGGTACCTGAGAAGATTTGGGAGTATGCCAAGCCCATCTCCTATGGCATATGACCCAGTTCATCGACGTAAACTCTTCAGTGTACTGCAGGAGTATGGATATGATCGATCGATATTGCTCTTCCTCCATTTTTCTTAAAGCCGGGGACACGTTAGCGGTCAGCACGAAACTACGAGTTGGAATCAGCTGAAATTTCGACAGTAGCCATCAGAAATGAAATATTACAGAGGCGGTCGACTTCACGGCCGGTGAAGCTAAGTATTTATCGGATCACCCTTAATATTGATGATGCGTCTAACCTCTAAACTGCCACCAATGCCTCACCGAGATGGCCAATCGGGGAGGTAGCAGTGAGGAGAACATTTCCTCTCCCACCTTCTGCTGCTGAAAAATATACAGAGCTGGGGCTTTTGGTCAGTCCGAGTCGAGAAGTAATAGCTGCCTTCTATCGTTGTCGGCGGGAGCGTGCCTGGGCCGTCCTCAGGGCCAAGTTTTCTTGGATCCGCCATGAAGACATCGGGGACTCGATCTTCGTTTTACCTTGAACCAGGAGGAACGTATCCGGCAGCCCAAAATGAAACCAATGAAGTCATATAGCTGGAGAATGTAACCCAGATGAAAGTTGCCAATTGTAATACAACCAGGGTGATCTGATCGAAACTAGACCCACTTAAAGAGGTACTATCCCTAATCAGACCAAAAGACAGCAGCTCTGTCTCTTGGGAGGGAATGCTTGTAGCCCTGACGAATACCCTCTGAAGTTCCATGGATAAGGGAGTAGTTGGACATTTCTCACTTCTTTTCGGTAATTGCCACGAACTGTCCAATTGCCCATACTGTCCATTCAAGCAGAAGGTAATGAGAACTTGGAAAAAAATTACACGAGGTGGTTCCCAAACAGTGGTTTCCTGCCTTCATTTATTGACTCAACGTTTACATGAATTCATTTAGCCACCGCTGTCTACGGAAGGTACATATTTAAATCTTCCAGTTCTGAAAATAAGAGCTTTCCCCTCAAAGGCATCCTCTTAATTTCTAGAGCTGTGCACTAGCAGATCAGACTTTGGACATATTCTACTTCTCCCTCAGCTCTGCAATGCAATGGAAGCGTTCCAATGACAACAAATCGACGGTATCATTTTTGGATTCACAGAAAGCGTGCATCGTAATCTATTTACTTACTAAACTTATGTGCGTGTGTGCATAAGACTCAAGACCTCATTCGCAAGATAATCCTTTCCTTGAATACCCAGCTATTGTCGCCCTCTTTCACTGAAGGTCCGTTTGCATAACCTGACACGTCTCGGCACCACGGCTTTGATTGTGGCCTCGCTTAGCCACCTCAGCCGGAAAACTACAGTCGTTGTTCAATGCCAAGGACCTTTCGCTGAATGCACAAACTACAAATGCGGCCGTGCCGAGGTGGGTTAGGGACACTGAGTCTTTCTCCGCTTATCCAGGTTTCATAACGCAAAAGGGCAACTGTCATCATTCTTGTGTGTAGCTCTCTAGATTTGCTGACAATTCGCAGACAGTACACCGATCTAAAGGAGCCTCACAAACTGTGCCCTTCGCATTCGGTAAAAGACAGGCCATAGTACGCCTCGGACTACTACTCAGAGAAGACTCCCGGCACATAAATTGGCTAGTACCTTAAACTTGCCTACGCAGTCTAGCTCACGGTCCCTATAGCTTGCGAAGCCTCTCGTACTCATGGTCTTAGGCCCATATTGCGAGTGTCGCCTATCGACCGAATCGCTTTTTTTTTTTTTATAATTTGCGCGTGCTCAAGGGATTGCTAATACCCTAATGTGTCCGGGGTCAAGACACAGCACGGGCCGAAGGTATAGAGGGAAAAAGGGAGAGGAGGTACCTGTGCACATTGGTTTTAAATATCTGCGGGTTGTAGTCTGTGGGAAATATTAGGCTGGAAAGAGCATTCCATATTCGTGCAGTGCGGCTGAAGAACGAGTATCTGAATTTAACTGTGCGTCCGAAAGTAGGCTTAAGGGTATACTGATGGGCATTCCTGGCGAGACGAGTATTGCGGGTGAATTCATGGAGCGGAGGAATGCAGTTGGCTAGCTCACTTGAGCATCGTTTGTTGAAATAACGATAAAACACGGACAAAGCGTGTATGTCGTAACGATAAAACACGGTTCGAGCGGGTCTAATGACTCTGTGATATTATTGTCTCCTCTAAGTTGTATCGCTCGCTTTTGGATTCTATCAAGGAGGTGCAGGGTGGTCTTGGGGGCACCAGACCAGATATGAGCGTTGTACTTAAGCTTGGGGCGGATGTAAGCCTTATAAATTAACGGCAAATCAGAGGAGGTGAAATATTTCTTGCATCGATTAAGGAAACCTAAACATTTCGCAGCATTTTTGGCGACCTCAAATATGTGATCGTTCCAACTAAGTGTTGTGTTGATACACATCCCAAGGATGGAAAGTTTTCCGGTTTCATCGACACACGGGCCATTCATGGATAATGGCTGATTATCAAGGGTTCGCTTGAGTGACAGCAGACAGCATTGAGTTTTTGAAGCATTGAATTCCACTCTATTGTTTTTTCCCCAGTTAATTATGCTGTCAAGATCGGAATTCAATGTGCTTAACATACCCTGCCGTTCCAATTCTACGGCCGAAGAGCGGCGTCGTGAGTCTTGGAAGGAATATGAAAAGCTGAGGGTGCTGTCATCAGCGAAGGAATAGATTGGATTAGAAGTAGCAGACAAGAGATCATTTATAAAAATGAGAAAGACTGTCGGAGACAGAACTGAGCCTTGGGGAACACCAGCATTTATTTGGTGGATATCAGACTTGAACCCATCCAAAACAACTTGAATTGAACGGTTCGAAAGGTAATTTCTAATCCATAGAAGAAGAGATTCATCGATACCATAGGCACGCATGTTCGACAAGAGAGCTTGATGCCAAACTCTGTCAAATGCTTTAGAAATATCAAGCGCAACGATCTTGCTTTCGCCTGAATTGTGCAAAGATTGGTTCCACTTTTCGATGAGATAAGCTATCAGATCACCAGTGGACCTGTCGCTGCGGAAACCATATTGTCGGTCATTAAGAAGCTTCCGCGATTCAAGATATTTCATAAGCTGACGATTTATCAGCGTTTCCATGACCTTAGAAAGAAGGGACGTAAGTGCTATGGGTCGGTACGAGGTGGGTGACGAAGATTCGCCCTTTTTAGGGACTGGCTGGACAAATGCTGTTTTCCATCTGCTCGGAAAGAGAAAAAGCTTACGCAGTGGTTTTGCCAGCACAGAAGAACACCTCTTCAGAAGTATAGGGGGAATACCATCCGGGCCAGCGGATTTGTGCACGTCGAGATCTTTCAATACTCTTGCAACTGTACGAGTGCGGAAGTGGATTTGTCCCATGGTAAAATCAACGCTCTCAAGTACAGGTGGAGACAAATTGTAATCTGGCAGTGTTGAGCTAGCTGCAAAATGAGCCGCAAGCAGATTAGCTTTGTCTAAAGAGCTGACAGCTGGAATGTCATTGTAAATGAGCGTGGGAATTGAAGACGAGGCGGAATTCTTTATGTTTTTTACAAATGACCAAAAGTTTTTGCTACCCTTGGAACATTGTAGCACTTTTTGCCTCAACTTTTGCTCATAAGAGAATTTCACACGTCTGATAGTTGCATTGCAGTCATTTCTGGCCCGTTTAAACCTCTTCCGGTTTTCCTCAGTAGGGTTGGCTTTGTATGTCCGGAAATTCAACTCTCTCATCCTAATAGCCTCTTTACAGCTCGAGTCATAGCTTGTCGACAAATTTTTCGACTGATATCACTTTTGGTATTGTGTAACTCAGTCGATAGATAGACCTATTATTGTGAATGAAAAAGTTCATATTGTGAATATTTTACAATTTGACAGCTAAAACTTCAATCGTTTGTACATTTTTCAAAGGAAATTGTTTTGTTTAAGAAATTATAAACCATTACACTTGAATAAAATATTGATTAGATAAAATATTAATTAAAACAAAACATCAGTTGTCTTGTGAATCGGACGAAGACATTTCAAGTGATTTCCTTGAAATTACACGTAAAAGGAGCCGGCTAAGAGGTACTTCTATCCTTTGAAAATATCCGACAACCTGTAAGAAGGTTCATTGATAATTCTGTTTATTTACTAATTACATATTCGTGCAGCTTTCTGAATTACTGTCTAAATAGGCATTCAAAGACCTTCTCCATGAAAAAGAACCTTTGATGAAATACATGAAGTATCATCAAACTTGCGACAATTCTGCGATTATGTGCACAAGATTAATAGCAAAAAAAGTTTCGGCAATGAATTCCGCGTTAGCTTAGTGCAAGCAACTGTATTTTCTGAATTAAAAGAAAATCCTAAACGTTCATTGTCATATCTCATATCTGCAAACTAAAAACAGTGAGACACGTTGTGTTTGTGTTACATTCTAGGAGACACCGATGTCTGGATTTCCCTTCTAAAATGTCAGAATTTCCCACTAAAATCTTCAAGTGTTTTTTATTTGTTACTTGCAATGAACTAAAATCGCTTCACATTGCAGAAACCCAAACGATTTGCCGGAATAAATGTACTTGCATTTTCAGTCTAAAACTCTAAGTCGACAACCAACGACCACAAATTTGCAATCGCTAACAAACTGATGTCGTTTACCCGATCCCCAAGAAAGGAGACCCTTTTGACTGCACCAACTATAGAAGGATAAGTCTCCTTAGCATCGCCCATAAGATCCTCTCTGCCGTTTTGTGTGAGCGCCTGAAACCATTCGTCAAAAACCTGATAGGTCCTTATCAGTGCTGTTTCAGGCCGGGGAAGTCCACCATCGACCAAATCTTCACAATACGCCAGATCCTGGAAAAAACTCAAGACATGCAGACTGACACCCACCACCTATTCCGCATAAGACAGCGTGCATAGGGACGAGCTATACAGCGCCGTGTCTAGTTTTGACATTCCTGCCAAACTCGTCAGGTTGGGCAGGATGACGATGAAGAACTCTCGCTGCTCCATCAAGGTCGGCAATGAACTCACCGAGACCTTCAATGTCAAAAGAGGTCTTAGACAAGGCGACGCGCTGTCAGTGACTTCTTTAATATCATCCTGGAAAAGATCGTGCAAGACTCACACGCCAACACAAGAGGTTCGATTTTCCAGAAGTTCGCACGAAAGTTAGTAAACGCTGACGACATTGACGTGATTGGTCGAACACAGCGAGCTGTCAATGAAGCGTTTGCTGGTATTGAAGCGGAAGCGGTCAAAATGGGTTTACCGGTGAGCGAGGGCCAAACGAAGTATATGCTGCCATCGAGAAAGGACGCACAACATCGACGACTCAGCCAGAAAGCCACTGTAGGCAACTATTCCTTCGAGGTAGTGAAGGACTTCGCCTACCTCGGCTCGCAAGTGAACAGTACGAATAACACCAGTAACGAGATTAAACGCAGAATTACTCTTGCCAATCGCAGTTGCTTTGGATTCAAGAGGCAATTGACCAGTAGAGTCCTTTCTCGAAGGACCAAGCTAACATTATATAACACCTTGATCATCCCTGTTCAGCTGTACGGCGCGGAGGCATGGACAATCTCAAAAGCGGATGGAGAAGCACTTGGTCTTTTCGAGAGAAAGGTTCTGCGTTCAATGTTTGGTCCTGTTTGCGTTGGTGGTTATTGGAGAAGAAGATTCAACCACGAACTGGCATGAGCCTAGTCAGGCGTCTACGGATTCAACGCCTAAGATGGCTGGGCCATGTAGAGCGTATGGACAACACTGCTCCAGCCCGAAGAGTCTTCGACTCCGAACCAGTGGGACAACGCAATAGAGGACGCCCACGGAACCGATGGCGTGGAGAAAAACCTCAACCAACTTGGTGTGCGCAGTTGGAGACAGCTGGCTAAAGATCGTGCCGGCTGGAGAGGCTTACTGGTTGAGGCTCAGGTCCATCCCGGACTGTAGCGCCACCAGAAGAAGAAGAAAAAACTGATGTCAAGTCGACAAATATCGACTGCGAACGACATTCGCAATACCAAACTTCAGAATCGATATGCGACAGTCAGCAACGAGCGGATATCAGTCGATAGTCGATAGTCGACACTCGCAATATACTCCTGTGCTCCAAGAAGTTTATGGCTAAAGTAGTTTGGCACTCACTGGTCACATACAGCCAACTGAAAATGGAACAATAAATACACACACCAAGGATACGCGACCACTGTCACCATGATGAGGAGAAACGAGAGAATTGCAGCCCAAAATTAGCAAGAGTTTTTGTCGTGAACCTACGTCGCAGAAACAACACAATTTTTCCAAGTGTCAATGTGAATATCAATGTCAACGTTTCAATTTCACTGTCACTGCTGTCAAAAGTCAATCTTAACTACATAGCTCCTCCAACAAATTCCCAGAATTCAACTCGATTCGAATCTTTTCCAGCTCAGACATGAGGAGGTTCCCAAGGATCTCCAATGGCATTCAAATGTCAGACCAATTGTCCTCCGAAATGAAAATTTCCCCTTAATCACCTGTTACCCCGGCAACACACTCCAGTGAATAATTTCAAGTATCAATTACAGGAACTCCCTTATTGGACACATCCCTCGCCTACACTCAAATGTCAAACTCCTCATCAAAACACGATAATTTCCGACCATCAGCCAGATGGGGTTTTAAAAATAAACCCTGACACATCCAATTAGAAGTCACTTTCCCCCGAACCCCCTACCACCTCGTCACAAATACCTTCTGTCAACAGGAACTGTCAATTCTGAGTTCATCATAAGAAACCAAAAAAAAAAAAAAAAACACACAAAAGTAAAACTACATGCATACGCTCCATGTGGCCTGCACACGGCGAAGTTTTGTAATCCGAAGACCGCCGCGCCACCGTGTATTTACCCATTTTCCAGGTCTCGTGTTGATTCTTTTTTGTTCTCGTTGTCTTGCCGAGACAACGAGCGTTTTAAGACAAAACAGGTGGCATAACACATTTCATTTAAGTCGACCGCCATCGTCGCCGGGGACGAGATGTGTTTGTCATCCGACAGAACAGATTTATTTACTCAAAAACCGATAAGTGCGATTTGTTATGCGGCGCGGGCGCTGGAGGGGCGAATTTGAATGCGGCCGGATGACGGCAGCGATAGAAGGTGGCGATGCTGTGCAATGTGCAGAGAAACATCATTACGGCAAAGTGGCGCGATGACAGGCAGTGACATTTAGTGCATGTCAGTGTCATTTTTGATGTCAAACACAGGAACTTCCTCGTGTCGGGTCTAGCCTGGCGTCTGCATTGTACTCATGAATATGCACGAAGTGAAGGAGCTTTTGCCGCACCTGAACCGTGATGAGTCACTTTGCCGGTGGAACTAGTAAGCCTCCCTCGCGTTAAGCCGTTAAGTGTATTAGTCACTCTCGAAGGCCCTCTGCGGGACTTCGCTGGCAATTGAGCGAGAACGAGACTAAGAAGATTACAAGTGGAAAGTGGTCAGTGCTGCAGTCAGTCGTTTGTTCGGTTCGTTCTGTTCTCTGCGACTATGAATGAATGGCTGTGCTTGTTTGTGTGCACCATAGACGGCGGACAGATGGGAGGAGAAGGCACTTGACGCGCCGGTCAAGAGGGTGTGCACTTAGAAATCATCATTTGATCTAAGTGAACGCTGTTGCCGCAGTTGTGGCATTAAGATACCACAAGTACGCCATCCATCACTTTCTCTTGAGAGATTTTCAACCCAAGGAGCCAGAATCGTGTGCATATCTTTGTGTGTCGTCTTTGGTTTGACCGTGTAGCCTGAGGTTGCAGTATGGTCGATGGAATTCAATTACTCACAAAAGAAAGCCGGCACTTGTGGTTATCGCTAGCGGTGACTGAAATGAGGAGAGACAGAGGATGCGGCATTCTAAGGAAGCACTTCTGCTCAAAGGAAACGACAGATTCTGCGAGGTTATGCGGGGAATGCAACAAAATGTCTTTGAAATTGTGTCCTCTGCGGTGATTGTGCATTCAGCTGAAAGTTTTTCCACCACTTCTCGGGAACTCACTTCGAAGTGGTTCTCTATCGGACATTCAGAAATAACACGCCACAGGCTCAGGCTGTGTGGAAAGAGATGGAGAAGGTAATTGGCTCAATTTCAGTTCTGTACACGCAATCAACACAAATGAACGGGCTGTCTGAGGCTTGCGAGCCTTTGGTGAACCGAGAGGACAAGAAAGTTGACCGGTAGTTGACAAGGAGCAGCTGCAAGAGAAGAATTCAAGTTACTTCTGACGGAGAGATGTCTACCACTTATAGCAATTACCAAAGACCCCCAGTCGATCTAGCGGAGGTCTTGCAAGACACCAGGATTGCCGAAATAAAGTCCGGCGCATTGTCATGTCACATGTCCTAGTCAGCTCATCCTTTTTGTACCAAAATCTGGAAGACCAAACGTCGTCGTCAACAAACTGGGCCGTCCACGTTGCCTTCCTCGATGGCATCTTTGTGAGAAATTTTTCCCGGCTCCTGAACGTTTCACATTTCTTTGGAAGTAGAACATTGAGCTTCAACCACGTCGAACACGATTCTTATTGTCTGACCGAGACCATAGGGGACATGCGGTTTTGATCCGGTTCACAGTTTTCTACAATCCATTTCGAAGACAGTGCCCAGCTGACACGAGAAAAAATTCCCAAAATACTTCCTTTCGACCTCCTTGTGAACGGCACACCGAACGTCCGTCTCCCGATCTCCTCCCTAAACCTGATTAATTTCATCTTGGACTACTTCTGATCCCAGTTTCCACACTTTTACCAGACCCACATCTGATATCCAATTCCTCGTAGTCCGATCGAGGAGGAAAAACAAAAAACAAGTAAGAACTAAAAACAACCAGCAGCCACCAAATTCATCGGTGTTCCAATGGCGATGACAACAACAAAACCAACACCATCACATCACGACACGCACACACACCCCACACAAGTATTTTCACCACTTGAGTAATCTCTGCAAAATGGACACACACCATTCCACTAGCACTCCACTCCAGCACCAGCACACCGCTCCGACTCCAGTCATTCATCCACCAGAGACCACCACAGAAACACAACAACAAAACAACTGACATTTCGAATAGACTGCAACAGCAATACACCGCTGCGTCGGCACATGAGCCGCACGAGCAAAAGAGACAGCACAAGATTCTGTGCCTCATCGCAGAGCTGACAACGAAATCGAATAAAATTTTATCGACCCATCGCCACTCCACGGAATCTCTGAGTAGAAAATGAAAAAGAATCCTTGCATGCAGGACTCTGATGACTTAGATGCTAATTTTCACTAACCTTCAGATAATTCCAAATCCAATTCGGCCAGCTTCTCACGAACATCGTCGGGCAGGGCCGACACGTCCAGACCCATGTCGGTGGAGGACATCTTCTCGATGGTTGGTCTCGTCTCCTCCTCTCAGCCGATGACGACGATGATGATGATCAGTTCTACCTTCTCACGCAACGGCGAGGCGATGAGAGATGAAGCGCCTATGTAGGCACAACACCCCCGGCTGTGGCTGGAGAGATGATCGAACGCCACCAGCAGCACCAACAACAATACCAGCGATACAAACTTTAACACGAGAAAAAAAAAAACAGAACAGAAAAACCGCCGCGATGGGGCTGTTAACGAGGACCGGGAAAAAAAAGGGAAATTCCACACGAAGTTTGAGATTGATTTTCACTCACACCTCACACACCACAGCAGAGGCAGCAGCAGCTCGACGCACACACACGGGAGGGTGCTTCACTGAAAAATTTCGCACATTTTCAGCGTTTTCCGGTCGCGAATGTGGAACTCTTGCCGGACGAGCTCCTGGTTCTGTGGAAAATTTCAAAGAAACTCTGAATTGTACACCCTTAGGTGAATGCCTCAGCGGCACAGGGACAGACACTTGCACTTTTTTTTCTCTCGGCTCGCTTCCTTGTTGGAGGAACCACTCAAAACTTTTTTTTTCTTTTTCTTTCGCTTCGCCTCACTGGGACTGGTCGACGAGAGAGATTTGTGATTCGTTTCGCGTTCAGGCGCTGCTCCTGGACATATCCACTTGAAAAGATTTCAATCAATCCGCACACCGAACTCGACAAGCCACAGAGACGGGTGAGGGACGAACTTATTTCTTATGATTTTTTATGTTTAATTTTTCTTTTTTTTTTTGTATTTACTTGGTCGGCTGACGCGGCGCTGCACTCATCCGGACACAGAAACAACGAATTTATCTCACGATTTCAACTCAACTGAAGTCGGTGACGGCGAAATGTCTTGTCTGTCGGTTGTCGCCGTCGCGGTCGGTGGTGTGTCGAAGTCGGTGGTGTTCGCTTGTGCACGGTGGATAGAGCGAGACGGTTGGATCGTCGTTGCTTTGAGCGAATTCGAAGATGATGGTGGTGACTGGTGTGGTGAGTTTGGAGGAAAGAACACAAGACGAGTTCGAAAAAACGATGTTGACTGGCTGATTGGGTTGTTCTTATTCGATGTTTTGACGTTTCTCTTGCGGTGGGCACGTTGCGACATCTCTTGGTCGATAGTCGGGGCGAATGTTGTGTCTTTTTGTTGCCCACAGAAGGTGAGTATGTTTTCAACGATTTTTGGTTTTCATACCAAGGAGTGGTAAAAATGAGTTAAATTTAAGGAAAAAGTCTTAAGAAGCGAGAAGGGATATCGCAGTTCCGAGTGTGCCAGGAAATGCGAAGCAAAGTTCGTGTTAATTCACATTGTTCATTGTTCACTTTCCATGGACGACTAGGTACTTGTGCATATCAAGATCGTTGTAGAAGATTTCAAGACAAAACAAGCAAGGAAGACATCTTTACAGGAGTCATCGCAAAGTACAACCTGCATGACAACACGTCCAAAAACAGAGTCAGGCTGTTAGATTTCGTGACGAAATCTCGCTGCAGCCAGTATACGAAAGGACCTCGCGGTCCCCCGATCAATTAACCGTCAACCAGATTGATCACATTGCGATCGGCGTCAGACTCTCCTCCATGACCGAACATTCCGAGGTGCCAGCATCGACTCGGATAATTTTCTTGTCCAAGCCAAGAGGAAAGACCACGGCTATTTATACGACAACGGATTGGAGCAAGATCACAGCATTTTGACGTTGGAAAGCTACGGTCGCAATCCACCGCTCGGATCTTCTCATCCGTTTTGTGTGCGCGTCTAAAACCATTCGTGAATAACCTGCTATCCGTCCTTATTAGTGCGGTTTCAGGCCAAGGCAGTCCTTTGACCAAATTTTCACGCAACGGCAGATCCTGAAAAAAAAACCAATTGGCCATTTGGAGAAGAGGGTTCAACCACGAACTATACGGGCTGTACAGCGACATGAGCCTAACCAGGCCTCTGCTGATTCATTGCCTAAGATACCTAGGCCATGTAGAGCACATGGACAACACTGCTCCAGCTGGAAGTGTCTTCGACTCCGAACCATAGGCACAGCGCAATAGAGGACGCCCACGGAACCGATGCCACACACAAGTGGAGAAGGACCTCAGCCGAATGGGAGGCAGCTGGCTAAAGATCGTGTCCGCTGAAGAGGGTTGTTGGCTGAGCCCCCCGCGTCCAACCGGACTTTAGGTCCAAAAGAAGATGAAGAAGAACTCGTGCACATGAAGAACGCAAACGAGATGCCTGTCTTTATAGATGACAGCCAAGGAACTGCTCCATTGACGACGTCCATTGCTCCTTCCACCATATTCAAAGGTCCGTGCGCTTCTCCAAAAGCGGATTTTACAAGGCTGAACCTTAGAATAGAGACTATAGACGACGAAAGAGTGAAATCTCTTGCCAAGCGGGAGATAGTCATGTCATCTGTCATCTCTATTGCGAAATAGATATCAGATTCACTCCAGATGCACATTCACCCTGAAGTGAATACCAGACGGTTGGAGACCGGATAACAGTCAAACGGTTGCGAGAATTTATCTATTGCATTTGAGCAGACGAATGAACACCTCCCAACTTTCCTACTCCTTCTTTGGATAAATCTGGGTGTCGGTGAACCTTAACCAGCAAGTGTCATCAGCTAGTCGATCGATTGACAACTACAATCATTTGTGTGCGTCAAAGTATTGTGTGACAACAGGATTATGCCTGAAGCACAATAGTGCGCTGCGCCAGGCGACTTCATGTTACGGAGAGAGTGCGACGCACTGCGTTGAAATAAATACTTCAATTTATCAGCTCTCTCATATACTAAATGAAAAATATTGCCGCCTTTCTGCAAACACTCATTTGAAATGACTTTTTTCGTTTCTGTTTTCATTTCTCAAATGACAGTTGACACGATATACTCTCAATTTGGAAGAAAACTCTCAATCTGGGAGAAAATCTCACTAACAGCGCACCCCTCTGTCAAAAAATATCCAACATGTTGAATAATGACGTGCGATGGACTACGTTTTACGTTTTATTACGATCCTCTCAATCTCTCTCAGGTCGACGCTGTATTTTGTGTTTGGCCATTGAATTATGTGTGGTGGAAGCCAACGCCAGCGCAAACGCACCATTGTGTTTCAGGCATTAGAGTGAAGAATTTTGTTTCCCATTTTGTGTGACGACGTGGATATGTTTCTGGGGTCTATGTGATTGAAAACCTGATTACTTCGACGTACTTTGTTTAATTCGTTGAGAAATCGTGGTTAGAAACGAACGATCAAAACGATGACAGCTCAGGCGCTACTTGCCTTCACAAACCTAGACAAAGCGACAACTGAAGAGGTTAGGAAACGCTTAAAATGTTAAGGTCTTTTGTTGTACCTCGGCGTTAGCTTCTCTTGTTGCCTAACAAGTCCTTACCGAATACTGGATCAATCTGTCTAACGTATCGAGCGATAACTTAGCTTAGTGCTTAGCTAGCCTTTGATCATCAAATTTTGTGACGCCGAAGTCGAGAATATTCAGAATGTCCTCAAATGTACATAACTTGCTACCTGCATCTGCAAAAGCATTCTCATCGACGTCACTGACTTCTTGTTTTGGCCGTTTACCTCTTCCCAATTGAACCAGTTCTTGTGCCAGGCTGCACTGAAGTCAATAGGATCCTATACGACGAGATCTAGGGCAGTTATGAAGTGGCGAGACTCACTAAAGTCCATCAGTCACCGTAAGGTCAAACTCCGCTAACTCCCGGGCCACAGTTCAATAGCAGGGAATGAGAGAAAAAAGACTGAAAGAATTGGCCAGACAAGGGTTATCACTACAGCCACCGACCAGTGCCCTGCACCGTAACGCCATACTTAAAGAAGCCAACAGGCATCTGGGCTCCCAAAAGATGACTGTCACACGACAAGATCAAAGTGGCCTGAGCTTAACAACGACAGAACAAAGAAGCTTTTGGCGTTGGACCGTAACTCAATCCGTGTGCTCGTCGGAATGATCACAGGACACTGGCCAACCGGAGCAATGTTCCGGAAGTGGAAAGCGAATCGATGCAACATGTGCTTTGCCACTTTTCAGCTCTCCAGAAGCGACACCTAGCTTCGCTGGGCCAAAGATTCTTCACCGAGATGCCACATATATCGGACCTTCTAAGATTTGTAAAGAGCACGGGGTGGCTTAAGCCATCACGTGACACAGGACAAGATTAATCAGAATGTGTTCTCCACAAATGAAGGGAGTCCCAATGGGCCTTAAGGCTTCACTCGGAGGACGGTGGAAATCTTCGACAAGACTCTATGGCGAATGTTCGCACATAGAAGTGTGAGATTTTTACTCACTTAAACCACCACTCTGTATTTTTTAAGACTACAACAGTAGGTTTCTTAGGTACTGATCGGCAGGTTACTCTCCAATGAAAGTTCCTGCTAACACCGCAACCATACGCGGGTGTAGACTTGCGCACGAGATCAAGGGGTCCTAGTCTTTTGAAGTCGGCGCAAGACATTAGTTTCCTCAAGGATCGGGTAAACTGTAGTGTTTGTGTGCTCTTCTAGGCGGCGCTTGTGTTTATAAGCACAGTTCTTAACTTCATCTTGGAGTGGTAATAATCCAAGATCTCTGTGGATTTCTGATATACCATGGTGCATTAACGATGGTTCTAAGCACCTTATTTTGAAAAGTATGTACTATGTTCATATTGCTTGCTTTGGTACAACCCCAAAGTTGTACGCCATACGTCCAAACAGGTTTTAGGATTTGCTTGTATACAAGCAGTCTGTTCAATGAAGAACAAAATATTGGATATAATAAGAACTCGTCATTATCAGTTTAAACCATTTTATTTAATTTTATTATTGTATCAAATCACACTACCTTAACATATCTTAATTATTGTACTAAAGTAATCAAGTGTACTAAAAGCATAAAACCATCTGTCAAATGAAAATATGTAAAATACTCACTCTTTCGCAAACCGTCGATCAATTAAGAATATATTTATAACGTATAGTTTAACTCTTGCTTTCTTTTTTCGATACATATACACTCGACATTTCGCTACACCATAAAGAGTAAAGATATCTTTGAATATAACTAAATACATAGTATTTCATGGTCCTTCGAGCCGACAGATTAATAATTGTTAATCAAAAGTACATTTCGTGTGTGAACATTCTCTTATTATTTCTTTGAACAGTGAATTTGAACTGATTTTGAAACAAATAAAAGATACAGAGATACATACATATAAACGGAAACTTCAACTTAGTTCAAACAAGTGAGTTTTTTTTACAAGTGCAAAACGGGTTCCCGCGCCGCGAAATTATCTCCGTTGTATACAGCAGTAAAAGTAACGCACTAGCAAGTGTGCACCGTTGGAAAGCACAACCCGGTGAACCGCAAGAAGCACCACTATTTGGACAGTTATTCAAGACATTGAATCATAACGTTACGAGAGCAGTTGAGGATAACTGGAAGAAACAATTTATATTATTTTTCAATATCAAGGATTGGTCAACGTAAGTTGAAATACGTACCCACTAATTTTTTTCTCTTACGATTCACCTCTATTTTCGAGCCAATTTGGAATAAATAGTCTGTCGTAAAACGAAACGTAAGTTGGAATACGCACCTTTATTTTTTCCTCTTACCCACGGTCTTTACATCATGAGCGCGAAACTTAAGCTACAGCAAAATTTGCTTAAGCAAATATCCAAAGACATGGAAAATTTCGGTAAGCGTTCTCCGAAGGAAAGGACAAAAAATTACATCCGCAATCGGTTGGACACACTGGAGAAAAGTTTCCAGAAGAGCAACGAGTACAACACTCAGGGAATTGCTGAATCCAAACCCGAGGAGGAACCGGAATTTGAAGATACCTTCGATAAGATTAAGGAATTGTACTGTGACTATAAGACCCTGATGCTGGATTCTTTGGATAAACTTCAAGCGACGGAGGAAATTAAGGTGAGTGCTAGTGTAAGCAGTCATACTGAAAAGCCAACTATTCGCTTACCAAAAATAAATATACCCATATTTACCGGGGATTACAACACATGGCGGTCATTCCATGACATATTTTGTTCACTTATTCACTCGAATAAAGACTTGTGCGAGGTAGAAAAGTTGCATTATTTAAAGTCGAGTTTGCGCGATGAAGCAGAGCGACTGCTACAACACTTGCCTGTAAATAAGGGAAACTTTGATGTGGCCTGGGAAATACTCGTCGCGCGTTATGACCACAAACGCGTTCTGGTTAATGCCCAGTTAAAAACATTTTTCGACCAGGAAGTAATTCGGGTAGAGTCAGTCACAGCACTAAAGAAATTATTAGACACTTCTGTAGAATGCAGACACGCTCTTCAAAATTTACAGTTGCCAGTCGAGCATTGGGATGCTGTCTTCATTTTTTCAATGGTGAGAAAACTCCCTGTAGCTACTCAGCAACTCTGGGAGGAAAAACTAGGCACGAGTAAGGACCTACCCAAATTTACTGTGTTTTGTAATTTCCTAGAGGCGAGATTTAGAACACTAGAGGCTGTAGGGCAACAGCATTCGACAAATGCCAATAAAGATGTAACGGTGAAGAGACAATCCTTTTTTCTCAAGCAAGAGAAGAAAAATCAGTATAGTTGCAAAGTTTGCACCAAGGGTGCACACGCACTACGAAAGTGCAACAAATTTACCAACATGGATACTGCTTCACGCAAAAAGACAGTAAACAGAATTGGAGTATGTGAGAATTGCCTGGCATACAGTCATAACACGACACAATGCCCAAGTAGGCTCAGGTGTTACTTCTGCCAGCAGCCCCATCATTCATTGCTACACATAGAATCCATTTCACATAATTCACACACTACAAATACACAACACAACACCACACACCCAGCACCTATTGCGTCCACTAGTAAGCACCAACATTTTCACTCAACACATTCACAACCACCCCCCCTAAACTCAAGCGCTTTACCATTCCAATCCAACCAAATACAGAGTCTTCACACCACCCAAACTCACAGGGAAGTGCTACTAGCTACAGCAATAGTAAGCGTTCGTTCGTCATGTGGAGATAGGGTCAATCTTCGCGGTTTAATTGATCCAGGATCGGAAGCGAGCTTTATTTCTAAACAAGCGACACTAAGGTTAGGTCTAAAGGGCAAACGCACTCATGTGGAGGTTTCAGGATTAGGAAAAATTAATGCCGGAATATGTCAGGGTTATGTCGACCTTACGCTAGAGTCGCTCCAGTCAGATTTCGAGACAAACGTACAAGCACTGATCTTCGATTCCTTGACTGGACTACTTCCTTCCCACAAAGTGCAAGCTCAAAAATGGAGCCACATTCATGGTTTGCCTTTAGCCGATCCGACATTTCATACGCCAGCTGAAGTCGACTTAGTGTTAGGAAATGACCTATACTCCGAAATAGTACTTCCTCAGATAGTAAGAGATAGTGAAGAAGAAGGTCCAATAGCACAAAACACACTACTAGGATGGGTCGTTATGGGAAAAATTCCACAGCCAAGACGGAGCATAAAGAGTTTTGTGCAAACCATCGACATAGACAAGCAGCTGCGACGTTTTTGGGAGGTGGAAGAAGTCCCCTTTAAGCCACAAAAAACTTCCGAAGATATGGAGTGTGAAAATTTCTTTGAACAAACGACGAATCGATTACCAAGTGGACGCTACGAAGTGGCGTTACCATTTAAAGCAGGGGGCAGACCTGCGCTTGGACCCTCGAGGCAAGGTGCCTTGCGTAGGTTTGCTCATCTGGAGCGGAGATTCCGCGTAAATGATGCACTTAAGCTAGAGTATACTAAGTGCATACAAGAATACCTCCAACTAGGACACATGGAAGAAGTCGACATGGCACAAGATGAAGTTTTAAGAACTCCATTTCATTACGTTTTACCACACCATGCCGTCTTTAAAGAATCCAGCTCTACAACTAAACTACGAGTGGTCTTTGATGCGGCAGCCAAAACAATGGATGGAACTTCATTAAATCAACATCTAATGACTGGGCCGAAGACACAAACCGATATCATCGATATCGTTTTAAAGTGGAGAAGACACAAATTCACATTCACAGCCGACATTGAGAAAATGTACCGACAGATCAGGATAGGCAAAGAAGATTCCTATTACCATTTAATATTCTGGCGCAATGAAGAGACGGAACAAGTAAAGCTGTACCGACTACAAACAGTCACGTTTGGTACAACTTGTGCTCCATACCTGGCCATTCGTTGTCTTAATCGATTGGCGGAGGACGAAGCACACAGGTATCCTCTTGGAGCACAGATGGTAAAAGAGGACATATATGTCGACGATCTGTTTGCTGGAGCCGATACTGTGGAAGAAGCGGTACATAAGCGCATAGAGGTAAACAGTCTATTACTGGCGGGAGGATTCAGTCTTCGAAAATGGGCTAGTAACGCTGAGGCGATTCTAGATGGAATACCACTACAACAAAGGGAATCTAATTTTTCATTACCTCTCAACTCACCCAATCACATAAAGACCTTAGGAATTCGATGGTTTCCTGGTGAAGATAGTCTCGGATTCCAAAATATCCAACTTGATTCGACCGAACCAACAAAAAGAACCATCCTGTCTACTATTGCAAAATTGTTCGACCCACTCGGGTGGATTGCACCAGCTGTTATAAAAGGTAAGATAATGATGCAACAACTTTGGCGTTGTGGACTTAATTGGGACGAACCACTGTCCTTTGAGATGAAGAAAGAGTGGATCACTTTCCGCGATGAACTGTCACACCTCCAGGAAATCCGTATTCCCCGCTGGATTCACACGAGTAAGGCACACAATGGACTCGAGTTGCACGGATTTAGCGATGCCTCCGAGAAAGCGTATGGGGCGGCGGTATATATCAGGATCCTCGATTCTCAACATAAAATTTACTCACAGTTGCTCATATCCAAAACCAGAGTTGCACCTGTGAAGACGCAAACACTTCCACGCCTCGAACTTTGCGGAGCCGTTATGCTGGCTACATTGCTCGACTACACCGCAAGAGTCTTAAATGTAAGAGATGCAAAGCAATACGCGTGGACGGACTCAACAATAACACTCGCGTGGATCGCTGCTCCTCCAATTAAGTGGGCCACATTCGTCAATCATAGAGTGGCGGAGGTACAGCGATTGGTCAAACCAGAAAACTGGAAGCATATCCCCAGTGAGTTAAATCCAGCCGACTTGGTGTCAAGGGGAGTAATGCCATCGGCTCTGCTCTCAAGCACCCTCTGGTGGAATGGACCCGAATTCCTTCGAGACTCCTGGGAATTCCAATGTCCCAAACAGCCGAAGACCCTTGTAACAGAGGAGGAGAAACGTTCGGTAAAAACTCATGCTGCCTTAAAAACACAAAACGTTATTTTCACTCTAATGTTAGAACATTCAAATTTAACTAAATTGGTTAGAATTGTTGCTTATTGTCGACGATTTATTAAAAATGCCAAAAATCTACACTCTTGCAGAAATTTAAACACACTTTCTCCAGCAGAACTACAATCTACCATGTTATTACTTGTTAAACTAGCTCAAGAGGATATGTTCAATTCAGAGAAAGCCAAAATACCGGGATCTCTCTCACCCTTCTCGGATCCTGACGGAGTCTTACGCGTCGGAGGTCGATTAAAACATGCTGAACTTTCGTTCGAACAACGGCACCCCATCATTCTTAAGGGAAACCACCATTTTACAAAACTCCTTATAGCCGACGCTCATTGGAGAACCTTGCATGGAGGTCTACAGCAAACCACAGCATACTTACGTAACAGGTTCTGGATCTTAAAATTCAAAAATTGCGTCAAGAGCATCTTGCACAAGTGCATTATATGTTTCCGGTACCGAGCGAAGCCGAGAAACCAACTTATGGGCGAATTACCAGCTCCAAGGGTATGCATCTCGCAACCCTTCACTCATGCCGGAGTAGACTACGCAGGGCCGATTAATATAAAAACATGGAAGGGCCGAGGCGCAAAAACCCTCAAGGCGTACTTTGCGATCTTTGTGTGTTTGGTGACCAAAGCCATTCACATAGAATTAGTCAGCGATTTAACGACCCAAGCCTTTATTGCGGCGTTACGCCGATTCATTTCCAGGAGAGGGATATGCAGTCACATCTATAGCGACAACGGAACTAATTTTGTAGGAGCCAACAAGGAGTTAAAGAAGTTGTTCGCGGAAGCTGATGTCGGATGGAAGGCTGTCGCTGAACTGACCGCAAACGAGGGCATAGAATGGCACTTCATTCCACCCGCGTCTCCCCACTTCGGAGGGCTCTGGGAGGCCGGGGTGAAGTCAGTGAAGCACCACCTTAAAAGGATTGTAGGTGAAGAGAGATACACCTATGAGGAATTAAGCACGTTTTTGCATCAGGTGGAGGCATGCTTAAACTCCAGACCTCTATGTCCAATGACCGACAACCCTCACGATTTCACCGCTCTCACCCCCGGACACTTTCTCATCGGCCGAGCTCTGACCAACATCCCAGAAGCTGACAAAACAGAAACAAAAAGTGGACCTCTACAACGATGGCAACAAATGCAAAAATTCCAACAAACATTCTGGAAGCGATGGACTTCAGAATATCTCACTCGGTTGCAGCAGCGGCCAAAATGGCTAAAGGTGGAAGAGCAACCCAAAATCGGTGATTTAGTTTTATTAAAGGAAGATAACCTACCGCCAGGGAAATGGAATTTAGCACGTGTCGTCGACGATCATCCTGGTAGGGACAACTTAGTTCGTGTAGTCACCCTGAAAACAGCAACCGGTGAGATTAAAAGGCCCATAACAAAAATTTGCATACTACCATGCAACGACTCGTACAAACAAACACATTAATCAACAGAAACATTTCCTAAATCTACAAGCTATTTAGTGCATAAAATATTAACAAATATGCTTTAATTATAATTCAACAAACTGTATCGAATTTAATTACTTCATAAAATAATATGCATTTTCATGAATAAAAGACTGTACTAAAACAAACTACATTACCACATTATATACCCGTATATTATGGCAAACATATGATATAATCAGCTGTCACATGTTCCAATTTCAATGTTCCAGTTCATTGCACCCTCCGCAGTCATATCACACTTCGATGTGCAGAACGAAGTGTAATAGACAATAATCTACACACATGGAAGTCAATGATCACAAAGCCGTCGCGAATCGACTAACACAACACTACACACATAAGTCCACACAGACGCGCGTATCGTTTTTCTTTTTTTCTATTATGCACTATTTTTCCTCACTTTTGTCAAAAAAAAAAAAAAAAAACACTAATGAATTTTTAAGTTTCTTTTACCCAGGCACTAGAAGATAACAAAATCACCCCACACTACACTTCACATCATGTACTTTCGCAAGTACATACATACACGAAATTTCCCGATCATAGGAATCAAAACAAAACCCAAATCCCTTCAATGGAATTGCGTTTCTCCATTGAGGCTTGGGATAACGGAATTTATCTATGACTATATCTACGCCGCAAGTACAATCGCCAAAACGAACTAAACACGTTTAAAAACCATAAAATAACTACATAATTACCTAACAACAAATTTAAATCATGTCACCTGATACATGTTAATAATTTTACTACTACTAATTATTACTTAATTTTTTTTATTCACACGCAAAAGGGCAGCCCCACACTAAATTACGTTACACCGCACAACACTTATCTCGGCAAACTGATCTGTTTGTCTACTATTGTCTACTATTTCACCACACCAAGCTACACCAATATGGTAGAACACTGATGAAAGGGTTCACGTCCTGGGCACCAGTAATGAAATGTCAGTTCTGTTCGCTTCAACATCGCTCACGGCCGGGCAGGATGTTCAATGAAGAACAAAATATTGGATATAATAAGAACTCGTCATTATCAGTTTAAACCATTTTATTTAATTTTATTATTGTATCAAATCACACTACCTTAACATATCTTAATTATTGTACTAAAGTAATCAAGTGTACTAAAAGCATAAAACCATCTGTCAAATGAAAATATGTAAAATACTCACTCTTTCGCAAACCGTCGATCAATTAAGAATATATTTATAACGTATAGTTTAACTCTTGCTTTCTTTTTTCGATACATATACACTCGACATTTCGCTACACCATAAAGAGTAAAGATCTCTTTGAATATAACTAAATACATAGTATTTCACAGTCTGTTGGCAAGACTTAGCTTGGATTGTTTACGCTTGTTGGTAAACAGATCTTTATATTTCATGTCAAGCTCTGCACGTTTCTTCTTAACGTGCTCCTTCGACTTGAGTTTTACCTCAAGAGTCATCTCGAGGTACTTCGCTTCATTGCCAAAAGGTATTTGGACACGATTTAAGAAGACTGGCAAGTTATTAACTTGCCTATAAGTGACATGACTCGTAGGAAGTGATTTTGTATCATCACACTCCCCTTGCAAAGCCTAACCTAACCTACTAGTTCTTGTTGGTTTCTTGTCCATTGCCAGCTGGTTTCAATCGGGTCGGGACTACCTTGAAATCTCAGTCAAAATCTGATCACATCCACACGTTGACTGCGGACGCTTTCGAGATAGCTTCTTCGCCTCTCTGCGACTTGAGCACAGATTGCAAAATGGAATATAGTGGTTTCCCCTTTATTGTCTGTCCCAAGAAGGCGACTGTCCCATTAATACGAAGTGAGGAAAGAGCAAAGAGCAAAGAGAAAAGAGATGAAAGTTTGGTTTGTCCCAGTTAAGCGGCTGTCCCTATAAAGAGAAGTCCCAATTAAGCGGAATCCCCTGTATTTTGTTTGCCTTCACATCACATCAGCCGTTCACATGTGAAGGCCATTAACCAATTCGCTGGCGATAACGACTCAATTATCGGCTAACAACCGCCCGATCAAACTCGCTTCTCCCGATCCCTCTCCGCGAGCAGACGATCATAACTCGTTGTTCCCATTAGACAGGTCCGCTTCCCGATACCGCCCGACATCGTAACAGCCCCCGCAACAAATCGCTCCCAAATTTATTACATGATTAACAGGTTAGGTTTATTTTTCGGATGCACACTTACAGACTACACATGGTTAAATACAGAGAATGCCTTAAACTACAGAATGCCTTGGTGGAGCCAGTGAACTGTGACCTGGCCGTGGTGCGGCTTACCACACGGAGCACTTCTGGTCGATGTTCAGCTGGGTGTGGGTGGGACAGTTGAACGCCCGGCCGACGTCCTCCAGATTCAGCATTATCCTAAAGGGGATGTTCTTGCCGCTGTTCACCTGGGAGCACTCGCGCTGGGCCAGGTTGAGGAAGAACGCCTGGTCGTGGGTGAGGTGGAACTCCTTGAAGGTGGCGTCCAGCTTGTGCGTGGGATCGTAGTCGTGATCCCAGAAGCGCTGGTAGTCGAGGTAGGTCTGTTTCATTGCGGCGAACTGCTCCACGTACTCGAAGTAGTCCAGGTCGGTGAGCTCGAACAGATGGTACTTGTCCTCCTGCTCCTCCAGGCAGGCGCGAAGCATGTCGTAGGAGTACTTTGGCCGGTTCTCGCGGAAGAACAGCTGCCAGAGGTAGAGGCCTTGCGAGGCGAAGTGATAGAAGACCGGCTTCATGCGGTTGACTGGGTTAAGCAGGTTCATCAGGTACTGCTCAGCGCTCTCCTCCTTGGAGCTGACGTTCGAGAGGTATTTGTGGATCTTGTGCTTTGCCACGTTCAGGTAGTTCTGGTAGAAGTTGTCCTCGTCGATTTCGACGTCCTTGTACTCGGCGTCGATGCGACGCGGGTCGAAGAGGCGGTCCATGTCCTCGATGATGCGCTTCTTCTCCCTGACTCGGCCGAGCACGCCCGAGCTCAGGGTGTCCACCTTCGACTTGATGGCGCCCTGCGACTTTTCGAACTCCTTCAGGACGTCCAGGTTGAACGCCTTGTCGGTTTCCTTGAAGTACAGGCGGTAGAACTCGGCGAATATCGGCATTCGGAAGTAGTCAACGACCACGTCGCAGCCGGTTTCGATCACCTCGGCCATGAACTTCAGCGCGGTCACGAGACGCAGGGTCGGCATATCGGTCTCGTGGGCCAGGTCGACGATCTTCTGAATGTTGACAATGTCCTCGAGGACGAACTCCAGCTTGGCGTTCCCGAGCTTTGGCATCTTCTTCAGCTCGTCCAGGAACTCGTCCCAATCGTAGTTCTCGATGGCCTCCAGGTCTGTTCCCACGATGGCCTTCTCCTTCGAGCTGGTCAGAATCGACTTGCCCTTGTGCACGAAGTCATTCACCTTCTTCTCCGCGTTGGCTCGCTGCGAGGCCGGCACACCCAGGAGGTCCAGGTTCTTGCCGTTGTTGTTGTCACTGAACGCCGTCGACAGGAAGAGATCCTGGTCCACGGAGATGATGAGACGCACCTTCTTCTCGTCGAGGACGTTGATGTGCGTCTTGAGGATCGCATCGATGCCGGACGTCTTGAGGATGCCCAGCGACGGAGCCAGCTTGAATTTGGTCGGGTCCTTGAACAGCTCCACCTTGAAGATGTTCTTCGGGGACTGCTGCCTCTGGCACGACAGCAGGAAGTCCTTCGCCTTCTCCGTGGCCTCGAGCTTGGTATCCGTCAGCCTGCTCAGGTCGTCGGCAATCTCCGACAGGTACACGCGGTCGTTCGGATAGCTCTCCCCACCGGACACATTGTGATACCGTCCGCAGGCGTACTTTGGGAAATTGCTGCACGGACTGTGCGCCTCGTCCACGATCCCCCGGATCTCGCCGAGATGCTTGCGCAGGATCTGCTGGTCCTTGTCCAACGAGCGAACGGCTGAATCGACGGCGCAAATCACCGCGACCACAATGGCCAAGTGAATATGTCTCAGCAGCGTCATTCTGACTGAGCGGCGGAGTCTCTCTTAATTACTGCTGGGTTCAGCGGAATTTCGCGGCGGTATTTATATTGATTAGAGACGCGCAGATGCCGAGCCGAAATCGCACACAGAGCACCGCCATCGCTGTGGCTGTGTGCGAGCCCGGGTGGCGTCGTAAAGAGGGCGTCTGCTTCTAACCAGATTGACAAGTCCGCGCGCATTTGTTTGGCTCGTCTTACACTCTGGCTGATCTGACGCGACAACTGCGACGATGCGAAGACGCCTTGAACTTGACTCATAACCAGACCAGAGTTCACGGGTGAATGGGCAATAATCAGACGCGTCCGCACAATGGTGTGATGCACGATGCACACTAAGGAGTTTGCTGCTCTCCCCAATTTGGCTGGCTTTCATCGCATCCGGCGGCGTGGCGCGGCGAGAGGATGAGACTGGTTTTGGCGACGCGAAACCAGGTAGTGAGTGGGCTTAGAGGAGACAAATCGCCTGTCAGTTGATGTAATGCCCGAACGCCAGCCTGGGAAGAGTTTAGGCGATCCGCGGGGGAGCCTTTTAATTGCCATTCAATTTAGTTTTATCGCTTGGGGCGATTCGCTGCGAGTGCTTAACGAGGCCCCGGGCGTTTTATGAGTCAACACAGCCAGCCACCATTTGGGCTTTTATAATCCGTGCATCGTAAACGGGGTCACATCGTTTAGAGGTTAACGAGAGGTGGCCAGTTGACGAGATTTACAGGTCTTGTCGTCGACCTGTGGGCCTGGGCTGGTCGAAGACGACCAGCGTGGAGTTTCTGGTCATAAATTGGCTGCGATTCGCTGCAGCGAGTGAGGGAAGAGGTTAATGAGGCTACTTGCGGGTGAGGTGTGTTCATAACTTCGTGGGTAACTTAATGTTGCTGTGAAGCTAACAAGTGTCTCTGCTTGCGACTTCCTGGTGGCTTGTGGCTTCGAACAGTCTGGTGGAACTGACGTTTAAGTGAAAGGGAATGACTGCGATGGGAGTTGGTATCGGTGGTGAGGGCTCGGATGGAAGATGGCGGTCTTCAGCCCTTAGGAACGCATCGAAAGTGAAAGGAGCGAAGGTAGTGCACTTACATCTCAAACAAAATCAGGGAACTGGTTCGACGTCATCGAATGTACAGGCAAGTTCTAGAGATCGTGAAAACTAGACGACATTGATCGAGAGGTTGGGTAGGGAGCTGCTAGTCAATTCACCAGCGCACTTAGACCAGGTTGGTCCATTGGGACGCCTTCTATCAGACCACTCCAGTGATCTCCAGTTAGGCTGACTACCTTAAAGGTAGTCACACTTAAGTCAAAGGTAGGCCCGTTGTGTTACCACAAAGATCTATTAGATCAGTCCCCAAACCATCTGGAGCTTTCGAAAAGCGATGAAGTTGACTGATTCTACTTAGTTCTCTCAAGCCGTAGAGATATGGGGCGTCCAAGTGACTAAGTCTGCGAATTGAGAGGGCACTGCAATTACCAAGGAGGTGTGAAATGGTTTCTTCTTTCTCTTCATCTCGGCAACTTCTACTAAAATCCTAGTCTGGAGGCGTGATTTCTAATGGGACAGTGCTCGGTTATGACGCCGAACAGAGTTCTAAGATTCAGCCTACTCATTCTGACCAGACCTCATGAGCGGTTTGGATCGATAGTAGGCCATAATTGTTTTGTGATGTGGCACCCAGTGCCGGTAGACCATCTACGTTTGGTGAGAGTAAACGTTTCAAGCTTGAGTAGATGCTTTATAGCGGCGATAGGTATAGACAGCGATAGGCTTGGAGTGTTGAGGTGGTGCCCTTTCTAGCGAGCTCCTCCGCTTCGTAATTTTCTGGGTTTTCATCCTGCCCCGGCACCTACATAAGTTGAATGTTGAAGTACGGCAACTGAGGGACGTCTTGAAGTTAAGTGTGATTGCGCTCAGAGATTTGATCGCTGCCTGGGTGTCCGAACAGACGGCAATATCTGCACCTAATAATACATTATTATTTAGCCAGGACAGAGCTTTCTTAATCGCTATAGTCTCTCCTAAGAGACGCTACAGTGAAAAGGAAGTCGCAATGACTGTGAAAAATTCGGGTCCTTAGAGTAGACTCGTCCATCAGCGATCCATCTGTGAAGATTCGCAGAGGACTGCCCAGTGTCTGGTGTTCAGACGTCCAGTAAGATCTGGGGGCTAACGGCAAATTGTAGGTTAGGTTAGGTAGGCGGGCTGTTAGTTCATTCACCAGCACACTTAGACCAACAGTCAGACCACTCCCGCGATAGTGCCGTTAATTTGATCCCAACGGCAAATGGTGACTGGAACAGATTTGAAAACGAGATAAAAGCCTATTAATTTTGCTTTCACTGGAATTCGAACCGGAGACCCCGCTAACCAGAGGCAGGCACTCTACCAACTGTGCCATCCAGTCGTATTAACGGCAAAAGGTAACTGGACCAGATTTGAAAACCGAATGAAAGGGTATTAATTATTCTTCCACTGGTATTCGAACCGGGAACCCCACTAACCAAGGGCAGACACATAAACCACGGCACCATCATATGAGATCATATGAGAGATCGGATGCAAGGACCAAAATTCATCACTTCAACTAGGAATGATGAGCACCTAACCCCAGGTCCCACGGACTACATTACCCTCGCCGTAGAATTCGACAACTCGGAATACCAATTTCTGATCTACACAGATCCAAGCTAGACCACGGTATAGGCTTAGCTAGCGATCAGGGAAGCGTGTAAACTTCTCATTAGTACCTGCTTTTATGGCAGAGCCGCGGCGAGCCAAGTAGCCATAAGGATCATCTCCTCAGTAACCACTTCCTCCAAATTTGTGTAACAGTGCAACGAAGAACTCAAACATGCCAGTAGAAGGTGCAATATCACTCTCCTCCGGGTTCCTGGCCACAGCAAGATGGAGTGAAATAAGATCACCGACGAACTGGCCAAGCAAGGAGCTTCCGGCACCGTCCCCACTGAGCTGGTGGGTCCCCTAATCAACCAACAACATCTACCAACACTTCCTGTCCTTAGCTAGTGGAAGGTGGACTAGGTCATCCAAGTACAAATTCTCTCGGAAAACCTACACGAAAAGGAAGACTGATGAGCTCCTCAATGGAAATCGCTGCGACATAGCTAGAGTCGTGGCCGTAAGCACGGGGCACTGGTCCATAGGCATCCACGCTACTAGACTAGGAATACCGTTCAACCAACACTCTTGCAGTTGCCTTGGCAACCACTCAGAGGAAAGTCTGGACCGTCCGGCACTAGGCAAACAAAGATATATCGCGTTCCCAAACCTTGCCTTAGTGACCACTCCGATATCGCTCTTTTTTTTATAATTTACGCGTGCTCAAGGGATTACTAATACCCTTATGTGTCCGGGGTCAAGACACAGCAGAGGCCGAGGGTATAGAGGGAGAAAGGGAGAGAAGGTACCTGTGCACATTGGTCTTATATATCTGCGGGCTGTAGTCTTTGGGAAATATTAGGCTGGAAAGAGCATTCCATATTCGTGCAGTGCGGCTGAAGAACGAGTATCTGAATTTAACTGTGCGTCCGAAAGTAGGCTTAAGGGTATGCTGATGGGCATTCCTGGCGAGACGAGTATTGCGGGTGAATTCATGGAGCGGAGGAATGCAGTTGGCTAGCTCACTTGAGCATCGTTTGTTGAAATAACGATAAAACACTGACAAAGCGTGTATGTCGCAACGATAAAACACGGTTCGAGCGGGTCTAATGACTCTGTGATATTATTGTCTCCTCTAAGTTGTATCGCTCGCTTTTGGATTCTATCAAGGAGGTGCAGGGTGGTCTTGGGGGCACCAGACACAGATATGAGCGTTGTACTTAAGCTTGGGGCGGATGTAAGCCTTATAAATTAACAGCAAATCAGAGGAGGTGAAATATTTCTTGCATCGATTAAGGAAACCTAAACATTTCGCAGCATTTTTGGCGACCTCAAATATGTGATCGTTCCAACTAAGTGTTGTGTTGATACACATCCCAAGGATGGAAAGTTTTTCGGTTTCATCGACACACGGGCCATTCATGGATAATATAAGACAGCGTTGAGTTTTTGAAGCATTGAATTCCACTCTACTGTTTTTTCCCAGTTAATTATGCTGCTGAGATCGGAATTCACTTAACATACGCTGCCGTTCCAATTCCACGGCCGAAGAGCGGCGTCGTGAGTCTTGGAAGGAATATGAAAAGCTGAGGGTGCTGTCATCAGCGAAGGAATGGATTGGATTAGAAGTAGCAGACAAGAGATCATTTATAAAAATGAGAAAGACTGTCGGAGACAGAACTGAGCCTTGGGGAACACCAGCATTTATTTGGTGGATATCAGACTTGAACCCATCCAAGACAACTTGAATTGAGCGTCCAGGTGAGAATCGGCGGCGTATATGTAACATTTTAGATTAGGACGAGGAGGCAGCCTTAAGGGTTGTCCAGAAGATCCTAGGAGGCGTATACGTAACATTTTAGATTAGGACGAGGAGGCAGCCTTAAGAGCTGTCCAGATGAACCTAGGAGGCGTATACGTAACCTTTTAGATTACGACGAGGAGGCAGCCTTAAGAGCTGTCCAGATGAGCCTCGGAGGCGTATACGTAAAATTTAAGATTAGGACGAGGAGGCAGCCTTAAGGGCTGTCCAGATGAGCCTAGGAGGCGTATACGTAGCATTTTAGATTAGACGGGGCGGGCAGCCTTAAGGGCTGTCCAGATGAGCCTAGGAGGCGTATACGTAACATTTTAGATTAGGACGAGGAGGCAGCCTTAAGGGCTGTCCAGATGAGCCTAGGAGGCGTATACGTAACATTTAAGATTAGGACGAGGAGGCAGCCTTAAGGGCTGTCCAGATGAGCCTAGGAGGCGTATACGTAGCATTTTAGATTAGACGGGGCGGGCAGCCTTAAGGGCTGTCCAGATGAGCCTAGGAGGCGTATACGTAACATTTTAGATTAGGACGAGGAGGCAGCCTTAAGGGCTGTCCAGATGAGCCTAGGAGGCGTATACGTAACCTTTTAGATTACGACGAGTAGGCAGCCTTAAGAGCTGTCCAGATGAGCCTAGGAGGCGTATACGTAAAATTTAAGATTAGGACGAGGAGGCAGCCTTAAGGGCTGTCCAGATGAGCCTAGGAGGCGTATACGTAACATTTAAGATTAGGACGAGGAGGCAGCCTTAAGGGCTGTCCAGATGAGCCTAGGAGGCGTATACGTAGCATTTTAGATTAGACGGGGCGGGCAGCCTTAAGGGCTGTCCAGATGAGCCTAGGAGGCGTATACGTAACCTTTTAGATTACGACGAGTAGGCAGCCTTAAGAGCTGTCCAGATGAGCCTAGGAGGCGTATACGTAAAATTTAAGATTAGGACGAGGAGGCAGCCTTAAGGGCTGTCCAGATGAGCCTAGGAGGCGTATACGTAGCATTTTAGATTAGACGGGGCGGGCAGCCTTAAGGGCTGTCCAGATGAGCCTAGGAGGCGTATACGTAACCTTTTAGATTACGACGAGTAGGCAGCCTTAAGAGCTGTCCAGATGAGCCTACGAGGCGTATACGTACCCTTTTGATTACGACGGGTAGGTAGCCTTAAGCCATTTTTGTACATTTGTTGAAGATTTTCACCAACCGAAGTAACAAAAAAAAAAGAAAAGTGTGTATTTTGTACTGAATATCTTTAGTTCCACTAAGCTGTGTATCTCCCTAAACAAAATACGTTTGCTTAACCAGAGTAGTGCCGGGCATTCACATGAAATGTATTCGAAAACCCTATCCTCTTCCCGGCATAGCCCAACATCCTTGTTCTGACACAGCTTTATTTTGCTATGATGGTATATCAGTGCAATAGTGACCAGTAAGAAAACTCGTCAGGAAGGAAGAAAACAATCAGGAATGAGGCCTGATTAACTTTGTGCAGTTACCCTTTATCGTCTCATGTTTTGAGATTTCTCTTTTGTTCGTCACTTATTGGGTGATTTTTCGTACACCAGCAGTTAAAACGCCTCGAGTTTAATTTAGAAATCTTAATTTGGTAACTTTAGATTAGGGAAGAGTAGAGTTTAGGGTAAACTTACTGGGTTAGCCAGAGCGATCAATCTCCTTTGTAGCGTGCGGGGGATTAGCATGGCGTACAAGGTCTTCTCCTCCGTTCGGTGCTTTAGTTGAAGAGCCAGTCCCTATCAGAGTAGCTTTAAGTGAGAGTAGTCCGCAATAGACACTGACACAAATCCTGGAAATAACTCAAGCAATACAGATCGTTGCCCATTATCTGTTTGTCGACTGCAAGATTGCCATGACAGCGTGCAAATATACACCTCCATGTCTCGGACATTTCTACTAAGCTCGTCAAGTTGTGCAGCAGGGCCATTGCAGCTTTATCATGGACGTTGAAGAACTCGCTGCGACAGTCAAAAGAAGTCATGTCCTGTCACAAAACTCACAGGCAACCTCTAGGGGCACTTATAGAAATTCATTCAGCCGTGACGCATGGCATTGACGTTTGATTGACGTCACAAGCTCCGACTAGCCCTGAGTTGGAAGCATGTATGGCAGTGAAGGGGGCAAAACGAAGTATATGCGGAGCTAAACATTGCACAAACAAGGCTGGATGGAAACAGAAGCTCGATGTACAGGGTACCACAAGAGGACCGAATTTCCATCTACGCATCACTGCTGAATCGCAACAACGTTGACCCATTTTGCAAATGAAACGTCTACGAAATGTGGATACGACTACGTTAAGTGAAAACCGTCGTGGTTGAAGTGTGGTGAGTCTGCGCAATCGGCGGTCAAGCCAGGATTGACGGCCAGGAAGTGGGATTTGCGTGGTTGGTGGGTTTGGTACGCGATCATATACTATGAGCTGATCTCCTCCGACAAAAAATTAATCTAACTTAATTCGGCGCTGTATTTTCATTGATCTGTGTCGGACTGTTGCGCCACAACAATTAGAATCTATCGCTCAAAAGCGCTCAGTATAGACCAAGAGAGGCATTGTGTTCCATCAGGACAGCGCCAAGTCGTACACATCGATATCAACTAGCCAGAAGCTCCGAGAGCTTAGATGGGAGGTCATTATGCAATCACCTTGCACTCCGGACCGAGCACAAAGTTTTTACCACCTATTCCCGTCCACGGCGAAAGACTATGCTGGTTTATATTCGCCTCAAGAGAGCCTTGTGAAGCATGATTCTCTCAATTGTTCGCCAGTAGAGACGAAGGCTTTTATGAGAGAGGGATATTGGCATTACGATCAAAATGGCAACAACAAAACAAAACGGCCTAAATCGGACAATTTTAACCAGAAATTAAGTATTACAGAGACAGTCGACGTCACAGCTGATTGCCTCCTAGTCCATCGACGAATTTGAGTGCCTTTTTGACGGATTTTCATGAATTTTCGACGGTTATTCACGAACTACCGTAAATGCCGTCCTCTGATTGTTGGTTTATGAACACGTTATAAAAAACAGTTGTCAAAATTCTTAAGGGGCAAGAGAAGTCGGGCATCTCTGTGATAGCAAAAACACCTAATATATGTTTTCTCCAAGAAAGAGCAGAAAAGACCGATGTCTAGGACAAGGCATCACAATATGGGGCTCTTCAACTTAGTCACGGATTTCGTCTGCTTGGGCTTGGCATTTATTAGTAAGAACAACATCAGAGACGAGATCAAATGTAGAATACCTTTTTCCAATCGCTGCTTATTCGGACTGAAGAAGGAAAGGTGGGAACGAAGCCATCCCTCTAAGGACCTTGCACAGGAAATTCACCATCTTTGTCCAGCTCTATTCAAACACTTTGAGAAGGATCTCAACGGTGGGTCGAAGTGGTAGTTCATGACGGCGGAAGAGGCTTGTTAGTTAAGGTCCAAGTCCATCGCGGACTGTATCGCACCACAAAGAAGATGAAGAAGCAACAGAGTGTAGCAGAGGTTTGAGGTCTCCCTTGATGGACACCCCCAGCATTTCTCTGTTGCCTACCTCGTCCAGAGTCGTCTTAGTCTCTCGAGTGGGTACCGGCTTTCTTATTTGTTGTCTTCAAGGAAACCCATTCGCCGAGACGAAGTCCGTGAGTCTAGTCAAGTTGTCAACAATGGTTGTCGATCTATCATCCCTCATCGGGAGCACAATAAAATCTTCTTAGAATGTCAATCGTTTGGCATCAGATCCAGACTGTGAAGCGTCATCCCATGCAAAAGATAAAGGACGAGACACTGCCAAGACAGACTCAAGGCCAATCCTCGGGAGTTCACGACTCCAGATCTCGACCCAGACCCAGACCAGATCACGACCCAGACAAATAGATTTGAATAGGGGAAATATTTGATCGTCACAATTGCTTTTGAATCCAGCTGAATGTAAATCAATGACTCCCTCGGACTCATCACATGATTCACCAATTATTCCATCAGACACCGGATCCATTAGACGAAAGAACAAATGACTCGCAGATCTCTCGGAGGAAAAAAAACCACCACACAATCATCTGAAATCCAAGTCAAAACACAGAAGACATGTACACTCAGTGAATTTGAAGAATTTCACAAATGCAGTCCGACTGTATTGTGACCACGATTGTGAATAGTTCAAAGTGAGTAATCATCACTCCTGTTTGGTGGCTTCGACGACTCGATTAAGAACCGACATTAAGTTTAATTAACAATCGAATGCAAAGCATTTCCCATGAAACACGTTATCGGCCATAACCAGTCCACGGAGCGACTGCAAAACTTTGAAATTTGCTGTTTTTGATCAAACACACAAACCGTGACAAAGGTGTTCTGTTTTACTCGCATGTGTAGAGCACATACGAAAGAAAAGAGATTAAATGCTGAAGCAATTAAATCGGTCGTTCATTTCGATCATTTTGATCATTTCGAATGCAGACGTCAACGAGTTGGCGTTTAGATTCTGTAGATCTTTGCTCTGGTTTCGGATTACAATGGTTTTAGTGGTTTTGTTTAAGGGGAATTTATTCCGTTGGCTTAGAGGCTCACCGTGGTGTCGGGCCCAAAACGAGGCTGAATTGTCAATCAGCTAACACGAGCACTCTTGCAAGCAGTCACAGTCCAAGTGATCGCCACTGGAGAACACTGTTTTATGAACTTGTTCGCAAGGTTGTCCGGTGAAGATGTGTGCGAAGAACGGTGAATTTATTAAGCGAGAAACGTCTATCTGCAAACGAACGTCTTTCTAGGCTAATGTGTCGAATTCGATGACGACGCTGTTTCCTGTGCACTCAGACATAAGGCGACACAAAAAGACAGGAAGTCAATCATAGCGGTTATTTGAGAGAATGCGTCGTGAATGCAATCGTAAAAGCTACGCGTCGGTAGCAAAATGAAGTGGGAAGGCGTTATAGAACCACTTCCAACTTCACTAGCATCTCTGGAATTCACAACAAAATCGGAGTTTTTGTCGTTTCTACCTGAAAATTCCTAGTTAGCACCATTTCGGAATCTTCAATCGAACGCTGCAGCCTGTGCTTCCATCTTCCTCCTTTTTCAGTCTCATCATCATGTTCTGACCCGCATGATCCACTAAAGGGGTCGCGGGGGTAAGCCACACATGAGAGATCAGGCAACTCGATCTTCCGCCATCGACTCTAACTGATCAGGGGTTATGCCCAAGCTTGCCCAAGATTGAAATCACTTTCAGTCTCTCATTCAAAACCCCATGTCCCTAGAGTCTAGACCCTGCGGTTTGAGCTGTGCGACGTTACTGAATCCAGAGTTTTGATAAATAGATGGTCTTGGTCAGACTCATGGTCTTAAGCCAGGGTCAGAAACAAATTTCGTATACGATGCTTGCTTATATACAGTCCATGGAGATGAGAGATAAGTAAGAACCGGACAGTTCTGCGTTTTCAGTTTCTTCCTCGTCACGACAAATTCTGCAAAAGTCATTGAATGGCCCTGGAAGCTTCTAGAAAAATCAAGCATTCAATTAGACAAGATACCCGTGTGCTTGAAGTGAGCTCTGGAAGGAGAAGATAGGTTTCTAGAAGTTTTGCACGTGGTACCTGCTGTCTATATAGGGTTTGTAAGTTACGTCGTAAGGCCCTTAATTCCTTATCTACAAGTGCCTAGGAGTATATATAGTAATCAAAGCTGTCTAGTTGATGCCCTAAGCTAATACAGAAATATCGGGCTGAGCTAGCGTCATGAGAAGGTCAACTCAAAATCTCCCTTTATGGATTCCAGATCACAGTGACATCCCAGGAAATTAGAATGCCAGCGAACTGGTAAGACAGGGTTCTGTCCATCAGTGCTTGATTGTAGGTGCTCATCCCACTACAAGCAGGAAAAGCTAATATATCTACACACATCCTCCTCCGAAATTGCGAACCTCCAATGGGCCAGACTGACAAACTGCGCAACATCTAGAAAAGCATGACTTGAGTACAACCGATCTCCTTCGGCGAACTCGACATGCCATCGCTCGATTGTTGACGGTCTGAACGGGGCATCGGCCGGTAGGAGATCACACCGTCAAACTACAGTTGCAACAACACAGCTGAGAGTGAGACGTCAACCCATTTCATTTGCACTCGACCAGCCCTTGTTGGAGCCAGACAGCGAGCGCTGTGTAGACCCTTCCTTTAATCATTTGCGAAGGAAACTAAATAACTGGAAGGATGTGTAAAGTCCCTCAGGTTGGATGTGGAGATATCTCAAAAATACACTTAACACGTTGCTGTCAGCCACGGTGATTGAGTCAAGCTGTTGAAAGGACTTCTTTAATTGAAATTCATACTTCCACATACTGACAGCTTCAGTGGTCCTTGCTAGTGCTCCTCCAAGTCTAGCTATGATTGGATGGTACATGGATGCGACCAAGTCCTCTGTATTTCATAGAATCCATCATTTGCGTGCAGTATAAGCTGCAGCCTGTTCCTCTTAGTAGAGGAATACTTTTAAATTCGTATTGAATCTTTCGATACATGGCGATGCTCGAAATCCCTGAAAGAAAATAATGGATAAGGTTCAGACATTCGCTGTCAACAATGAATTGACAAGGCGCTTATGTGCAGTTCCTTAATCTCATAATCCAGCATAACAAAGAATCTTTCACTCCGAAGCATCCACTTCTATATTTGTGCACTACGGTCTGGAGTAAACCTGGGTCTCAACCAACAAGCCTCCCAAGCACGATCTCTTGTTAGCAGCCACTGTCGCGCCCAAGTTGGTTGAGGTCCTTCTCTATACGCGTGCCCCACCTTGAACGCCAGCGTCTACTTTTGCCTAGTCCCACGAGTTCGAAGAATATTTGGCATGGCGAGTTGTCCATACGCTCCAGATAGCCTCACCATCTTAGGCGTTGGATCCGACTAGACTCACGTTGCTGTACAGCCCACAGTTCGTGGTTGAACCTTCTTCTCCAGATGTCGTCAACACAAACATGACCAAAGATCTTTTCTCTTGAGAAAACCAATAGCCGTCCGCTTTGGATGTTGCCCATGCCTCTGAGCCATAGAGCAAGACGGGGATGACCAAGGTCTTATACAGACTCAACTAAGTCTTCCGAGAGAGTGGTCTATTACTCATTGCCCAATAAAACAGCGGGTTAGATTCTGCTTTGATCTCGGTACTGATGTTGTTCGTACTGTTTACTGCGGAGTCGAGATAGACTAGACGAAGTCTTTAACTACCACGAAGTTATAGCTGTTCCTTTCCATGACGTCGATCCTTCTTGAGGACAGCATATATTTCGTTTTACCCTCGTTCACCGGTAAACCTGTTTTAACTACTTCCGTCTCAATGCCAGCAAGCGGCAGGTTCTCTGTGTGTGCTCTCCCAATCAAGTCAATGCCATGCTACAGGCGTCTGGAAGACCATGCTTCGCCACTAAATCTACAGCCATTCAAACATTGCATTCTTTTGTAATTTGCTTAATTTATTTGTTTCTAAGTAATCTTAAATAATTATAAAAGGACATGAATTTCTCATCGAGTACTCGGTGCGGTTACAGGCCGATACGCTGTCATGCAGTAACATCGCGTCAAGTTGGTTGGATCTCTCTGTCGGAAGTTTATATAGTGTTGCATTTATGTAAGAAAAACTATGGTACCAGGGATATTTGCATATGAGTAGGCAAATGTATGTCTATTGGAAAAAGATGTCTATACTGCGCATTTGTTCAATGAGTCAAAATTTGCTTTGTTTGATTCACTTTGGCGTCCTTTCACGCACGCATTGTTGGCTGTTATGAACACAATTTCACCGGAATATCACGAGCTATTAAGATTATAAATATTCTTGCACACAAAACACACTCAACCAGTGTCTCCTGATCAATTCTCAACGGTCCACTTGTATTCTTTTGATTTCTTAATTAAGTCACAAGAAAAGAAACAACATGGAATTTCGAATTGGAAGCCTGATCAGTTGGATCTAGTGACACGGAAGCGGGAAAATTATCGAAAACTTAAGGGAATTAGCTAGACGAAAGACAATGTTGTGTGGAAATGAAAGGAGATAATACAACTAAAGTAAATCACTAATTTCAGGAGGCTTTGCCGTTCTTTTTTGAGCCGTTTGTCCGAGATGGTTGAATCTTTTTTCGGCGCTTCTCCGACGACCAGTCGGCATCGTCTTCGTCGTCGCTAACATTCGATGAGAAGTAGCTGGAGTTGCCCTCCTTGGCATTGGCCAATCTGCGGCTAGCTGTACGAGATGTTTTTCTACCCATTCCTGTAAAAGAGAGATGAAAGTTTATTAGATTAGAAGTAATTATTTGAGGTGACAAGTGGCTTAATGCCTTTTCATGGAAGCTGTCAAGTGACGCAGGCAGGGTGATGTGGGTGGAGTCTTTGATGAGGTGGCAGATCGTGAGTCATGCACAATGGATTTCCTTAAATAAGAGAAGCACCATCAAAGCTTCGAATGAAGGAAACGACGAGATGACCCATGTTCCGTTCCACTTCTGTGTCCAATGTCATCCTCATCTGCTGCGTTCCTCAAATTCATGGTCTGAATGTCGTATAAGAACTGGTCAAAGACCAAAAATCTCAATTTTCTGACTGGGGAAGGTTGCGAATTTCGTAAGGGATGCGATTCTGGAGCTTATCATCTGGTTGATGGTATTGACATTCTGCAGATGATTGAAGAATAAGTCGCAGAAATAGAAACTGATGAAGCACTCGGTCACAGAAACCGCACGACAGTCAAAGAAGAGGCAACCATTCTGTCATTAGTGAAGTCAGAGAGTCAAAGACAAAGAAAGTGTGTACATTTGAATGTCTATCAATCTTTTAGCCATTTGTTAGCCTCTGTTTCTCTTGAGTTTGCGTACTGCAGAGTCTACTTACGAAACATAACCAATAATTCTTGCCAGCCCTGAACAACCATTTGGAAAACACATTTCAACTTTCGATCGATCACTCCAACTGAACAATTATTTGTTGCATGTCAACTCAAAGATTGCAGGCTTCATCAGACAAATGTCCTCGTTCCACTGCACCACTGACAGTTCCTCTCTAACCAGCAAAAGCCACATGCTGCAAAAATAATAGAAATCCTTTAGTTTCCACCATCTACATAGCATCTTACCCATGCACTTTTCCAGATGTGGAGCGAATCGAGCAGCGGCAACAGGCCGATCACAATTGGGACAAGTGCAGTCCATTGCCTTGCGAGCCGTGCTCATTCCGAAGACGTCAAAATTCGGAGTCTCCACTATCTTGAAGGCAGTATCGTCTTCCGCTTCTCCTTCGATTGCTTCGAGTGCCCCAGTCTTTATTGACTGATGAACCTCAAGATAAACCCCCATCACAGCGTCCTCCAGCAGGGACTCGTAGAGGTAATCGGCGGCTTTGTCGAGACATTCGGGATCTTTCATGAAATCAGCGAATGCCTTTCGAATCTCATTTTCTGAAATTTCAAGAAGCCTAGCCGAGCGAGTCGTTGCTCCCGATGATGGCAGCAGTTTAGGCGGCGGTGGTGGCGGCGGCGGCAACGTTGGTGGTGGCTTACCCGGAGTCTTTGTTGTGCCAGTGCTGCTGCTGACATTTCCACTGGTACTGCTTACGATGTTGTTGGAGTTGGTACTTGTGACGTTCGCACTGCTCGTGCTGCTATTACTCCCCGGGCTGGTCGCAGTCGATGAGGAGCTGGTTACGCTCGTGCTGCTTGTTGTTGATGTAGTGCTACTACTAACCTTGGATGTGGTACTAACAGCTGGCGGCGCTGCTGGGGGTGTGAATGTCGCTGTTGATGAACTCGCTGACTCTTTATTTGGTTTCGATTTTTCAGCCTCACTCATTGCAAATGAATTAGTGGATTACTGCTCAAAGGGCGTGGGTAATGTGTGCGACTTCTGACGTGGAAGAGGGAAATGTGTGTGAAAAATCGACAAGAGAACGAGTGGAAAAATAGGTGCCGTCGTTCGGCGTAAAATCACCACGAAGCGAATTTGACAGCTAAACCGGTACAGAAAAACTATTATTTTTTGCTTTTCTTGCGAAGCAGAAAGTAAACAAATGAAGTGCTGTCAATTTTGACAGCAGTCAGCTGTTCGACTTCGAATAAGTGCGTTCAGTTCGGAACGGAAATGGGAGTGGAATAGAAATCGTTACGAATTTGAATTTTACAGGAAATCATTAATTTTCTTTATTTATTTCACCTTAAAGTGTATAACAATTCTAGATTTACTTGCTACTTATAGATTTACTATCACAGACTCATTCGCACTCACGCGGGAAAGCCTCATCGTCGCATAACCCTCTCCATCCAGCCGATGTACTTGCTGACTCTTGTGTAAATGCCAGGCAGTCCCGGTCTGGCACAGCCAATCCCCGTGGACACGACGCCAATCAGGAGATTGTCTTTTGACACCAAAGGACCGCCTGAATCAGCCTGGAAAAGGGATTGTGGTGAAAAATCAATTAATCGCAAAGGCAACAGCGACAGCAGACTTACCCAACAAGAGTCAATGCCGCCATTTGCAAAGCCAGCACACATCTGTGTCTCTGCTATGAAGTTACTCTTCTTTCCGTTCGCTTGGTAGGATCTCTCACACACCTCGTTGTTCCAGATCCTCACGGTAGCCTTTCTAAGAACGTCCGATCGCTCACCGACTCCCTGATTCTCATTAGTCCAACCCCAACCGGACACAGTGGCGTAGGAATCCTCGTGACTCCGGCCCTCGGTGTCCACTGATAGGCAGGTTGGCTTGATGTGGTTTGTGAATGTGATCGGTCTGGCCATCTCAAGAAGCGCTGTGAAGAACATAAGGAATTAGTGACTCCTCTCGACCTGTGACTGCACTGTGTACCTATGTCATTTTTGACGTGACTGCACTCATAGCCCGGATGGGTGACGATACTGTTGAACTCAACCTGGGCTGGGTTCAGTTGCAGATTCCTGCTCTGCAACACGTTTTGATACTCGGATATGCTGTGCAGTCCAACGACGCCGCGTATGTGCGAGGGTTTTATGATTTTGTTCAATCCGTTGCACACACAGTGCCCGGCTGTGAGAAGCCACCGCTCATTGAGGATAGTCGCTCCGCAGAAGTGGCCGCCTCGCCGTGTTAGGCTCACGATGAAGGGCATCTCGTGTTTGTCCGCTTCCAAGCCACCGACAATCCTTGCCTGACGTAGTCCCTGGCAGGATAGCGAGGAAACTGAAAGAAGTGATGGAGAATGATTAAAAAATGTGTGGATTCATGTGAATGAATGAAGACAGACATGAAGTGTCTCATCAATAGACTGAGTAAAGAGCGAAATCAAAGTGGGATCTGAGCCAGATTGGTGGGTTGCTGTGAGGCAGCCTTTCCTCTGAGTGGGTGTCGAGGCAACTGCGACTGTGTGGATTGATCGGAATTCCTAGTCTAGCAGCGTGGATGCCTATGGGCTAGTGCCCCGTGCCTACGGCCACGACTCTAGCTAGGTCGGAGTGATTTCAATTAGGGGGTCGTCAGTCCTTCTTTTCGTGTAGGTTTTCCTAGAGAATTAGTACTTGGATGACCAAGTCCACCTTCCACTAGCTAAGGACAGGAAGTGTTGGTAGATGATGTGGTTGATTGGGGAGGCCACCTCCTCAGTGGGGGCACTACCGGAAGCTCGTTGCTTCGCCAGTTCGTCGGTGATCTTATTTCACTCTATTTTGCTGTGGCCTGAAGCCCGGAGGAGAGTGATATTGCACCGATACTGGCCTGTTTCAGTTCTTCCTTGCACTGTTACACTAATTTAGAGGAAGTTGTTACTGAGGGGTTGGCCCTTACAGGTACTAATGTAAAGTTTACACGCTTCTCTGATCGCTAGTACTTCCAGCCTGGAAGATACTGGAGTGATCTGGGAGGCGGTAAGAATTGGATATATTGAAATCCGCCGAGAACGCCGCTGAGCATACACCGTGGTCTAACTTAGATCTGTGTAGATCAGAATTTGGTAAGTGATTGAGGTTTCCAGTCCTCTCTGGATGAAAATCGGCATTGTGCCGAAGTGGATGGGGGCAGGTAGGCGGTGTGAGCTGAGATTAGGTTCTCAGGCAGGAATTGCAGATCTCTGCAATGGTCTTACGGTCTCGCTGCCCAACATCCCTGAGTCCGATGGTGCTGCACGTGACTACATACTTGATGAATTGGTCCAGAGGGAGGAGGTGTAGGTGCTTCAGTGAGGCATGATCCGACTGCTGCCAATCTCTGGACTTTGTTGAGTTTGTCTAAGTTGAATGTTTTGCTTAGGACGGGCGACCATACTAGTGAGCCGTAGGTGAGAATGGGACGCCCAACAGCTGTGTACATCCAAAGGGTCATGTGCAAGACTATTCTTGTGCAGGTACACACTCAGAGCTGAACAAGGAACTCCTCAGTCGCATAGAGAAGGGTGTCCCAGAGAATTGCGAGATTTTCGTTAAGGGTGGTTCGAGGAAATCATTTTTGAAGTGACTGGAATGTGCGTCAACTGGTCAAGCGATCAACAAGTTTGAGTGTCTACAGCAATCTTCTCCATTGACTGCAATTTTCGACTGTAGAACCACCCTCTGTGGGAGCTATTTAAAGCTGACCTACCTAACCCCTAAGCGCCTCTCAGGCACATGTTTATCTTTTCAGTGCTATAAAATAAGGTTATCTTTCTAGGGTTAGACGTAATATATGCTGTCGATCACAACCTAAGGCAAAACATCACGTACAATTTCGAAGTAGTAAAGGAGTTTGTCTACCTCGGAGCAACCGTGAACTCTACTTGACAACCGATGTCTCTTCGGTTTTTCGAAACAACTGAGCTCAAACAAAACCCTTATTTTCCCAGTCTTGCTGTATGGAGCCGCAAGTTGGATGCTAAGCAAAACTGGCATCGGATATGTGATCCCGTCTGCGAGGAAGGCGAATGGGAGAGAGGACACAACCGCGAACTCAACGAGCTGTTCAAAGATGTGGATGTAAATCGGCAGGCAAATATCCGTCGAATTCACAGGCTCCGCCGCAGCGCATGGAAACCAGTTCTCCCGACTCTAGTTAAGAGAGTCTTCGAAGCCGAGCCTCTTCGTTCGAGCAGGAGAGGAAGTCCGAACCTCCGGTTTGATGAATAAGTAATCGCAGACCCAAGACACGTCTTGAAGCTTGTCGAGGACACCTATTGCTCAGCCTCGGAATCTCTATTTGTCGCAGGCTTGAGAAGTAAGTAAGTTTGGCAAGCAAATAAAGGAGTCGATTTGTTGTCCGCCTAAAATTAATTTTATTGCGATTCCACAAGAGCCGAAGGCACTGTTCACACCTTATGGTAGTCTTTCGCTCTGTTCGTTAGTTTCAACTCACGGTGAAAGACTCAAGCTTGTGCCTGCCGACTCCTAGAGAACTAGATATGAGCGTTGATTGATTGAGGCGAGTGCGAAGATTGGATTCGAATTCTATGCTTGCACCAAGTGTTCTTCCTTGAAGAATGCACCACAACCCAGTTGTTTCCTTAACCAACACTCGAAATATTTCAGTTCTGTCTGTCTGAGAAACGACACATGCTCGTCATGAATCACTTGGGCTTGACACACATCGTGTAACACTTGTCGAAACATGAAATCAGGCAGGTCTTCCTTCAGTTTTACTGCTGCACTTAAAAACGCGTCTCCAAGTCGCTTCATCTCCCCCAATCGCAGACCCTTCCTTTTATTTTTTGATTCACTTCTTAACGATTCACAATATTTTTCACAAAACCCCAAACAGACCTTCGACACAGCACAAAAAAAAAAGAAAACACTACTCACAGCTTATCTGGGCGTCGCTGCCAAGCAACGCGCACAGCAGGACAATGCCCAAAAGTGCATTTTTTCCCATTTTCCAGGAGCAGAACATTTCCCCGTCACGTAACCGATAAATCGCAGAAAATAAGAAAAAACCAGCAACAATTCTCGACGATCCACGAGACGGTCCTCCCTCAATGAGCTCGCAACGGATTCGAACTGTGTACCAAGACCTGTCAAGCAAATCATTTATATCGGCCGACGCTCGAGTGAAGAATTCGCATCAGATTCACATCACCGCCACGAGCTTTCGCAGCCCACCACCAGTCGACTGTGATAAGAACTGCCAGTCATACTTCCCGCGTGTGGAACAAACACAGAAACACACTTTTTTTCACGGGCACTGGGTCATACACGGACGAAAGCTTGCTACAGTTCCGCTAAAGAGCTTTCGCATACTAATCAAAAATCGATCGCGTGCCATTCCGTCGTCGGCGCATACGAGAGTCCGTGCGAGTGCACGAGTGTGTTCGCATATTCAATCCCACGCTGACATTGACAAGTGTCGGTGACATTTGTTTCGATCAAATATCGATAAACGCAAACATTCGCTTTTTGCGACGTTTCGACGACCTTCACATTGAAGCGACGCGCGGTATTTGGCGAAAAGAGAGGCAGTGCGATACCCACGAGGTGTCAACGCACTGAGGGGGCTTTCAAATAGTTTGTTCGCCTCTGAATCATCTCACCAGGGATGGGGTTCAGGTGACAGTCGGCGCCTGGCTGGCCAACGCAGTCCAGACGTGTCTGGGTGGCTGGTGGGGATTCAGGGGCTGCTCCAGGTGACCATTCCCCTCCGAGAGGTTGCTTGATTTGCAGGCCATCTCCGGATCTAGACGGCCACTCGCACGCTTCCGATCGGTCTCTGTCCGGCCGTGTGTGACAGTTAGGAGTTTCAGTCGCCTTGGCCGTTGCGAGTGGGAGTTGAGGAAGATTTCTTCCGCTCGATAGGGAAGCAAATCCTCCAATGCGCGCTCGCTGCGAATGAACTGCTCAATTCCATGGCCAGTGCGCACCGCTAGAACAGTCGGTTCGGTTATCTCACGCGGAAGGCTTCCCGTCCCGATCGGCTGCTGGCCGCTGTTTGCCCACCGATTAGAGCGCGAACCAGTCTCAGACGGTGGATGGCACTCGTGCGGGTTGTGCGGCGCATTCATTGACACCAGCACGTGGGAAATTTGCATAATTCATCGGAACGCGATCGAGCGTGTCAGTGTGTGAGTGTGTGCGTGCGTGGGAGGAGGGCGAGTTCAAGTTACGCGTTCATTGTCAGTGTCAATCGACAGCCGGTGACGAGTGGCAAGTAGTTTTGTTTGAACTGCAGCAATTTGGACAACGATCGGCGTGGCGGTGGCGGTGGCGGCGCTATCTGGAGGCCGATGCAAATGAAGCTGTCACACTGACAGACTGACTGCGCAACTGATTGACATTGTGCATTCGAATTGCACGAGTTAGTAGCAATTAAACTCATTTAAGGTTGTACTCGGACCGAGGCGTGCATGTAAACGGTTTCATTTCGCCTCAAGGGACCCACACGTATGTTAATTTAATTACCGGGTAAACGTGTATACACGTCGCTTTGCTTTTCCGGATTCGAGAGCGGCTGCGGCGGCGGTGGTGGTGGACTGGTGCTTGGTGTCTCCCTCTCAAGGGAAGCATCAAGGCGATGGATGAGTTTTTAAAGGGCGCACGAGGTCTTGCGCAACTGTGTTTGCGTGACGATGAGTCGATCGATCAACAAGTCGAACGGCACAACTTTCCTTTTCATTGTGTGCTGTTTGCGTGGCCTTTCGGACAAGGGGTCCTAATTGACGAGTCGAAGTGGTTTGTTTTTTTTTTGCAAGATGACGTCTGCGGCGCATGCGGATTTTCGGTGATGAGTGATCGTTGCAACTGATGGAATGTGGAAGTTTCACGAGGGGAAACTGACTGTTTATGGGAAAGTCGCGAGCGCTCTGAGTTGTACTGTGGTCGAATAGCAGCGAGTTGGAATTGAGGATGGCCGATGAGTGGAATGATGGCAGTCTCAGGAGGTACATTAAAAGTGGAAGATATCAAGTGAAGGAAGGGATCCTTAATGATCTCATCACATTACCAGAGATTGCTATGGGTTTCAATGGGTTTTCACTTGTAAGGGCTTCCTCTAGATTAGGTTAGGTTGAGGTGTCTGGCTGCCGCGCAGAAGGACAGCAGACACACTTAGGCCAAGCGAAGGCCCATTGTGTTACCGTGCGGATCAAGGGTACCTATTCCGCAAACCAATTAGTGCGTTTAATAAAGCGAAGAAGAAGGCTGATTCTGATGTGCTCAGTTCAGCCAGGTTAACAAAGAAATGGGCCCAAAGAAGTCTGAATCTAAATCTACGGAATGAGAGAGCACTGCAGCTGCATAGCAAGTTCTCAATGATTTCTTCCTCATCCTTGTTCATGCAGCTACGACAGAAATCATTATAGGGAAGGCCTAGTCTAGAGGGGTGAGTTCAGATGGCACAATGCCAATAAGTGATCTGAGTTTTGGTCTGCTTAATGTGATCAAGCTAAGCGAACGCTTGGAATCGATCATAAGCCAGAGTTGTTTGGTAATGAGGCACCCTGGGCCTGATATCCATCCGCGGTTTGTTTGAGCAAGCGTTTCAAGCTTTAGCAGATGTTGGAGGGTGTGGAGGGCGGCTCTCCCTTTCGGAAAGAGTACAGAGTTTGTGCCCTTTCTAGCGAGTCCGTCCGCTTCGCAATTCTCTGGAATGTCACAGTGTTCCGGCACCTTTCTAGCAAGTCCGTCCGCTTCGCAATTCTCTGGAATGTCACAGTGTTCCGGCACCCACACAAGTTGGATGTTAAAGTACTTGGCCATCTCGTTAAGAGATAGGCGGCAATTAAGGGAAGTCTTGGAGTTAAAAGTTACTCACGGACCCATTGTGACCCCTCACCTTCCTCGTAGGCGCCGTATCAGAATTGTGCACATAACCTCTAAATAGAGGGAAGAAGGATTTTTCTTCCCCCCCCACGGTTTCTGTTAAAACGCCAATAAGAGATCTGAGATTTGGCCTGCTTAATCCGATCAAGCTAAGCGATCGTTTGGGAGCGATCATAGGCCAGAGTTGTTTGGTAATGAGGCATCCTGTGCCTGATATCCATCCGCGTATAGTTTGAGCAAGAGTTCCATGGGCTTCCCTTAAGGCCCTGGGCAATCGTGTTGGTGAACACACCCTCAGCCATCATCCATCATCTTGAAAACCGTCATCTTAGTAAAACACACATTTGGTCGCTTTCTTCTTAGTGAACCCACTTTCAGTCATAATCCGTTAAGTGAGCAGACTCTTTGTTGTCTTCCTCTTGGTGAACACACCCTTTCTCACCATCGTCTTGGTAAATTACACATTTTGTCGCTTTCCTCTTGGTGAACACACCCTCATTCATCCTCTGTTAGGTGAGCAGACTCTTTGTTATTTTCCTCTTGGTGAACACGCCCTTTATCATTCTACTATTGGAGAACACACCCCTACTCATTAACATCTTGGTAAAACACATATTTTGTCACATTCCTCTTCATGAACACACCTCCACCACTGGAATATGAACACCCTTAGCTTCTCTGTGCGGAAATCTAGGCAAGGGTAACATTCGATTGGGAATAAAATAACCTAAGAACTGACTGTCTGCAGGCAGTGAGTCTGGATCAGTGCTGCCAGCATTTTGAGGTGGAATTTACCACACTGGAGAAGAAAAATTGCCATATCGCTCAAAATTTACCGCTACTGATGGATCAACTCGAGCTTATAAACCGCGTCAACCCGAGTTACCTCAAAACCGAGTTTAATTTATTTCAAACCGAGCTGCCGAAACCAATACGAAACGAATAATTGAGCAGCAAAACTGCAAATGGTTCGGCTCAGTGTGAAGTGAACATACATTGGCTTTAGGTTTGGTAAAATAAAGTGAACACATTGCACAATCAATAAATCAAATACTGTTGTTTCGAAACCGAATCAGTTTACTTCAATTAGAACTCGGGTTAATTCGGTTTGAGAAATATTCGGTTTGATACGTCACTATTAAAAACTGTCAATACTCATGGGCTAACGAAAACTAGAATTGGGTATTATGTGGAACGAAAACAAGTTTTACAACACAAAAAATCGATGTATTTCTGAATGTGCAACAAAATTAGAAAATACATTTAATCCATTCTAGTCTAAAAAAATGTACGATACGACACGTACTATACAGGTCGTTAATCTTTCTGGTCTATTCGAATGTGACAGTTCCGGTGAATGATCTGTCATAAAGAAGCTCTTGGAAGTTTTCATCTTAACCTGACGAAATGTCAGAAAATGCAACCAAATAAAAGGATAGTTTTTTCGTAAATATTTTCCCCTTTTTTTGTATGAAAATACCTTTTTACCAAATGTGTGGAATGAAAGCTGAAATTCTGAATTAAGCTGGCAGCACTGCTCTTGATGTCACATAGACTCGCCCCAAGACCCCCAAACTCACATGAACAAATTGCAGCTCTGGCACGAACAAACAGACCTCAGCTAAGGAACCTTACCTTGGACTTGAATCTTGAGGTCATCAACCAGTGGCGTCCCTGTGCATTGACATTGCCTTGAAGGAATACAGCCATTAATTGCCCAGACTTAGAACACTCAATCTCCAATCACGAGCAATTAAGCTCGCAAGCTTTTCGCATCTGATTGACATCCCCTGCATCCCCTCAAATTTGTTCAAATATTCAGTGTCAACCGCATCGAACAGCGGCCAATACACTCTTCACCTTCAACTTGCGGATGATGTAACAACGCAGCCGATGACAGTAGGAAGCCTCGAACAAGCATCGCGCCGATGTCGCTCGCTTGTGAAGGAAATTTCTTGTTTCGTCACAACCGTTATTATTGCTGTTTGTTGTGACTCAAGCTTGAACCTCAAGCATCGAAGGCGGCGTGGAGTGAACTTTTATGATTATTTGTTTGTGGATGCTATTCGTGGACGCGGTGAATCAAATGAATGGAATTGAATGCATAATTTGTGAACGTTATCTGTTGGAGATTACTTGTCGTAAACTTGGAAGTGAATTGAGAGATTACTTTTTTGAGAGGTTACTTCCGACTTGAAGGTTGGATCTTTATGATTGTGGTTCTTTTGAAGGCGCTGACGTAGGGGGCATGGACTGTTGGGCGTTACAGATAGGTTCGATTCGAACATAAGATGACATTTTCACTGCAAGTCCTCTGTCAAGTCGCTAACCATAACGAGAGAGAATAATTCAGCCCGTTCAGTCGTTTAATGCATTTTCTCGAAACGTGTCTATGATTGTTAGTATTATGATTGCCGTCCAGAAATGAAGTATTACAGAGCTGCCGGACTTCTACCTCTCTTTCCCCTTAAAATGTTTGACAACTGTTTTTTATAACGTTTGCTTGAACCAAATTGACCAGTCTGAGTACCGCACTTATATTTATTTCGTGAATAACTGTCAAAAATTCATGAATATCTGTCAAATTCGTCTATGGACTAAAGGTCAATCAACTGTGAAGTCGGCTATCTCTGTAATACTTCATTTCTGATTGTCGTCAGAGTAATCGTTGTACGTCATGAAAACGACATCTGGCTATAAACTCATGTAGAACGTATTTTATATGCGACATTTTTCGTATGTCGGCACTCTGAATGTCGGTTTACTATACTTAAACGCCAAGTAAAACGACAAAAGAAGGCGATTTGGATTTTGTGAACGCCACAAAGGAAAAAACATGAAAATACGTACCGATACATGAACGCCTATAAAGAGACTCGACTGTCAAAACGCCTTGTGTCGGTTTACTAAAACGACTTTCGTAGTCGAGATGATTATTAAATGATCCCTGAGTCAAGCCCCTTATTAAGGGCTGGGTTCATAATTTTTATTGTACGATAGGATACGTAAGTGGGTAGACACTTAAGCTACGTCCAATGGTCCCATTATAATGCCCGATCTTCTGTTAACACCTCCCTTGAGCACAGCCATTCTGAAAAATAAAAACATGAAAATTGAGGTCTTTAGAGGCATTTTTGATAGATCTTGAAGGTCTTGGAGGAAGTGTTCTCCCAGTTCTCTTTAAATCGACGTATTTCAGAAAATTCTACCACCACACTGAGGTCCGGTAATTTGTCTAACAAATGCTGTGTACAACACACAAGACGTTGTGAGGTTAGGTCCCGATTTTTCGCCGAATATCCTGTAATCAGGTAAAGAGCACAGGCTGATATCTTGACTCTTTCATTTATGCTGACTGGTTGTCTCCTGGGGTGGATTTCACGTAATCTCTTAAGGTGATGGTTGGCCAATTATTGGTAAGCTGAATCGCGGAATGAGATACCTAGTGAATTAATAAGAACCGGGCAAAATCGCTGTAACGTACGTAGACTCCTTGAAGCAAATTTCATCGAAATTTGTGTGCTTCTACTTAGAGCTGGACAAGATTCAATCACGACCTGTGTAGGCTGTACCGGGAGATAAGTCCACATGGGATCCAACGCCTAATTCACGTAGTGCGAAAGGACAAAACTATTCCAGTTCGAAGAGTCTTAGATTCCACACCAGTGGGACAAGAGGAGAAAGGACCTCAACCGTGCAGCTGGCTAAGGATCGTGCCAGGTGGAGGGACTGAGTCTACGTCGGACAGGACTAGTACAGTAGAAGAAGAAGAAGAATGTAAACACTGTAAGCTCCATTGAGTGTCAGATCTGCATTCATGAATTCCAGGAAATACGCACAAGGACCTCATTCCACTCCAATTCTCCAATTCCTTGCCGATCCTCAAAGCTGAAACTTCAAACAATTGAACAAACTGAAAGTCAGACACTCATTCAATTCCAAATCCGTCTTTATTCGTTTTCACACTGTGGGAAAGAAATATCCGCACACTTCCAGTCGTCGGTCTGCGCGAAGGGCTGCTCACGGAACTTGCAGTTGTACTCCTCCATCTTGCACAAGCTTTGGAAGTTGTTGTAGCAAATGCCGTTGTGGCCACACGCAGTCACGTCCAATTCGGTGCAATGGTATTGACATTTCTGGTATGGACCTCCTAGAGCGGCTGCGACGATACCTGAATGAATGGGAAAAATGAGTTTAACTTGAAAAGTGAAACTAGGATAGGCGTTGTCTTACCAACAAAAACGAGAACAGCGAATAACTTCATGTTGACTTGGGTTGCGAGTGATTGTTATGTCAGTGGAGGGCGACAGGACGAACGGGATGAGAATGATGAGACGTCCCAAGGGAAACCATTTTTATACGAATTCAGACACTGAGGCACAAGTGAATGGATAATAACTCTCCGTTATCAAGCCGCGAGGAGATGAGTGATCATACTTTACGGTTATCTGGAGATGCAATTAAGAGGAAGCACATAAATCGAAGGAGGACAGGAAGCGGTGCATGCACTCAAGAGAGACTCATTCGCTTCTGTTCCGGAATGCGGATCTCGGGTGGTGGGTAGTGCCGCTTCCTAACAAGCAATCGGTTCTACGAATGGTGATGATGTTGTTCTTGGAGTCCTGGGAAGTCATTTACCCACCCCTACTCCCTTCATCAACACAGCTCATGTGCTCCCACTTTGATTGACTGTCAAAATGAGTGACATTTTAAGGAACTCAATGTCAAGATCCAGACCATGACAACAAAGGCACCATTCGCCCTGGCTGTCATAACTCATCCGAAGTGTCAAACGATGTGACAAGGAGAGATCATAAACTTGAGTTCCTCGAAGACATCAATCTGATCGAACTCGACAGACACCGAGTCCGTTCAAACGTCAACGGCCCCGTTAACATCCTTACCGACATATTTCGGAAGCCACCACTCGAGTCGAAAAGCTTTTACGACACAGCACATCAAGCGGTACCGTGTCACTTCGTTTGTCATCGTAAGTCATTCCAGAATCACCCTCAGACTCGAAGGCATCCCAACCAACGTCACTCCATTAAATTATCCCTTCCGTGCGTCGCGGTCGGTAATAACGACGAGGAGAATATCTCTGCTTTCGAAGGCGTGCCAAAAATAACCCACAAAATGATCATCGTCATTCCTCCTTGCCGCGTGCTTCGTATAAAAGCAGACTCTGCGCGCTCACCTGGACAAGTACCACAAGCTCTGCCCTTCAGCCAAGCAGTCCTCGACGACATTTGGAAACATGAAGTTCACCACCGTTCTCCTGGTCTTTTCCGGTAAGTAGTCCTTGAAGCGAACGCTCAAGAACCCACGAGTGAAGAGTTGGCCCATTTCAGTCCTGTTTGCCGTTGCCTTTGGGGCCCGTCCGACGCCACCACGGAAGTGCGACTATAGGTGCACGGACTTGGACCTAACTGCATGCGCCAGCAATGGCGTCTGCTTCAACAGCTTCCCCAGTGAGTGCCAGATGGCGAAGTACAACTGCTTGTTCCCTGACAGGCCGTTCACCAAGGTGCCCGACTCGAAGTGCAAGGACAAGTCTCTGCCGCTCTGCACTATTGACGACTTGTAGACACACACCGCGATCAGTATTAAATAAAAATTAAATAAAACAGACATCAACTGGATATTTGGGTGCTTTTCTTTCAGGATGGTTAACTATCGGACATTGTAACTATGTGAATTAAACAAAATGCAGAGGACTGGTCAGAACACATAGGTAGGCAGGTAAACGGCTGCCCTTAAGGCCGTGATTCACTAAGACGAACATGTTGGGTTCATTGTACCCTTGATGGAGAATGTTTTACTGCCAGGAGAACTTCTTTTGCTACTGAAACCATCCGGATTCATTTAAAAACTTCAGGGCAGCTCTGCGAAGAAGTGCTTTTTCCAAGAACTGTTTTCTTTTTCTTCCTCGGACTGGGAATAAGCATAGCCCAAGTGTTGGATGGATTTAATTTCTTCTAGAGCTCCTGCTAAAGTCGTTGTGTGGTATATTCAGTCGCGATGCTTGCATGACCATGGCGCAATGCCCAGGTGTTCACCCAGTCTACAGCATAACTAGAAGAGTTCTCAGTGGCACCCCGAAACTAGTGGTGGATACTAGTGGTACACGAAATTCTGAAAGAACTTAGTCACGCCGGTTGCAAGTCTATAGCCTACGCAGACGACATAGCCTAGTCGTAACAGGCAAGGCATTTCTTCAAAGCATTAGAGACATAGTGGAAGCCTCTTTATCTAAGATAAGAATCGTGGACGGGAAGAGCGGGAGTATTTGTTAACCGCTACTAGACGGAGCACGTACTGCTCACAAAAAGGTACAGAATACCTCCTTTAATCCCACCAATGTTGAAACCGAGGAACTAAGTTTTACTTGTCGGGCCAAATACTAAGGCGTCATATTAGACAGTACGCTATGCTGCAAGCCAAATATTCAGGACCGTATTAGGAAGGCGGGTGGGTCGTCGTGGCAGATAACCTTCACCCTCGCATCGAGTTGGCTGTTGTAAAACAGTCTCTTTGTTAGAGCAAAAGCGCCTCGGGCTCTGGCCAGAGCAGCATCTACATGTTGTGCCCATGGATTCCCTAAATCTGAACATTACTATGTGGCGTATGTAACTATCACCTTCACAAAATGGGGCACAGGCGTTCAGTCTTTAGACACAATAGACCCCTCAAAGGAAACCATGAACACGTACCCGTCGAACGCAGATAGGAAATAAGGAAACAGAATCACCTTAACTGGAACAGATTACCTGAGCCCTATTATTATTACAAGTCCCTACTGACTTCTATCTATCTACAGGATGACCAGAGAATAACTGCATCGAAATACATTCAAACAGAACATCAAAGGTGTGCGATATAAAATCGAGTCTGGCCTTATTTTTCCAGACACATTCGTGCCGTTGTGTATGGAATACTTTCAAATAAACGCCTTGGCTTCACTGGACACCATTCAAGCGGTCGGTCGAAATTTTGATCAAATTTAATTTGCGGACTTACAAAATAGGTTGTATAACAGTGTCAAATGGTTGGATTGTATCCACTTGAGGTAGTCGCAGAGTAAATAATAGTGTGGTGTGGAGTTACATGATCGCTTTGGCCATTGATGAGATGACCCAATCGCCAAAAATTTTTCTTTGCAACTTCGTCGCGTTGGGTCGTTTATAGACCGTCTTGTTGGAACCACAACTTGGATATATCATTGCTGTCCAGCTCTGGACTCTGTAGCGCCACCCATATTATATTATTATTAGGAAGGCGGGGGTAGCTATTTGTACTTTCAGGAGGATCCTCGCCACCAAATGGGGGCTGGAGCCGAATGACTGAGTGTACATGATGAATGAGTATACGGCAGCCGTCAAGCTAACTCTAACATATGGTATCCTTGTTTGGTGGCCAGCACTGCAAAATATAGTCCAATCTTAAAAAGATAAGCAATTTACAAGAATCTGCGTGCATTTGCATTACGGGAGCACTTTAGTCAACACCTTCAGCCGCCATGGAAGCAATGCTACAGCTACTTCGCATGGTCATTTACGGGAATCTGACGGCTATCAAGGCAGTGATTAGACTGAGAGAAGGGAACATTCGGAGCAAAATGCACAGTTTAAGTCACATGGAAATAATAAAGAAGGCGAACATCGCAAGGCACACGGATTATATTGCGCCCGTCGTCGACTTCAAGTTTCAAACAGAGAAGACTGGGCATTAGACGTAGTCGAAGAAGCTACCTATCTGAAAGTACACACACACCGATCCAAAATGGAAGAAGGCACCGGACTGGGAGCATTCGCGTGTTCGCAGGAAATATCCTTCTCCCTGGCCCGTCGATTGCCTAACCACTGAAGTATATCCCAGGCAGAAGTAATAGCTGTACAAGAGGCTGCCCGCTTACTGCCAATGAACCCGATAGACGAACTATCTGTATACATAGACAGTCAAGGTTCTGGATACACCCTCAATTCAATCAAAGATGGTAAAACTTGCATGCAACCTTACCTTAGCGGGGTCCCCACGCATTATTCCAAGCAACTAAAGAGCCAACTAGTTAGTAAACAGGGGTGTGTTTGCCACTGGCAAGTAATCAGGACACCCCATACCCCTCTCTACAATAATAAACACTTTGTTACTTACAGATGCCACCAACGCCGCCAATCGGAGGAGGATGGAATTATATGCTTGCAGAACTTCAAGGCTACTGTGGCCTAAGTCCAAAAACAAGCACACTTCTAAAATTAATTAGAAAGAAAATAAGTATTATATTTGGCATTATTTCTGGTCATTGCTTATATTCGACAAACAGGCTAGAGGAATGGGAACCTCCTACAATGACTTCTGCAGGAGCTGTAGAGACGAAGAGGAAGAAGAAACTACGCTTCATTACCTCAGAACCTGCCCAGCACTTGCAAGGACAGGGGCAGCTATTCATTCAATAGCCTAGAAGAAATGTTAGACATTAAAATTGTCAAAATTGCTAAAAAATACTATTTCACTGTAACCCAGCAAAGGAGTGTAACATGCAGGATTCAGTGACGTTTATTCGAAGGTGCACAGGTGTTCACTGCACAGCCTACCAAAATATATTTTGCAACTACAAAGCCATCAGTCAAAGGTGTTCTCGTAACTTTAGCGCACCAAATACACGTACAAAGTTAAAAAGCAAGAAATTCCTCCAACCTGCATATCTGACAAATAATGTATAGCATTTGGTGTTCGTCTTTATCATGCGCACATTCAATCATACTCCTTTGCTTCGTTCGAATGACAAGTGAAATCATTCTCAATCAAAACAAAAGCATTTGGCTGTTCTCTCAACATCAGCGCACCGAAGAAAAGCAAATCCACATATCAAAAGAATTCAGGCAGGAAGAGAAGGCAATACAAAGACCACTCAAATCTGTATCATTAGGTGTTCAACAACATTCAGCGCACCGTCGTTCATTCCACTCTCGGTTGTGTGTAGAAGCATAGACAAATTAAAGATAAAGATTTCTGCCATACCACCACTCATCGATTCCTCCACCCTGTTGCTCAAAGGCGCGATGGCACAGCAATGAATATAATGAAATTTGTCGCATAAAGAAATTATGCATTATGGAAGCGACGCACATTCTTCCTGTCGTACGACAGGCTTTTCTGATAATTATTCTTATTGGAAGAACCACGGCACGTCACTGTCCAGTCTATACCACAAGCATACCAGTAGGTATTTCCAGGTGCTTAGTTAGTACCCTAAAGAGGAAGCGGGGCGTAAGCTGACGAATAGTGATATCACAATGGATCCAATCAGGATCTAAGTGGACCAAAACTCCTTTAGTTGTGGCAATCACTGTAACCCAACCTAGCTTAACCTTCTGTGGGACACCCGAGTCTGGCTAGGCACATTTAATTTTTAAGGATTACTTACTGCTATTTCTCATAAAGCTATCGATTTGAAATTGCAGGTAGCTTCCTAAGATTGTATTTTCTACCAATTTATGGGAAAAGCAAGCTTCCTAAGATTGTATTCTCTACCAATTTATGGGAAACACCATTCTAATAAAGTCCTAGAAGACCGCAAACAAATGAAATGAAAAAGAGAAATCTTCGGACGGACACATGGTGTCTGGCTGGACCATAATCCACTTATTTTTAACACAATTAGTCTCATATTACTTTCGTTATCATAAGCGAAACAAATCGGCATGTAAGAGATGCAGCAAAATACCAAAACCAGACCAAGACTGTGGAACAATTTGCCGAACACTGAATGCATTTATTGGAATACTCTCGTCCGCTGGGGCATCACACAATAAATATCGTCAGCGTTGTAAGAAATTCGTAAAGCATACCTGCATCTTATAAGAATTGGCGTCTAAGTGGCAAATAGACAGGGGTCTGGCCAGGCACCATGTGTCCTTTGGAAGGTTTTAAAATAAGTGTCCGACGGAGGGTTAAAGGCGTTCAGTGACCTTGAGAAGGATAGGTTTCACCTCAGGAGCTGCCTACGTGGACGATGGGCCCATCCTCCTGACATGAACATTTCCTCACAAGCTCAGTAATGAACTAATGCCAATTAACAACTGGACACAAGCTCGAGAACTGAACGTGAACGACTGAACCTGAATAAGGCGCAGTTTAACTGCCCAAATATGAATGGAGACACACCTGAACTCTCAAAGACAGCAAAGTGTGCAGGTGTCATACATGACTGCAAACTCATCTGGAAGGAGCATATAAAGAAGGCGTATAGCGTAAGGCTCCCTAGGCCGGTGAAAAGCTTTCACTATCCTCACGATCTATCTGTAGCAGCAGTGCAGCCCCATCGGCTCTGAGGCGTGGAGTGGCCGGATTCTGGAATTAAAAACCATACGGGCACGCTTCCGAACACAAAGGATGGACGGCAGCACATTTCAACAATCAGACGAAAAGGAAAACACATCGTCAACATACACTCAACAGAGGAGTTAGTCTCTCAGAAGCCAGCTCGAACCAGGAACACGAAACCAACCTTTCCTTGCCCCGCACAAAGCCTCCACCATCCCGAAAGAAAAGCACCCAAATATGCAGTTGATGTCTGTTTTATTTAATTTTTATTTAATACTGATCGCGGTGTGTGTCTACAAGTCGTCAATAGTGCAGAGCGGCAGAGACTTGTCCTTGCACTTCGAGTCGGGCACCTTGGTGAACGGCCTGTCAGGGAACAAGCAGTTGTACTTCGCCATCTGGCACTCACTGGGGAAGCTGTTGAAGCAGACGCCATTGCTGGCGCATGCAGTTAGGTCCAAGTCCGTGCACCTATAGTCGCACTTCCGTGGTGGCGTCGGACGAGCCCCAAAGGCAGCGGCAAACAGGACTGAAATGGGCCAACTCTTCACTCGTGGGTTCTTGAGCGTTCGCTTCAAGGACTACTTACCGGAAAAGACCAGGAGAACGGTGGTGAACTTCATGTTTCCAAATGTCTTCGAGGACTGCTTGGCTGAAGGGCAGAGCTTGTGGTACTTGTCCAGGTGAGCGCGCAGAGTCTGCTTTTATACGAAGCACGCGGCAAGGAGAAATGACGATGATCATTTTGTGGGTTATTTTTGGCACGCCTTCGAAAGCAGAGATATTCTCCTCGTCGTTATTACCGACCGCGACGCACGGAAGGGATAATTTAATGGAGTGACGTTGGTTGGGATGCCTTCGAGTCTGAGGGTGATTCTGGAATGACTTACGATGACAAACGAAGTGACACGGTACCGCTTGATGTGCTGTGTCGTAAAAGCTTTTAGACTCGAGTGGTGGCTTCCGAAATATGTCGGTAAGGATGTTAACGGGGCCGTTGACGTTTGAACGGACTCGGTGTCTGTCGAGTTCGATCAGATTGATGTCTTCGAGGAACTCAAGTTTATGATCTCTCCTTGTCACATCGTTTGACACTTCGGATGAGTTATGACAGCCAGGGCGACTGGTGCCTCTGTTGCCATGGTCTGGATCTTGACATTGAGTTCCTTAAAATGTCACTCATTTTGACAGTCAATCAAAGTGGGAGCACATGAGCTGTGTTGATGAAGGGAGTAGGGGTGGATAAATGACTTCCCAGGACTCCAAGAACAACATCATCACCATTCGTAGAACCGATTGCTTGGTGCGGCACTGCCCACCACCCGACTTCCACATTCCGGAGCAGAAGCGAATGAGTCTCTCTTGAGTGCATGCACCGCTTCCTGTCCTCCTTCGATTTATGTGCTTCCTCTTAATTGCATCTCCAGATAACCGTAAAGTATGATCACTCATCTCCTCGCGGCTTGATAACGGAGAGTTATTATCCATTCACTTGTGCCTCAGTGTCTGAATTCGTATAAAAATGATCTCCCTTGGGACGTCTCATCATTCTCATCCCGTTCGTCCTGTCGTGCTCCACTGACACAACAATCACTCGCAACCCAAGTCAACATGAAGTTATTCGCTGTTCTCGTTTTTGTTGGTAAGACAACGCCTATCGTAGTTTCACTTTTCAAGTTTAACTCATTTTTTCCCATTCATCCAGGTATCGTCGCAGCCGCTCTAGGAGGTCCATACCAGAAATGTCAATACCATTGCACCGAATTGGACGTGACTGCGTGTGGCCACAACGGCATTTGCTACAACAACTTCCAAAGCTTGTGCAAGATGGAGGAGTACAACTGCAAGTTCCCTGAGCAGCCCTTCGCGCAGACCGACGATTGGAAGTGTGCGGATATTTCTTTCCCACAGTGTGAAAACGAATAAAGACGGATTTGGAATTGAATGAGTGTCTGACTTTCAGTTTGTTCAATTATTTGAAGTTTCAGCTTTAAGGATCGGCAAGGAGTTGGAGAATTGGAGTGGAATGTGGGGCTTGTCTGTCTTTCCTGCACATAGTGAGGGCAGATCTGACACTCAATGGAGTGGGAATTCATTCTTCTTCTTCTTATTCGTCTACTGTACTATTCCCATCCGACGTGGACTCAGCCTCTCCAGCTGGCATGATCCGTAGCCAGCTGAACAGTTGAGGTCCTTCTTCTGTGTAAGCCATCGGTTTCGGTGGCGCCCTCTTTTACGTTGTTCCACTGGTTTGGAGTCTGAAATTCTTTGAACTGAATTAGTGTTGTCCATTCGAACTACGTGGCTTATCCACCTTAGGCATTGGATCCGAGCAGGGCTTATCTCGTGATTGAATCTCCTCCAAATACCAGTAATGCAAGCTTTTCTCTCTAAAATACCACGAAGTTATTAACCTCTTCTTGTGTCACTGGTGTTGCTAAGTTCAGGGGTTGAAACTGTAATCCCTGGACATATTCCGGGCGATAACTCGGCGATAACTTGATGAATATTCAGAGCGGATTGTGTGCATAAACACACTCAATCGGACACCATCCACATCCTTTGACAATGTCATGTTCAACTCAAATAGATGCCTTAATTTACGGGTGCCTCTCTGGTTTAGACACCAGGCGATTACCGAGGAATTGCAAGGCCATGAACTCGATAGATGTAGTATAGCTTCTTCTCGAGCTCCATACAATGTTTTCCAATTATCTTCAGTTTGGAAAAGTGGACTTAGTTCCCATAAAAGATGGGAATTTAATGCCAAAAAATTGCGTACTTTAAATCCTTCCCTTAAAAACAACGAATGATATAAACCCAATTTTGAAATTTATTCTGTCAGAAAGTTTGGAATTAAGTATTACAGAGATAGCCGACTACACAGCTGATTGCCTCCTAGTCCATCGATGAATTTGAGTGCCTTTTTTGACGGATATTCATGCATTTTTGACGGTTATTCACAAAATAACGTAAATGCCGTCCTCTGATTGGTCAATTTGGTTTAAGAAAACGTTATAAAAACACTTGCCAAAAAACTTAAGGGGCAAGAGAGGTAGAAGTCGGGCATCTCTGTAATACTTCATTTCTGATTTATAGTGTAAGGTGGGTGGTTACTTAGCTTTCCAACAGGATTTTTAACCCTTTTTCCGCAGGGTTTAACCACTCACGCGACTTCGTCGCTCCGCTAAGGATATGTCAACAACTGTCAGGCAGGCCCCTAGAGCTTGAGCTTAACTGTATTTGATCTGGGGTATTTAGCAGTACAACATTTTCCGTAGTCATTAAAAAAAAACAAAAACAGACAAAATTAACTTCAAATTGTACACAACGCAAATTTTTAATTTTTGTATTTATTGGGTTGTGTCTTATTTGACGTCACCGTTTCTAAAGTAAACAGGGCATTGGTGTCGTGAAAAATGAAAAATAAGGCCAATTTGACTTTATTCCGTTCTGCGGTTCCAAAAAGTGGCGGAGTAACGAATTCACCTCACCCAGGAGAATGTGTACTCGAGGGCATGCTGCGAACTCCCTGCGAGATTCTGTGCGTTGAAAGCTTCTAGTTATTCATGTTTTCCATACTTTTCCTATATTTACACTCACAGAACCTCGCACATACCCCAAATCATACAGTGATATGTAGGGAATTTTGAAAGTAGCACTTTTGTGCACCACTGTCGTAGATGTTCAACTCATATTGTGAGTCAGTTATTTAGCTGCAAATGAATTATGTATGTTCGATCTTCCAATCAGGTGAACGGCCTGAGAACTCTCCACTCATTTGTACATAACGCATAAGTGCATAAAAGATCTGCCAATTCAGCAGCAGCGCTCATTAAACGGATTACCACACACTCGTAGTGTTTTGTTGTTTTCATTTTCTACACATACGCCTACAGATATGTAGTTGCAAGAGGCAGCATGCCCTCCATACCTACTCCACCTTTTATGTTCGAAAGTTTTTTGGTTCCCATTTAATGGAGAGTAAGTCCCACTTGGCTATAGAGCTCCGAATTCATGGCGACTGGGTCAGAACTTCCTCATTTTCGAAGAACTATGAACCAGAGTGACATCCAAAACAAATTGCAAGACAACACGCCCAATTTTTGTGGATCCACTTGTCTTTTTAGCTTTACTTGTGGACTTCCGCATTCACTTGAACATTTAATGACAATTCTGCTGATTAACGTGCCCACCGGCTGGAATATCACCCTCAGCAATAAGCACTATTTTCCGCGAAAGCTGTTCATAAGAACGCTGATGGTCAAGCACACAACCGGCGTCGGTGTATATCCGACACCTTCCGTGGGTCGGTTGAAGACACTCTTTGAATGAAAAACATATGTCCCCCTGGAAATAGAAAATGATTACCTATCTTGTCCTTAGATCTCAATCTTAACGCAAGTATAACCAAACTTCCAAACCTCTGGCTTGAATGGCTCAAGTCTGTCCTCAAGCTCAAGTCAATTCTATTTGAATGGTTGAAGTTGAACAACTTCACAAAATGCCTCCTCGTCAAAGGACCACGCAATAAATCAAAACCCATTAAATTCAGACTTGTTCACTCATTTATTTCTATTTCACATTCCAGGCACAGTTCAGTCTAGTGGAAGTCACTCCTGGTGCACAGCGGTTGGAAGCTCTCCTTGCACTTGTATCCGTTCACCTGCTGGAACTGATACTTCGGGTTCAGGCAGTTGTAGATCTGCATCTCGCACAAGCTGGAGAAGTGGTCGAAGCAAATTCCATTCGAGGCGCACACATCGGCGTCGGTCTTCTGGCAAATGTAGTTGCAGCGTCCGTGGTCACTCGGGATCGGAGCCACTCCGGCAAGAGCAACCGCAAGGAGTCCTACACAAAAGAAGACAAAAATTGAATAAATCTAGTTTTCTCTCCCAGACTACAGTCGGTCTAGGAATTTCAGCTCACCAGCAAAGACAACAGCGAAGAACTTCATGATGATTGAGAGGAGGTAGCTGGTGTTGTTGAGACAGAACGGAGAACTGAAGGCGATGTGTGAAGGTCTCCCCAAGCGATCTCGCTTTTATACTGAACCAACGAAGAGCGAAAATGAGATGACAAAGTCGCGAAAGCGTGCAGTCTCCGTCGAGGACTATTTTTGGATCGACTTCTTTGGTTCACTTCCGCAATGCGGTTTGGGTGTATAAAAGGATACGTCGCAGTGAGAGACAGCATTCAGTGCTCAGTTCTTCCCTCCGACAACTTCACAGTTAAACTCGTGCTTACATCATGAAATTCATTGCAGTGGCTATCCTCATCGCAGGTAAGAGCGGCTCTGACAGTGGCTTGCGGAGGCTCTTATTCAAAGGTTTCTATTCTAGCCCTTGTTGCCATGGCTGTAGGTGGTGCAGCTCCCATTCCCAAGGATCTGGGAAGGTGCAACTACATCTGTGAGAAGAGCAGCACTCCGGTGTGTGCCACGAACGGCATCTGCTTGAATCGGTTCACCAGTCTCTGCGAGATGCAGACCTTCAACTGCTTGAACCAAAAGCAGCCCTTCGAGCAAGTGGACGATGACAGCTGCAACCAGAGCTGGGCTCCAATTTGCACAAAGAGTGATTTTCAATGAGGGTTACTGATTAACTTCAAGTGTGAATAAAATAATGTTAAACAATGTTGGCACTTTTGTTAAGATTCTCTACGAACGGTGTCTTATCACGAGACAGACGATTTTTCAGACCCATTGGCTGGATCTGCTCTCGAAGATTTGTCGGCGAGTAATGTTGTCTCAATGTTTCCCATAAGAGGATGTAAGATTCGTGTTTGACTAGGCTTGTCAGACGCTGTAAAGTGAGGAATCGAGGTCGGCAGCATACAAATTCCAGCACTTGAGTATTCGGGTGACTTCGTTTTCCTTTCCGACACTCTGGATGGGTTGCAACTTACGGTGACCAGCCTCAGCATTTACTGTAAATACTCGAATCTAAGCATGAACCTGAAGGTAATGGTGTTCAGAGGCGGTGCTGGTAGATATTCTCAGAACGAAAGATGGGCGTTGTTCGCGAGTGCAAATGCTTAGGAATTTTGGTGTCTGCGAAACTGAATATGAAGAAACATCTAGATCTGACGCTAAACGAGCAATCTCTTCGGTAGCTGGTCGCAAAAACTCTTTCGCCCAACTGCAGCTTCTGTTCTTTCATGTGGAGCAGATGTGTGGGGATACTGTTCTTCGGTATTTCTTAAAGCGAATATTCCGTCTACCAAGTGCCACACCGTTTGCCCAATCCACAAGAAAGGACACCCCTTCAACTGCGCCAACTTCCGAGGGATAAGTCTCCTAAACATCGCTTCTCTGCCTTTTTGTGTGAGCGCCTAGAACCATTCGTGAACAACTTGTTTGAGGCCAAGGAAGTCTAGCATCGACCAGATTTTCAAACTACGGCAGATCCTGGAAAAGACACATGAGATGCAGATCGACCCTCAGCATATGGTCGTCGTTTTCAAGGCCGCATATGACAGCGCGCATAGAGACGAGCTGTACTGCGCCATATCTAGTTTTGACATTCCTGCATTACTCGTCAGGATGTGCAGGATGACGACGGAGAATTCTCGCTGCTCCATCAAGCCCGGAAGTGAACTCACCGAGACCTTCAATGTCAAAAAAGGTTTCAGACAAGGCGACGCGCTTTCATTTGACTTCTTTAACATCATCCTGCAGACGAATGTGCAAGGCTAACGCCAACTCAAGAGGCACGATCTTCCAAAAGTCCGTACGACAGCTAGCATCTACGGACGACATTGACGTGATTGGTCGAACACAGCAAGCCGTCAATGACACGTTTGTTGGCATTGAAATGGAAACGGCCAAAATGGGCTTAGCGGCGAACGAAGGCTAAACGAAGTATATGCTGTCATCGAGAAAGGACGCACAACATCGACGACTCGGCCAGAGCGTCACCAGAGGCAGCTATAACTTCGATCTAGTGAAGGACTTCGTGTAGCTCGGCTCCGCGGTAAACAGTACGAACAACACCAGTACCGAGATAAAACGCAGAGTAACTCTTGCCAATGGCTGTTTCTTTGGACTCAAGAAGCAATTGAGTAGTAGAGCCCTCTCTCAAAGGACCAAGGTAACATTATATAACACCTTGATCATCCCTGTTCAGCTGTATGGCGCGGAGGCATGGACAATCTCAAAAGCGGATGAAGAAGCACTTGGTATTTTCGAGAGAAACGTTCTGCATTCAATCTTTGGTCCTGCGTTGATGGTAATTGGAGAAGAAGACTTAACCACGAACTATACGGGCTGAACAGCGACATGAGCCTAACCAGGCGTCTACGGATTCAACGCCTAAGATACCTACGCCATGTAAAGCGCATGGACAACACTGCTCGAGCCCCAAGAGTCTTCGACTTCCAACCAGTGAGAAAACGCAATAGAGGACGCCCATGGAACCGATGGCGGACCCAGGTGGAGAAGGACCTCAATCAACTTGGTGTGCGCAGTTGAAGACATCTGGCTAAAGAGCGTGCCATCTGGAGAGGTTTGTTGGACTGTAGCACCACCAGAAGTAGAAGATTGATGAATAACATCTTTATTACGTCAATTTAAAATGCAGCTGAGATCAGCATATTGTTGCACTTACAAGACAAAGAGGGCGGTTCCAGCCTTAAGGCGAACTAGGTCTCCCATTGGCCTTTGGGAGATTTTCTCTCACAGTTCAACAAACATGTGAACATCCCCTAAAAAGGTGTGCTTGATTTGGAGGATCCTAGTTTCATGGAGACAACCACGAAAAGTGTCACGTCAACACAACGTCAACGAATTCGAGTCTCGTCCGCTAAGAGCTCGAGAGCATAAAAACCGAGGTTTCGTGGTTGACAGGTTCCACGAATCTGTCCCTTTTTCCGTAAGCTGCCGCTACGTATAGTATTTATTTTTCTGACTTTTTATTCCTTAAAATCAACAATAGATTGAATATCTCAGAGCTCCGTCTATGGATTCATTTAATTTTTAAAAAATAAAGATTTTTTTGAAGAAAGTCCTAACTGCATTCTTTCCAACCAGTATCAGCGAAGAAAGATGACTTTTGTAACATCACCAAAGTCAAAAGAATGTTTTTAAAAACCGATCTACGGAAGCAAATTCGTTTTGTGCGTCTCGTCAACTCATCTGTACGCCTAAAGCCATTCGCCAACAACCTGGTCGGTTTATACCAGTGTGGCTTTAGGCCAGGAAATTCCATCATCGATCAAATATTCAAAAAAAACGGCAAATTTTGGAGGAAACCCAGGAGCAACAGACCGTTACCCACTACCGTTTTGATCGAATTTAAGGTCGCATTTATAGAGACGAGCTATACAGAGCAATGCCTTATTTTAGCATCCCTACCAAACTCATCCGTTTATGTAGGATGACAATGGAGAATGAACGCTGCTCCATCAAAGTCGGTAAAGACTTACATGCCCGAGACCTTTGATGTCAAAAGAGGGCCAGAGAGACCACGTTTATGCTCTCAACGAGAAAAGACCACCAACACCGACATCTCTGGAATACTCTAGCTTTCTAAAACTGTTAACCGCTTGTTGGAGCTAAAACTGTAGCTCAAGGGAAAAAATAATAAAATATTAATTCTATTGAACTCGGTCGTGCTAAAACCTGTTTTTTTTTGTTTATTTTGGATAGTATTTATTAAAAAAATTGGGTTGGAACAAACAGTTCTTAAAATGTCACTTTTTATACCAACTAGCATTTCAAAACTAAAAGAAAGGTTAACTTTAGATCTCTGTATCTCGCATATCCCTTGACATAGCTTGCCCAAATTTTGGGAAAACATAGACTAGGTGTAATAACGGAGTACATCTCCGTACTCCAAACTTATTTTTTGGTATTTTCATCGCTTTTCTTTCGAGTCACTGCCAAAGTGTAGAACAAGTTTCTCAAATTCCGCCATTCGGAGTTGGCATAAGAAAGTAGGTCCCATTCTCTCGTGGTAAACCATTAGCACACGCAACGCAAGTGGTTGCTGTAGAAGCTTGGCCTTGATGCAGGCCTGGCAGCCATCAAGGCGATTGGCATGATGTCCCCTTGGCAATCAGATGCCGGTCATCTCTCGAAGAGGTGACTGTTCAGTTGAAAATACGCCTGAGGGACGTGTCGGGCCGATGGAGACATTCCGGAGGAGGAACTCGACAAACGCGCCTCTACTCTGTGTGTATGGAGATCGATCTCACTGCCTAATGAACACCAGATTTGGTTAAAAGGTCTCAATTGTAAAAAAATACAATTAAGAATACAAAGTAACTACCCCTAAATAGACAGACCCCTAACCTTCATTACTGGGCACCGTTGGGAGTTCTGGGCATGCTAGTAGGCTAATGAATAACTTCTCCAAAAATTACATGGATGAGGAAGAAATTGAGAGTAACGCACATCTTCTGGGGCTCTGTCCGGGGCTGTAGGCACTCAGATGAAGAATGCTAGGAGTAGTACATGATCTAGAATTTCATTTTTGTCTCCTGATACATATAGTTTCCTTAGGTCTTCCCTGTATATGCAGTGTCCTGTAAGGCATCTTGTTAGGACACGGAGGTTGTTCTTTCTCACTTTGATACATGCTTCAAACCCTTTTCGGTTATATACCTATATTGGCCCAGGAGCTTCTTGGTCTGCTTGAGCGTTGTTCGATTACTTCTTGGGTTAGGAGGAGACTAACGAAAACTTAAGGAGTACCTGCTCGTATCTTAGTGGTCTATCTGAAGACTAACTCCATTAATTATAGCCAATTTGATTTCTTAATAAATTTTGTCCTTGTTTTAGGTTCACCTGACCTGTCCACCTGATTTGTGTCTGATTATTTGCCAGTGGCAGATCCACCCCTGCTCTAGCCAACTCCTTTGCTCTTCCGTTTCCTGGAATACCATTATGCCCAGGGACTCAGAAGAGTTTTACCCTGTTTCTCCAGCTCAACTCGTTAATCTTGTGTAGGCATTCCCATAAAAGCCCACAAGAAGAATTCTTTAAAAATATCAACTAAAGACTGTCCTCAATGCAGCTTGTCCTTGGTGATCTCTCCAAAGAGAAAAGAGTCAAGAAGAAACAAATCTATGACCATGTGCATGTGATGCCACTGAACAAGCTTAATACTTGCTTCAGCTTCTAAAAACACCGTTTCACTCATCCACCATGACGAACCGAAGTCTGTAGTCACTCATGAATTCAATTTCCGCATGTACATCCGAATCATTTCCCGACATCGTTGCGCCCTTCGAAAGCATTCTCATCTCATTAGCATAAGAATTCCATTAACAGTTACTTCATATAGCAGGAGTTTCCGCGAGCGAAATGACATCGAGAATATGAGACAAAAGAAGAATCACCAACCTGTTCCGAAAATAATGCACAATTTCGACTGCGAGCATTGCAAAATGTATTTTCGTTTTCGTCTGCGATTCTGCGAGTATAAAAACCAGTTTTCGTGGGCAGATCATCACAAATCACATTCAGTTCTCCCTTGCGACACACAAGTTCCAGCAAGGCATCCTCTCAAACATCATGAAATGCTTCGTTGTTGACACAGTAGTGTCCAGAAATATATTGTCCTTTATTCCCGCAAAATATTATTGGACTCGATTTCAAACTCATGTGGAAAGAAAATTGTTTCTGTAAAACTTGGGGTCTCAAACCACAGGTAGGTACTGGCTGTATATCTACCTTAACGTTCGACTCTCTGCAGTGAACAAGAATTATAGCCTCACACAGCTTACCAAACTACAAACAACAATGCAGACCATTGGCATAAGAGATTAGAACAACCCTGACGGTATGAGGCCATCCTCTTCCTCCCTCCTCTCGACTGCAGTACATTTGCGGTCTCCTCGGCCCTGAGGCTCAGAGAGGGGGGATTTAGGAAGGAGGGAACATACGGATACGCTGCCATACTAAAAAGTTGGAAAACAGCGCAGAACATAGGGCACACCGATTATCTTCCGCCAACCTTGGTTACGGAAAAGAGTTTCTTTCAACGATATCCGGACCAGGAACAATGGAAGAGATCGCCCTATTGAATTGAGTTGAAGAACTTGAGGTGTGTCACAGCGGACACTAGTACTGCGACCATAAAAATCTATTGTACCGCCTTCTCTTGATCTTGAAATTTGACAACTCCCCTAGATGGGACTTCTTGAAAGTCTTTACCTGTTTTTGACAAATTGTTTACCGTTTTGAATCTTTCTCTGGCAAGTCGTGGACAGTCGACTAGTATGTGATCCAGTTTCTTTAGCCTGGCCACAGTGCCAACAGATTTCGGTACAGGTGAGGCCCATTTTATGAAGGTGGTAATTGCATGCTCCGCGTCCAGTTAGTGCTCTACACAGCACTCTTAGGTCAGCTTTGTTAAGTTCTAGAGCTTCTTTGGCTCGTTGAGCATTGTAGTTTTGTTCCATGAACATTCTTGAGTGCTTAATCCTCTCCTGACTGTTTCAGAACTAATTCTGTTTTGTTTAATTGCCCATTTGTGTAAGTGGAGATTAATGTCCCTATTGTTGAATCCATAAAGGGGAGAGGGCCCAATAAAGAGTATCTGAACATCTGCCTTGGCTTGTGTATCAGCCCTTTCATTACCTTCATGACTCCCATGTCTTGGCACCGAAATCAGTTTTAATTTGTCGTATTCTGCCAGTGTATTTAGTATTTTGTGACATTCCCAGACAGCCTTAGAGTTGGATGTGTAGCTCTTTAGCGCCTTAAGAGTCGCTTGGCTATCTGCCAGCGGTTTGGGTTGTCTATTGCTAGTGCGGTGTGCCGCCTCCTTAAATGCTAACAGTTCAATTTGAAATATTTTTGTGTCCATGCAGAGGGGAATGTGCAAGCTATCTCGGTCCAATCACACCAGATATCGCCCTATACACTGATGGCTTAAAGACGACTGCCGGTACAGGAGCTGGGATCTTCTGTGACCTCTTCGAAAAATCCCTGGCACTAAGGGACGACTACAGCACCTTTCAAGGGGAAGTGACTGCGGTACACGAGGCGGCTCACGCGATGAAGACCAATGCGTTACCGGCGAATCGATCACTATCTTTTCTGATAGATTCTGACCCTCTCACCCGCTGGGTAACGCGGCATACTGGAATTCAAGTTAAAGAAATGGCGGACAGTCTCCCGAAGAAGAGATCAGAGCTGGGAGAGTCTCTGGTACGCGTACAGGCCACTCATCTCCACAAACAAAGAGCTAGTTGACGAGACCCTGGATAGTGCCAGTACTTACTGGCTCAGCCTTAATACTGCAGCCACAGCAAAGGCCCTAAGGCTGAAGCTGAAAAATAAGAGATCAACGTGACATTGATCGGATTTAGTCGCAAGGACGTACGTACGCTTAGTCGCAAGGACGTACGTACACAACGTGACATTGATCGGATTTAGTCGCAAGGACGTACGTACGCTATTAGGAGTCCTTACCGCACACTGTGCCAAGGGTACAAATGCGACCAGTTCGGAAACCTGCTCATTCGCCGTTGAGGGCGTCTTCGAGGTGCTGGTGCGAATCGCTCCAGAATTATTTTTGCTACAACAGGTAATACGCAAATGCCTCCCAATTGTCCCACAACATTGCTTGACGATACCTTCCTTCTTCCACTCGACAGGAAAGCCTTTAATTTCGCGGCCTCTCTCTATAAGTGGAATTAGTAGCTCAGCCGAAAGTGTTGAATCTCCTCAGCGGGGATGCCATCAGATCTACCGCCTCGCTGCCTTACAGTGCTTTGATGGCGAACATTTTGGGAGATGGTGCGAATTCAGGCATCGAACAACACAGTCTCATTTGGGTGCATTCTGCTGGCGAATGTGCGGTTCAGAACAGTGGCAAAATGCTCCGTCCACCTTCTGAGCTGATCCTCCTCCGAACTAAGCCCAGTATCGTCCCGACTTTTCACTGTGTGATTCCTTGAGCAGACTTTTGCAACCCAAACCAATTCGCTTCGATGCAAGGCGTACAAAAACCAAAACATTTACTAATTAAAGTGTGAATTTATTTATGAATAAATTGAATGCGAAACTCATGTGCTTACAATATCTAGCGAAAGGCCTGCTGCGCTTAACCCTAATTGAATTCTCTATTTTCCGTACAAAAAAAAAAACAACTAATTATTGATTTCCGAGTTCGATGCGTTGTCCGTTATCAGTGTCGGAATGATCAAGCCACATACAGTACTGAGGTGACGTTTCAAACGACTCTTTGTGGGAAATTGTTTATTGCAAGCCCTACACTGCAGCTCCTTGATTTTAAGGTGCGACTTCTGGTGCAGGAACATCCCGTTGTACGAGAAGAACTCCTTCGTACAATACTTGCACTTGTACTCTTTGGTAGTGTTGTGTGTCTGAATGTGAACGCGTAAAGCAGGCCGTTGCTTGAACTTTTGCGGACACAGGGAGCACTGGAATGGTCGTTCGCCGGTATGCGTGCGAATGTGATTCTTTAAGTCACGCAAAACCCAGTAATGCCGCGGACAGTATGAGCACTTGTACGCGCACTTGATGTGTTTCTTCAAATGGAGGCGAAGTTCTGCCTTCACTACGAACTTCAGCTGACAGACTGTGCACGCAAACGGTGGGTAGTCGCAGTGCTGTATCGAATAGTGATTGATTACGTCGCGATAATACTTGAATTCCTAAAAGAAAACATGAAATTACTTGCCGAACATTCTGGTTTATTATATGGCTTACCTTATTACAAGGTGGATCTGGGCAGCCGAAGGTGCCGTAAAATGCAGCGTCGTTACTGCGAGAAATGCCATCATCTTCCGGTTTGTTGGATTCCTCATCAATCTCATTGTCCATCGGAGCATTCGATGTATCGGCGTATTGGCCGGCGTCAGCAGGAGTCACTGTTCCGCTCTCTTCATCCACATCCGCGAATGTGTCCAAGCTTTCAGTGATGTCCTCTGGTTCGGCTTTGAACTCAGTGCTGTTCAACAATTGGTCCTGATCATGTTCACTAAGAGCTTCATTCACGACGACAAACTGCGAGTGATCAACGGGCTCTCGTTCTTCTTTCACTGTGACAGCTCCCTCGTTCACTTCTTCCTGTTTCACAACCACCGTGGCATCTGGCTCGTCCCGCTGTTCGAAACTTTCTTCCGCTGCTTCGCTGGAATTATTGGACTCTGTGTCAACCTGTTTAGGAAAAATAACCTCGTCGGGTACTATCTCCCCATTCAACACGTGGTCGTTGTAGTGCTTTAGAAAGTCTCTTAAGGAGCAAAACATTATTCCACATTTCTTGCAAGTTTGAGCTTGCCGCTTTTTGTACGACTTTAGATGGCATCGTAAGGATTTCGATGCAGTGAACGCTTTCGAGCAGAGTGGACACACATACGGCCGCACTTTGCTATGCGATCGAACGTGATTCTCTAAGTGCGCAGCCCGTGTAACTTTTTTCTTGCAGTACTTGCAGACCTTCTCATTCCCGTGCTGGGTGTGCACGTGGACCATGAAGTCGGGCTCAAGTTCGAAGACCTAAAATGCGGCGAATTTGTACCAGGTTTCAACACAAGGCGGCGGAACTCTTACCTGGTCACAAATTGAACATTGGAAATTTTTGATTTCAATCACGTCATCCTTGATGGTAACCACGGCTTGCCACGGTTCCTTCACCACCAGCGGCACCTTGACGTGGCCACAATTTCTCTGCTGGTGCAGCATCAACCTTGCTGCTGTCCTGAACATCCGCCCGCACGTTTGACAATGTTTTTCTATTTTCTGCACATGTGCCAATCGAATGTGGTCATGGAGCCCATTGCGAAAGGTATACTCTCGGAAACAAATTCCACAGCGATAGAGCTTCTTCTTGCCACTGGGTGTACACTGCTCGGGCTCTGCGTTGTCAATTTCTGCCTCGGCACCGTCGCCCTGCGGGAAGATACAACAAGAAACTATGAAATCACACCTCAAGTTGAGGGAAGGATGAACTCCCTACCGTGTTGGAAGTTTCGTTCACGAATGTTACTTGGAATCGATCGAATTTTATGGAATCCGCTTGATTATCGACTTTGCCCACTATCACTGAAGACGATTGCACTTCTGGCACATCAATTTCTATGTTCACCAAGAACCCTTTAAGTACCTCATCGACTTGCTGGCTCTTCATTCGAAACATATAGATCATCTTAACGGATTGCAAGCACTCATCGCAGATTTGATTGGGCAAACAATCGTGTGTTTCAATCTGTAATGGACGAGAGCTCTCGCAAGTCAAGTATATACATATATGCGGATTTCAAACTCGTACCTTCACTCCCGTGGATGCTTCTAGGATTTCCCTAATTGTAATTAAGGACAGAGTGGTATCGTTGCCCGGGAGTAAGTAGTTCTCCAAATCGTTTCCTGCGGTTTCACAGAGACAGGTACGACACACTTTCTTGAACTCCTCCGTAGCATGGCTGATTCGCTCGAAAATTGTTCCATTGCATTCCAGCAGAGATTCGAGACGCTTAACATTGGCCAGCACGTTGTCCATTTTTCAATTTTAATCTACAATTCATTTATAAATGTTACTCCAATCGATCTGTTTCTCCACTTGGATAGTTTTCCCAGGAATCCACAACATCAAAACAATTAATTTTTCTTCAGTCGATTGAAAAAATGTTGACAGCTTCTGTATGCCAAGATGGAGTGAGATGTGCTTAGAAGGAGAAAGAGACGGCAGAACGGAAAATGGGAGTGAAAGAAGTGCGTTCAGGCGTGTAAATGTTGTACTCAAAGGGAAATTCGAATTGGTGTGGTGAAAATCGGGAATGTTGGAGTTCGAATTGGAATCGCAAATGAACTTGGGGTGGAATTTTCGAGTTTGTGTGGGGCTTTGGACGTTGACGACGGTTGGTCGAAATGGATAACCAAAATCAATTAAAGCAGTCTCTAAGAATAACATTTAAATCGTAGCATTTGTATGGGTGTGGAACATGCGCTCTTTCACGATGTTTGCTAGTGGAGGCCACAAAGAGGAACTTTATGAAGTACAGTGGACTTAACGAGCAATTACTTATCAGTTTATGGGGAAGTTACACATAGTCAACCTTCATGCGGGCGTACTCTCGATGCAGTCCGAAGAATCAGTAACGAAGAACATCCCTCGAGAATTTATTTCTCATGCGGAGAGCCGAACCGGTGTGTCGGATTGATGTGTTACTTAATAGGTCCAGAGAATGGCTGTATGCCTAATTGGTATACATAGCTGAGTTAATAAATGAATTATCCTCAGTTTAGTTACAAACTTTGGAACTATTCATAGCCAATCCTCCACAGATGGTTTCGGATCATAAGAGATTTTCGACCGTTTTTCCACATCATCTCCCGACTGCCAAACCGGCCGTGTTAGGCCTACCGATGACTTCTGCGCACGTTTTGTGATGTGCTCTTACGTATATTAATCGAATCCGAGACTTTGGACTGCGTAGCGCGAGGTCGAAATTTTTTCATAAAATTTTTCCTATGCCTTGAGGTCGATTTTCGACCGTTTTTCCACATTATCTCCCGACTGCCAAACCGGCCGTGTTAGGCCTACCGATGACTTCTGCGCACGTTTTGTGATGTGCTCTTACGTATATTAATCGAATCCGAGACTTTGGACTGCGTAGCGCGAGGTCGAAATTTTTTCATAAAATTTTTCCTATGCCTTGAGGTCGATTTTCGACCGTTTTTCCACATCATCTCCCGACTGCCAAACCGGCCGTGTTAGGCCTACCGATGACTTCTGCGCACGTTTTGTGATGTGCTCTTACGTATATTAATCGAATCCGAGACCTTGGACTGCGTAGCGCGAGGTCGAAATTTTTTCATAAAATTTTTCCTATGCCTCGAGGTCGATTTTCGGCCGTTTTTCCACATCATCTCCCGACTGCCAAACCGGCCGTGTTAGGCCTACCGATGACTTCTGCCCACGTTTTGTGATGTGCTCTTACGTATATTAATCGAATCCGAGACCTTGGACTGCGTAGCCCGAGGTCGAAATTTTTTCATAAAATTTTTCCTATGCCTCGAAGTCGATTTTCGGCCGTTTTTTCTCATCATCTCCCGACTGCCAAACCGGCCGTGTTAGGCCTACCGATGACTTCTGCGCACGTTTTGTGATGTGCTCTTACGTATATTAATCGAATCCGAGACTTTGGACTGCGTAGCGCGAGGTCGAAATTTTTTCATAAAATTTTTCCTATGCCTTGAGGTCGATTTTCGACCGTTTTTCCACATTATCTCCCGACTGCCAAACCGGCCGTGTTAGGCCTACCGATGACTTCTGCGCACGTTTTGTGATGTGCTCTTACGTATATTAATCGAATCCGAGACTTTGGACTGCGTAGCCCGAGGTCGAAATTTTTTCATAAAATTTTTCCTATGCCTCGAAGTCGATTTTCGGCCGTTTTTTCTCATCATCTCCCGACTGCCAAACCGGCCGTGTTAGGCCTACCGATGACTTCTGCGCACGTTTTATGATGTGCTCTTACGTATATTAATCGAATCCGAGACCTTGGACTGCGTAGCGCGAGGTCGAAATTTTTTCATAAAATTTTTCCTATGCCTCGAGGTCGATTTTCGGCCGTTTTTCCACATCATCTCCCGACTGCCAAACCGGCCGTGTTAGGCCTACCGATGACTTCTGCCCACGTTTTGTGATGTGCTCTTACGTATATTAATCGAATCCGAGACCTTGGACTGCGTAGCCCGAGGTCGAAATTTTTTCATAAAATTTTTCCTATGCCTCGAAGTCGATTTTCGGCCGTTTTTTCTCATCATCTCCCGACTGCCAAACCGGCCGTGTTAGGCCTACCGATGACTTCTGCGCACGTTTTGTGATGTGCTCTTACGTATATTAATCGAATCCGAGACTTTGGACTGCGTAGCGCGAGGTCGAAATTTTTTCATAAAATTTTTCCTATGCCTTGAGGTCGATTTTCGACCGTTTTTCCACATCATCTCCCGACTGCCAAACCGGCCGTGTTAGGCCTACCGATGACTTCTGCGCACGTTTTGTGATGTGCTCTTACGTATATTAATCGAATCCGAGACTTTGGACTGCGTAGCCCGAGGTCGAAATTTTTTCATAAAATTTTTCCTATGCCTCGAAGTCGATTTTCGGCCGTTTTTTCTCATCATCTCCCGACTGCCAAACCGGCCGTGTTAGGCCTACCGATGACTTCTGCGCACGTTTTATGATGTGCTCTTACGTATATTAATCGAATCCGAGACCTTGGACTGCGTAGCGCGAGGTCGAAATTTTTTCATAAAATTTTTCCTATGCCTCGAGGTCGATTTTCGGCCGTTTTTCCACATCATCTCCCGACTGCCAAACCGGCCGTGTTAGGCCTACCGATGACTTCTGCCCACGTTTTATGATGTGCTCTTACGTATATTAATCGAATCCGAGACCTTGGACTGCGTAGCCCGAGGTCGAAATTTTTTCATAAAATTTTTCCTATGCCTTGAGGAAGATGATGAACTTTTCAAAGATCAGACAGCCCCGGAACAGACATACAAAGGAGCTAGCGTCATATTGCAGGACAAATGTATCGCAAAGTCCTCTTATCTGGCGGAAAGTGTTATCTGCGATAGCTAGAAGATATTTGTCACCTCCCACAGCAAGTGTTCCTAGTGAACAATTGTTTTTGTGGTGCGGGACTTATTTGCGACCCGATATAGGGCACCTATGTTAAAGTTTAAGTATTATATCCCTATTACCAATGGCGACTCGAACGTTCGCCTGCTACCGATCGGTTGATGAAATATAGCAAGTCCACTACTCGGCTCGCGAGTTTCTCAATTCGCCTGAATTTTACTATTGCCACCATGACATGAAAAAATTACATATGTAATTGTAAAATGTGGGTCGCCGTGGCGTAGTGGGTTAGTGTGTCGACTCCTACGCAGAGGGTGCCAGGTTCGATACCTGAATTTGCCACCTTTCATATTTTACGGCTCCACCTCAGTAGTTCCTTTCTAGAAAAAAGCTTCTCAACTACGCCGTTCGGAGTCGGCATTAAACTGTAGGTCCCTTCCACGCGTGAGAGAACAATAGCACGCACAACACGAGTGGTTGCCGAGAAGCTAGGCCCTGGCCCTCTACGGGCTGTAGCGCCACCCATATTATATTATTATTATAAATTGTAAAATTACCAAATGAAATTTGTTTATTCATTCTCGTCTGGAATTTAACCGCATAAGATAATGTGTTTTAAATAAATAAATAAATAAAAATACGTAATTCATGTATCCTGGTTTTTTTTTCTACTTATTTCCTTTGTGACTTTATTTGCTTCGTTTACGAGTGTGTTTCAGTTTGTTGTTGCAAGTTCGCCTTGTGGTTAGTAATAATAATAATAATATGATGGCGCCACAGTCCGAGGGGGACCTGGGTTTAGCTTCTCAGCAACCGCTTATTTTGTGCGTGCTATTGTTCTTTCACGAGTGGAAGGGACCTTCAGTTTAATGCCGACTCCGAACGGCGAATTTGAGAAGCCTATTTTTAGACAGGAATACTCTTTGAGCATTGTCAGTGACTCGACAAATAAATAAAAATAAATAACCACCCACTCGCCTTGTGGTTATTTATTCAACTAGACCTCAAAAAAGGATATATTCTGTTAAAAATCTTACCTTATGCCATTCTTTTTCATCACATGCAGGTGGTTAAAGTTCGATCGCAAATGTGTCCCAGTGCTCATAAGGATTTGTTTTTTACGATCGAAATTAGCGATGTCCGGATTCAAGTCCTACTTTTTATTTTCTGCTATATCAATACAATTTGTTTACTTATTTGTTGTTTAATTTGTGTTTCTGGTACACTTCGTCCTTCAGTCACCAAATATTTCCATTCGCTTGATTCTGATATAAAAATCAATCACAAATTTCCGCTATCATTGGCCAACCGTTATATGATGATAGTTCGCATAGTTTCTTACATTTGAGACGAATGCGATCTGCGTGACTCGCGAATGGTAATACCAATTTTCACCATTTGGCGAATAGTTCGATCGACTCGCCATCGAAAAAATTACTAAATCTGCCTCTGCAACATCCCTGGACTAAATGAGTAAATTTATTCATTCTCTATGCACATGCACACTCCAGTTGAAAATAAACAAACACAAAGTTCAATCTTTTGTAAAATTTTATTAAATATCTTCTCATCTTGCCCTACTCGCTATCAACTAATATTAGCTTTTGCAGCTTGTCAACTGCAAACAAAACAACAATTCTCACACTTGGCCCAGAACAAATAAAAGACAATCTACTACGGGTACAAATGGGTTTTGTATTAAAATAAACATTTGCTTTTAAATTCGTAATAATACACATAACATTTTTTTTATTGCTCTTTCGTTTGATTTATTAATTAATGCGTGTAAATATTAAGTAAAATATATATTTAATTAAAACTGAATTTGTTAATCGATTTATATTGCTGTTCTTTGTTTGGTTCGGGACGACGATGGGGGGCTTAGGTGGATTGGGTGTATTGTTGGCACGAATTATAGCTTGATTTGCTTTTGATTTTGATGTGGAATGGGATGGGGATGAGAATGAAACGAAGGTGGGTGGCACTTTTCTGATTTGATCATGGTTATAGGCTTAAGATACAGTTGTTGGAAGTCAGTGGATGGATGTCATAGGTGGCTTCTGTGATGGTTTTCGATTAAGAGACTGTGGGATAAGGTAGCAGAGGACGTTCGAGTCTAACGTGGCACACACAAGTGAAAAAGGACCTCAATCAACTTGGCGAACGCAAATGGAAGGAGCTAGACAAAGTTCCCTCCCTCTAGCTAGCCCTGGTCCACCCTGGACTGTAGCGCCAAACAAAACATGAGGACAACAAGACGAAACAGGAGAAGCGTGTCGATAGGGCAACTGATCAACGTTTCTGTAAGCAGACAATCGTTCCTTGCCAATGAAAGGGAGTCTGAGGGATAAGTTTTCAGGGTGTTCTTGTATTTTCCATTGGAATGGATACCTACTCTGCGAGAGGCTTGATGTATCTCAGTTCAATGAGGCTTAGGCCAGTCTACAGAATGATAGCTTAAGCCACAATGAGTTCTCGTTCATTTCATTTGAAAGGTGTTGTACCTGCTAATGTTGTCTCACCAGTGGAGGTGGCTTTCAATTTTAAACGTCGATAAGTTTAATCTTAGCAGGGATATTCTCTTGGAACTGTCAGTGACTCACTAGATGGAGCTGTGAATTATGAAATTCGATCAGGCACCCAGCGCAGCAGTTATCTAATATGCTACAACCACCACTGACTTCGGACATAACCTCATGTGGAACGTATTTAAGCTCGAGTCGATAAAGGTTCGTAATATCGACACTTAAACGCCTATCGACTCTCAAAACGCCTTGAGAAGGTTTATTAAAACGACTTTCGTAATCGAGGTGAATATACACAAGCAAATTGAACATTTCCGATCATCTTCTTGTAAACGATACGCACAAACATCCACTTCCATTTCAGACAAGACTGAGACTAGGAATAAGAGAGCAAGGCCAGGATTAACCCCTTATCACAATTACGAAAAAGGGGAGTCCAACAAAGATACTGTTCGCTTCTCGTGAAGGAGATTTTGAGCTGGGAAGTTGTGAAATAGGTTCAGTCACAAGACAGAGACAATCTAAAGTAGAGGCTGACAATTCAAACAGTCATTGGACCGATGGTACCGAAGGCTTTAAAAAGTCCCGTCATATGATTTAAACGTAAATATGATGAATTTGACCAGGCAAACAGAAGCATTCAATGAGGCATTTGCAGTTCTTAACACAGACTTACAGCTAGGTATGCAGGTTATAGCGCCTGTAAAGACGTACGTAGATCTCAGAGTTATCAATTATGAGAGAGCCTTATTGAGAAATGATTGGTTGGACACTCAGGTAGCAAAGTTTGTCAAAACAAAAAAGTGTTGGATTCGAGAGATACAGCTTATGCAGGAGTTGTTTAGTAAAAATTTGAATACCGCTTCATAATCAGACAAAAGACATTCGTGTTGTGATTGCTTTGAAGGGGGCCAACACTTCGGCGTAGTCCTTAAGATGATTACCAAATTTGACAGCTGTTTTCGCACTTGTGAGTTGAAATACAAAGACACTTGACTTGAAATGAAAGCGTCAACAAAAACAGCATTTTTAGGCAGGGCCATTGTATTGCTTCATCATAGGTTAGGGTAGGTAGGCTGCTAGTGTCATTGTGATACCCACAGTCAGACAACTACCATTGATTGACTACTCTAGAGATAGGCAAATGGTGACTGAACGAGATTTGAAAACCAGATAAAAGCGTATTAACTTTGCTTTCACTGGGATTCGAACCGGGGACCCCGCTAACCAGGGCAGGCACTCAACCAACTGCGACATCCAGTCGCTTCCGTAATTTCGAAAATGCTCATCATACCCAGAAGCACGACTTCTACCTCTCTTTCCTCTTAAAATTTGTGACAACTGTTTTTTATAACGTGTTCATAAACCAAATTGACCAATCAGAGGACGGCATTTACGTTATTTCGTGAATAACCGTCAAAAATTCATGAATATCCGTCAAAAAGGAACTCAAATTCATCGATGGATCAGGGGGCAAACAGCTGTGAAGTTGGCTATCTCTGTAATACTTCATTTCTGATCGTACTCCAGTGTGTTTCAGACATTTTGCTGACCAGTTTGAATGCTCTCTGGGCGTTGTCAGTGACTCGAGAGAGGCGGGACAGTGAATTACGAGAGTTTTTCGTGTCAGGTAATGAACTTAGACACGTCTGTACAGTGTACACTGTGCATCCTAGCAAGGCTATCCAGCTTATCGCAGTGTCAGGGCATGAAGCTCCTCTATTTGAGGACCCAAGACTAGGAAGTAGTCAAAAAAAAACGAGGTCACTCAGATGTCTTGGCGAGGGTCTGTTGTATACAGGGAGTTTTCGAAAGTCCTTGAATTCCCCACATGTTCACATTCCATGGATCCATCTTCCCCGCCTGGACAAGGGTTTCAGCTGTTCACAACACCTCACACGGTTTCGCAGAGTTGCTGATTAGCTGTCTGACGTAATCACGGACACAGACGTTGGATATCTCCTCACTCTCCCATTGACTACCTTCACCACGCCACCACACTGTTTCCAAAGAAAACAAAAAAAAAGTGCCCACGATTGAGTGTGAGTTGAAAAACAAAAAAACCCACCTCCAACTAGACAGACTTGAACAAACAAAGACCGAGCAATCAGGTTAACAATTACCAAACAAAATATATCTCGTCTTAACTTAAACTCTCATAAATATACTATACAAATGTGTTATTGTTGTTGTTTGATTGCTTCTTATGTTAGACATTTATACGAAGTAACGATTGCGCGCGCTACGAAACAATACACTCATTATTTCATATGCATCCTTTGTGGAAACTCTCACAGTTCCACGCTTAACCTAAAACACTCTAAGTCTTAATCCAAAATACATTAGTTTCCTACAAATCTACGGTAAAAAACAGAGACAACAACAAAACTGAACAAACAAATGAACTGTATAAAATATTTATCATTAATAAGGCAATTCTTTTGAATTTGTTTTGATTTTTTGATTCTGATTGACTACGAGCTACGAGCGTATAAACAAACAAAAAAAAAGATTAACCAGCGTTCATGATGAGTCACAGAAGGCTTCTTTCTGCCTGCATCTGAGTGGTTGTGTATAACAATGTACAAAGGGGGGGTGGAGGATTGATCTGATCGTTCTCGTTTTTTTTTTATTCTTGTAAAATATTTAGTAACAAACAGGTTTTATTTTTTGCCTTTTTTTTTTGGATTTCGATTGTTTCTCTTTGCATTTGATGTGATTTTTTCAAGTCAATGATTTTACATAACATTTGAATAAAAAGTAAACTGACATGCAAGAGGGATGCGTTGCTTCTCTTTTTCTGTTCACATTGTGTGTTACTTTGTTTTTGTTTTATTTTGTTGCTTTTATTAAATCTAAGTTACTTATGGTTTAGTTGGTATATGTTTAGTGTATTTGTTTTGTATGTTTGTTTTCTGGTGTTTGTTTGTTTAATTTTGCGCACTCCGTTCGATGGGCTTCACTTCGAGCAGTTGGGGATAGTTCTCGACGATGTTCAGGAGGATGGTGTCGATGTAGTGCTTGAGACGAGTGTTCTCGTCCTCTTTCTCTTGGAAGGCCTGTTGGAGCTGAAATGAGAGAAGAATATTAGATGTTAGTTGTTGTCCGAGGGGCTGAGATAGTGAAGAATGAATTAATGGCTAAGAAATAGGCAGGGTTTAATGGTTTAACTTATAAAAAGCAACTGAAGCGGATTAGTTGAAGAAAATAGAGACTCTGGTGGAGGGGAGGAGTCTAAGAACGTCTACTTCAGTGGGTCCTAAGTGGCTCAAGGGAGAACCCACGACAGTCACTGCTGCCTACGTGGCTATGAATTGCAGGAAGGAATTCTAAGGCCGCAGCTACGACTTCGCACGCTTAAAAAGCGACTTAAATCGCTCGAGAAATGACAATGTGGATGATATTACAATACCAGTCAATGGAAAACTTGTACCCCAGGCTTTTCTGATCTAATGGAAGTCGCCTTGAGTGTCCTTAAGAGAGAAATCACCAAATTCCACAAAAATTTAGAGTTGCTCCACTTTTCGGACACAGCCGGTTATCTCATATCTCTGTGGTATCTTTTACAAAAGACCCACAATTTAAGCACGAAAATAGGCTTTACTGATGTAGTATACTTAGAAATATAATTCTGGGCACAGAGTTATTTTTTGTGCCAATTGCAACACTAAAAGTCAAGGTGTCACATTTAAAAACTGGTTCAGAAGACCGATTGTCCGGTATAAAGACCAAGTAATCGCGGATGCAAGACAGCTTGGTCTTAATGGCTGGAAGCAGCGTGCCCAGGACCGTCAGGAATGGAAAGCAGCTATCGCTCAGGCTCGGACCCTGCATGGGTCGTCAGCCTGATAAGTAAGTAAATAAGTGAGTCAGATTATTGAGCAGCAATGCGTGGCTAAGCTGACCTTACTGAATCATTGCAGACTCAGAGTTAGAAAAAAATCATCGATAATCTTATAGGACGCCTTATACACCAGTGGACCATGCCAATTCATGCAAAATAGGTTCAACTACGGACGATGAATGAAGATGGCAAGAAAATGTCCACCCACCCTCTATATAACTACCCGGCGTTAATCTCGGGAAGAAAACGAGTTCCCGAAGTTTAGTGGACGCCAGAAGAATCTGAGAATCCAGAAAACCTAGTCGGCTGTGGCAACACAATCGATCTTCGGTCTAAGTCATATATAGAGATTGGCCACGAACCTAGTTACCACAAAAATCCTTTTCAAATCTTTAAGAGTGGCGGGTCCTTTATTCAGAATCGTTTTTTTGAGTGATTGCGGATATCTGAAACTCATTGTCCATCATTTTTTTCCACATTATTTCCCGATGTTTTGTAAATGAAATCTTGTTGTCGTGGGGTAGTGGTTAAGTGCGCACTACGTACGAGTCCACCTCTAGTTGTACCACATTACAATCTTACCTCATTATCACTGCGAAGATGAACCATAAATCAATCATGAAGTAAGAAGCAATAGAAGTTACAAAACATTAGAACTGAGCGCCGCCTAGCGAGCTCTATTGTGTGGTAAATTATCTTCTGGGACCTCTCAATGTTAGAACGAAGAGACCAACCAACGTCAACGTCTGGGCCAGGGAGATGTCAAGAGAAGACAAAACTTCGTCTACCTTCGCCCAACAAAATCAGCAGTGATGTCAAACAAAAATATTTCTTGCTCACCACTGTTTGGTGGGGTTCAAGCCGCAATTGAGTTGAAACCAAGCTGCGATCAAAAAACAAAAAAGGAAAAAAATTTGTAGTTTCGGCGAGGATCAGTATCAAAAGCATTCGAAGAAGCTCTTAATCTTTTTGAGAAGATTCAAGACTTCCGAGGCATGCCGTGAATGCGATTCCAACAGGTAAGCGACCGCTTGACAGAGTGAGGACGAGGTGGTTGGACCAAGTTCAAAAACTCGCATGGTTTCGCTTCGGCATCCTGATGGCGGAGGATCGAGTACGCCTGGAGATATTTTGTGCGGGCATTGACCTAGCGAACCCTTCAATGGAACATGCGTGCCACGAAAGATGACGAAGTTTTGCGTGCGATCTTTTCCTGTTTTCGTTGACGGCTTGTAAAGCAGGCGATTCAACGGTGACTGGGGCGTGCAGAGCGCACCTCTACTTCGGCCCGAAGATTCTTCGACTCCAAGCCAATGGAATAACGCAGCAAAAGATGTCCGCTTTATCTGTGGCAAACAGAAGTGGAGAAGGATTTCAACACACGTGGTATGCGCAAATGAAAGAACCGAACCAAACCGTCGGTCGGGGTGGCTTGAGAGGCTTGTTAGTTAAGGCCCAGGTCAGCGCCGCAGAGTTTTTTGGGCTCATTTTAGATTGGTAATGAGTCAGATGATGTTTCAGAACCATTTGTGAGCATTATTGAGCTAATCTCGTATTTGATTACCTCACTCTTGAGGCAGATCTTGGCGAGATCGTTGGCTTGACAACTTTCTAGAATGTCAAAGTATAAAGATGTCTGGTCAAAACGGGAAATTGAAATACTTAACCACGTCATCGAGGCTACATTTAAGGAATGCCTGACAATCAATTCTTCAAATTCTTTATACGTTGCTTCTTTTAATGAGTCGACCTACGACTTCGACTTCAGTCACATTTTATTACATCATGGACAAAATTTCCGAAAACACTCAGATGTCAGTTAATCACAAATTGTTTGCCTGTGTATGGCAACGCGCATGACTGTCGTCCTTATCTCATATTACGTTTCATTTTTTTGCTTCTTGATTGACAGTCTGGCCTTTGTGCAGCTGCGATAATATTGGATTGAATTTTGAGTCGGAGAATTTTATCCAAATTGTTTACTGAAACCTCAATAGGTTACCACCCTATTAGCTGTTTGTTAACAAGGAATAATAGTGTTGAGCCCACCAGATGAGAGAGAGAAAATGAACACCGAAATGACCAAAATAAACCGAAGTTCACACAGTATGCTGGTTCAGTTTGACAACTTCTCACGGAAGGATGAACTCAAGGGGGTTTCAACTATATTATACCACGTTTCCACCGAGCCGAAACCACGAGGTTTGGATGAACTTTTACTGAAACCTGGTTTAGCTCTCAATTTTCGCTCTCAATCTATAAGTGCCACCCAAAATAAATGTCACTCGCTCTCAATTTTTAAATGGCCGCCATAAAAGCTGTCCCTGTCAAGAGAGATAGAAAGAGATAGAATTATAAAATTATCACCAAGGTTAGGTTGAGGTGGCTGACTGCCGCGCATACGGACATCAGACACACTTAAGCCAAGCGAATGCCCGTTATGTTACCACGCGGATCAAGGGTAGACCAATTTGTGCTTTTGATAAATCTAAGAAAAGGGCTGATTTTGAAGCTGCTCAGTTCAGCCAGCCCAGAAGTCTGAATCTACAGGATGAGAGAGCAATGCAGCTACTTAGCAAGTGTTCGATGATTTCTTCCTCATCCTCGTCCATGCAGCTTCTTCAGAAATCAATATAGGGAAGGCCTAGTCTAGAGAGAAGTGAAGTTCATACTGTAGGCGTGTTCAGCAACCTCTCACGGAATGTTGAACTCAAGGGGGTTTCAAATAAATTTCACCGAAAGCGCGAGGTTTCGAAAACGTATTGCGAAACTTCGGAGGTTTGGAGAAATTTGATGAAGCCTCGCGATTCCATTTGCACGAAAACAACTCTCAAACACCTTCTGAGCAGGTTGCTACTAATCTATTCTAAATCTCTCTGATTCTATTTAAATCCTTCCGTGGAAATGTGTGCTCTGCGTTTAAAAATATAAAGGCTGGTGTACCGCAAGCGAGTGTTCTTGGCCCTCTGCTATACCTACGCTATACCTATAATTTGCTGACGACACCGCCATTTTGGTCTGCAACAGCCAATACGGTTGCAGAGTCCAGAGCAAAATTACGACGTGCACTAGATCACGACTTCCGAGGCGGGCCTTGAATGCGATTCCATCAGGTAGGCGACCACTTGGCAGACCTCGGATGAGATCATTGGACCAAATCCATAAGCTCGCCTGGTTACGCTTGGGCATAACCCCTGATGAGTTAGAGTCGATGGCGGAGGATCGAGTTGCCTGGAGATCTCTCGTGCGTGGTTTACCCCAGCGACCTCTTTAGTGGATCATGCGGGTCAGAAGATGATGATGACTAGAGCAGATACACAAATGGATGAACTTCTGGCAAATTGTCGCTAATGAAGGCATACTAATTTTACTTATAGCCACGTTAATAACTTGGCAGTCTTCCTAAATCATGTCCAAATACCTTTTGACAATGAATCGAACTTCCTCGGGATAACTCTTGACCACGGTAAGAAGAAACGTGCAGAACTTGACATGAAATACAAAGATATGGACTGGCTTATTGGTAAACATTCCAGGCTAAGTATTGACAACGAATTGCTTGCATACAAGTAAATCCTAAAACATGTTTGGACGTATGGTGTACAACTTTAGGGTTGTACCAAAGCAAGCAATATGAACATTGTTAATGCACCGTGGTATATCAGAATCGACGATATCCACAGAGATCTTGGAATTTTACCAATTCAAGATGAAGTTATGAGCCTTTGCTTATAAACATGAGCGCCGCCTGGAAGAGCATACTTAAACTCTGCAGTTTACCCGAGCCTTGACGAAGGGTTGGATTAGGTTAGGTAGGGGGGCTGCTAGTGCATTCACCGGCACACTTAGACCATATTGCGATACCCATACTCAGACTACTGTCACTGATTGACCACTTCAGTGACTGTGCCGTTAATTTGAGCCAAACGGCCAATTGTGACTGGAGCAGATTTGAAAACCACCTAAAAGCGTATTAACTTTGCTTTCACTGGGATTCGAACCGGAGACCCCGCTAACTAGCAACAGGCACTCTACCAACAGCGCCATCCAGTCGTTGAGCCTGGAAGAAACTAATGTCTCGCGCCGACTTCAAGGAACTAACCCCCTTGATCTCGTGCGATAGTCTATACGCTGCGGTGTTGGCTATACAAGAGCAACAACTTGTCAAATAGTTGATTAAGTGCTTCACTTAGTTGTAGTCGTAATAAATGGAGGGAGGTGGTTTTAGTGAGTAAAAATCTGATGTGCGAACGTTCGCCATAGAGTCTTGTCGAAGATTTGCACCCACCCTCGAAAAAAAGGGTGGCAAAGGGCGAACCTTAGCAGGGACCAGATTGCGATTTCTTGACAATGTGTCACTCCACTCATTCGTATCGAACTTTGGATGCCAGCAGGATTCACGGACTGCAGATTATTGTTTAAAATAAATTTATTTATTTAAACAACACTTTTGTAATAAGAACAAGTTCGAGGTGGACCTGGACCTAGGAAGGGACGGATACCGACAGTCTCATGCTGACGAACATTTCGACAACACATTTCGCCCTTGACGCTGAATGAGCTTGGCTGCTTCCCATTTAACTGTAGACGAGGTGTCAATTCATTTCTATGACACTACACACATCTCACTCGGACTAGCCATCGGATTAAATAGAGGCTCTTAGTCGCTTATTCAATTAATTGATTCACTCACAAAGACTGTTCCCGATCACGACCAAAATGAGATCGAAAAGGATTAACAAGGCAAGCAACTGATCTCCTGCCTTGATGATCACTCATAAATGGTCGCAAATGTCTGCGACGAGGAATTGGAGAGAACTGGACGAGGCTGTGTGCATAAACGCCCATTCCTGCGTGAAGTTTGTACATTTTTGTCTGTACATGATAGGGAACGAAACACAATCATCACACGCAGGGAATTATTTTGATGAGTGATCATGGATTCCTCTCTTGAGAGTTGAGAGCATGTTCTTAAGGTCAGCTTGGTCGTCAGTCAACCCTTTTTTTTATTTTGATGAGTGATCGTGGATTTCTCTCTTGAGAGTTGAGAGCATGTTCTAAGGGTCAGCTTGGTCGTCAGTTAACCCTTTTGTTTAGTAGACCGAGGTAGGTCCATGGAACCTTCCAAAAGCCTGATTCAAAATTCCTTGGATACTCGTACTGAATGGCTAACCCTGAGCCGTTGCCCTGCCAAAGACAGCTTGTGTCTAGGAAAAGCAGGATTCGAGAACAGATCTTCAACCAGCAAGAGACAAGCAATCGACTCTAGGAGGATTCTTCCAAAACACGTGCCTTCAACCTCTTCTAAGCTTGCATCAGTTACCGAATCCACTTCACATTCTATATCGAGCGTCGTTCCACTTCAAAGGTGTCGCTCAGACAATGCATTTCCTCGATCTCGAGGTGGGGAGATGACTCAACTGTCAGTCCCAAGCAAGACGGTCTTCATAGACGTGCCCCCTCATGTGTAACTAGATACTTTTGTAAAACGATTATTAAATAAAAACGGGTATTGCAGTGCAATTAAATGTGAACCATAAACCCAAAAGATAAACCAAAACCAATGTTAATGGAAAACAAAAACAACAACAAGAGCAACAATGAAAAAAAAAAAAGAATAATAATCTGAATAAAATGCAATAAGCTTTGTTTCCAAGCAATTTGTGTGAGGTTAGGAGAGAGAAAAAGAGAGAGAGAGAGATAAAAGCATGTTAGATTGAAATGATGAAACACCTCCCAAGTCCCAATCATTACCTGGCTCAGTGATGCCAATGTGGCTGAGTCCACAGAGTCCTGGAAAATAAACAATATATGTAGAACGTGTGAAAGCCTTGATTTTTGTTTTTGATTGTGAATGTTTATGGATGTGAATGTGGTGTTGTGTGAATGTGAGGGGCATTGAAGGAGAAGGTTCATTGATTTGCATTTCACAACAGACCAAATGACTACAGCCCGCTGCCACAAATTTTCAAATTTCATTTACTCAACAGAGATACGTGAAGGACAATGTGAAGCATGCGTTCGATACATTGTTGGTTTGGTTATCTGAGGGATAGAATGCCCGTTTGGGACGTACCTGCGCTTGGGACATCTCCTCGAGTTCCTGTGCCAAACTGTTCAGAGTTCCGTTGAGCAGGTGTCGGCCTTCTTCCACGCCCCGAGTCAACACTGCCGCTTGGAGTTCTTCATTCTGTTCTTCAAGTGCTGCAAGGAAAAGGGAAATCAATGAATGATGAAACGTTCGAAGCCACAATTTCGAAACTCACTTTTATTTTTTTGTCGCAGATCGTCCAGCTCCTGGTGGAGCTCTTCCAGTCTTAATGCCTCGGGCGATGTGCTTGGCATTGCAGGTCCACTTTCCGAGCGTAGCCGCTCCAGTTCACGACTCAATTCGAGCATGAGATCCTCGGCGGCCTTCTTCTCCTGTTCGAACTTGCGCTCCTGCAATTTGGCATCGTTCAGATCCTGTTGCAGTGCCGCTATACTGTCACGAGCTAGTTCCAGCTTCTCTTCGGTGTTGTGAAGATCGCCGGCCTGTTTGTCGCATAGTACTCGTAGTCTTTGTGCTTCCTCCCGCAAGGCGTTCACCTCGATTTCGATGGTCCTTATTTTAATTTGGCAATTTTCATTTTGTAATGCGGCCTCCCGCTCGACACGAGCTAGAAGCTCACGATGACGTTTCTGTTCCTCGGCTAGCCGCTCGTCAGCACGGAGTTCCGACTGAAAAGAGGAAAAAAAAAACAAATTTTATTCGAATCTATGACTCCGGGGGGAAATTTCTCAACACAACTGTTGGACTGATGTCAGGGAAGTTGTTCAGCGAGAAGACCGAATGCACGGTCCATAGGAAGCGTTTCAGAGAAGCGAACATCGCGATGACAGTAATGGGCGGGCGGTCGGTGCTTTCAGGGAATGGCTCTTAATTCATTGATGATTTTCTGAGTGGCGAGTGAATGCTTGCGGAAGGGGGTGTGCCGAAATTGTGTCGAATTTGATCGAAATGGGAACGTTTTTGAGCGTAGAACTCGGAGGAGATTTGATTTTATTTGACTACTTAGATTTGCTGACTCAGTTGAGCACCTGCGTCTGTAGCTACCAGAAATGAATTATTACAGGGATGCCCGACATCTACCTCTCCTGTCCCTTAAAATTTTCGACAACTGTTTTTTACAACCAATCACCATCTCATTGACCAATCAGAGGACGGCATTAATGTTATTTCGTGAATAAACGTCAAAAATTCGTGAATATCTGTCAAAAAAGTACTCAAATTCGTCAATGGACTAGGGGGCAATCAGCTGTGAAGGCGGCCATCTCTGTAATTCTTCTGTCAAAGATCAAAAGATCATTCTGCTGAATAGTCTTGTCTGCGAAAAATGGTGAATAAGGGAAAACACATGTTCGAGCGAGAAGACACAGTCCAGAAGGACATATCGGTTGACTACACCGTCTTGGCCAATAAGAGGTTATGAATTCGAGTGCTCGGGGTAAATCGAACTCTGTTACGTAGAAATATATCGTATCGCATCGCAGCCAATGGCGCCCTAGTCCATCGACGAATTCGAGTACTTTTTTGACAGATGTTCATGAATTTTTGACGATTATTCACGAAATAACGTGAATGCCGTTCTCTGATTGGTCAATTTGTCAAACATTTTAAGAGGCAAGAGAGGTAGAAGTCGCTCATCTCGGTAATGCTTCATTTCTGGAAAAAAACAGAGAAGGTGAGCAGAGGGGTTGATTTAAGAAAACAAGGCCAGAATGGTTTACTGCTCCATTTGGTCGGTGTTGCTGTATGGAGTAGACACCTGGACGTTAAATAGAGCTCTGTTAAGAAGGATAGAAGCTTTCGAATTGTGGTTGTCCCGAAGAATGCTTGGTATTTCCTGGACAGACGGAATATTTAACGAGGAGTTGCTGCGACGGATAAGACGACAAACGAACTCTTAAACTTAGTTAAAAAGAAGGAAGTTAGAATACCTAGGACACGTCTTATAATATAATAATATGGGTGGCGCTACAGCCCGTAGAGGGTCAGGACCAAGCTTCTGCGGTAACCACTCGTGCTGTGTGCGCTGTTGTTCCTTCACGAGTGGAAGGGACCTACAGTTTTATGCCGACTCCGAACGGACAAGTTTGAGACAGTTATTAATCTTTGAGCATTGTCAGTGATTCGAAAGAGGTGGCGTCGTGAAAATTAATTTTGGGTGTTCCGGCGTTGGCCACGACCACCCATAGGACACGTCTCACGTAATGAAAAATACAAACTCCTCCAACTAACTCTGCCCAACTGTCGCCATGGGGGTGCTACTGGAGGTGACTCTGGCTACTGGAGGTGACAGAATGCGTAAAAAAAACAATCACGAGGATGGCAAAAGTAAGGATAGGTGCATTACATCGAGACAATTCGATGCACTAGTCAATAAACTGCCACTCTTGACCATTGGGAAGGATGACATGATTCGGAAATTCAATTTCTAAAAGGACCAAAAAGGAATGAATCCAATGAATCCGTAGTCCACAGACTGAGCAGCAATATGGTAAAATGGTATACAGATGGATCCTGAACTGATGAAGGAACAGGGACAGGAATATTTGGACCCCGGACAAAGTAGGCACCAGTATCCAGTATCTTTCAAGCAGAAGTCTATGCCATAGACAGATGCGTGCAAATCAAGCTTGACAGGAACTCTGCTAACTGCGACAAAGCAAGTGCCGCTATGCTGGCACTAGTCTCCTATACCATCAAATCCAAGATTGTGTGGGAATGCCTACAGAAGTTTAAGAGTGAAAGAGTTGAGCAGGAGAAACAGAGAAAAACTCTGATGGATACCTGGCCAAACAGGGATAGAACGCAATGAAATGGTCGACTCCCTCGCTAGGAAAGGAGCATCGGAACCTTTTATAGGCCTCGAAAAATTCTGCGCTGTAGGAGATCATGTCCTCAGAGAAGAGTTTAGGAAGAAGGAACCAGATACCTGGAACAACGCATGAAGCAGGCCAAGAAACGAAAGAGCTTGAAGGCATGTATCAAGATGAGCAAGAACAACGCCCTTGTCCTAACATGGCACTGCAGACTCAGGGAGCATCCAAGGAACTAGAAGTATCAGAAGAAGGTCTCTGTGGAGAATCTAATGGAATTCTAGAACATATACTGGGATCTTGTGAGGCCCACAAAAGACAAAGATATCTGGGCAAGCACTTATCCGAAGAAGAATTGAAGTCAGACTCAGATTCTGGAAACTGGAAACTGGCTCAGAAAGAAAACTGTATAATAAATCTCTTCCTCCTTCTTGCTGCAAGTGTCCATAACCCTGAATACAACTCTGAAAAGGACTGTATGTGAGGGGAACTCTTAAGAAAGCAAAGGTTTGAAAAGGGGGCAACTTAAGGCCTAGGTCGCGCTGCAAGTCAACAATAATAATGAACTAATTCTGCAATGAAAGATAGAGGGAATAAGAACGCTGGGGGGGCAAAGGCTGTCACGGCTATCAACTTTCCGCGACTGGCTCAATCTTTCCACCACGGAAACAATTAAAGGGTGTCACAAGGAGATACACACTACAAATTATGATTTCCAACCTCCGAACTGTAGGCGTTCGTAAAGGATCATGTTCAGTTTAACTCAAGCTCATAGCTGAATCTGCTTGTTGTGTTTGAGAATCCACTGTGGAGCTCGAACTGGGAGCTAACTAAATGCACGAGGATAATGGAAGAGGGTCGATCAGCAAAGTAGATCTGAAGCAATAGACAGATTCCCTAGAAAATGATGAATGATGAAGGAAGAAAGGAAAAGAAGTCGTCCAAATGCAAACCTCAAACTGTCGTCATACGCGATTAGAACCGAGTTTCGTTACAAAGACTCTAACCAGTTAATTCTAAACTAAAAATGGAATAAATCAATGCATAGACTATCCACAAAGGCTGGAAATTCCCACATGTTCCCATAAGCAATTAAGGGCACATTTCGAATCATGTAGCTGCTTTTCATTCGGTTCTGACATTAACCCAGGCTTAAGACAATAATGGCCGGTCCTTGTCAAGAGCTAACACTGACAAGCATTTTCCGCGATTTATTCTGACGGAAACAGAAGCATTCTCACGCCCTACACGGCTTTGGCTGCGGATAAAATGAAATCCCCGATGTTGCTTCGCCTTCCAAGTGGCTGTTGAGCGAACAATCTGAAGGCAAGCGAGCACACGCTGAGTCTTGACTGCGTGTGTGGGCACTATCCCACGTCAATGCAAAGCAGAATGGGTATGTATTTCAAATGCGCGAATGGCGCACTGTTCGCCTTTTTCGTTTGCAGCAAATCACTTCATTCCAACGCCCAGCGAGTGCCGATGACGACGGATGGATGATGTGTGTAATTTCATTGGCGCACGTCTTTAAATAGCCATCACCGCCGATAATCACGTCGCAGCTGATGTTTTAAAAATAAAAACCAAAGCCAAACAACCGAAAGCGGCTTTTAACGCGTCGCTCCCGTGACAGCAGCCAACAAAACAAAACAGAGAAAATACATATTTTCACCGAAAAATTAAACACCGAAGTCAACGAACGACATATTCCGTCTGTTTCGAACGAACAGCCACCATGCCAAGCAACGAGAAAAACGAAACGAAAAAAATGGTATACTCACATCTCTGTACTGCTCCTCGAGCATATGGTACCGAGCCTGTAATACCGCATACTCCGTCTTGGTACGCGTTGTTCTGTCCTCGGCGATGTTCTGTGTATCGGCCAAGTCGGTGACTTGTCGCTGCAACAATTCCAACTGCAAAGATACAAGCAAAGAGAAAAAAAAATCGTAAACAAATCAATCAACGGCAATTTGCTGGGGGGTAATTGTGACAACGAGAGAGTGAGACAGGCAAACAAAGGAGACTAACACAAGAACACTTCAATTGACGAATATCGTCCAGAAGATCCTCAACATCCATCGAACGTTTCAGATACATTTGCGAAGTCGATTCAGCCACCAGTACGCGAACCGACCGATCATCCGATGCACACGAGAAACGAGGAGATCGCACGAAACCAAATTCACATTCCACTGCTATGTACGGTCAGGCCCGCAGATCGTAGCTGAGGCACAGTCTGAGCCCGGAGCTTCGCATGTGTAGATGCGCCGATACCGCCTCCCGCACGTCGACTAATCGCCGCCACACTCGCACTCACATTCGCGGACTACAACAGCAACAGCAGTTCACACAATTCACATTCTAATCAGCGAGTGATTCATAACACATAACTCTTGCTCTTGCTTTGCTATCCGAACTTGGACGGACGAGTGGATGGATGGCTGACTGGATGGTTGGGTGGGTTGGCAGGGCTTTCCGCCTACCCGCGGTGGTGGGGGTGCACGAGCGATAATTTGAGGTCAGATGAACTTTTTCGGCGGCAGATACACTCGTCCGATTGTGTGCCCCTCGGCTGATTGCTTGCGTCGCGCGGCGGCCTTTCGCCGTTGTTCTCTCAATTTAACGGTCGAATCAATCGTTCGAACGAATGACGTAAGACGCTCTTCTTTGTCTGTTGCTCGCCGATGGCCTACTGGCGGTTCCGAGCACGTAGTACGTTGTGCCGCCGACGAAGCGACGGCCAGCTGAACATGTTCTATTTCCGCACCAGACTCGGCCCGACCGACCAGAGCGGGTGACACAGGCGGCGGGACGGGTTAATGTTGTGGGGCCCACATCAGAAGCAGGCGCGTGGTTTTCCGACGAAATTTTCCAGGGAACCCATGTGGACGACACATTAAGTGCCATCCCATGCTTCCGCCGTTGCCCCGCTGGGCCCAGGAGCCGGTTGCCCTTCTGAGAGCCGTCCGCCGCACTCTGGCTGCAGCTGCGGCGGTTAGTGTGTGTGTGTGTGTATAAATTTAGACCAGGAAAATGATTTTCTTTAGAGCACGGCGCGCGTTCGGGCGGTTTTGGCAACCATCGGGGACAGTGGGGCCTTAATGTGTGCGGTGAGCTCTCCCTCTCTCTCTCTCTCTCTTGCTCACTTTCACGCAACAGACGAAACACCAAAGGCCAAGTGAACCGAAAAACCAGCAGAAACGATTTTGTTTTGGGAACACTCTCGAGCGCGCTGGGAGCGAACACATGTTCAGGTTGTGGCCCATCAAGTTCCCGCTGTGGACGGTGTGGGATATTCTCGTCTCTTTTTGGGAGTTCCATGGTTCTGAAGAAATTTCTTGTTTTCTTTATTTTTTTTTTAGGAGACAGGTTCCCTTTAATGGATCGAGGCAGGCATTCATTCACCTTGTGGTGGTGGGGAAAGTTCATGTCATCACGGAACTACACTAAATTCTCGTCAAACCTAAACTTGTCGTGGTGGTGGGCAAAGGAGGCGTGCTCGCAGACACTGATGGGATGTCGGCGATGACAGAAACATTAGGAATTAATTGACGATTTGGTTTTAAATGCGAGAAATGAGAATGGGTGTGATTTGAGGGCGGGGTCGCGAGTGGAAGCTGTCTTTTCGAACAGGTTACGGGAAGTTTGACACATCTTCTTCGACAGAGTCTTTAAAAAAAGACATTATCTGCTCATAAAGCACATCATTCCACAGTCAATCGTCTTAGGAGCCAAACAATTTAGGAGCTTGTCGATGGAGAGGGTGTATGCGTCGTCGAATGTTTGGGTGGCCAGCGAGACTCCAGCACTGGACATGAGAGTCAACGACAGCCTGGATGAAAGGGGATGATTCCCAAGAAGCCAAAGGATGTGCCCTGTTAGCAAAGCTTCACAAGACCTCCTGCTGCTGTCGCAAGATGAGATGTCCTGAAGAAACATCCGTCAATTTGAGCAGTCAATCATATTCAGGAACCTTACTAGACAAGATCAACCATTTAGGCTAGGTAAGGTGAGTGGAGAGTCGCGTCTCACTTCGGTCGTCATGGACCCGTAGGTTAGGTTGGGTTGAGGTGGCGGACTGCCGCGCAGAAAGAACAGCAGACACACTAAGGCCAAGCGAAGGCCCATTGTGTTACCACGCGGCAGCAATTAGAGCTTTTGATAAAGCAGAGAAGATGGCTGATTCTGACGCTGCTCAGTTCAGCCAGGTTAACAAAGGAATGGGCCCCAGAAGTCTGAATCTGAATCTACGGGATGAGAGAGCACTGCAGCTGCACAGCAAGTGTTGGATGGGTTCTTCCTCATCCTCGTCCATCCAGCTTCGACAGAGACCATTATAGGGAAAGCCTGGTCTAGAGGCGCGAGTTCCGATGGCACAATGCCAATAAGAGATCTGAGTTTTGGTCTGCTTAATGTGATCAAGCTAAGCGAACGCTTGGAATCGATCATAAGCCGGAGTTGTTTGGTAATGAGGCACCCTGTGCCTGATATCCATCCGCGGTTTGTTTAAGCAAGCGTTTCAAGCCTTAGCAAATGTTGGAGGGTGTGGAGGGCGGCTCTCCACCCGGAAAGAGTACAGAGTTTGTGCCCTTTCTAGCGAGGTCGTCCGCTTCGAAATTTACTGGAATGTCACAGTGTTCCGGCACCCACACAAGTTGGATGTTAAAATACTTGGCCATCTCGTTAAGAGATAGGTGGCAATTAAGGGAGGTCTTGGAGTTAAAAGTGGCTCACGGACCCATTGTGACCCCTCACCTTCCTGGTACGCGCCGCGTCAGAATTGTGCACAAATAGAGGGAAGAAGGATTTTTCTTTCTTTTTGAACGTCTTAAGGGGACCCCCCCCCCACCCTAGGTCTTAAGGGGACCCCCCCAGGTCTTAAGGGACCCCCCCCCCCCCACCCCATTCACGGTTTCAAAAAATCGATTTTTTTTATTTAATTCGAACCCATAACTATTCAAAAATGTTTCTTTGAAATTTCAACTCAAAAAATCTTGAAGATATAGTCGATTTATAGTAGAATCGTAGGGAGGTTTAATACCCAAGAATTTGCTTCTCAAAATTTTAAACGCGTTTTTCTCGAAACTGACTGGCTGACTGGCGCATGAGGTTACTTAAAAACTAATAATCCAATCGGTTCCAAATTTGAATACGTTTTTGTATACATATACATCTATGGTATGAACTAGGATAAATCAAATCGGTGAAGATCCTTTTTTAACTTGATTTGTGGCTGAAAAAAGGCGATTTTCGAAAAAAAACTACAGTGGACTCTCCCTAAGTCGAACCCTCCCTAATTCGAAACTCTCTCTAACTCGAATTTTTATATTTTACATGGATTTCCCTCAATTTTCCATACCTCTCTCTAATACTCGAACAAATTATGGTATCCCGTGACAATTCGACTTAGGGAGAGTCGACTGTATTTCAAAAGTCCGCCATTTTGTTAATTTTTGTGCGAATTTAATACCCCTATTTCATACCAGAGCCAAACATGTACTCTTTCTATTCCCGTTTAAATTTTTGGCTTCAGATGTTCCAGTGATCGGAAATTACATGTGCCGCCGAAAAGAAGGGCTTGCTTAAAATGTGTTTCTTCTTTTTTAAGTCTTCAAATAAATGTATGCAAAGTTAAAAGACTAAAAAATAATTTATTTTTATTTACCAGCAGATTGAAAATCGTCAAAATTTGGAATCGATAATGGGGGGAGGATCTCCTTAAAAGGACTGTTCTCACAATGTTCTTTAAATCGAAAGGGGAGTGGTAGAGGTTGTCAGGAGAGGAGGAGTGTCCTCGTTTCCCTCTAGGTTGCCGCATCCTCTGCATATGAAGGCTAACTTCATATCCAGAGGCTGCTGTTCCGTCTTCATTTCATGGTCTTTATGACCACTTAGTGCAACAACCACCATCCCAAGCATGGTAACATTGAAGGAGGTGGTCGGTTTTTGCACTTAAACTTGTGGTACAGCGTCCGAGTTACCTCAAATGTGGTAAGGGAGCTCCTGCTTTTATTAGCTTCCTCCATGATCGTGTCAACCACTTTTTTCTTGACATCCGCAATAGGTGGTTTGAAACGTAGGATTGTCTAGGATGTGTCGGTTTCAGCCCCTTTCCAGGTAACTTCGTCCGCTGCTTCATTGTCGGTTGTGTCTCCAAGACCCGGGACCCAGCATAGGCTAATCGAGTGATGTGTACTAAGAACCTTGAGCTCATCGCGGAGCTTGAAACCAACTTGGACTTTGTTTGCCAAAATTGGGCTTTAATGGCCGCTTGACTGTCAATTAGAATGGCTTAGGTTTCCTGAATCGATGGAAGAAATATTTGAACCCCTCTTATTTGGCTTTAATTTATAAGACGTTTATCCGCCCCAAGTACTCCAGTACAACATTCTTCTCTGATCTAGTGCCACCAAGACCGCCTTGCACCTACTAGATAGGCACAAGGATCGCTAGAACACCGACACACCGTGTCTTCTTTGCCCCTGATTTGTCGGTGTGTATACAAACGATGCTCAAGTGAGCTAGCCAACTAAATTCCTCCTTCTTCACCCGCAGTAACCGTCTAGCCAGGTATGCCCATCGGCTTACCCTTAAGGCTACATTCGGACGAGATAGTCCGAGACAGTCCAGAGATTCGTCCATCAGCCCCACTACGCGAATATGGAATGTTCTTCCCACCCAAATATTCATATTTTAAAAGTTGTCACTGGGCCCATTTTTATTTCCCCATGGAGTGTATTAGCAAAACTACGGTAGACCATGAGGGCGTTGGAGGCTCTTATCTTGCTTCTTAGCTCTTATCTGTGTTGTCTTGTGTGGATGTTCAATCTTGTCTCAGAGCATTGTGATCTGATCGCCGACAAGTTCACACCTCACCACAAGTGCAGGCGAGGTGACTCTACACCCCCATACTCGCTTTCGACTTGTTCGATTTGCAGTCTGTCCAGTTGGCTTGCATAACCTGTAGAGCTTGGGCGCCAGTCACTCTAATGAAGCTCTTAGCAGTTATCGGCTTAAGGTAAGTATAAGTCTTCTTAAGCAGCCTCTGAAACATCTTCCGTCAACTGTAAGCCATCCGTACGTCATGTTCGGCGATCTTCAGGAATCTCAGTCCTTTTGCACCGGATTTCAGCCCTCCAACCTTATTTCAGCCATCCATCTCTTAACCCTAGAAAGATAACGTGCGCCTAAGAGGCGCCCGCTACACACACGTCGTCTTTTAACGGACGTACGTACAGGCACGTGTTTCTTAGCCAACTCAGTCGTCAACACTTGCGAGAGACAATTGTCTTTGTTCAATAATGCAACAATTCATTGAAGTTATAAGAAAACGGATAATTATTTAACTTTTGACATAAGTCTTCTTTTTAAATTGGGCACCTCTCAGTCAAAATAAGGTTATCTTTCTAGGGTCAAACAACTTAAGTCGCCTGTAAGCCATCTTCACTCACACTCACTTTTAAGTGAGTAACATCAGCACTCTATAAATATCTCTTGCCATCTTCAATGATCTGCAAGCCATTTCCAAGAATCCAAAGTCGCTGTCTAGCATCTGTAAGCCACCATCTTCAGACATCTATATCTCTGACTATCTTCAACCGACTTCAGCGATCTGTAAGCCATCTTCAGTCACGTTCGGTCGTCTACGAGCACCCTTTACCATCAACTTCTCCTCAAATGAACCATGTCCAGGCAATTAAAGAAATCAGTTAACCATCTCTAAGCATGTTCATACATCTGTTAGCCAATTCCCGCCTTCATTGGCGATCTTTTAACCATATTCAGCACTCTCCAGCCAGCTTCAGACTTTTCCCCATCTTTACACATCTCCAATCATCTTCTGCGATCAGTGAGCCATCTTTAGCTGCATACCAAGCATCCCCAGCAATCTGTGAGCTGATATTCAGTTGAGATGATCTTTCAGCCATCTTCAGTCCTACAACAAGACCGTCCAGACCCTCGTCCAGCATTTTTAAATTTTGTCTTCGGCGGTCTGTAAGCTATCCTCAATCAATTGCAGGATTGTCAGAGTGAGTCATGGTTAGCCCTTTTTTAGGCATCTCAAGCTTTCTGCACCGGATTTCAGCCTTCTAGGCGCCCTTAAGTAACCTTCATCCATCTTTAAACTAACTTCAGGACTCTGTAATCAAGCTGCAGCCATATTTAGAAGACTGCAACCCAACTAAACATCAGAAGTCTAAGGCCAATTCATCTGTCACCCATCTCCTATCATCCTAGTCGCTTTCTGTAACCTACCATCTTCCGCCGTCTTGAGACGTCTATATCCAATCTCCTATCATCCTAGTCGCGTTCTGTAACCTACCACCTTCCGCCGTCTTGAGACGTCTATATCCAATCTCCAACCATTTTAAGCTTACTTCAGCTATCTTTTAGCCACCTCCAGTCATCTTTGATCGGTCTTCAGCTATATTCAACGGTCTCTGTCACGTTGGGTCATCCGCAGGGATCTCCATCTTTCTTTAACGATCTTCAATCGTCTGTGAATCGTCGCCACCTCTATCAGCAATATCTATCGGCACAACGACTTTTGCACACGCTCCAGAGATGAGGAAGGAACAGAATCTATCCAACTCCTGCTCTGCGAATGCCCAACCCTAGCAAGGAAGAGAAGGTATTTTCTAAGAATACACTTCTTCTCGGAATTAGAGGACATAAGCCTGTTAAAACAACAGGGTGGCGCAGTTGGTAGAGTGCCTGTCCCTGGTTAGCGGCGCCCCCGGTTCGAATCCCAGTGAAAGCAAAGTTCATACGCTTTTATCTGGCTTTCACCTCTGGTCCAGTCATCATTTGCCTTTGGGCACTATCACGGGAGTGCTCTGACTGTGGGTACCACAATGGACCAACATGGTCTAAGTGTGCTGGTGAATGCACTAGCAGCCCACCTACCTAACCTAAGCCTGTTAAGATTCACACATGAATCTGGCTGGCTTTAGAACTACAGTATCTCTCACCGTAGCTACTCCCTAGCAATGAATCCTAACCCGTTGGTCTAGTGTGCCAAGGCCCAAGATCGTGGCAACCGAACGGTAGCTCCTCGGCAACCCTTCGGTCTGTTTCAGAAAGGTTGAGCCCGTTTAAGTAACCTGCCTCAAATGGCTCGTATCTTTATTCACATTCGCCAGTTTCTTGATCTGACAGAGAGTCTGTCTGTTTGATTCAAATGAACGACAGCTGGAGAGGCAGCTGTAGAGCCCGAGTAATGAACCACCACATGCCTCAATTTCTTTGACAAACTTCAGTCCGTAGTTAATTTGTCTTTCGGAGCCGACTTCTGACAAAATATGGGTCCCCTTATGACTTTGAATGCCAAGACAATTTGTCACAATGAACTCCAACTCCTTCTCATTTTGTTGCCCTTCCAACCTGAAAGTGGAACACACACACACACACACACCATTCGACCAAGTTTAATCGATACCCCGTCCCAAGGTCCTTTTCAAATGTCAGCAGAGAAAAATGGTGCCTCGTTGCAAGGACCTCCTCACGGTGAAGGATTACGAATCGATTTTGCAATTGCAGCCACTGTTCGAAGTGGGAAGCGGAAAGGTCATCGGGGCCCTGATGAGTTGGTTGTGAAGTCCGAAGTCCGAGACTTCGGCTACAGTTTGAATGTCAAACACAATCAAATGCGCTATTTGCTCCTTCTTCAGTCTATTCTGGCGCACAAGTCTTATCGGGTTCCATGCCATTTCCGTTACAATTCCCGCGGTTGACTACTGAAAAACTTTTATCTCATGGGCCACCCCAACCGGATGTTTGTGACTTCAAAGCGATAAGCTTTGAGACTCAAGTCAGAGGAAATGCGTTGGCCTTCTGGGAGACTCGCTGCAGAAGCATGTGATCCGTCATCACTGACAAATCGATGTGACGCATCAATTAAAGAGCCAATTACATGCACAAGTGGACGGGCGGATGGGTTAGAGATCAGATGGCGCATTTGGTTGGGATGATGGTGACTCAAGTCGACAGCAACGATTACTTGGAGCATTTTGTGATGAGGAGACGACATCTTGGTTAAATTGAGGCGAAAAGACGCCTTAGTCATTTGCGGGCAGTCTCTTAAAGTGCAGACGGGAGGAGACTAAGGGTTGTCTTGCTTAGGTTCTTTGGCCAGTCCAAGATGAACCAGGGCCTAGATTCTACAGCAGCCATTGACGGCTTTTCTTTTCTTCTTTATTTGGCGCTACAGGCCGCGGTGGACCTGGGCCTATGGTCTTGACTGTCAATGGCCGACAGTTAATGTAACAAAAAAACAAAAACAGATCCAAAGTTCGTAATGGAAGTCCGTAGGTACAAACACTGGGCTTTGAGTTGTCGTCTTTTGTGACTTTGTGCAATGGACTTGAAAAACATGAATGCCATTGTCGACCTTTCTTGTCCACAATATTGTACCGCTCTTGATGAAAAGAGTCCGAGATAGACTATGTCTTTAGAAAAGACGGAGGGACACAGGACGGAGGTAGCCCAGACACCACCTTGTTCGATTTCGAGGGCGAACATATCCTCGCTTTCCCCGTCCTGTGCTAATGCGTCGTTTGTCCATTTGTCAGTACCGCAGGCAGTACCCCGCGGAGGGGACATCTTGAGAAAATAATGATTTCCTTTCTCCTTGTTGTTGCAGTTAAAGCTCATATATAGGAGCGTTAAGCATCCAACATTGCGGCGGTGTGCTAGTAACGACAAGTGGCTGCATACTGTCTGATCACCGGTCAGTCTACATACTTGTTGTTGGACACGGTCTAGCATACTTAACCAGGTGGACGAAGCTCTCGCCCAAACATGCGAGTTATATTCTAGCTTCGCACGTATATAAGCTTTGTCAAATCAGTACGAGTGATCTTGCACCAGCTTTAGCAGACACAGCTGGTTCCAAAGAAACTCCTGGCGCTGGTGTGCATACCAAGCATGGACAGACCATTGGTTTCCTCAACGTCTACTCCATTGATTTTTTGATTTGGGTAAGTTTTTAACCCGCTTCCGAGACACGAGACAGGGCTGTGTTTTTGAACACAACTTGGTTTCTTTCACTCCAGATGATGATGATTTGATGAATTGAGTTCGGTTGCCACCAACGCTAAATACTGTCAAGAAAGAATGATTGATCCAGCTGTGAGTTGTGTGGCATGCCCAGTTTACCGGCCCGTGTCCTATACAGACAGCCACTAGTCTAGAAATATTATGACGAGTTCGCCGAAGGAGATCTTTTTTTTTTAGATTGTTTGTATTCAGGCCATATTTTCCTTGGTGTTGCACAGTGTCTCAGTCTGGCCCATCTGGGGTTAGCTATTTTAAGGAAGTAAGCATTGGGACTTGACTGCCTCCTCTGCAAGCGAGCTGAAGGGAAGCCCCCTGACAAGCTAGCCCATCGGCCTTCTCCATTTCCTGGGATGTCACTGTGACCTGGAGCCCAGATGAGGGAGATTTTGAGCTGGTCTTTTAATGACGGCAGCTCAGATCGGCAATCCTATACGAGCTGAGTGTGAAGTACAGGAGGCTATAGCTTTGATGGCTGCTTAGCTATCAATACAAATGGCCACCTTCTGCCTTGGCATTGATGACATGCTTCTGGGATTGCAAACACTACAATTGTCAGGCAGTCTGTTCAGGAACTCCAGGTAAACACCCGCACCGTCTCCACGATCCATCTTAGAGCCGTCAGTGTAGATTCCCCAGTTAAAATGTCTGCCCGCTGTGCCAGTCTGTTCTTTAGGGATTTAGAGAGTCAAAGCCGTTTATTAAATTAATTTTGGGGATTGTTTAATCCGTGGAGGATGTTACGAGATCTCTTGGAACAAGATCTAAGATGGTACTATGACCGTAGGGTTTTGATGTCCACCACCCAGACTCCCTGAGCCTGGTGGCGTTGTGGGCTTTAAAGGTAGGAGATGTAGCATAACCGACAGGGCGTCTGACGGAGTCGGAGCGCCTGTGGTGACAATGCATGCTGCCCTTTGTACCTTGTTGAGCTTAGTAACGTTGTATTTTTTACTAAGGCCCGTTAGAATCGAACGAGCTACCGCCTTATACATCCATAGGGTCGTCAACTTAGGTTGGAGGCCCCACTTTTTTCCGAAGACGAGGGCTCTTAACTCGCTAGTCTACGTTTACCTTCCGACTGAGTTTGGAAACTAAAGTAACGCCTAGGTACTTGGCACTGGAAGACAAGGAGAGCGGCTGATGGAAAGTCGGGTATTTTGGTTTTAGTGGTCAAGAGCATCAGTTCCGTTTTGCTTTAGTTGATACCAAGGCCACACCCTGAAGCCCAGGTGCATACTTTACTCAAAGCGCCCTCTATGGCCTCGCTGATCACAGCCGGAGACTTCCCTTAAGATCTTTTTAGGTCGCGGGGGGAAAAAAATACTTGAAGCAGCCAGTGGCTTGCCTTTATTATTTGAAGGAATTTTTGAACTTGAATGTGGCCTTTTGACAACAATTTTAAACACAAATCAAAAAGTTCAGCTTGTCGAATAGTCGAGATGTGAAATAAGCCCCCCGTCCAGCCTTCGTCTTTTGTGACTTTTGGTTCATTCTCCAATCCCAGGTAATCAGGTAGAGATTCGAGGAACGATGATCCTTTACAGTCCTTCTCCTTTCCAGATTTTTTCTTCGTCTCTTGTGGACTGTCTACAGAGATGGATGAGTAAGAGCGGTCAAAACAGGGATCTACTGAGAAGAAGAGCCTTCCTGGCGCATCCATCTCGAATACAAAGATTTTTACTAAGAGACAAACTAAAAGAGTCCATATTCATTCGTCACACAACCCTCCACTTACCTGTTCATTTAAATTCTCGCACAATTCAGCGTTGATGCCGTTCATCTTGCCGCCGCCGACTCCGCCAACTCCAGCCGTCGCTGTTGCCAGGCCAACAACACTCCCGGCGACGTTGTTGTTGCTGTTGTTGTTATTCTTCTCGGGAAACTCACACAACAGCTTGTTCTTGAAGTTCTTCAGGTTCTCCAACTTGAATCCGTTCGTATTGTTGTTGTTCGGCTTGCAATTCAGCTTGTTGGTCAGCGCTTCCAAATTGATCAGCTTGCTGCCGCCAACGTCTGTGGCGCCCGGCGTCTGTGCCTCGTTGAACTTGTTCTCGATAAACACCAACGAATTCGGTCCCGACGACACAATGTCATCGAAATCATTTGGATTCAAGCTGAGGAAGGTCTCCTGATCGATCAGGATCGGTTGCTTGCTGAAATCCTCGCCCGTGTTCCACGGCCTCGTCGGGCCGGTGGTCAGGTTCAGGTTCAAATCCTCCAGACTCTCGGTGCTTCTGGAGTACTGACTAGAGAGTTTATCACTAAATTTATACTGTGAGCTGTTGTTGTTGTTGTTCAACGATCCGTTATTGCTCTGAGGTGTGCCAACAAACTCGAACTGGCCAGCCCACATATCATAGGACAAGTCGATACTATCGGGCTGGCTGGCCGGCTGGCTGTTGATGTCCATGGAAGGGTCGGGATGTGTCCGTCTGGTGGGTTGCTCCGTAAACGCGTATCACTGGGTGGGGGCGAGGGGGGTTTCTATGGCAAGTTTCAAATTGTTGTTCGAAAGAATGTCTGTCACGATCCAGAGATCTGTGTCACACCGTGCGCTGTTCGCGATGATTTTTCGTGTCACATTCCATGGTTTGTGGGTCGTGCGCGATGTGTTCCGCTGCGTTCGAGTGCATTAAGGACTGTCACTGTGTCTGCGCTGCAGATGGGGAAGTTTCATGCTTCGGTTAGTTTTCAGAATTCACCGTCACTTGGGCTTCCTCGTTGCCACCAACCGCGGTGCGTCGCTGCTGGGCGCTTCTGGGTTGGTAATTAAGGAAGCCAAAGTGACTGCGTGGTGGAATGTGGAACACACACACGTCACACACTCAGCGGCGCAACATATTTCTTTTCTGCGTTGTTCATCGTGAGATACGGCAGACGGTTTTGTTTTGCTTCGTTTTCCTTAAGATACCCAGCCGCCGTCACCGCCGGGAGACTGCGAATTGTGTGGCGTTACCTTGCGCCCAGAGTTCACTATGCGGTTCGAGAGATACACGTCTTTGCCATCGCCATTGCGATCGTAGTCGTTGCAGTTCATACAAGTGAAAGTTGTGTACATACACTGGCCGCCGCGGGTATCTTTCCCCGGCGCGAGGCATATCGGAGAGTGTAAGCATTTTGTGGTTCAGTGTGATTATTTTTAGACGAATTTATGAGGCTCCCCCGTCCGTGAGGCTGCTTATAATTACACGCGTGCACTTCGAGACTGGTGATTGTACAAGTCGCTTGCTTGTGGGACTATGGGAATCGGACGAGGCTTGTAATTAAGCCATGATTGCTAGGGGACTGACTGTGAGAGGGTGTGAGAGAGAGAGAGAGAGAGAGAGAGAGAGAGAGAGAGAGAGAGAGAGAGAGAGAGAGAGAGAGAGAGAGTTATAGCTGGCTCGTTGACAAATCTTTAAGTGCGCAATTTATGATGAAACTGATAGCTAAGCCGGAGTTTGAAGCTCTAATCGGCTGCAAGGCGACTCCGAGTGGACAGTGGATAGGCTTGTGTGCGCTTCAAGGTCGTTGGACTTGGCAGTTGACAAATTGACTGTTTCAGAAAAATAAACAAGACGGCTTTGGCAAATTTGTTCAATTTTCTCTTCTGTCCCAAGACCTGAGAGGGGAGGGAAATATTCGTGATTGAGATGGATGGGAGTCGGGGCAATGTGAGAGTGGCTGCCTGCGTCACTCTGTCTGCTCGACTAAGCAGGCCTACACAGATCGCACAATTGCCAACCACGCCCGCAGAAAGGGCGTCCCAAACAATGAGTTTTGCAGAAGCTACATGGATGATGAGGAGGTAGGAACCACAAATCACATCCTGTCTAGTCGTAGGTACTCACGCCTAGGAGCTCACTTCGTATTTCGACCATCTCGGCGAGTTAAAAGAGACCAGCTTTAACTGCTTTGTCACAAGCAGCAACTGGTTCAAATTTAAGTCTATCCGCGTGGCTTCACAATTTGCCCAAAGTGTGACTCCATTTTGTGAAATCACCAACACACCAGCACTAGTGAAATCACCAGCACACTTAGACCATGTTGGTCCATTGTGATACCCACATTCAGTCTACTGCCACTGATCGACCCTTCTAGTGATAATAATAAAATTGATGGCGCGACAGTCCGAGGCGGACCAGGGCCTAGCTTCTCAGCAACCACTCGTGTTGTGCCTGCTATTGTTCTTTCACGAGTGGAAGGGACCTACCGTTTTATGCCGACTCCGAACGGCAAAGCTGAGAAGCTTTTTCTAGACAGGAATACTCTTTGAGCATCAGTCAGTGACTCGAAAGAGGTATAGGAAGCCGTGAATTATGAAAGTTGGCAGATTGGGGATTCGAACCTTGCACCCTCTGCGTAGGAATAGACGCACTAACCCACTACGCCACAGCGACTCACAACTCCACTCCAGTGATAGTGCTGTTAATTTGATACCAACGGCAAATGGTGACTGGATCCCATTTGAAAACCAGATAAAAGCGTTAAATTTGCTTTCACTGGGATTCGAACCGGGGACCCCGCTAACCAGGGGCAGGCTTCTCTGGATATTGGTAGTGGACGAAATTCTTAAGGAACTAAGTTTTACAGGCTGTAAGCCAATAGCCTATGCAGACGACATAGCCCTAGTTGTGAAGGAAACATTTCTTCACACCGAACGTCACAAAATAGAGAAGTGGACAGGAAAAGCCGGACTGGACGATAACCCGTCAAAAACAGAGCTCGTACTATTCACAAGAAGACTTATCATACCTCCCATAGAGCCCCTAAGCTGAAGAAAAAGGAACTCGGCACTCACTAGCAAGTTAAGCTGGAAACCAAACATTAAGGAACGCTGTTTACACATGTAAGAGAATCCTTGGTGTCACAAGGGGAATTAAACCAAGAATTGATGTTGTTAGACCCTGACATATGGTATCCTTGTTTAGTGGATGGCCAGCACTGAGGAACAAATCCAATCTTAAATTGATAAGCAGTGTTCAAAAAACACAGCCGCCATGGAAACATTGCTACACCTTCTTCCCATGGACATCTATGGGAAGCTGGTTAAGGCTACGGGAGTGTAACCGCTGGAGCAGTTCACATAGCTTAGGTTAGTTTAAAGTTACTGCCACAACTAGAGCAGTTCTATCCCACTTAGATCCTGTGATATCACTAATCGGCAGCTAACGCGCCGGTTCCTCTTTGGGTACTGACTAAATAAAAAACCTGAAGATACCTACTGGTATGCTAGTTTGCTGGGTTACAGGCAATAAGTATTTTTTATAAATTTAGCTATGACCAGCATTTTAATGCCAGACATTTCCTCAAGGCTATTGAATGAATAGCTGCCTAGCGTGTTTTTCCTTGTCCTTGCAAGTGCTGGGCAGGTGCCGATGTAGTGAAGTATAGTTTCTTCTTCCTCTTCGTCCCTACAGCTCCTACAAAAGTCATTGTATGGGGTTCCCATTCTCCTCCTCACATAGCTTAGGTCAACGCATACAGATCATACAACACCGGCTTTAGACTTCGAGCTTGGGTTCAAAACACTGCTCCCAGACAGAGAAGATCGGGAAAAAAGATCTGGTAAGAAAACCAGGCTACCTGGAGATCTACACAGGTGGCTCAAGAACAGACGAGGGCACCGGACTAAGAGTATTCGCGGCATCGCCGGACATTTCCTTGTCTCTTCGACTGCCCAACCATTGTTGTGTACTTCAGGCAGAAGTTGAAGCTATCCAAGAAGCTGCCCGCTTACTGTCGATGAACCCGATAGACGGGCTATCTATCGCCATTTACATAAATAGCCATAAAGGCTCTGGATACACCAGCAATTAAATAAAAAAACCTTGACGTCTATCTCTCTGGGAGATAGCGGTTAGATGCAACCTGACCCTTTGCTAGGTACCTGGGCATAGTGATTTTCCAGGCAACGAAATGGTCGACGAGTTAGCAAGATCAGAGGTGGCACTGCCACTGGCAAATAATCAGGACACCCCATACAGTAATAAATACCATGTTAATTACAGATGCGACTCCCCTAATCAGAGATGGATGGAATTGGACCTCGAGGCTTGTTTGCCCCTCACTAAATCCAAACAAAACAAAGACACTCCTAACAATAAACAGGAATGTAACAAGGGACGTAGTGGGCATTAGCACCGGCCACTGTCTTCTCGGTATCCGTGCCAGAAGAATGGGAGCCCCCCACAACGACTACTGCAGAAGCTGAGCTGTAGAGACGAAGAGGAGGAAGAAAATACGCTTCATCTCCTCGGCACTTGTCCAGAGATATACTAGGCAACTACCTTTTCAGTAACTTAGAGGAAATGTCCCACTTAAAGGTACAAGACATAGCTAAGTTTACCAGCAAAACTAATCGGCTGTAAATCAGCACAGGAGTAGACCAGCACAGGAGAGGCCTCTAGAATACCCTTAGGCAGTCATCAGGTTCATTTCATTTTCTTTAGTGTAGTCCCTTTGAATTTATGAGGAGCCGGTGGAAAGCACCGGGTAGTTATAGCACAAAGGAGGGAAATATTCGTGGTTGAGATGGATGGGAGTCGGGGCAATGTGAGAGTGGCATACCGGGCAATCTTAAACAGACGACTCTGTCTGCGTCACTCTGTCTGCTCGACTAAGCAGGCCTACAGAGACCGCACAATTGCCAAACACACCCGCAGGAAGGGCGTACCAAACAATGAGTTTTGCAGAAGCTACATGGATGATGAGGTAGGAACCACAAATCACATCCAGTCTAGTCGTAGGTACTCACAACTAGGGGCTCACTTCGTATTTCGACCATCTCGGCGAGTTAAAAGAGACCAGCTCCAACCAGGATCTAAGTGGGCCACAACTCCTACACTGGTGGCAATCGCTCTAACCTAACCTAAAGAGAGAAAAAGGAAATGTCTGCTAGTTCAAATGAATCTCATGTCATGCCATGAGCTATCACCATTTCCTTCGCAAATGGGTGTGTTCAATAATGTCCTCGCCAATGAGACCACATTTTACGTATCGCGGCCTTTCAATTTTGCTTAAAAAAACCAATGAGTCCCTTAAAAGCAAAACAAAACATGGAACTTGTAACCAAAGCCAAACATTTGACAGAAATCTCGAGCAGATCCCTCATTACGTACGGACATCCATCGCTTAGGGCCGTCTCGCCACCACAAAAGGTGAGCTCTCGCAAGTTCCATTTGATTTAAGATCTCCTGTCAAATGGATGATGAGCTCGATTGCGGCACATTCACCGTCGCTCGGCCGGACAGCGGACAGCAATTAGTAAAGATCTGACAAAGCCAATATTTACGAGCCTAATCTCGTTTAAAACGCAACCAAATGGCCTGATAAAACTCGTCCACCAAAGCTGCAGCAATAAATTAAATGCCATCACCCCGTCGCGGCACCGCTCTACCCGACCGCAGCCGCAACAAAATGTGTCGTTCAATTTTGACGTAACATCTCCCGTACACCAAACGAACAGAACTTACGCAACACGCTCTCTCCCTTTCTACTCATTTTCCATCCATCAAGAGCCGTCGCTTCGAGATTTTGCACAATTCTGCAGCAGTCCACTGATCTAATTTCTTCCCGCCGCCGATTCGTGTCCCCGTCAGTCTGACAGCTGCCTCGCCAAAATTTTAGCTGAGTCGTGCCGAGTCGTTGCTCGAAATTAGCTCATGATGCATCATGCCTATTTCCCGGAACAGGACACACTCATCGCGAGCGCGTTGGGCACACTCACGCCATGAGATCAGACGTCTAAAAGCATAGCACCCAGATTGACGGATGTGCGTCAGAGATGTGTCTGCAACAATCTACTACAATCGTGTGTGGCATGCTTTATTGGACCGTGTGACAGGTGTAGGCAAATATTTACCTTACGTCAGAAGGGTTTTGTTTACGCTTTCAAGGAGTCTCTCGAACCCCAAACAAATTGATGCAACATTCGGGATGCAATTGAAAGGCACTTTGTGATTTATGTAACGACCAAGTGGAGACTTGTGTAGAATTATGTGAGCCACTCGTGGTTTAATTAGCTGTACATCTGTTGTGTGTCGAGGAGTGTTCTTGAGGCCGACCGCAGCGCACGACCACATGGCCGGGCGTAGATCTCTGCAAGCCCCACGCGGCGGCAAGTGCTTCGAATGGGTAATGGATCTTCGAGTGCTTCGCGTCCAGTGAAGTGTCAATAAATGTGTAGCTTCATTAGCTCCGGCTGACGGTGGCGGCGGCCAATGACAGCTGCTGCGCCTGCTGAAGCGACGGTTGTTGTGACGCAGCGCCGCCGCATGGTTTCGTGGAGGACATTAGATGCATGGTTTATGTAAGACAAGTTAAAGACCGCAAACTGCATGCGGAGCGACGGCAACTTTCCCTTTTCTTTTCGATTCTTCTTCGACTGGGCTTTTGACAGATGAAAGAAAGTGATTTGTTTGAACTTGACTTACGAGTGAGGTGCTGATGGGAAACTGAAGAGAGGGCAGTGGGTTGCTGTTCAAATTCATTCCAAATGTGATCAGTTGTCAAAAATTGGGTGTGTTCGGTAATGATGGACTAGACATCTGTCAATCAGTATGCATTTTGTGACTCGTCACCTACCAGAGTTGATTAGACAGTTATGGAAAGAGGTCGCTAGTAGTTCGTATCCACGTCAACTGTCATCGGCTGTCAAATTTTTTTCACGAATAGTTGTGTTCGGGCGTGTTCTAGAAGCGAGCTGACAGCGAGCGAATATTTTTACGCGTGAATGACTGGAGTTGATTAGAAAACAATTGTTAGAAGTGAACATCTATTCAAAACATCATCAAATGTCAAAAATTGTGCTCAAATGGGCTTGTTTGGTGAAGATTGACTAACGAGCTGTCAAACAGAAAGCATTTTGTGACACGTGACGTATCAGAGTTTATTAGACAGCTATCAAATGAGGTCGCTGGTAGTTCGTATTCATGTCAAATGTCATCGGCTGTCAAATTTTGCTGACGAATGGCTGTGTTCGGTTGTCTTCTAGAAGCGAGCTGTCAACGAGTGAATATTTTGGGACTTGACGTAGTAGTGTTCATTAGAAAGCAATCACTAGAAGTCAAAAACTATTCAAAATGTCATCGAGTGTCAAAAATTGTGTACAAATGGGCGTGTTCGGTAAAGATTTTTTAAGCATTTTGTGACTCGTCACCTATCAGTTCGTGGTTCGTAGACATGTCAACAGTCATCGGCTGTAATTTTTTTCAGGAACGGCTGAGTTCGAAAGTTTTCTAGAAGCGACATGTCAACGAGTGAATATTTTGCCACGCTGGAAGACAAAATCTATTCAAAATGTCATCGACTGTCAAAATTCCATCGGAAATGGGTGTGTTCCCTAACCAGACGACAGCATTCTCAATCATGCTCAATGGAGCCTGTGACAATGTCACCTTCTGCAACCATTTTCCGCCAGCTGTCTAGATCCGCTTCCCCGTTTCAAATGGTGACAAATCTCCCAAGGTCCACGAGGTTATCTCGACCAAAACTTGCGAGTTCTCCGCCATCTCGCGTCTAAGAGTCGCCCTCTAAGCGTTGTGCAACAAAAATCCAATCTCGCCGCACACTAGGTCACCCTCGCCGAAGCACTCTCGCGCAGATAACAAAGCCGATCTAAATTGAGACCAAGGTCGCACCAGAGATTACAGATCCACATCGCTAATGCCGCACTCCACTCGAGACCGCTCAATCTTTGTACCCGCCGCTTGATGAGAAAATCGCCGCATTCATCTCGTAGTGCTGCACTTAAGCCAATTAAGTCACACAAATTACTAGGCACCCCAAGCCAGTGCACATTGATCTCGTGTGACCCAGGCGAGGAGCGAGCGCGCCCCTCAAGCAGAACCTCATGCAATCACGTCTCAAGGCGGATCATCCCTTGTTCCTTCCTCATTTCCATAAGCCGGTATCGCCCCCCATGGGACCGAAGCACAACCACATGCGACGCGACGGACGACGAACCTTTGCGCTGGCAATTATTTCATTCTTCAAATCAGAAAATTGCATCTGGACTGGGTCGTTGGCACCTCCGGTGGATGGTTGGCGTGTCGGTCGCCACTCGAAGGAGACTACTTCTCAGTCCAGCACACAGCAAGCAGCTGCTGCAGTCGGTTGGACAAATGAACCAGAAACGAAAGAATCAGATTCGCGCTCCCCTCCAGAGTGCACGACTACGACGGAGACGACGTGTAGCCATCAAAGTGGAAAACTGACTCGTCTGTCCAAGGAAAAGCAGCACCAGCAGTTGTCTTTGGCCGTGTGTAAGACACAGCGACGCGGACGATGGAGTCGTGTTCTGGTTCTGCTTTGCTGTGCTTCAGTCGACTCGCTTCGCTGAGCACCACATCGCGGCGGTTCCGAGTTTCCAGAGCGGCTTCCTCTGGCGGGTAATGTTCATCGGCGATAGGGAACCGAAACAGACAACGAAACACTCAAGGGTCTGCTGTTAATAGATCATAAAATCCGTTGTAAACAAGGCACATAGTCGGCGAGAGCGTGGTTTACAGCAGCGCGGCAGCGGGACAGGCTGATTGTTGTTTGGACAAGGTGATGTGGCGGAGGCTGAACAGATGATATCTTCGTAAATGGCTTTTCGGCTGATGACCGACGAGCGACGAGCGGCGGATGGGGTCTATTTCGAGAGCGAATCTTTGAAGGGGCAATGGACTGCAGGCTGCGCGTTATGCAGTCCAAGTCTTAGAGGCGTGTGTGCTGGACTGACAGATGGGAAGTGTACGTGCGCAAGCCTGAGGCACAGAATCTCAGCCTCAGACTAGACTCACTTGGGCTTCCCAGTGTCAGTTCTAACTAGGGAGTGGACGGTAACTCCAAGTTTTGTCCACGTTCCATTGGACGTCACAATTGCAGTCAACTTTGCTCGAACGCCATCTACCGTCGAAAGACGATTTCATTCAGGTTTTTTTTTTTTTGCGAAACCAGAGCTTCTAGGGCGTCAGGGACCAATGGCAGCACAAGTGAATTTTACTGGACGCGTGAATTTGAGATTGGACTGCGTCCGTTAAGGCAGCCAGTCAGTCTGGGATATGTCCGTTAAGTCGTTTAGATTGGGTGAGTACACAATGACAATCGACCGGATTGGGATGCGTTCGTGAAGACAGTCGTGAGTCCGTTAAGGCAGGCAGTCAGTCTGGGATGTGTCCGTCAAGTCGTTTAGACTGTCCAGACAGATGAGAGAGAAAGACCTTAGACAGATGTTAAAGTTAACTTGAAACGCGCTGAGGATACACACACCCTAGCCGCCATGCAATCGAGTTCAGCCCCAATTCAACGTCACCGGATGTCACAGTTGTGGCCATTCAACTCCAATGAGCTTTAATTGATGACATTTTTTCCGTAAGTTACGTCACAATCAGCATTCAACACCCTTCAAGCGCCACCCTCTTCCACAAGCCACCGGGGACCGGCTATAGATCAATTCCGCACCCCCTTCAGGAAAAAAACAAATCAAGTCATGCATAATTTCATCCACACGCCCATCACTCGCCAATGGCACACCTCACGGCCACGAGCGGCCTTCGCCCAGCACCGGCCGGCTGGGTAATCTTCCTCATTGAAGCCATACGTCCACAGGGGCGGCGGCATCACCGCGGAATCGTCACCACTGCCCAGGGCCTAATTAACTAATGAGTTTGACCCCGACACTTTGCTTCAGTGAATCACGCCGCATTCGCACGCATTCCATCGCCGCAAAGCAGAAGAAAATCAGTGGACAGCCACTTTCGCCGAAGGGGTCAATGGAATGCGGTAACATTAAACTGAAATCAGTGGTAGAACAGAGACCTTAACTATGATTGCGAGGCACTTCGCAAATGACATTCCACACCGGCGGCTGCCGGGTAGTAATTACGAGTACGATCAGCCCATCCAATGGGTGAGGAGATTCACACGCTGCGGCCGCGGCCAGTCGGGTGGACATTTCCGCGATGCTGTCAGCCGAGACACGATGGCGATTAGAGTGAATTCTGAATCGTGGAGCGATGAATTCACGGAATTACGGATGTGAACGGCTATTAGATTCAAACGAATTTCACGTGGATTAATGCGGAGTGGAAGTGACCTGGAAAGGGGGCAACGGGCAGTTGAGTGAACTTTGATGGTTGGTGAGGGTGAGATGATGATGAGAGACATCTACTTCGTCCTCATCTGACAGTCATTGAAGAGGGTATCGTTTGTGACGAGGACAATTCAGGCTTTCAGAGAAAGACTGGCCTAACAGACACAAATGCTGTTCGTCACTAGAGACCTCTGAAGGCTGAGAGCTCTTTTCGAGTTTTGTCGGAGCTTCAATTGCCACAGCTGTCGAGAACTGACAATAATCTTGTTCCACATGTTCCACATGTTCAGTTCCCCCCAACCCCTGCAAATCATCACCACAACCCCACGAGTAACCGCCCGCCACCCGACGGATAGTAAATCATATCAACCCGCAATCAGACGTCACGTGTAATACACCCCTCCAATCTCTATATAATCAAGACAATGCACGCCTTTTTGCATCACTCTCCGAACGGCGTTCCACGCCGGACCTCATCTTCGGATGAGTTATTAACTTGGCTGGAACCAAACTATTGTTAGCGCCGCCGATTGTGTTTCGCCGCGATGGTATGCAAATGAAAAGTAAAAGTTTTCCACGGAGACAATCCGAAAGCGAACCAAAAAAATAAAAACAAAACAAATTAAAAGCGAACAAAAACATGCTGTTAAACATGCAAATGAGAAGAACTACAAGCCGCTACGAGCCACGACGTGTACATCGAATTAGTTAATTAATGCAGAGCCCCTTGAGAGGGGCCAAGGGGGTGGGTGGGTGAAGGTTTGCGCCTTGGCTTTGGAGCTTGCCAAGATCAGCGTGTATACATGTGAAACTGATACAAATTTGCATGTCAACCGATGTCGTGTTGTTACGTGCACACTTTCTTCTTATCGATAGGTTTTTGAAAAAGATTCAATTTGTGTTGTTCGCCTTGTCTTTCCTTGAACTCGTATCTCGCTTGGCTTATCAGTGGAATGGAATGGTTGTTTTTTTTTAAAAGTAATTCAATTCGTCGAAGTTATGGCGCAGACTGTTGACACAACGGATTCGCCTAGCTTATCAGGGTAGGTGACCTTATTTTGCGAATAATTGCTTTTCTCTCGTTCAGTGCTGCTGGACGGGTGATGGCTGCGATCAGCGGTATTCGAGAGTGATGTACTTCGAGGGGAATGACTGAGAATGGAGAATAGGGTGGGATGTGCTTTGTGTTTGACTGCTGGAGATGGAGAGAGATACTGGGAAAGTAGCAACCAATCTCCGCGATGGTACTAGGGCTCAGAATGATCAACCAGCTTCCACGGTATCCTGACGGGACATCAATTTGGATGAGGAACTTCTTCGCTGTACCAGAATTTTGGGGGCCCTCTGATGCGTTGTCCCACTGGCTGTACGAGAAGCTCTTCTTAAAGTGAGCTGCAGGAAGTGCTCCCATTAGTGGACGGGGACGATCGCAGCACTTTTGTCCGGCAAAGGGAGTTGCCCGTAATAGGAGCACCCACTGTACTAAGTAGCGCAAGGCCAACAGGTCCCACATGGCCCTTAAAATGAAACAAAAATGTAAGCCCTGAGCTAAAGCGTCAGAATGGTGCAAACTTAAGGCCCAAATTCTAGTACTAGAACCGAGAATTTGGTTAAAATCTAAAATTAAGCTGGTTTTGGATTATTTAAACATTTCAGGAGTGACTTTTAAGAAGAATTCGAAATCTGATACAAATTTATAATAAATTCACGTGTAATTAGTTCCACGTGAAATTAAATAACACGTACCATGTCATACACGTGTCAATTCTACGTATGTCTGACGTGATCCTGTACGCACCCATTTGTGGTAACTAAACGGACAGGCTTCTGTAAAATTATTCTTGAAAAGATCGAGCAAAAGTCACTTGCCAACAATAGAGTCCCTGTCAAGTCTCCACAAGTCTGTAGAAATGTGACATTTGACGTCATTCTGACAGATGACATGGTAGAAATTTGTCGAACACCGCGAATCGACAGTGATACGTTTGCTGGTATGGTGTCCGAGATTCGAGCTGTCGCCGAAAATGAAAATAGTTAACGTCCGAGTAGTTTACCAATGACTGCGTGACACAACAAAGTGCAGCTCGAGTGGGTCCCTGGACACAACGCAACGAATGTACCGATGGACTCACCAAGGCCGGCTCGGAATCTGCGTTCATGGGCCCCGAACTATATTGCAATGCCAATTGCCGATTGGGAGAACAAACACCGCCTATACCACTGGATCAATGGGGATGGTCTTAAGCAATCCAATCAATTAATCAGGTCTTGTAAGGAAATCTGCTTTCTCAACAAGGAAGTAGCTCTCTTACTGGCCACTGTGACCTGAATTAGCTTCCCCTTCTTCATTGTTTTATCTGCGATACAGTCCTGGGTGGACCGGGGCCTCACCCAAGATCTCTCGCCAGCTGTCTATAAGTCCGCTTATCAAGTTGTTTCAAGTTCTTGCCCACTTGGGTGGGCCTCCTTAAAAGCGGACGTCGAAGACTCTTCGGGACGGAGCTGAGTTGTACGTACGATTGACATGAGCCACATTAGGCGTTGGCTTTGTAGACGCCTGTCTAGGCTCATGTCGCTGTGCAGCCCGTACAGTTGGCGGTTCAATCTTCTTCTCCAAGAACCATCAACGCAGACCGACAAGACCTCGAAGAGGCCAAAGAGTTTTTCATCCGCTTTTGAGATTGCCCATGCCTCCATACAGCATGACTGGGATAATCAAGGTCGAATATAGTCAGGTTGGTCCTTCGAGAGAAGGCTCTATTACTCAATCGTCTCTTGAGCCCATAGAAACAGGGCTTGACAAGAGTAACTGTGCGTTGGATCTGAGTGCTGTTATTGTTCCTACCGTTTGCTGCGGAGCCGAGGTAGACGAAGACCTTCACTACCTCGAAGTTATAGCTGCCCATTGTGACGCTCCGTCCACGACGTCGATGTTGTAAGTCCTTACTTGTCCTCAGAATATGCTTCGTTTTGCCTTCATCCACCGCTAGACCCATTTTAGGTGCTTTCGTCTCAATGCTAGCAAAGGCCTGAACCACCACCTGAACAAAATAAACCGGTACCACGACAAGGAGTCTCGGTTTTGCCTGGAAGATGATGAGACAGCCGAGCACACTTAACGTCAATGGCTGGCACGTATTTTCCACAGAGAGAGACTCACTTCTGTGAAACTAAAGAGATGCACCGCAAAAGACACACTATCTTTCATAATGAAAGCAGCTCGTCTTTTGGATTATCTCCAGCCCTTCGATAGGAACTTCCGGTCGCGTTTCCGTTGCCGTGGCGGCATTGTTTGTAAAAGAAAAAAGAAAACAGTTAACAAAGAAGTGTGACTAGTTTGACCACAGGCGCCTTGAATGCCTTCTACCTTGAGAAGGTACAATTCGGAAAAAAACTTAACGAAAAGTACCCAGAAGTGTCGTCTCAATTCAAACAGTCCAGAATTCTTTCTAAGACCCCTCTAATGTCATTTGCACACGTAGGGAGTACAAAATATCGCTCTCATTCAGGTAAGAAAAACTGAACGAAACTTAACGAAACTTAACGAAATTATTTTTACGATCACACTGTATCATTCTATACATACCCCCTTCCACCCCAGTCCCCACATGCCATTCAGCCCTCAGAATTATCTCCTTTTCCCGCCCTCAAACCAGAAACCATCCCCTGTCAACTGACAACAAAAAACAATAAACATCACACTTGGCAACTCGTTGCAATGCGATAACCCGCACAGCTGACAGCTGCTGTCGCCAAAACCAATCGGCCACCGGGTGTGTTTACTTGCTCAACCAAATCCCTGCCCTTCACAAGCCATGACGTAAGAACAACAACAAAACCAGCCAGCAGATGTGTGTCGACGACGTCCAATTTCCCGTATCTAAGACCCTTATCGACAAAATGTTTGCCCCTCTCGCTGATAGCCGAAGGTTTATGCTCGAAAATCGCACACGCATGCCACAACGAATTGAATTGCAAAATAAAATGCCAACCCTGGGTGCGTCTATTTACGTTCCCAGCACAACCCAAAAACATTGTATTTGAGAAACAAATTAAATAAATAAAATCCTTATTCGAAGCGCAAACAGACACACTCACAGCTGCCCCTCATTCTCTCCGCTCTGTACACAGATACAGCACACATTCCGAGGACGACCTTGTCTCGGCGTTCGCTTGATGATGCGCCTTTTGTCGCTTGTATCTTCTAAATTTATCAATTAACGCATAGTTTATGAGTCGCTTTGTCACGCTTGCATGCTCCGCCCGACGACAGCGATTGCCAAAGCTGACAAAAATCTAATCAACGCGACTAAGCCGGGGCGGGGAAGATCTTAGGTTATCCACGGTATCGCGTTGGATCTCTGTGGGCGGAGATGTCTGCGGCGCGGCGTTAATTACCGAGTGTTGCAAGGAGAGAATTCGGATTCTTCCCTCGGTTTCCACGATTTTTGCAATCGTCCCATGGCCAGTCGGAGTCTCTCCAAAACTTGACGTCGCCTCAGTTTTAAGTTTTTTTTTGGTTTTGTCAAAACCGCGGCGTAGAAAGAAAGCAACGAATCAGGTGTCTGAGGGAGGGGCGGGGGGAGGCGATGGGGGATCGAGTTGATAAGATACGATTGTTTGTGGTTTATAGTTCTCGGACGTGTGACTGTTTTGTTGGCCACTGTTGTTCTAGTGGCGTGCACGAAGGCGATAACGTAAAGCGAGTGTTGCCAGAGAGGAGAGTGAGTCCCCCGCTGATACCGATTCTGGGAAGTACTTCACGGTTTCACATTTCGGAGATGGGCGTCCGATATGAGAGGGCATGGACTTGAACTTGGAGTGACGAAATGAATCCGTAATTCTAAGAGGTGACCTTTGGTCATGTTGGACGCCTTTTGGCAGACGTTTGTGGTTCATTTGACACGATTTCCGGCGTCCATCTTACGCCGGATTGTGACACATCTCGCGAGAATTGCGGGCAGATGGTGTCATCTTGGAAAAGGGCGGGGGTTTGTTTATGTTTAAATAAACACTGTTGCAGGCGAGTGCTGTTGACACACAGCTGTCGTTTTAATTGAGAAAATAATTTTACGACGTCGACACTTCTGTTCGGCGGGTGATTGGGGCGAAGATGACGCGACTGACAGAAAGCAGACACAGTCATCTGGATTCCACATCACTGCTGCGGACAGTGTTCTTGAAAGACTTTGTCTCCAACTTTGATGTCCCGAGAAATGCTGTCAAGTGGGACTTTTAATGAATGATTGCGTCCGTACAATAAAAAAACCAAACGTTCAGTCGCTTTTTCAGTAGGCGTGGCAATAAAATGATCAAGATGCATCGAATTGTTCGAGGCGAAGTGATGCAAAAAAATGTATTTTTAATGACACGAGTTTGGAATGTGTTTTAAAAATGAATCAATTTCTAATTTTAAATTTTCAAAACACAAGGTGTTCTGGGTCCGCTGGCTTATTTTGCGACGTAAAATAAAATGAGAATGCTTTTATTTGAATGTGAGCAAAAATACGGGTTCACGGCACGCGTCAACAACTCACTCGTCGGCTGTAACAACTCACTATTGTTTGTTCATGTCAGGAAATGAACGACTTCTAACTCTCTTGCCAATTAAAATGTTTGACAGCTATTTTTTAGAAGGTTTTCCTAAACCGAATTGGCCAATCAGAGGACGGCATTTACGTTATTTCGTGAATAACCGTCAAAAATCCATGAATATCTGTCAAAAAGGCACTCAAATTCGTCGATGGACTAGGGGGCAATCAGCTGTGAAGTCGGCTATCTCTGTAAAACTTCATTTCTGGCTCATTCATGAAGAAAGTCGGAAAAAAGCTTAAGAAAAGAGCGAACGATTGCTCACGTATTAGAAAAATAGCTCCTATTGCTGACACTCTTGGGTGGACAATCCCCTTTTTTTTAAGACCGTGGATTTTAAATTGAAGTTCCCTATATTCCTATGGACGGGCAGCTCCGTCGCCCGCACTGTCCTTTCACTCTAAGACATTCCTCTCATTTGCCTCATTTTTAAATAAACCCAGCACAACGCTGTAGATTGTGAATAACCTATGAATTAGAATCAATGAGGACGAGTACTTACATATCTGACGTGAGTCCATTCTTAAGCCCTTGAATGACTCACAAATTCACGATTTTTTCAATAAATTACTTTTGTTGGGCGCCACAAAATTTTAAATGTATGCTAAACACTATAATTTTTCAAATGACATCCTTGAATGATGCAAAAATGACAGTTTGTAGCTAAGAATGAAAGATGACGATGAAAATGATGGCGAGAATGATGAGGGTTGAAATTTTTCATGGATTTTGGTCGAATAGCAGATATGCATAAGAAATGATGATGTGTAAAATTTTGTGAGAAAACCTTCGAAAAAATGTCATTCCTGGAATGATGGAATGAAACGTCAAAAAGTTATATTCTAGGAATGTCATTTGAAAACTGATAATACTTTAACCCTAGACCGTCATCCTTCGGCCAAACGATTTGTTTGTTATTTGTTTTGATCTCCATTTTCGTACAGCGCTAGTCGCTTGCAAGCTTTTTGTGGATGCAAACGTGCAGCAAATTAAGTACAGCATGAACTCGATTAACGCAACTAATAGAAATCAGGACAGTTGCAATAACCGAGGTTGTTGCATTAACCAGGTAGCATTTTTTAAACTTTGTTGCGGGCGTTAAATTATGGTTGTTACCTTATTTTGCCGAACAATTAGACTGCCATTTGTCGAAATGATCACATTAGAAATTTGAATATTTCTAGCTCTTTGCTTCCGCCCATACAAAGACTTTTCCATCTGCGTTTTTCTATTCCAGATTCAGCTGTAACCACAAATTGTCTTAAAGCGCTTTACCGCTGGGCTTATTGTGGACTTGTGGACATTATATTTGAAGCAACATTGGTTCGCTGAGACACCTTTATCCACTTCGGATAAGATTTCACTTCTCTTTTAAATAGATTATTTAATTTGGATGAAGAAACAAACACTCTTAGAAACTAGTTCATTTCCAATCACTTGGGTGCACATAGATGCAAACCAATCTGTCAGGATCGGAGAAATCTAACTGTGCAAACAGATACAAATGAATTTAAAGATTGATGACGAAACAATGAAACACAACAAGTTGCACGAATCGAGGTATCTTTTTTGGAAGTTACACTAAAAGAGTCAACAAAGGCGATGATATTTGTGTTGCCAAAATCGAGGACTTGCGCAAATCGAGTGTTACGTGAATCGAGTTCGTACTGTATATAACAAATAAAAATATATTTACAGAAATTTTGTACTCAAGATCTTTAAGATAACGACATGAAATCGGTCGTCGTCAAAAATGCAAAGGACGACTCTAGTGTACAAAAAAAAAATGGATGACGTTCCAGGGTTAAGCAGTCAGAATTTGCAGGACGTTTCACCTTCACTTACATGTTTTGAAAATTTAAGGACCATGCGAGGCAGACTTAGCAATTCTCAATCATGGTCGAGAAACAAGATGGTTGGCGATGACATGAGAGCTTACTAAATTTGTTAAAAATTGTGGAAATAATTTAGAACTTAGTGACGTCCTTGATTAAGGACCCCGGAACTTATTTCCATTCATCCTTAGGTGAGGTTAGGTAGAGGGGCTACTGAGTGAATTCGCCAGCACACTTAGACCATGTTGGTCCGTTGTTATGCCCACAGTCAGACTACTACCACTGATTTACCACTTCAGTGACAGTGACGGTAATTTGAGCCAAACGACAAATGGTGACTGGACCAGATTTGAAAACCAGATAAAAGCGTATTATCCACTCATCCTTGGAATCAGTTGAACTGTCTAAGTGTTTCAGATCAGAGCGCAGAGGAAAATGTATCATATCTCTAAAAATTCATCACTTTCACTAATGAAACCTAAGAATTGGAACAACAATGTCATTGCTTTCCGGTCACCCTTGCCAAGGTAGCACATGCCGTCAGAATAAGGTTATCGTTTCCCATCGGGAATCTTACCGAGTTGCCCCCCCCCCCCCCCCCCCCCCCCCCCCAACCCCTCGAATAGGCCATAGGACCTACCAACAAAAGCCACAAGAACCCCTGCTCTTTTGGGTATGGTTCGCTAAACATTACCAATGGAAACCATGTCTCGTCACTTGCTTAGACTGCACTTAGATGCCAACCTCGTACTTCGTGATGAAAATAAGAATAATTCTTGCGTGATTCCGGACCCAGTAAGACTGTATTTTTAACACTGAATGCAGCGATCTAAGAAGGACCTACCATATTCTGGACTAAAGCCACGACTGGAACCACTTCGACAAAATAGTACTTCGAATGTGCCTAAAAGCGGTGATGGCTCTAAATCAAACTTGGCAGTGTCTGAGTTGACGTTGCCCCTGTGGAATGCATCCGACGCTCATCTGGAGGAGATGTGTATTTCTGTGGCACATTATGATCGTTATACCCGATCCTAGAACCAATTTGGTTTCGGATCCCAAGGTGCATTGATCCAGGATTTTTGGCAAGGCACCGTTGGAGACACTGTTTTCAGTGTCAAACTCGCGATTGGACCTCAGTGTCAACAGAGATGTAGAAGAAGCAACTACTCGTCGTCGATGAGGACTCCAGTCAGACGATAGAATGCGAAGCTCTCGACGCAAACAAAATTCCCATAATTTTCCCCAGGCAAACAGTCCTTCAATTTCCATTGATTTCAAAACAATCAACCATCAAAAAGACATTCCACAACAAACCAAACGATCTTCAAGATCGTTTTCACAAAATTCCTCCCGCACATCGCTCGCATTAATTTCAATTTCAAATATCAAGCATTCAACAGCTGCCCAGCTGTACTGTCAATCGAGTCCAACGATCGCAACTAGTAAAAGTCTGCGACAAATCTAGAACGAAACGCACGAAAGTGATTCGCTGACTTATGGTCTCCGTTCACGTATGTATCGACCTCAAAAGAAAACAATCGGAGAAAGATGCAAATTTTCCCTATTCATCGGTCTTACGTCAACCGGATGTCAGGCTGTGGTTCCACTGCCAATTTGAAACGACGTCCTTTGGCGTGTATCTCATCGATGAACGTATGTATCTCCTTCCGGCGATATCCAAGAAATATGCACGCGCTGAGTAGTGCTGTCAAAACATGTTTAGATACTTGCGAATGGAGTTGTAAGAAAAATGTAATCTTTGGTAATCCAGGGGAATTCGTTGAACTTTTAGACGTATCCGCACACACGCACAGTTTCACCGTTCATAACACTTCTTCGCTCTGCGCTTCACTAAGGCACTCTCAATTGGCTTTAATTGGACTTAATTCCCGCGGCCGTCGCCGCCCTTATCACGCACACTCACACACTCACGTCGCACGCTAACGACAGACCGACGAGCGTTAATTTTTTCCCCAAAATTTCGCGTATTTTTTTTCCGCGACGAGCAAATCCGTCGATGAATAGGCAATGAGGCACGAATTCTCTTTAAAACGTTCGGTTTTGAAATGTAAACAATTCAATCCCCGCTGCCACTGGCAATGAAACGAAAATAAATCTCGACAGTCACACACGGAGAGGGAGAGACAGCAGCGTAGGAGCGTAGGAGATGGCGTGCCAAGCGTATCTGACTCTGCTTGCCCCGCACGAAGACGGTCCTGATGGATTGGAATTTCACTTGACGACCGGCCACCGTAGCTGTAGCATGGTGTGTGCTATCGCTTCAAACGCTTCGGATACTCTGGCTGGGCCGGCTGGTCGCGTTCGTTGGGGATCAACGCTGTGCTCGTGGGGTTGGCGTGACTGAATGTGTTCAGTTCAGTTCAGTTCGGTTCGGTTCGATTCGACTGGCTGGCTGTTTGGATTGTGGATTGGATCGCGTGTGTGTGTTTGTGTGGGAAAATTGTTCGAGATACTTGCACGACGAACCGAACGAACATGCGATGGGGGTTGTGCTGAAACAAATTAGTGTTGCCATGGTGTGCGGAGTGGATTGGGTTTGGTTTGGGACCGTGGTTTATGTAAGTTCGTGGGCGGTGGGTGGGTGGTGGTGGTCTAAAGATAGCCACTGTGACTGGGTTTATAATCTTAGCAGATGTTACGTAAGTTGGATCGAAGGGAGGGGGTTATCGTTGTGCGTCGTTGCGAATGGTTGAGAGTTCAGAAACTGATGAGATACTCTGTCGAGAGATCTGGGTTTCTGCCAAATATGAATTCAACATTTTTAATTAGAAAAATTTCATATAAGATGTTCTAATAATCGGCCAGGGTGGCCAACTCATAAAAAAAAATTATGCATGCCATGCCTTCAAATACCACTCGAAATCTTCATTCAGGTGACATGAGGGTAGGCAATTTTGGAAGCGTTCCCACAAAGAAAGACTTCATTACAAATTTTAGAAACCGTTCTTACAAACAGCGAAAGCTTGGCACAAACTATTCAAAACGATTTTCGAAAATGTGAACTTTTTTTTATTTTAGGAAACCCACTGCATCGCCGTGGGTCGCCGTGGCTTAGTGGATAAGTGCGTCGACTCCTGGTTTGATACCCGAATTTACCAACTGTCATAACTCACGGCTCCACCTCTTTTGAGTCACTGACAATGCTCACAGAGTATTCCTGTCTAAAAAAAAGCTTCTTAACTTCGCTGTTCGGAGTCGGTAATAAACAGTAGATCCCATCCACTCGTGAAAGAACGATAGCAGGCACAACACGAGTGGTTGCTGAGAAGCTAGACCCAGATCCACCTCGGACTGTCGCGCCACCCATATTATTATTATAACCCACTGCATCGCTGTAGGAGATAAATATCGCACCGAGAGCGATATGTCAAAAAATGACATTGCGAGAAAAGCGCAGTTCCAAAGTAAAGGGTTTTCCAATAGAGACTTGACAACTTTGAAAATATTCTGTGAACGCACTCTTTCACTAATCATCTATCTGTCACTGTCAATTTATTCAGTAAACTCAACATTTTCATCGTGGTACAGTGCACGAATGAGCAACGTCTGCAAAATATAAAACATTTCTACCGAAATTCGGAGTCGGTGACTGCAACTTTAAGAAACTTTAAGAAGCTCATTTTTGGCTCGCAAAATATGCGTTATTCGTCGGGTGAAAATCTACATGTGCTTCATGAATCACCCCTTCATCCACAAAAAATAACTGTTTGGTTGCAGCGTTTTTGGATCATATTTTTTTCGTCGACGATCACGACCGTCACGTTACTGTGAATGGTCAGCATTATCGCGCCATGATTAGATGCCGATAATTTTTGGCCCGAATGGGAAGATATTGACTTGGAGGACATGGGGTGCCAAAAGTCACATAGCCCACGTTACAATCGATTTATTGAAGGGTAAGTATGGGGAGGGTGTTATCTCAAGAAGTCTATTGTCAGCCTCGTTCGTGCAATTTAACGCCACTTGACTATTCTCTGTTTGGGCTACGTTAAGTCATTGGTTTATACCAACAAGCTGACGAGCTTGGAAGCACTCGGAGCCAACATTGAACGCGAAATAGCGACCTTTTCGGCCGAAATGTGTGACTGAGTCATTTAAAATTGGGTCCATCGAATCCACCGCGGCTAACGTGCCCGCGGTGGCCATGTAAACGAAGTCCAGTTGTATTTATAAATGTTTTGATTGTGCTTCAAGTCGACAGTTTTATTTAAAGAAAAAGAAAAAAGTCGTCAAGTCCTTATTGGAAAGCCTTTGTAATTTTTGATGGAGCAAGTAGTGTAGCTCAGGTCCAGGTCCACCTCGGACTGTCGCGCCACCCATATTATATTATTATAAGTAGTGTACCTCGTCCAGTCGTCATACATACAAGTCTTCGAGACCGCACCGATTTTTTAGTCTCAAATAGTTTAATGCGACATTCTGCATTTTATAAATAAGAAACGAAATGTTTCTTTAATTTTTTGTTTTATGAGAAATGAAAATAAAGGTTAAGATTGTATTATTTACTTCTTTTTTTTTAACCACCGGAAGTCCTAAATTTGAGGTCATAATCTGTAAGCTGTCTCTAGGACGCTCAATATAGTGAACTAATAAGAACCGGGCTTGTTCACTGGAGTGAGATTGTTCATTGTAACGAGCAGGAGCGAATTTTATAACAATCTAAATTAGTTTATTACTTTGTAATTGAGAATTCTTTTTCTTGTGCGATTTCTAAAAAATAAGCCAATTTTTTAGTTCAGGAAAACAAAAAAGAAGAAAAATAGGAAAACGATTAAATAAAAATCCTAAAAATAGTATTGATTTTCAAACGCGCAATACCCTTCCTCTACCCCCTTTCAAGCTCAACTAAATTGTGTCGTCTTTGAAATTTATCGTTTCATACAAACATTTTGTAATTCGGGGAAGTACAGAACAAATTATGTTCAAGGACAACATTTGAGATGTCATGTACCATCTACATTAGTTCTCAGAGAAGCCCCGAAATTCGGGAAATCTAAATGATAATGTAAAGACAGTATTGGTTAATTGTAACCAGATATTTTGTTCATTTAACGGCGAGAAAGGGTTCGTTATAAAAAAAAAAGTTCGCTTTAAGTAGACTGTAGAAAATATTTGGTCTCCACTATATCCGCTTTTCCCTATACCGATGTTCACTTTATCGATCTTTCTCCGTACATTACTTCCGAGGATGTTAGCTCTAAATTCGGAGCATGTATGCCACTGCTTGCGCAAGCATCCGTGGATGCTTCGTGGCGATTCTCTATTCCATTGTCACATTTCACTGGTGCGGAGTGGATGGACTTTTGAACTGGCATAGTGTTCTCCATGCCTAGCCACCTTAGGCGTTTGGCTGTGGTTCAATCTTCTTCTGCAAAAACTATCAACGCAAACAGGACCAACGATTGAAGGCAATTATGTTTTCTCTAAACAAAAAAAAAAAACCAAGTATGCCCTTGTTTCCGTGCCATGGAGCAGGACAGACATGGTCGAGCTTTTATATAAGACCTGGTCCTTCGATACAGGAACAGCTGTTAGCAGGAGTTGTTCTGCGTTGGGAAATGGGGGTAGATGAAGTCCTAAACTTCCTCAAAAGCATATCTGCCTACGGTGTCGTTGTGGCATTGTGATTGGTGCCAGAGATGTGTCAGATGATGGATACCAATGCATCGTTCCTCATTCACCGTTAAACCCATTTTGACCGCCTCCGGCTCGCTGTGTTCGACCAATCAGGTCACTCTCGTCCGCGTATGCTAGCAATTGTACGGAACTTTGAAGGACCGTCCCTTTTGTGTTGGCAAGTGAGTTATGCACGAAATTCTCGAGAACTATGTTGATGAAGTCACAGCCAGTTAGGAGGTCAAAAAGGCGAATGTTGGCATACATTGGTCTCCTTAAAGCTTAAAGATTATGCATTCTGTACACAATCTGTTGACGATTCTTAACTCAAAATGTTGTACATTTCAAAACAAGGTTCTTTATCTAGATGTCCAAGAAGAAAAAAGGAAAGTCTTGAGCTTCCACCAATTTTCAGATAACGGCCTAAATGCCCAGCAGACACTGACTGAATCCATGCACGGCGCGAAGTTCTTATGCAGCCTCTTTGTCAGAGTTTTTTCAAGAGAAAGAGAGGCTTATTAAGAGCCTCTTTGTCAGAACTTTTATTGAAGGACTTAAAATTTGACCTAAAGCTTCCTGTGGCTCATTCACTGAATCTTTTGTGCAGTTTGGCTTAGCCACGCGATTCTCAATGCAAACGATTGCGTTAATTTTGCCAACAAATTGATTTAAGCTGCATATACCTTCGTAGACTGCTTCTTCTTCAGTCCGGGGTGGACATGGTTAGGTTATACTAATCAAGCCTCTGTCAAGAGGGTGCATTAAGAAATGTTTCTTGCTCAAGTGTTGAAGAAGTGAATGCAGTGGACTTAAGTCGAACTCACTACCTGCCTACCTATGGTATCCCGTGACAATTCGACTTAGGGAGTGTCCACTGTATTCTCATTTTCTCGAAATTGCCAGAGTGAACGATTAACGAAGTCCTTGATAAAAGGATAGTTCCTTTTAGAAGAAACTAGTCGACAACTCTCTATTTTCTTCACAACAAACAAAAGCGATCCCAAGTCAAAGAGTTCATCAATGTTAAAGCCAAGGAAGAAGCAATGGTTCCTATCTTGGACTTCATGACATTTTAAGTCTCGTTGCCCAGAACCCCCAGGAAACCTCGCACCCCACTCTCACACTTTACTTTCCTCGTACCATACCACCAGCCTCCAATTTCTCCCAACCGCCACACACTCAAACCTGACTCACAGCGGCTAAAGCCAAACCACCACAACTTGGCCCCACCGCTAACTGACAGACAGCACTGACAACTGGTCGCTCCATATTTAGACACTCCACCTCTCTTTGTCGTATGATTTTCCTTCACCACAACGGCAGCACTTCCCAGCGCCATGCAAGTCCCAGCCCAGCGCATGCATCCCATCGTCCGCCGCCGAACAATGGGCCCATGAATGCAATCTTGTGCTTGGGCTGTTGTTGTTGTTGTTGTTGTAAAAGTCGACTCAATGTCGGCTGCGCATGCACATTTATTCAGTCGCTTTTCTTTCCTTTTGCGCGCTCCGTACCGATGTCAGTGATCGAAGGCATCGCAGAAGTATGCGCCAGCATGCTTGTGGGTTGCATTGCATGTGGAATGTGTGTTCATTAGTGCAATCCACAGTGGTAGTGGTAAATTGTAAGCATATTGGATACGCATTCAATTGAGCGAGCAGTGTTTTTTTTTTCTTTTTCCTTTTACAGTTTGTTTTTCTTTTCGAAGGCGAAACAAAAATGGAAGGGCTTAAAGAGACGTTTTAAAATTTTAACACTAATTGGATGAGAGGGCACATATCAGGCCTTAATTCGATTCGCGGCGAGTTGGAATAATCGAAAGATGAACTTACACAAATTTGATTAGAATTTCGTTTTCTGGAACAGCAGTTGACACCAACTGTTCTTAGAGTGTTGACATCTCTGTCAGTGTGACTGTGACGGGGGCTTACCTGAAAGAGAAGAAGAAAAAAAAGGCTTAAATTAGTGAGGGGAATTATGGGCTAAGAGGTGGGATTTTTCAGTCAGTCTGGGACATCGTGACAGATGGGCAATGACGTTTGCTGAGTGTTTCAAATGTCAGAATAGGCTACTGTTTCTTTCAAGAAATTTGCAGGGACTGCATTTGACAACAAGAAGAGGTACACCAGAAATGAAGTATTATAGAGATGCACGACTTCTACGTCTATTGCCCCTTAAAATATTTGACAACTGTTTTTTATAAAGCGTTCTTAAACCAAATTGACCAATCAGAGGACGCCATTTACGTTATTTCGTGAATAACAGTCAAAAATTAGACTAGGGGGCAATCATTTGTGAAGGTGGCTATTTCTTTAATACTTCATTTCTGAGGTACACGATGCGAATGACAGCCCAGAGTGCTTCTTTTTGACAGATGTCCTATAGTTATGCCATTTTTGACAGATATCATTAAGTTGTAAATTATATTAATTATCAAAATTCTGAGGACCATCTCTGGCGAAACAACCTTCAATTCAACTTCATCAAATGACAGAAGATGCTTGACAGGTGTCATATAGGTCTGTCAGTTGATTCAGAACTGTGACCAGATTCATTGAACCTGAGCAACAACAAAAAAAAAAAAGGCAGCAAACCTCTAAGTATGGAGCCCTGGCATACATGAATGACATACATTTGTGACATATGTCAAATTACAGGTAACAAGGATTTGGCATCACTTTTTTCCTAGGAAAGGCTTCATTCAATTTGAGTAACAGTAAAAAGACAGTGGATCCTTAATCATTAAGCTTTTGAGTGGAAATAGATATGTCATGCGAGGATTGACAGATGTCACATAGATAACGATGACTGTCCGCTTAAGTTCATTGCTTTTGAACAGAAAATAATGGAAATCATTCTCTCCTTACTGATTCTGAACCGACGTAAACTTGTGACATGTGTCAAACCATCAACATGACAAAAATTTGGCATCACTTTTCTGACTACTAGTGGGTTTATTAAGTTCGAACAGCAATAAAAAGCCAGTGAACCAGTAAATCCTCGAACTAGGTGTCTGAAGTGACAAGGATTTCCAATATTTGTCAAATGATTGAATCACGAGTCTGGCATCACTTTCCCCGGCTGGTCATAGATGACGTTTAAACCGGAAAATCTTCAAATTTTACTCAAAATGGAAGAAATTGGTGGCGAACAAATGGTTGGGCAACGTTGAAGATTGCTGGCATCATATTTCCCCCCCTGCCTTGCGAGGTATTTGACCCAAGACCAGGTTCATTTCGAGCTGCAGTTTTGCTTGAAGAAGAGAAAGAAAGCAAAGCTCCATTGCACCTGATCTTAATCTCTTCAAACTGGTCACTGGTCAATCTAATTCTCATTGCGATTCATATGCACACGAGATACATTCAATTGAGCACACATTCCCATTCATTCGACCTTTAAATCCGCAACCCAAATGAACTGCCTCCTCGCACACTATGCCCGCGTGTCTGCACATCGTTCGTTTGTATCGTTTTTCCACTCTGGTGGACTCTTCTGTCTATCAGCCGGTCCACAGCCACACCTGACTCTCTCCGCGTGTGTGTGTGTGTGCCTCTATATAATCCCGTTACATAAAAGCATTAAGAATAGTTTACAAAACAACCGACCGTTCTGCTGTTGTTGTTGTTGACTTAGAATGCACCTCCTCCATGGCTCGAGTTGACGCAACAAATGCATAACCGTGTCCACGGTGCACATCCAGTGTAACCGGGGTCTTAAGACGAAGAAGCCAAAGAGACAAATCGATAGCCGGTGGAAGGGAACCAAACGAAACGGGTGCGTCTTTCGAGGAGGGCAGCAAGAATTTTAAGTCGTTTACCCGTTGCTCGGGTGAAAACAACACTCGAGACAATTAGACGGCCGAATGCGGTCAGTTGATGATGAAAAGAAAACGAAGCACAAAGGTGTCGAGAGGAAGACGGGGGGAGGGGAGGTGGCGTCTTAAGACAAAAAGTGAACTTCTAGCCATGACATCGAAATTAAGGGAACAAATTGAGTTAGGGCAAGAAGCACACGATGCACTTAGTAGGAGGAAGAGTTTGCCGGTGTTGATGAACCAATGTACGGAGAAGGTCTAACAGCTTACACGCTTGGGATTGACCTGAGAGAGAAAGCCAAACAAGTCGCTGGATTTGGGGTGAGGTTGGAAGGCCAAGCGTCTGTCTCTCGACGACTAGGGTACAGAAATGGGAGCAACAGCGCGCTAAGAGTGGCCATAATGGAGACATCTGGTCAAAGCATCAAGGCTTGACATGGGATTGTGTGTCGATTAGGCCTTAGAACAGACACGGCCCAAGCAGACCCCGGCTTGAATAATCTTCGACTCTGAGCCTGTGGGACAACGCAACAGAGGACGTCCACGGAATCGATGACGCACACAGTTGGAGAAGCACCTCAACCAACTTGGCATGCGAAATTTCAGGCAGCTGGCAAAAGATCATGAGGGCTGGAGAGGCTTGTTAGTTGAGGTCCTGGTCCACCCCGGACTGTAGCGCCACCAGAAGATGAAGAAGAAAAACTGTGGTGGCAGTGGTCTAAAATGGTGGTGTTCCACAAGGCTCCATCTTCGGACCATTATCTTTAAAAGAAATTTAGTTCTAAAATAGCAAGGGATTCCGTTGACATACAGATGTCCGAGCTGATCTGACTTAGCTCATGTCAAGCTTCAGGTATTCAAATCCACAGAAATCCCATCCATTCTAAGATGGTTGGATGGAAGAATCCATTCTTTGTATAGCGCTTCAATTCGTGGAGGAACTGGAGCTTAACCGCAAGGCAACATCTCTATGTAGCTGCCTTCAGAGTCACACATTAAGTAGATTGTGGTCCTTCTTCAGGCGTCTGTTCAATACCTTATACACATCGTCGTCCTCTGTAGGGTTGTCCCGCCGTCGAAGACTCTATGTGCCAAACACGGCCGTTCTCTGTAAGTTTTTTCCCACGGACTCGCAGTCGAAGACTCTTTGTGCCAAGAGGCAGACTCTTCATGCGGCCGCCTGCCTCCAAGTGCCATCAACGCAAATCGAACCAAGGCCGTAAAATTTTTATCTCGAAGACATAAAGGACTCCTGTCTCGAACAGGATCGCGTACAGAACTTTTCTCTCAAAGACATAAGCGACTTCTCAAGCAGGACTGGAAAGAAGTCACCCTGGTGCGGCAGTCTTTTATTCCCAGGAGCACATGACATCCAAAAGAAAAGAAAGTCCACCCATGACGCCAGTACTAGATGACAAATCAATTGAAATCAATTCACTTCTCACTGACACCTGTCAACTGTCACATTTATTTTCATTCCCCGCCACTTCAACCGCGAATTTGCCCACACTCCTCCAATGAATCCCTCCTCAATTGAGTCGACTGTCTGAATGACTGGCAAACCGAAGTGAAATAGGAAACAATTAAGAGTGACGTTTGGCTTCGCTGCGTCTGACATACATTCCCTTCGCTTCCCGTCTCTTCAACCGTCTTTCATTCGACTCAGAGACCACACGTTAACACTTCCGATCTGAGCTTGAGAACAGAGAACCAACCGCTTCGATGACAAAGTGCACGCGTCACGTTGTTCTTCTGACATTTACATTCACCATCACCGTTATTTGGATGAGTTTTTCTCTTCATAAAAGGTCTAACAGATTTCACGCCTCGAGAAAGCCATGCCAGAGAGTTGAGTTTCATTTTCAAGTAACGGTCTGCTGAGCAAAAATGTATCAAATCGTTCTCGTACGTTCCTTTGTCTTGAGGAACAGTTAATTACAAGGCCCACAAGCTTGGGTGTGTGTGGGGGCGTTGAAGAGTATCCTCGTAGCTTAGACCAAAAGTCAACACAAATTAAAGAACCCGTAGTCAATCGGCGTCGTTCAGTTCTGACGGTACACACTGACGGCGGCGGCGGCTGGCTGCTGACAGTTAGGCAACAATTAAATTTAAATAATTATTCGTATTGCGTTGCGTAAGAGTTGCGTTTATTTTGTTGGTACACTGACGCATGCCTCAGGTGGGCCTTGCCGCCAGCCACCTGAGGGTATCCGCCAGCTCGCGGAGTGCTGTGCTTTGTGTTCTTTGTTTGTCGATTTGCATTTAACGCAGATTGGGGTGAGGCGACACACATGCACATGCGACTGGATGGAAATTTAAAGAAGTCGAACTGTCAGTTGCTGCGCTCGTGATTGGTGGAGACTTGTGACAGGAAATGGGTGATTTTATGCAGCAAACGAATGATTCAATGAATTCAATGTCTGAGAGCTGGGCTTGGAGGCAACGTATGTGGGAGCCAAATGGAAACACTTATGAACGTTGCTTGGATTTAAGAGGATCAAGGAGCTGAACTGCCACGGTGACCATGTTGACACACCAACTGTTTGGTTTCTGATCGTCCGAGACTTGAGAACTGACACAATAGCTGCAAAATCTGTCCCAGAGTCTTCGGAAGCGTTCAGGGGTTATGTCTGTCCAAGATCCACTGCAAATATTCGTCTCGACTTAGATCCAATGATGAGTCAACTCTGGATAATTTGACACTCGTTGATTTGACGCTCGATGAATTGGTTGGTTTGATTCCCTCGGCAATTTGAAGTTTAAGGAATAACATCTTTCCCACCGACATTCTATAATTTGAAGTCGGGCTTCCCCTAATCTCTCTAATTTGAAGAGTTTTCATGCACATTGTGCATGTATGTAAAATGCAGAAATGAAGTATTTCAAAGATAGCTGACTTCACAGCCGATTGCCGCCTAGTCCGTCGACGAATTTGAGTGCTTTTTTGACAGATATGCATGAATTTTTGACGGTTATTCACGTGTTGTCAAAAATTTTAAGGAGCAAGAGAGGTAAAAGTCGGGCCTCTCTGTAATACTTAATTTCTGCGTACATGTAGAGAGCCGTCGGGTGTTTCAAAGAGATATGAGTGAGTTCGGAGAGAACCTCATGTTGACAATGCCATCAGAGTCCACCGTTGCTGAACTGTTGGACTTGGCTACTCTAGATGAAAACTAGGAAGAAAACAAAGACGAACAACTGCCAATTCCAGTCACACTGATCGGGGCAAGGATATGTCTTACTACACCACGCTTCTACGCCCTCAGAAGCGACACAACTGGCGATTTGCTCTCAGCTCTCACCCGAGAAATATCTGTACTCCTTAGCAGGAGATAGAGCGGGCCTCTCTCTAGCCAAGACTGATGTTCTCTGACGAGTTCTCAAACAAAGCAATGAATCCATTTCAAGGCAAGCGTGATAAACGGAGAACAACTCCGAGGAGCAAGCTCCCAAGCACCCACATCAATCTGCGCACCTTTCTAGTGTCTCCACCTCTTCCCCTCCCCCAGCTGCGCATCGCATGTTCATTAATGAACTAATTTGTCTCTGCTCCCAGGCGACAACACCCTGCGTGTTTTTAAAGGAATTTTCAATTCGCCACCAGACCTCCGACCGAACCCAACTTAATCTCCGATCACAGGAAACGAATTTGCATCCAAAAACATAAAAAACACTCGAGAGAATGACATCAACCCAAAGCACTGGTATCCTACCACGCAACACATGCAAGAACATGAATTAATAACTAGTACTCCACCTGGCAGAACGGCCAGGCCGAGGCTGCGGAGAGTGAGAAAACCAGCAAAACCAGCCCACCACCTAAACAATACTCGACGCCTCCTACGGCAAGTGGCAGCTCTCGCAGTTTGCATCCACTGGCAAGGTGGCGCGTTGGGAACATGCCGTTCTACATGGTGTATTGCTAGACCATTCTCTGCACTTTGACAATGAGTCCGCGTCGTCCCTACCCTCGTGTGTGTGTGTGTGTCTTCTCCAAAAACAGTGGGAACGAGTTTGCTGCCGCAGTGTGGGGACACCGGCAGATCTCCAGTGGCTCTGGTAGGTGCACACCAAGCCATCCACGGATTGGGTTACGCAACAATTAAGCGACAAACGAAAACAATAAAACGACGCATTTCTCTGGCGGGCTTCAGTTGTCGCATGGAATTCTTGGGTGTTTATTTTTTTTTTTTTGTGGCTATCCCCTGTCGTGCACTGGTTGGCAACACCAAGAGGCATTGTCTTACTTGCAACGGATGCCAGTGGGTTATGTGTGGCGCATGCAATTGTCATCAATTTGGTGTGCGGAATCTGAAGGATTGGTGGTGGTTGGAGGCGCTTCCAGAATTCGGTCAGGAGGTGTTCCAATTGTCTGCGAAATGATCATTGACAGCGGTGCAAAGGGGCAACTGGGTTTGAAATGTCAAAAAATTAGAAACTAGGACAAATAATCTAGTACAGGATGGAGTCGTTTTGTGAGGTTAAGGGCTGTTCATGCCATAAAATGGCTTTAACGCTGATGGTCGAGTACGTTGACAGACGAGGGAGACACCTCAAGCTTGAAGGGTAAGCTTCTGAAAAGAAATCTAGTACAAAATCAGACAACAATACAGAAATCTAGGACATAGAAATCTAATATCCGACTTCGCAGGTTGTCGAATTTGGCATATAATCAAACAATGTTCGACAATTAACCACTAGCCCCCGAACTTTGGAAGGATCCAGAGGACCTCAGGGCACCATGTGCAACGTATCCTCTGTCAAAAATGCTGAGAGGTACACATAGTAGATCTCTAATCCCAACTTGCTTTCTGCATTCCAGCCAAACAGAACACAAACAAATGTCAGTCAGATTCCAATCCCACGTTGTCACCTGCATAACCTGTGTCCAGTGGTCGGGCAACTTGACGCCAACTGCGAGCCAAATAAAGATGAGAATATGCATAATCCAGACTCGCCGCAGGCCGGTGGTGGGTTTGAATGGTAATTAAACGAAATTAATTAGATAAACGCTTTTCGCGACGTCGATTCCATTTCGTATGCATATTTCTTGGGATCGGCCGCACCGGTGGCTGGGAGGAGACTTTTAAAGCACTCAGGTGGTACCAATGAAGCTTTTGGCAGCCGAAATGGATTCGCCGCTAATTGGAACAATCAATTGCTGAACCAATGACTGTCTTTCATGGGGATGCACACCTATAAACACCTAAATGATAAACGCTTGCTGTCAAGTACCAGGCGGGACTATATTACGTCTGCTCGGGTGAAGGACAGCAGTCTTACAGAGAGAGAGAGAGAGAGAGAGAGAGAAAGAGAGAGAGAGAGAAAGAGAGATAGAGAGAGAGAGAAAGAAATAGAGAGAGAGAGAGGGAGAGAGAGAAAGAGAGAGAGAGAGAGAGAGAGAAAGAGAGAGAGATAGAGAGAGAAAGAGAGAGATAGAGAGAGATAGAGAGAGATAGAGAGAGAGAACCAAAGTTTGTCCTATACGACGGTGGTTCCACCGATTCTAACATATGGACCAATAGTTTCGTGGCCGGAACTTAAAGAAAAAAAAAACAGTGAAACTTTTCTTTGCGGACATCCCTCTGCAAAGGGACACCTCACTTTACGGACAATTCGTCATCGTCCCGGTTTGAAGATATTCGTGTATTTCAATCTCATCAGTATGGACACCTCTACACAACGGACAATCATGATGGTGCCGCTGCTGTCCGCTATAGAGAAGTTTCACTGCATCTTCATCCCGGGACCATGAAGAAGTGTCCGTAAACTGAGGTGTCCCTTGTAGAGGGGTGTCCGCCAAGAGATGTTTCACTGTACAAAGAAGAGCATACAACCGCACCAATAGGCGCCGTACGGCCGACTATGTCAGATGTTACAATACACAACAGTATACAATGCCATCAGTCTCAGGGAGTCTGGGTGCTGGACATCAAGCCCCATGGTTATAGCATCATCCTTAATCGTACACCGACAGATCTCGTATCATCCTCAACAGACTACGAGGTCCCCACTTAACTTATTAGGTAAGGTTAGGGCTGCTAGTACATTCACCAGTACTCTTAGACCATACTGGTCCATTGTCATACCCACAGTCAGACTACAACCATTGATTGACTAGACTGTATGACTAGACTAGACTGTATGACTAGACGGGTGACTGGACCAGATTTGAAAACCAGATAAAAGCGTATTCAATTTGCTTTCGCAGGGATTCGAACCGGGGACCCCGCTAACTAGAGGCAGGCACTCTACCAACTGCGACATCCAGTCATTCTCTTGACTTATAAAACGCCTTGAACAGAATGGCATAGTCGGCAGATGTCCAGGGATTTCAACTCGACAATATTAATTGACTGCAATGAACGGACACTACTGCTCCAGCCCGAAGTGCCTTCGACTACTTCAAGTGTGAGAGGCTCTTTCGAGAAATAAACTAAACGCAATTCTAATAGTATTGGTTAGATTGCGATAGATTGGAAAATGTCCTCGACCTCGTTACGATTGTAAAGCGTGCATTCCCCCTGCGGGTAAGGGGTAATAATATACCCGAGGTAAGGTGTGCCTGTCGTACAAGGCGACTAAAATACCTGACCTGACCCTTGAGTAATTGGTTTAGGATATGGCCATACTCCAATGCTCACGGAATTGACGGGTAAAGCTCATACAAATATTTTCGTTGAAAATGCTGAAGTGGAGCGGCATAATTAAATGCTTAAAAATGCTATCGCTAAGGCTTATTGCTGATTTCCAGGCGGCCAGTCCTGGGATGGATAACACCTTCATCATCCCTGTCCTGCTCTATGGTGCGGAAGCATGGACAATCACAAAAGCGGATGAAGAAGCACTTGGTCTTTTCGAGAGAAAAGTTCAGCGTTCAATCTTTGGTCCTGTTTGCGTTGATGGTTATTGGAGAAGAAGATTCAACCACGAACTGTACAGCGGCATGAGCACAGTCAGAGCGCATGGACAACACTTCTCCAGCCCGAAGAGTCTTCGGCTCCGAACCAGTGGGACAACGCAATAGAGGACGCCCACGGAACCGATGGCGCACCCAGGTGGAGAAGGACCTCAATCAGCTTGGTGTGCGCAGTTGGAGACAGCTAAGGATCGTGCCGGCTGGAGAGACTTACTTACTGGGTTGAGGCCCAGGTCCAACGCGGACTGTGGCGCAACCAGAAGAAGAAGAAGAAGAAGTCCTGGGATGGTATGGCATCCTACTGGTAGCTTCACCAGAGGCTATATTCTAGTTCCACGGCAGATCAGGATTGCCCCTGAGACTCGCATAGGTCTCCGCCTGATCACTCGAGCTAGCCCTCCAAGTGGCGTCCAGCGTCGAAAAATGGAGTCAAAGAACTCGTGATATAAGTCTAGAAGGGCAGGAGATCACGTTAATCAATTACTCACTTGCAAAGCGTCCATATACCATTGACCTCGTGCCGATGTGGCATATACTTGCGTCTCAGAACTTCAGTTCCAGCTCTAAATATTACGCTTATTTGCTTGGTTGACAATTCTGATTCAATGCAGTTATTGGGCCCGAGATTTTATACATTTTACAATTACATTTACATTTTTTTTTCGATCATAGGCGAAGTCCAACGCCGGCGGTAAAAAGTGTTAATTAAGCACAGTTAACCCGAGCACTGTGTTCTGCTCCATTTTTTTAATACAGATTGATTGGCCCTCAAAATAGGAACACTCCAGAGTTTACCTCGAGGCACTCGGATCCATCATTTTCCAAATTTACAAAACAGACAATGATCAGTTTGGCACGGTAGGCAAGTAGGTAATAAGTGACTTTACCACTCCTGGACTTAGGCCACAGTAGGCCCGTTGTACTGCCACGTGGGCTAACAATAAAGAGGTTGAGGCGTCGTGATTACAACGGCAGCCGCCCAGATATGTCTGTGAAATCCAGATTTAACTGGAGTTTCCCTACAGTCGTTCAAGTTATCATATAAGTAGAAGCCATACTCCCAAGCCTTCTCGAGTACCATTCTTCGAGTGAAAAGCTCGTACTTCTGCCGGGACGCACTGTTCATCCCTTGGCCCTGGACTCGAACACAGCTCTAGAAACTCAAGGCGTACAAAACCCCAGCGTTGACTTTCTCCGGGCAGACTTAAAAGAGCAGTCCGCCCTGTAGCCAAGCAATCTCTTTGTCCCCCTTTTTCGAAAGTGGGATAATCAGCCCAGTTTGCCAATCGGGTCGCCGCGTTCCTTGTTCACCTTAATGACACGTGAGCGCGATAAATCTCCCTTTTTACTCACTGCCTTCTACACCGTCAAACCAAAGCACTTGGTCGTCATTCTGCTGCTGCTCTGAATCGCCTACTCCGGAATGACAAGTCTTCACACTTAACGACGAATCGTCCACACAATGCAAAAAAATGTACAAATTTTAACGATCAACAGCAAATCTAAGCGCCTTGTAATAAGGGTTCGTTCTTGTATGGTCAGGTTAAACAGCTTTAGCCGCAAAAAGGAGTCATTCCTTGCAAGGATCGTAAACTGTAGATATGCAAGGAAGTGTGAGGTCATGAAAATGTTTAAAAGTGTACCCGAATTTCAAGACTATGTGACTTATAGGCGCGTCCGTATCTTCAGCCGGGATCACCTACCGCAAGGTCATCTTCTTCAGATGTCTGTTCTTTTTAGCCTTGTTCTCTAAGGATCTCCAGCTAGGCTACAAGCACCAAAAACCCTCAGCTATTCAGAATCTCTCCCCCAACTGACCCTAAGCCAACCATTCCATTAATTCCCCAAACAACCTTGATTCATTCCAAATTCTCCTCTCCTCACCATCAACAAGAGTTCTCATTCTGCTCCTTCTCCTGTATTTCTCTGGAATGTCCACCGCCATCTGTGATAGTTGAAAAATTCCAAATCAGGTTTGTCAACCGCTTGACGTCCTTCTGGCACTCGCAGCTCAAACACCTGCGCGGGGTTCGTTCACCGATCCCAAAAAGCAGGCAGCACTCGCCCAAATCGAAACCAAAAGTGAACTCCCCAACGAACTCCCAGCCAGCGAGTATCTCGAACATTCCCTCGCACAATCTCGTTTGCGGATTGCTTTTGACTGTCTCCCGCGCGGCGCACAGATCCCATGCTGCATGCGATTTCCCGCAACCCGAGCTGTGGTAGTTGGCCACGCCACAGCCTCATTCCGAGCCCAAGACGTGTCCTCCCTGCAGCCCGCTTCATGGTCTCAGTTTCATTTTCGCCTCCCTCACCCAGAAAATTACATCTTGTGCTTGTATCTGGAGAGTTTCACTTGCGATCGACCCGGCCACTTGTTGTTCCTCCTTTCGCCCCCCTGTCTCCTTGGTGATTGATGTTGATGGAGCGTCCGTTGTTTTTTTTTGCAGCCGTGGGCCTCCTCGAAGTGTAGCACTTTCCATGGACAGACAACGCGGAGGAGCTTCTGCCGCCACACACAATGCACGGCACGGCGGTGGCGGTGGGCGAGCCATTGCGTCGTCGTCGTCGTTGCATGAGTGATGGCTGGCTGTGACTGCTGACGTCTTGACAAGGGGGTTTCTCTGTGGGATTTGGCAACTGTGCCGGGAGGATGATGGACTCCGCCACGACGTAAACATACACCAGCTGAGGTCGGCTGGCGAAAATAGACAGCGCTTGGCATTATTGGCACGTATCGACGGGTGGATACGTGCCCGGAAAGTGCAGCTAGCGAGTGTGCCGGAGTCGAGGGAGCGGGGCGGAGTCCTTCATGAACTTGGCTGGCATCCTGTGTGCCAGCACCAACAGCATGTTGCCGAGGAAGTGGTAACGATGGGTGGCGTGCGTACAGATGGACGGATCGTTGGACGCTTCCCAAAACAAATTGTTAATGTGAGGAAGTGGTGCCATGGCTGTGTTTGGCCTTTAATGCATTACACGAACTGACGACGTGGTTGGAGTTGGAGATCGAAGGGTGAATGACAGCAAAATGTACGGTTTTCCGAAAACAACATGGATTGCGCTTGCATTTGTTTGTCCAAAAGATAACGATGTTGACTTTAGCAAGCCACACCGGATTCCAGAAGGCAGTCTTGTCTCCCAATAGCCTACGCAGCCTCTTGCGATGTAAAGAAAAATTCTTATTGTTCTTCTTAGGGCGCTACAGTCCGGGGTGGACCAGGACCTCAACCAACAAGCCTCTCCAGCCCTCACGATCTTTAGCCAGCTGCCTGAAATTTCGCATGCCAAATGGGTTGAGGTGCTTCTCCACCTGTGTGCGCCATCAGTTTCGTGGACGTCCTCTTTTGCGTTGTCCAACAGGCTCAGAGTCGAAGACTCTTTGGGCCGGCTAGCTGTCCTTCTACATGGCCTAACCATCTGAGGCGTTGGATCCGTAGACGCATGGCTAGACTCATGAACATTCTTCTCCAAATGCCATCAAAGTACACAGGGCCAAAAACTGCGCGCAGAACTTTGATTTCGAAAAGACCAAGAGCCTCTTAATCCGCTTGGCCTCTGCGCCGTAGAGCAGGACAGGGATGATCAAGGTCTTAGACAGAGTCAACTTGGTCTGCCGGGAGAGGGCTGTGTTACTCAATTGCCTCTTGAGTACGTAGATTGAGCGGTAGGCATGAGGTATTCTCCATCTGATCTCGGTACTGATGTGGTTTGTACTGTTTACCGCGGAGCCGAGGTAGACAAAGTCCTTTACTACCTCGAAGTTATAGCTGGCTACAGTGCCATTCTGGCCGAGTCGTCGATCTTGTCCATTTCTTGATGACAGCATGTACTTTGTTTTGCCCTTTTCCATCGCCAGCCGCTTTCGTCTCAATGCCAAGAAACGTCTCATTGACGTCTCGCTGTGATCGACCAATCACGTCCGCAAATGTCACCAGCTGTACCGACTTTTGGAAGATCGTACCTCTTGTGGTGGCCAGTGAGTCTTGCACGATCTTCTCGCGCGTAGCCTCGTCTAAATCCTTTTTTAACATTGAGGGTCACGGTGAGTTCGTTACCAACCTCGATGGAGCACAGCCAGAGTTCTCCACCGGCATCCTGCGAGTCTGGAAGGATCGTCAAACTAGACATTATGTTGTATAGCTCGTCTCTATGCACGCTGTCACATGCGGACTTGAAATCAAAGGACAGGTGGTGGGTGTCGATCTGCATTTCTTGAGTCTTTTCCAGCATCTGCCGTAGTGTGAAGATTTGGTCGATGGTGGCCTTCCTCGATGAGGACCTATCAAGTGACGAATGGTTTCAGGTGCTCACACAAACCGGCAGAGAAGATCTTGTAAGCTGTGTTTAGGAGACTTATCCCTCAGAAGGGGTCTCCTTTTTTGTGGATTGGGCAAACGATACTGATGTTCCACTCGTCGGGCATGCTTTCCTCCGACCATCTTACAGATGAGCTGGTGCATGCACCCGACCAGCTCCTCTCCAGCTCCAGTCTGGACCAACAGCTTTATTCGACTTTAATCTCGACGTCGCTATCTTGACTTCGTCTAGGTCGGGGGAACGTATTTCTCTTCTGTCATCGTGCATTGTGTGGAGTGGAACATTCTGCCTGACAGCGGTATTGGTGTCTTCTTCGTCGTTGAACAGTCTGCAGAAGTGATCTTTTCAGATTCTCAGTTTCGACTGTGACTCTACTTCTAGTTTTTCTTCCGACAGGTTTCTGTCCGAAGTCTCCAATGGGTATAGATAGTTGTTTTACCCGTTGGTAGAACTTTCGGGCATCTTTCGTGCCGTAGCACCTTTCCATCTCCTCGATTGCGCGCTTCTCGTGCTCTTTCTTTTTCCTCCTGAGAAGCCGGATCTCTTCCCGTCTCTGTTTGTAGAGCTCACGAACAACTCTTGTTGCGTTACCTACTAAGCTTCTTGCTTTGCTGCATGTACCTGCCTGCACTCGTCGTCAAACTAGGGGTTTTTCTTAGCTGGTGGCAGCTTCTTTGATAGCTTCTTGACAAGCCCTTCAAAAACTAAAGAAAACTGCATATTTTTATTCTGCAGCGCAGACCCTCCACCAGATGATGTCACCAATCCAGTCTAGTTCCGACATTTCATTTCCCGTCTGGCAGATCTTCTATCTTCCATCAAACTCATGGTCTCTACTGAATTTACTACCGAGGCTGGGACGTGAAGCTCCCCCAAGGGAGCGAGCATCAAATCCAGCACTTGGCAGCGATCTGTTGGCACCTTCCGTAAACAATTGGTTGATCATGCTTTGCACTCGACCCCATAAGTCTTCCGACGGCCCTTTGTCGAGGACAGGCACCACGTGAAATCAACTCGAGGGACAGCCGAAAATTTATCGCGGCCAACTGGGAGCAAGCCGAGAAACAATGCGAAGACCTTCGACGAGTATTTAGATCGTAAATCAGTCGAGAAATGATTTGAGATTGGTCGTGAGTCCCTATTAGATTGTTTCCAGATGATTGAAGAGTTTTGTGGTGGCCACGATCGGTTATGGGATGTTGATGACAGAGAGGATCCACCCCGTCACGAAATCCAACAGTCTGAGTTCGTTGTAGGATGGGGTGTCCTGTAGGCTGTGTTTTCCGATGACTTTAGCAAAGACTTCCTCTTAACTCAGCTTTTCGTTGAGATCTCCTAAAACGATCTTGGTGTCTAGGCGAGGGCATAGATCGTAAATCTTTTCCAGCAGACCATATAAGCCATCCTTGCTCTCGTCATCTTTGTCTGATGACGGAGGATGGGGGCAAATCAGACGGATGTTCTTGAATATAGACTTGAATCGGAGGAGGCGATTTTTTGCCTAAGTCGGCTTCGACAGGGCATCGCGCTGTCATGCCACTTCTTCAACATCATTCTTGAAAGAATTCTTCAAAACTCGCACGCCAACACCAGAGGAACAATTAATCAGCACTCCGTCCAACTACTCGCATATCGCCGACGATATTGACTTTATCGGCAGAACTCAGCGTGATGTCAATGGCACTCTTGTGAGTATTGTAAAGGAGGCCGTGAAGTTGGGTTTAATGGCAAATTAGGGCGAGACCAAGTATACCGCTATTAGTTCAGAACGTCACAGGCGACATATATAAAGGGTGGTCCGATGTAACACCTTAACGTCAAGTTTTCTTGCCTCTAACTAAGTGGGTCGCCGTGGCATAGTGGACTATTGCGTTTCCTAAGCAGAGGGTGCCCGGTTCGTTACCCGAATTTACCACCTTTCATAATTCATGGCTCTACCTCTTTCGAGTCACTGACAATGCTCAAAGAGTATTCCTGTCTAGAAAAAAGGTTCTCTACTTCGCTGTTCAGGGTCGGCAAAAATCAGTAGGTCCCATCCACTCGTGAAATAACTATAGCACGAGATTGGGGACAATTTGGGAGATCTCTCTCACAGCACACTTCTCTGTCAAAAAATATCCAACATGCTTACGTTTTACGTTTTCTTAAGATCGTCTCATTTTTCACTGACGCAGTCCGACGCTGTATTTTGTGCATGGCCAATGAATTGTGTGCGTTTAAAGCCAACGCCCGCGCAAACGCACTATTGTGTTTCAGGCATTAAGCTCACACTGTGAAATGGGGCAAGAGTCATTGAAAATATGGACCATCAGCTAGAAGTAGATCATCGAAGCCGTGCCGAGTCTTTAACCGATATTTTGCTTCACACATAATTGTCATAGATACTTCTATCATAACAAAAAGCATTAAGATAGTTCTCTGAAAACTTTTTGCTTTATTTACAAGTATCATCGTGCGTTTTCGTCGGACCACCCTTTAGCTTCGAGGTAGTCAAAGACTTTGTCTATCTAGAAACCTCCATTAATTCAGACAACGACGCTAGCGCTGAAATCAAATGAAGAATACCTCTTTTTTGGGCCAAGAACAACTGATAAACAAAGCCCTCTCTCGAAGAACGAGAGAAACCCTCTGGATGGACTTTGTCAAAAGAGGACAAAGTTGCTCTGGGTTGCTTTGAGTGGAGGATTCTTCGGGTGATTTTCCGTCCCGTCAGCACAGATGATGAGTGAAGGAAGAGATATAACGAACGAACGAGCTGTTCAGCGACATCGATTTCGCCAGAAGAGTGAATATCCAACGATTGAGATGGCTGGGATGGAAACCAATGCTCCAGCCAGGAAAGTCTTCGAAACCTCCCCCCAGTGGAACGGCGCAGTAGAGGAAGACCGCGACTCAGGCGGCGCACGCACGCGTGGAAAGGGACCTCAACCAACTATGCGTACGAAACTGGAGGCAACTAGCTAAAGATCGAGCTGGCTGGAGATGCTGGTTGGTTGAGGCCCACGTCCACCCCGGACTGTATGCTTCGAACAACAAAAGAGCTTCCCTCTCTATTGCAAGGTTGGCGTAGTTGAGAACATCCCATGCAGAGAGAAAATTCCGACAAGTCGCCTGTGAGATCCCGCAAAAAAATCCATTCCCCCCAATGCCCATGGGAACAAGTTTTAAGATTCAAACCACAGTCACTTCAGCATCTCGCCAATAAGGCTGCAATTATCCACACAGCCGCCGTCATGGGAGACCACGTCCAATTAACCGACCACAGCATCTCCCACAAATGGGCCCCGACCAGCCACGTCCAAACACAGACCGAGCCCCCGTCCTTTTTGGGACGGAGAAAGGAAAGCCTCACACCACGACCATTTCTCCAACCGCCGCCGGAGGAATTCCCCGAAGACCAGGCCGGCCGGTGACAGAGCGAAGAAAGTGATGTGAAAAACCGGCTGCAAGGTCATTGGAGGAAAGTGCCCGCGATCAAGACGCAGTGAGAGGTAGTTGCATTCAATGGTACTCACCTTATGACTTAAATCTTGGACGTCCTCCAGACTGACATCGCTGTACATGTCTTCTGTTGTATCACAGTTTGAGCTCCTTCCAGATGAGTTGAAACTCGACGATCTGTAAAGATGACTGAAATTGGATGGATCAAGTTATTTTCATTAAGAGGTGAGAAATGAAATTGTGCAGTTAGAGGGGGCTAGGTTGGGTGTTGTGGTGCCGGCGGTGGATTGAGCGACTGAGGATTTGAATTGGAGACGATTGGTCATAGGTTAACTGTCGAATGGAAGGGAGGAGGAGGGATGGAAGCTTTGAGAAGAAGGGCATGAGGAAATTGTTGAATTTAACAGAGGAATAAGATGAGGCGACGGGTAGCGTCCTACTTTGAGAAGATGACAATCAGACTAAAGGGACGCTCTTGGACAGCTGCAAGTTCGAGAAACTCGTAAGAGACCATGCCATCCGTCCAAAGCAGAGATGGTTAACTGCACTCCTCGCCCGTCAAAAGACGCCCCACAGTTACGTATAAAAAAAATAAGATCATTAAGGAAATAAACAACATCCGTCGTTCAACTTTCCAACATGCTACCATACAAACTAAAATGAAAAAAAGGTCTGTCTTATGCGAAATTGGCTGCAAAACACGAATCTGTAACACATTTTTCTGGGAAACTGGTATTAACAAAGTTATTAACAATTAAAGTTGAAATTCTCAAATTTTAAAATGCCCCTTTTTTGTATTTTTACATACAAACATTCGTACTTCTGAGGTTTTTAGATTAATTTAAGATTATCTCTTTCATATGAAACTAAATTCATATTCAGAAAATGTCAACAAATAACGAAATAATGCATTTTAATTTGTTGATAACTTTTTCAATTGCACTCTGCATTTGCACCTAGAAATATGCCACATTTTTTATACACAAAATTTGTATACAAAAACTGAGTTACAGATTCATGTTTTGTGGCCAATTGGGCACAAGACACATTGTTTTTTTTTGTTTGCGTGGTGGCCTATTGGAAAGTTATTTAGATGCGGCGAGCACTGCTCTGTAAACAAAAGTGATTTGACCCTGAAACTTACTAAGGAATGGATGTCACAACGAGAGGTGTCCAGAAACATAGCAAGATCAAAAACACTTGTCTTTACTGCCCTGCAACCACCAAAATCTTACATGCCAAGAGGTCGACCACGAAATACACTTCTAAAACATGATTTCCCAAATTAAAGATGGATCCAAGGTCATGGTGAGTTCGGCTCTGTAATATACTCTCCAAGGAAACGAAGAACAGGATGTCTTCGGCAGAAGTCCCATTTCAGCACCAGTCCTTAGGAGAAAATACAGCGAGAACCCGAGTTAGACGGGTGCAGAAAAATACAAAAAAAAATGGCAAAATATTCTTTGTTCCGGTACGACGAAGGTGGATTTGGTTGGATCTTATGGTCGGAGATAGCTAAGGGGTCCACACTTCCAAAACAAAAGCATCAACAATCGGGAGATGTAAAGGATGTAAAGGGTTTTTTTCCAATAAGGACTTGACAACTTTGAATTTATTCTGTGAACGCACTCTTTCACTAATCATCAAACTGTCACTGTCAATTCACTAAATTCGACATTTTTATCACGGTATAGTAAACGAACGAGCAACGTCTGCAAATTATAAAAATTTTCTACCGAAATTCGGAGTCGGTGACCGCAACTTTAAGAGCGTCGAAGCTTATTTTTGTCTCGCAAAATATGCGTTATTAGTCGGATGAAAATCCACATGTGCTTCATGAATCACCCCTTCATCCACAGAAAATAACTGTTTGATTGCCGCGTTATTGGGCCATATTTTTTCGTCGAGGATAACGACCGTCACGTTACGGTGAATGGTCAGCATTATCGCGTCATGATTAGATACCGATTATTTTTAGTCCGAATTGGAAGATATGGACTTGCAGGACATGTGGTGCCACAAGCCACACAGCACACGTTACAACCGATTTATAGAAGAGTAAGTATGGTGAGCGTGTTATCTCAAGAAATAGCCCAGTCGATTGGCCGGCTCGTGCGTGCGATTTATCGCCGCTTGACTATTCTCTGTGGGGCTACGTTAAGCCATTGGTTTATGCCAACAGGCCGATGACGTTGGAAGAACTCAGGGCCAACATTGAACGCGAAATAGCGCCCGTTTCGTCCGAAATGTGTAGCCGGGTCGTTGAAAATTCGATCCAACGAATCGACCGCTGCAAACGTGACCGAAGTCGAGTTGCATTTATAAATGTTTTGATTGTAACTCAAATGGTTTGCGATTTATTTAAAAACAAAGTTGTCAAGTCCTTATTGCAAAACCCTTTAAAATGGTTTGGGCATGTTGTTCGTGGCATGGTCTTGGTCTAAAATTTTGGATCAAGCAGACTGTGGATCAGCTTACCTACACCAAGATAACAGAGGAGGTTAATTTCCCTGTGCTTTTGTATAAATAGGACCCTATATGGCCCGATCAGTCACCCGATCTAATTATTTTTCTTCTTCGAATGGAAGCCTGTACCGCAACGTCCACAATCTTAAGTCGGGCTGGAAAGCTTTGAAATGAGACGGGGATTCTCATAAAAATCCGAGGAGGGCACGCTGATTGTGTAACAGGTGCTTAAATATAGATCCCCGGAACATTTTGATGGGGTTCCATAGGGTTTCTTGTTTACACCGATATCTTTCTCCAAAATTCTTAGAGTGATGCGATCAAAGAATGTTAGGATCGTAAGCTTAATGAACGTACGTAGGCCTAAGCAACAATCATCGAATTCGAAATAGGCTTGCAATTGCTTCTAGAATCTTGAGACAAACTATTTCACTGAAATAATTCACCGAAAAATGTTTTGGGGCAATGTTAAAAATCTATTGGCGCCCATAAATCGAATAAAAGCAAGAATATTGGAGCATGAAACAGGCAACTGTGTAGGCTATACCATTGTGCCCTTATCCCTTGTTACCAATTAGAGTTTTGGAATGAAATCAAAAAATATATTCGATGGTCCTATGTTGTGGACTAAACTCCGTAACTGTCCTCAACGTCAAGTTAGTTGTCTTACCACCTACATGGATCAACTGACATACTAACAGACAAGACCCTAATCACAATTTTTCTACAGAATAGTAGACTCTCTAGAAGACAAGCTAAATCACAGATGCCGCCTTAACACCAACATGTCGTCGCTACTGCGATTCAGACAACACAGTATGCTGATATTACCACCATTTAGGCCTAAAAGTCCTAAAAAGGCTCTCTAGCGTGCAGCTTCAAAAAGGGAAACAAGTCTACTAGAAATTTTAGGTGAGCCCGATGCAGTTGCTGGTAAATACAATCGCCGCTTTATTCAGAACCCTTCTGGTCACCCTTTTCGGAGGGACAACGACATCAACACAGTGTTAATGATTTCCGAAACCAGGTACCATCTCTGAACTGCGTCGCTTTCTTCACGAGGACAGCGAGGGAGGACATTGCCCTTTTCCTTTGCCCACCAGCTTCTGTTGCATATTTGTTTGATTGGCGACAATGTTATCCTGAAGGTCAAACCTTCAAAGTCATTACGCCGCTGCTTGTCTAGTCGTCTTGCACCTTCCTCGCCCTTTCACAGAGTTTGTTCAGAGATTTCTTAACGTTTCCCATTCGTCTTCCACTTAACGAAACAAATTCAAACTCAACTCTGACGATTGCAGGCAGTTTACCACACTACTGTGAATTATCTCGAAACACAACCCAAAAGGGAAATCTCCACAAGAAAGGTGTGAGAACTTACTGCAATATGTTATCACGGACTCTAACCTCTCTGTAGAGCAACTGCAGAAAACTAAATTCTATCATGTACACAAACCCCGCACATAGTTGGTAGTGAACATCTACTACAAGACAGCGGTGGATTCAAACTGACAGTTGGAAATGCGTTGACTGCAGTGGCTCCGCACAAAGTTTTCGATAAATAAAGGCGCTTTTAATGTTAGGTGGAAAGTATTTTACGCAGCGGCAAGATTGCTTTGAGAGGTATAACGTGACGTTGAAATCAAGGGCCCTTTAATTTGTGACATCCTCGCAAGGTTTTCGTTGATGCCGGTCGGTCAAACCGACACGGTCACATCCGCAAATTCGGTCTCAATATCTGCCGTCAGTGCTTCAGATTGTACAAATTCAGTGCAAGTCCTTCTATTTAAACTCTCAGGCGAATAAAAAACAAAACAAAGCATGTAAAGAAGTGGGTGCCGGCGATATCGTGGCAGTCCACCAAAATTATTTTCAGTGTTTTCAGTCAATATGAAGACTTGATACGACTTGATACGAGTCTTTGAACAGTAGGCTGTGCTAAACGTGGAAAAACAATCAACCGGTTTGACGTTTGCTACTAGAGCAGTGGAGAAACGTCTGCAAAAATTATACAAAACTTCCGCACCTGTATGCAATATTGTACACAGCTTGGCGGTCCCATCCTCAGAACTTATGGACGGGTTGATCACAGCCATTTAATTGTGGAATTCAATTGTAGTAGTACTCGTTATCTAGCTTCACTGTACTTCAAATTGAAACAGTCAACGGAACAAATGCAGGGCCTGCGCGGCAGAATTTTTCGAAGGACCCATTATATTATAAGTGGGCTGTGGTAAGTATTGGCTTCAAGCAGCCTTCACTACTCAGAGGATTGCAGGCATTCGAGGTGAAGGCAATCAAGAACTTGAGTGGTCTTACCATATAACTACTGTAAAATGCAAGAATCAAGCCTAGGACAAAAGAGGAGTGTGCGGAGCAGCACCTCCGTCTTTGTGAATCCCCAACTAAGATTGAATAGAGCATGCACATTAACTGGGTACTCCTAAGTCTAAGGCGACAGTTGGAAAGCGACTGATCGAGTGTGAGGTGGTTTGTAAATTAGTTGTGGGTACGTCCAAGACGAGGTGTAGAATGGGAGCTTCCTAGATTCGGTTAGAGGATCTAGATTCGATAAAGGCGCCTGTTGGCAAACTAAATTCATGCTTGGAGTGCCTCCCTCCCATCAAGAAGACTAGAGAATGGATGACGAGAAAGATCTTTATGAACAAGGAGAGCTACGTGGCCGCTTTCTGGTCGATACGAGGTCTAGCAGTGATGGTCTCTCTGCAGGCGGTACCTTACGAACTGTGAAAACAATTCACGAGCAAAGTTACAGAGAACTCTAAAATCACTGAACAGTGTTGCCAATTTGGTCCATCAACTCATCCCGGTCCTCATTGCTTGTATGGCCAGGCAGCGCTTTTAAACCTCTTCCCACGGAATGGAGCAGCTTTGCGTAAAGGGACAGAAAAAGCAGCTGTGGCAAATGTACAACTGCACTTTTAGGAAAGTTCTGCTGCAATCCTTCATGATCCGCAGGAGTCAACTGAATGCAAATATTTTCCAGCAGGCGCTGCACTTTTCGATGTCCCGGCTCCTCGAGGACAAGGCAAGACACGGCGAAAGTGCAGACTTCCCAGAACAACAATACTGTACGAAAGTGCCTGTCTTCAGAGAGTTTGCTAAGATTTCTGTTGTTCGTATTAATCTGCCATCATTCTTCCCTCAATTTGCCAACATTCCTCTTTCCAGTAACGCGCACTGGTCAAATGCATGCCCAAGCATTCGTCTGCTAACGTAGATTAACATCAGTGATCTAAGACTCGAACCCTGTGGGACTCCGTTGGACTACTTTGTGCTGCTGGCTGGCGGTATAGTTTGCACCCTCTCGAGGGCTGAATGACAAAAACTGAAAAACAATGGTCCAACAAATAATCCCTGTGGGAGTCCATCGAAGGAGTAGTTGGATGAGTATGCTGATTCGATTGAGTAAGTGAGCATATTTGTGTTGATGGTGTTTAAAAGTCCCCAGAATGTACCGTAAAATCCGATCAAACATGAAGTCTCCAGAAGCGCGCCATGGAAAAGGACTTATCGTCTTCGAAAGAAAAGTAAGAATTCACGTAGCACAAGTGAGAGCGGAGAAAACAAGTGAAAACGACGTATTAGACACAGGTCTAAACCATCAGCAAGTTAACGCAAATGTGGCCTTGAGTCCGACTAACACGCACAAGGACAGTTGTGTAGGGCCCCTCGTCTTATCTGTCGATCGTTTACAGACAACTGAGCTGAATTTGATCACCTCCGAGCGAATGTCTGCCTCCCATTGCACCCAAAACCCACCGAAGACACAGTCAGTTTGGCAAACTGTTCCCATTTCCAGCCAAACATCGACCGTCTTTCGTGAGAAACAGCGGATTAGGAACACAGCGTATTGCCTCAAGCCAGCAAACAAAAATATGCAAAAAAAAAAAAAACAACCAAAATCCACTGGACGGCAAACAAATAGCTCGTGTGCCAAGTCTTGCCTCACACTCTCTAGCAAAACCCTTCCCTCGTGCGCTGTGCGAGCACAAGTGCTTCACATAAAACCATTGCCAGCCGCATTGGCCGCACATTCGATTACAAAAGCCAACGCATTACACCTGAAGACTGCGAAACGGCGAGCTCACCGCCTTTGCCGCGGTTCATTAGTCTGCGACTAATTTATTCGCTCTCCGCACAAGCACACTCCGCCGCACGAGCGTGCGGCCACACAACACAACCAACCGCTGCGCTCCGTGAATGGATTATCAAACGGTTAACTGTACAAATATGGACGGGCCACGACAATCGCTAGAGACTGCCGGACGTCGTCGGAAGTTGGGCGATCAAAGCTGAACTTACCTGGCTAAGGCATTGGATCCAAGTTGGCGTCGACCAGAGCTGAAAAGAGAAAAAAAAGAAGAGGTTGGCGGTTAGTTTGGTGGCAAAGGATGGTATGATGTTTATGTGCATCTGGAGGGGGGAGGGGACAAATTTAAGGGTGATCTAGGCGGCGTGGGAATGCAAACAAACGGCGCTTCAGAGTAGAGTTGCGTCATAATGTGACAATCCAAATGTGACACATCTTCAAGGCCATCTGTACGCGGCATTCTCGGGCGAGAGTCATCACTTAAATCGACGTGACATCATCGACTTTTTTGGAATAACGAGTCACTCTTGTGCGCTAGTCGATTGATCAGAGGAAGATGGCATGTTTTGACAATTCTTCAAATTATGGTTAACAGAAATCAGTGGGGTCCCGCATGAGTCGTGTCTGGGACCAGTACTTTTCAACTGACAAACGTAACGGAGAATGGAGGGAGTTTTTCATGTCAAGTGGCTGAGATTTTTCAAGAGTTTTCTATTGTCATTGTGACTCTTGTGAAATAAGGTTCTTGTGACGTGAAGAAGGTTCGCGAGAACGGATTTTTAGGACGCAAGTTCAAGGAATCCCCAACGAGCACATGATAGAACCCATAATGGCGATCATTCAATCCACAGACGAATGTCTGGATATATATCAGACGACCGAAAGTTGTTGCTACCCTTGAGACATTGTAGCACTTTTTGCCTCAACTTTTGCTCATAAGAGAATTTCACACGTCTGATAGTTGCATTGCAGTCATTTCTTCTTCCTCAGTACGGTTGGATTGTGTGTCCGGAAATTCAATCCTCTCATCCTGATAGCCTCTTTTCTCAGCTCGAGTCATACCATGCTTTTGCTTTGGGCTTGATACTCATCAGTCTGTGAGGAATGAAGGTTGTCATGCCCAGCAGAAGAATGTTTGTGATCATATCAGCAGCGGCATCCACGCCAAGTGTGCTGGTTAATTCTCACTAACAGACCCCCCCCCCCACCCCCAACCAACCCGCAGCCCTTCCTTCCTACCTTGTGGGCTAAGTACTTATCGGACCACCCTCATAAGGTGCTCAATGCAACATGTGACTTTAGTTCGTTCCAATAAAAAGCATCTCCCGTTTGGGTTCACCCTGCCATTGGTAAAAGATCGCGTTCAGAACTGGAGATCTCTTCCGGAAGACTTTCCTCAACTTTACACACTCACCACACTTAAGGTCCGATCAAGACTCGACAATTGACGGCAGCTCAAATTGACTTAGTTGAAGTACATTCAACAACACTCTTTGAACAGGGCCCAGGCTCAATCCTTCATCGCGACAGTCAAACAAAGTGAGTCAAACACGCTCAACTATTCACACAGCCCTAGACAACCCCACGGAATGTGGATACTTGGCTAAAAATTTAACAAGAAAGTTCGCCTCGCGTGTTCAGGCACCAACCCAAGAACCGATTCCAGCCAACGACTTCTGGGAAAACTTTATGCCTTCACAATCAAGTTATCCGATGAAAGTGATTTGATTTGGCAGCCCCCTAGACAGCGAAATGGGGAAGCAAACACTCGCCTCCCACCGTCATCCAAGTCGCCACTGGCATTGAGCGCCCACACACCGACAAACTGGGCACCCATTAAATTTCTCGCGGGAAACAAGCGAATTACCCTCGTGCCGTGAATACCGATCGGTGTTTCATTGGCGCGCCTTTCCCAGAACACAACCGACAATTCCGTACACCCACCAAACTTCAAAGCCGCCCCTCCCCCCGTCTATTAACCAGTTGGGGTCAAACACCATTTCGGTCTGAGGTAAAATTCATGCAAAATCCATAAAATGCTGATCGATCACATGGCAGTCGGCACGCACGAACACAAAGTATCTCAAGCCCACAGGCAGTCGAAAGAGCCCACGAGATGAATTTCATAAACAGACCCAGATACACGGTCGCCACAGACGCGGCCAGATGACATACTTAACGCGTGTAGTAAGCTTGTTAATTATACACAATTCAGCCACACAGACACACTCTCTGGTGGAATGGCTTGCATTTTATAAATAAATCCCGAGGAACGCTCCTAGGGAGCGTGCTAATGTGGCTTTTTTTTCTGCCGCCTCCGGCACAAGAGCGTGAATCATAAGACACACAAGATGACACACATACACTCCGAGCAGACGCCGCGCCGCGGAGTGGATTCGATTCCATTCCGAGGGAATTGGTCTTGACAAAGTGATCTCGACGACGAGTGTAGATGCATGTCTATGTTTGGATGGCTTTTTTTTGTGTGCTTTGTGGGTTTTCTTCTCGCTTCGGTTCTGAATTGAATTGAATCGTCAAGTGGTCGGGGAGTTATTTTCGAATTCATTGAGTTAATTTCTTTGTTTAGACTGACGCGATCGTTTGTCATCGGAGGCAGCGCATGCGATCAGCAGTTTCGCAACGCCATGCGAAAATTAGTGCCTCGGGGTGTTACCGTGGGGTGACGTGACTGGGCTGGAGGGAACTGTCGTCTGATTGTGGGCCGACCGATCATGGTTTTTTTCCGATGTGATCTTGCAAGTCACCTGCCGCGGCGATGATGTTGCATCTAGGGCAAAGGCAAGGTGAACGACTTAAGGTTGCAATGCCGATCAATTAATTTGTATTTGATTTTCTCAGCCTCTTTAGATTCCTACGACTTCATTGGACCGTCAGACTTCTCAGGCATCTCTAGACTCCTCAGGCACCTCTAGACTTCTCAGGCGACTCTAGACTTCTCAGGCATCTCTAGACTTCTCAAAATTTCTAGCCTTCTCAGGGACCTCTAGACTTCTCAAGCATCTCTAGACTTCTGAGGCTTTTCTAGACTTCTCAGGAGACTCTAGCCTTCTCAGGCACCTCTAGACTTCTCAGCGATCTCTAGACTTCTGAGGCACCTCTAGACTTCTGAGGCATCTCTAGACTTCTCAGGCATCTCTAGACTTCTCAGGCACCTCTAGACTTCGCAGGCATCTCTAGACTTCTGAGGCTTTTCTAGACTTCTCAGGCGACTCTAGCCTTATCAGACATATCTAGACTTCTGAGGCATCTCTAGACGTCTCCAAGACATCCCTGTGACGTCAAAAAATCCCTTACCAACTCGTGGGACCACCAAAAATCCTACTCACGCCACACCAGCGGGCGTCACCTCTCATGCAAGGAACACTAAAACACCCCTGACACTGTTGACGTCGCACTTCTCTTTGTTCAACTTATCACCGGCCAGCTGAAGGCCGTGTTCGAAGAGCATGTCCAAGAGCAGCTATAAATTACAGAAAATTCGATGGAACGTCATCCATCGACATCCGCGCACAGATAATCGGCTTATTCAATAAAGGAAGCCCCACACGTCAGCCTCGCAGCGGCGAATGGCAAAGGCGATGTCAAAGCCGACGGCACAGGCGACAGCACAATCGATTCCCCGCATGACACATGCCAAACTTGTCGGCGTTCCCTTCCCGAATTATGCCGCGTCCACAGCTCCAAGTGAGGGCTTCCATAAAACCAACGAAAAGGTCAAGTTGAAGGAGACACATGCAATCACACGCTCTCCACCCCACAGCCATCGTCTTGTAATTCATTGATTTATGCGCTCAACAAGTGCCACAAGGAGGCCGTCACGTCGGTCGCTCCCTCGCCCTCGCCCACTGCAGCAGCTGTGTGCCGACAACTGACACCCGAAATCTCGGTCATGTTGCATAACGCAACGCGATATCGGTCTTTCTCCTCGACGCCGTGGTCGTGGTCGGTCCGTTCGTCAACAATGGGCAAGCAACTGAATCATGGCGCGCACTTTCACTAGTCAACATGTAATCACAATGGACGGGGACTTAATTAGCGCCACAAACGAACGCAGAAATTAAATAAAAACCCAGTGCGGCGTCAGTCAGCCCACTTTGGACACGACGACCACGCGCTACATGCTCTTGGGCCAATTGTGTGTTGTCTCGATGTTGTTGCTCTCGTTGCCTTCGGGGGACAAGTGTCCAATTCTGGAAGTGTGCTGCACAATTTCAGCCAGACCGCGGGAAAAAAACACTTAAATAATCGATAGCCCACCCTTCGTCGCACTGCCGATGGAGAAGTGTGGGCGCATCTTGTTTGCGGGCGAATTGCAGGGAGACGGAGGTTTGTTCCGGAGGTTGTTTACTGCACGAATGAGGAATGTGGCTACGTGTGGATTTTGTCGAGATTAGGGACAAGTTCATCGTTTGCGTGTGGCGGTTGGGGAAAGCCGCACAATTTTGTGGCTATGATCTAAATGTCAAAGGGAAGCACCCACTTGTGTTGTCGTTTTAAGGGTTTCGCTGTGGTCTCGGTGGGAATTCCGGAGAGCCGTCAACTTCGACTTAAGTCGCAAAACGACGCCTGCTTTAATTTGTGACCAATCCTTAGAAATGGATACCAAAGGTGATTCTTCTTCTACTTGTGGCGCTACAATCCGGGGAGGACCCGTCCTCGGCCAACAAGTTTCTCCAACAGGCATGAGCTCTACCGAGCTGCATTCAATGTCGCACGCCAAGTTGGTTGAGATCCTTTACCACTTGTGTGCGCCATCGGTTTTGTGGGGCGTTTTCCACTGAGAGCTGGAGCAGCGCTCTCCACGCGCTCTGGACGACCTAGCAACCTTTGGTATTGGATCCGTAGACTCCTGGCCACGCTCATGTACGTACAGTGCTGGTTCAATCGTCTTCTCTAAATACCATGAACGCAAACAGGCACAACGATTGACCGCAGAGCTATTCTCTTGAAAAGACCAAGGCTTTCTTCATCCGCTCTTGCGACGGTCCGTGCTTCTGCTCCGTAGAGCGGGACGGGGATGATCAAGGTAAAAGCAAATTCTTTATTTTTTCAACAGATGGCTTCTGAAATCTATTTCTCGTGTTCTACACGTCCAATTAAACTAAATGCAGAGAGAAAGATACGATTTTGGACCAACAAAAAAAAATACGAACAGCTTGGTGATGGATTGACAACCACACAGCTTTGTTTGAATGCGCGTCCAAGTTGGACACAAGCAAAGATTCGTAACCGTTCCGGTAATTTCGATGTCAAGGAGGAGGCACTGGAAGGCCAAGTGTCAAAAATATCGATAGAATCATGGAAATCGTCGAGTCTGACTGTCATGTAAGCACTGTTGTTCTTTTTGGAACCATTTGAAAAAGGCTCGATGCATAGGTCCCATGCCAAGGAACCTCATAGACCGAATCTCCGAATATTGGCGGAACTTACGACAACGTCAAGCAAAACCGGTCGTGGTCGAATCGCGGTGAGTCGGCGCAAACGGCGGCTCAAGCCAGGATTGACGGCCAGGCAGCAGCTCATAGGTGGTGACTATGCAATCAGCCCTGATGACTGAGTCCACTTATCCCGTAGTGCTGGCACGCGTTTTGTGAGTTCCAGAATGTGCTCCGGTCTGTATCTTGGGTGCTAGCGCAGGCAAGAGGAGTTTACTTTTTACCAAATCGCGGGCCTTGTCTTTCAGGGCTGAGTACAGACGAATAAATTTGAAAGTCCCGCCACTTTGAAACAAGTGACGAAAATCGGCCAATCGTTGGGGTCGCCGTTGAGCTGACGTCCGAGCACGTCCCGATTATGCTAATTCGTGCTGATAGTTCTTTCGCCGTCATCAAAGGGATTCCTTTTTTGTGAAGTTCTCAAACGTCGCGCATTCTAACCTCCTACAAGCCAGATCAGTCGCTTTAAACTTTGCTACCGACAGTCTAGTTTTGATTGTCTTCCGTCTTATTATTCCCATCTTGACGTCTTTTAATTTGGGACGTCGGAATTGTTTCCCTATCGTCAACAAGATTCAGCGGTTAGACTAAAGGAAGATGAATACTAAGACCTAATTCAGTTTTTGAACGCCTTCGACAGTGGCACAGGCTCAAGATCTTGCCTAGTTGCTCAAACGCATTTCTATGCAAGCTCCTCAAGCCCGCGTGTATCGGCATTTCTCCTTGAACTTCAGACGATCACTCACATTCGGCGTGCAACATGCGCCTTAAGTTAGCTCACACATCACGACAATAACCCATGGTTCCCTATGACATTTGAGAACAGCCTCTGTCCACTATCCACCGCCGCCATCGTCACGACCCAATCACGTCCCACCGGAGTGCGTCAAGCCTTACGTCGTTTGTCATGCAAAAGCCTGACGTTAACCTTTTTTTTAGTTTTGTTTTCATTAAACAAAAGACCTCGAACATAACAACAACAACAAATGACAAATTACGTGGTTCATATTTTCGCTCCCCCTCTCTCCCCCCCCCCCCCCCCCCTCCCCCACCACATATCGAGTGGGCAGAGATTTTCCACCGGAAAGCGGTCTACATTGTTGTCCAGCGAAAAGGAGAAACACAAAAGTTCACCCAGCAGAACGTTCCGCCACTGTCGTGGTGCGTGTGTCGACAGCAAGTGGATTGAACCGCACACACCGGGCCGGGCTGTCGATATGTGGCGCTAGTTAGTTTCGAAAAATGCACACAGATGCACATAAACGAAGTGTTATCTAAGCGCAGTGAACAATTTTAAGGTCAGCAGACTAATGAGAAGGCACGATAACAGCGATTGAGACGTGATTGAATTCAGAATTACAGCGGTACAGCGTTACAACTCGCAGTGCTAACGAGCGGTGATGTCATGAAGCGTACACCGTGCCACGGATGTGTGTCAGTGTTTTACGACGCGGAGGCCGTTAAACTCGGATTGAGCCGCGTCGTAAAGAGTTGCAAGTGATTGAAGGGAAAGCCGAAAGCCGCAAGCCTTCAATTGATTCGGCATGAAGAAGAAATGCTCAGATGCATCTTCAGTCGAATCATCTTGACCGTGAGACTCCGGGGGATAGCCCTTAATGGAGCCCTGTCAAATGTTTCCGTTGAATTTTGTGAAGGGAAAAAGTCCGTGGGAAGAGGCTCAACCTTGTGGGAAACCATTTTTTTTATTGTTGATTGAAGTGATCACCACTTTTGTCAGGGTTGGTGACTGCATGGATTCCCACGCCAAGGGCTATAGGTGCATTGTATGCCAGTATTTGAAAGCTGTAGGCTCTCTTGATGTGACACTTTTAATAGAAGACATACAAACTTAGCCAGCGATCTGATTCACTGGTCAGTCTCTTGAGTGTACACATCGCGAGCCCTAGACATTTTGAAAAGTGAAAGTAGGACAATCTGGCCTTATCGTTGTCTTGCAACAAGATCATACCATCACGCGATCATGAATCTTGAAACATGATCAAACCAAGAAGGTTCAACACTAACACTTGATCGATTCCCGATAAGCCGGGAGTGAATAAACAATTCAATGCGATCCGCACAGCTTACAGACTACAACAAGATCGAAACGGACTACATGATCACCTCTTAAGTTAAGGACACAGGCTGATCAAAGCTATGATCATAAGCATCTCTTGAGTGAAAGACAGCAAAAAAAGGCCTATTTTGTAGCAAGTAGCAAATACAAAGGCTCAAAGCTAACGCAACGATCGCCTCTTACCTAGAAGCTGACTGCGATGATCGGTTTTGAACTGCTTCCAGTTTGGAGGCAAAAGCATGATGAAAGTAGACTGGTATTAAATGAAAGCTAACTCCAGGATAGGGTCCGAAAACGAAGAGGACAGCTGCTAGATCCCAGCTTGAGCCATAATCCACTCAAGAGAGTGATCGATTTAGAGGGATGGGACTTTACGAGTGAGCTGGAAACCTTCCCAAGTGACATGAGAAGTAAGAACAACAAATTACACCACTACTGATTGGCAATAGCCTTTTTAAAGAGTCTTTTAGAGAGCCTGACTGTAGACGAAAGACCCCCAAAATCTTCGAAATTGTGCACGGCAATAGGCTGTAAACATTGACAAGACCAGAAGGGAGTGATTGAGTACGAATATCACGCCGAGTAGTCCTCCCTCGTAAAACATGGAAAGATTAATCCCAGCTATCGGAACACTAGAGATCAGAAAAGCAGCAGGCTAAGATGGATTGCCCTCAGAGCCTTTCAAGGCAATGAACCAGTATAGACTAGTACCAGGTACCATGCACCAGATCATGTGCTGAATTTTGCGAGGATTCGGAGAATGAAGAGTGTGAAGTGAGTCGCCTTGGCGTAGTGGGTTAGTGCGTCGATTCCTTCGCAGAGGGTGCCAGGTTCGAATCGCCAATGTACCAACTTTCATAATTCACGGCTTCCACCTCTTTCGAGTCATTGACTGATGCTCAAAGAGTATTCCTGTCTAAAAAAAAAAGCTTCTCAACTTTGCCGTTCGGAGTCGGCATTAAACTGTAGGTCCCTTCCACTCGTGAAAGAACGCACAACACGAGTGGTTGCTGAGAATCTAGGCCCGGGTCCGCCTAGGACTGTCGTGCCACCAATATGATTATATTATTATTCGCAGTCGAAGCGAGCTGGTAAATGAATACATAAACGTTGCCTTTTGTCATCGGGGACAAACAAACAAACACAATCAACGTCTTATACGTCTATAGTATTATATAGGTTAGGCTGGATTAGAGTGGTTGACTATCTAAAAGGTAGCCACACTTAGGCCAGAGTAGACCCACTTTGTTACCACAAAGATCCACAAAGTAGATCCTAATCCGCGAACCATCTAGCGCTTTTAATAAAACGATGCAGTTGACTGATGCTAAGGCAGGCAGTCTAAAGAGTTGTCTTTAATGGCCACAGTGGCGTATACGTGGCATTGTGCATCGGGTTTAAGACTCAGTATTAAGAGTTGTGTAGCATGGCAATGGTTGCGTATACTTAATATTTTTCACGTTTTCTGTGGCCACGGTGGCGTATACGTAACTTTGTTTTGCCAAGTCGTAGAAATATTGAGCGTCCAAGTGACTAAATCTGCGAGATGAGAGAGCACTGCAATTGCAATGATCGTGAGAAATGGTATCCTCTACCTTTTGATCCCTGCAACTTCTACAGAAACCTTTATAGGGGATTCCAATGGGACAGTGCCCGGTTATGGCACCGATAAGAGTTCTATGATCCGGTCTGCTCATACCGATCTGGCGCGTGATTGTTTTGGATCAATAGTAAGCCATAATTGCTTTGTGATGAGGCACTCCGTGCCAGAAGATCATCTACGTTTGGTGAGAGTAAGCGGATCTAATTGGCAATCAGGCCAGGAGGCTTAGAGCACCCTACAATGACTTCTGCAGAAGCAGCAGGGACGAGGAGGAAGAGGAAACTGTGTTACACTACCTCGAAACCTGCCCGGCCTTTGCAGAAATAAGAAGAAAATACTTGGGCAGTTATTTCTACAACAGTCTTGAAGAAATAGCGAACATAAACATAAAGGACATCCTTAAGTGAGAACTAGTGTAGTGGGTCAGCGCAGTGGCGGGAAAAGCCGATGTAGTGGCAGCACAATGGACCTTAAAGGTATAAGTGATACAAATGCCTGGAGGATTTTTGACAGTCACACCTATCTATCTACCTACCTAGACTCTGGTTTGGGCAAAACGTTGTGGCGTCTGGATTTGAATAAAATTTCGAATTTTCTTTTCGCCAGCATATAAATTCTTTGCAAAAATATACTAATTGTGCTTCTAGGATGCGCAATAATCGTACAGACCCAGCTCCTCCGAGATCGATGAGATCGTTCGATCGCTTCTACTGTGGTGGCAGCAAGCTAGTAGCTCAGACTCTGATCCCCAAGCTCTGAGTCAGAACCATGATCTAAAATTAATACAAAGGAATAAAGGTCTACACCCTAATTCCAAACCGATCGCTTTATAAATGTGAGATCTATGCATGTGTGACAGACACCCCGAAATTATAAGGCATTCATCCTTAAAAAGGACTTACGAATACTCACTGTGGTCTCTGAAATGATGGTAGAACACACCCCGACTCGAGACCACGCTGCGATCGCGCTTTGAGTGATCGCAGCCAGCATGATCACCTCTTGATGCTTCGCAGACCAAATTCAGATCGATGTCAACGTCTTGATGGAATGGTGGCAGACTTCTTCAAGATCAACCACCGAAGCCTGAGATCAACTCTAAATTAAAGGCACTATCACTGGTGTGGTCGATCAGAGGTAGTAGTCTGACTGTGTGCTGTTGAATTCACTAGAAGCCCCCTTCTCTAATTCTAGATTATCACCCATGTGTGATCAAGTGGGTGTCAGGAGCATGACATGGCTGTCACTGGATCAAATTTCAAACCTTTTGAACCGCCTTTGTCGGAGCCAAGCTGATTCAAAATCATGGCCCAGAACTACGATCACTTGGACAACAGTCAGAAAAATCATTAGACAATCCAAGTTAAACGAAAAAATGATCAGACGACAGGGACCGTCGAATGGTCACTAGAAAAGTTCCGTCCACGTCCATTGACAAAGTTGGATCATTGTGCTGGATGATCACTTAATTGACTTACAAAACGGCGATCCGATGGTCATGCTCTCTGTGCCCAGCAAAGGCGAAATGTACAAAAACAGCATCAAACAATCACAGTTGGCGAAGCTCTCCGCAGAGACCCTGAAGTGACCCACAACTTGAAATTGAATCACGTTCCCCGTGCGCATGCACTTTCACTGAGGCGCTAGTCCAATTCTCTCGTCGGGCAAAGACCATTCTTCGACAGGGAGAAACTCATCGTACAACTTCCGCATGTCTGCGCAGATGGTGCAGGCCAGGCACTCTCTCAGAAGCAGGCACCCCAGATACAGTTAAAATGCCCTTTCACCTTCTGTCACCTCTGACCGATGGTTTTTCACGAAATTTCACACAATTATCCCCCTGCCACCACACGATGTCAGCGTGTTCCCTGACAAGTGACCATCGTCTGCACAGGTACACGTCTCTTCCAAGAACTCTATCAAGTTGCAAAAGCAATTAACGCCGCATAGGCCACCCGATTCATGGGAAAATCACCTTCCGCAGGCTGCACCCGGGGACGAGGTGGGCACGCACACGAAAGCTCAGAGGAAAGACTTCACACGATTTACGGCTTTCGACGAAGCCATTCGCCATTGATACGCCATTAACACTTCAATTAACGCCCTAGCGAGGCCCCCGCCAGCCGAGAGATACTCAATTAGGCCCAGACCGAGGGGCGAGACAATCGAAGGCGCCTCGCAAAAACAACATATTCCCCATCCAAAGCGAGGAGAGAACGTGCTAAGACCGATTCAATTGAATCCCCAGCACACAACAGGACGCTCCACGCTCAAGTATCTTTCGGCAGACATCCGCACCGGCGGCGCGAGTGTTATCGAACTGCGAATCGATTTCGTATTCAGTGCATCGACTGAATGCGAAAAAATGTATCTCTTCTGGCATCTTGTCAATGGAGAGGAGGCGAACGAACCTATTTTGTGCGCGGAATGATTTACTGCGCGGGCTTGAGTGAGAATCCATTGAGCAACGCCGGAGCGGGCGGGGCGAATGGGGAAATTCTCTAATTTTACGAGTAAACATTGCAGACCCCCCACTCGCACACGACGCGAGTGACATCATCTCGGACTGACAACAGCGGCCGGCCGATCCGGACAAGTGAAGAAAGGCCGGTTTTCGTCACGAGTCTATTTTTGGGTTTTCGGCTGCGAAATGGATGTGAAAAGGGGTCACTTTTGACACACCTTTGTGCGTCCAGATTCGATCGAGTTGATCGGGGAAGTCTGCGGATGTGTCCACGTCCCGTGCTCTGATGAATCTGCGATGAGCTGGGGCAACACACGTGTGCTGTGGTGTTGGCAGCCAAGTCGATGGGATCCACGCGAGGCTCTTGTAAGTCAATGTCACGTCGATTGGCTCATCCATCCGATGCGTGCCTGCGATCACTAATCGACTGTAATCAGCTGCGCTATTGGCAGTCAAATCTGCTGACGCCTGAGGTTGAGTAACGCACGTTTGGGGATATTTTTTGCGTCGAAATGAGAATGGAAGGCTGGGGAAAGTGAAGACGAGTCTTAGCCAAGATCGCGCGTTGGAGGCCTTGGAAAATGTGCGTCGGAGCGATGGAACACTTGTCCGATTCGAGATGACCTCCAAATGATGTTGTGGGGGTACCGCCGTTGGACGCCAACCGAAAAAAACAGGGTACCGTCGTTGGGCGCCAGTCGAAAAAAGGGGCAATGAATGGGATTCGAGACGGCCAAGCCTCGTAATGATGTTGTGGGGGTACCGTCGTTGGGCGCCAGCCGAAAAAAAGCAGGAGAATGGATGAGAACTTTGTTCAGTTCTTTGGCTATGGTCCGAAATCAAGCTCAATCTTAGGAAAAGATGCGTCGTGAGGACGATTTTATTTGTTGCGACAATTTTTCAAACCGGAATGCCATTTAAGAGGGAGTTGCGTTGAGACAATTTGAATCCCAAAGTACAGAGGGTGACAAAGTCTTAAAAGCGACAAAGTCAAGAGGACGACAAGGTCAGGAGAATGGCAAAGTCGGGAGGAAGTCAAGTCATTCACTGGGGGTCCAGGTCCTCCTGAATCGAATGCGGGCGCTTTGGTAAAGTCTTCGTCATAGCCACCGTCATTCCCCCAAAAAACCACAAAACCAAACTCGGCCATCCCAGTCCCACAATCGCATCCATAACCCCACCACTGCACCGCAACTAAACGCTCCTCCAACATAATTTACCGCCGAGACGTCTCAACACGTCCGAAGGCGCAAAACACCAAGCCAAGAACAACAAGCAAATGTTATTTTGTATTTCTTTCTGGAATGCATACACACCCGAACGCCAATTAGCCGTGGAGGCGACGACGACGCCGCCGCATTGAGTTCAAGAAACCCTACACACTCGGCTACCTGGGCTGAGTTTGGTCCCAAAACGTGTTCACTGCTCGTTTGGGCTCGCTACTGCTCCTCACTCATCCCCGGTGGCAGTCGGCCATCACTTAGGCACGCAGTCCACCGACGAGTCATGTTTGCATTTAATAATTAATACAGACTCTGGACGTACGTGTAAGCCGCTCAGTTGGTCATACGGCGAGCGCAGGAAGACGGGCCGAACCTGAGGTAGGGGCAACTTCAGTTGACATCAATCGACTTCCGTGGAGGATTGCCTAGCTGGGTTTGAGGGCGGCGGGGTGCATTCCCCGAGCGGAGGCAAACAATTCAAAGTGTTGGGAATGATTTACATCGCTCCCGTGACCTCCCGTGAACCCAGGGTGATGTGATGATTGTTTACGAGTCGGTGGGCTGTTCTTGAACCCGCTCACCCACGATTTTAGCGAATTAAAGTTGATTGCCCACGGAGCTCGATTGGGCGCTGCCTGCCAACGACGGCCTTGAGCATGATCTCTCAGTGAACTTGGTTCTTTAGCAATCCCCTGCCGAGGTGAGTGACTGGAAGAACCAGAAGAGAGCGCTCGGTCGTGCTCATCGCCCACGAAAGTGCTTCAATACGCAATCGTTGCGTCAGACCCTTTGGATTGCAAACAATAAGAAATGGAGAGAGAAAATAATTGCGTCAAATGAAGCGTCGCATCTGTGAGTTGCGTGCCACGCTGCTGTTGGTGATTACCGCATGATGTATTGCGAGAGGGCACAATGGAACGTGGCCTGATTGTGAGACTGGCGTGCAGTCTCTGGGAAGAGCAAGCTCGTGAAGGGATTCATGCGCGATTCGTGGTGCATGTTGAGTGGGACATGCGATGATTAGACCAGAAATTTGGTGAATGAGTGGTGGACGAGTTGGCGAAGTGGGTCTTAATGAGTGTTTCTTTGAGCGGTCGGTTTTGAGAGGTGATGAGTCTACCTCGCACAAAAATAATCGAGTTTTTCAGCAGAAAAGTACACTGGCAGGTAGGCAGAAATGGTGGTTCCTGAGAGCCTAATTAGCACTATGTGCCATTTTAATGCCACAGCTCGGTGACCTATAAATAAGGGAGGTGTAGGTGGATTTAGGTTATCTCTAAATCCAGTCTGAGGTATTTAGGTAGGACATCATCTCATCAAGTGAGCTAAAGAAGGGTCTACCAAGCGCTGGCTAGTAAGAGACGGACAGGCGCAACCGACATGTGTTAGGGCCTCTCAGCTGGGTTTGTTGGCGCATGCGACAATGTGAGTTACTTGGGATGCCTAGTTTAACGGCATGATCTCCAATCGGCCAGTGCCCTCTACAGACCGGCTGATGGCGGTCCTGAGATGTCACTGTGACCTGGAAGCCATACAAGGGAAAGCAGCAGGTCCTCTAACGCCACATTTCTGGACTAATTTTGAATGTGAAGCAAAGGATGCAATAGCTTCGATGGCTGCTTGACTTTCAATGCATATGGCAATCCTCTGTCTTTTCAAGATATTTGGTTTTTTTTTTTTATTTGACGACATGCTTCCCGAATTCCAATTAGTTCCGCCTAGAGCACCCTGGATTTGTCGGGCAGTCTATAGGCTTTACGGCTGTTCAGGGGCTCTGAGAACACACCCGCACCGACTCCGCCGCCCATCCTAGAGCCGACAGTGTAGATTGTTCAGTTAAAATGCCTGCACAACTGCCCACTATGCCATTCCGTTCTTTCTGAGATTGAAACGGCAAAGTCTTTCGATTGATTAGTTCCAGGGACCGTGTAGTCCGTTGGGAATGATACATGGTATAGGATCAAGGATAGTGCTATGACCATAGGCTTTTGATATCCAGCATCCAGACTCTTGTGCCTGATGGCGCTGTGTGCACTAGTGTTTTTAATATGAAGGTCTAAGGGCAGAAGATGTGTCATCACCACAAGAGCACCTGACGGAGTCGATCGAAGAGCATCTGTGTTGCCTATGCATGCTGTTCTCTTTACCCTGTTTAACTTTGTGATATTGTATTTCTTCCTAGGGGCCGGCAACCGTACTAGTGATCCGTATGTTAGAATGGGATGAACCACCGCCGTATCTATACATCCATAGGATCAACTTTGGTTGGAGACCCCACTTTTTACCAAAGGTTCCCTTCTTTTCCTCGCTGGTCCTTCTTTACTGGTCAACCTTTAGCTCCCACCTGAGTTTGGGATCTAAAATAACGCCTAGATACTTAGCGCTAGTAGAAAAAGAAACTGATTAACCGTTCAGATTGGGAAGTGGAAAGTGGGGGATTTTCGTCGCTTCGAGAGGAAAGTCCTTCGTATTACCTCTGTTCCCGTATGTACTGGTGGTGTTTGGAGGAGGTGTTAAACGAGTTCGAGTCTCTCGTCTCAGATAAGTCATGCTAAGTCATGTAGAGCCCGGAAAGTCTTCGACTCCAACCCCGAGTGACAACGCGGTAAAGGAAGACCACGCCTTCGGTGGCGCACGCAGCTGAAAAAGGACCTCAATCAGCTGATCGTGTGTAGCTGGATGCAACTAGCACAAGATGGAGAGGCATGTTGACTGAGGCCCGGTCCACCTAGCACTGTATCGCCAAAAAAGAGGAAGAAGAAACGTCACCTCTAGCTCGAGGATCTACTGTCCACCCACAACATACTTATGTTTGCCTCTCCTAGTCGCCTTTGTGGCAAGCGTACACTCCACGACTGCTTAGAATTCCCGGCTCGAAGGACCAATATTGTGCTCTACAAAACACCGATCTACGGACGAAAAGCAACAAACCCTATTCTGTTGCCTTCGATAGGTCCACGAGGAAGGTGAATGCAGGAAAGAAACAACGACGAATTCTACGAGCTGTACCAGGATGTGGATGTAGTTTGGAAGGCAAAAATCCGTCGACTGCGCTGGTTCGGCCATATCGAGTAAATGGACACCTATGCTGTAGCTTCCTTCGAGTACGAGCCTCCTGGTTCACAAGAGAGGCGATCAAGTTTAAAGATCAAGCAATCGCGGCAGCAATACTTTCTTGGTTTTAACGACTAGAAGCAGCTTGCTCAGGACCTTCATCGATGGAAGGCAGCTATTGCTCAGGCTCTGACGCAACCTGAGAAGAATTTAAGCAAGCCCCCCTAGGTCTTGTTTCACTGGCATTTGCTTTCGGAGGCAGTAAGGCCAACCACACTAAACCTTTCCCCACTAGATATTCTTAGAAAACAGATATCAACCATGTGTGCAATCCGATTGAAAGCATGCTCCCAATGACAAGACTGAACGTCCGGACATGCCGGAATCCTAATCGAACAAGGACTTTCCTCTACTAATCTGGATTACACCTCAGCCCTTGAGAAAAACTTCAAACCCTTAATTTCGGAAAGAGACCTGTGATATGGCGGCAAGATACCATTCGGCAACGCCATACATTTCTACACAGACGGATCCAAAACGGAAGAAGGAGTAGATAGTGGAATTTTCTCTGAACATCTTAATCTCAACAAAATCAATCCATCTACCCAATCACTGCAGCGTTTTCCAAGTGGAAATAATGGCGATCAGTGAAGCCCTGTCCTGGCTGAGGTGAAACGTGATATCTGCATCTTTACGAATAGCCAGGCAGCAATCAAATCCCTAACATCGTTCTCTATAAACTCAAAAATAGTCATAAGCTGTCGCACATCTCTTGACAAGATGTAGATAGATACGAGAACAGTTTCGAGTTCGCCTGTGTTGGATTCCGGTCCATAGAGACATTATGGGAAAAGATCGCAAATATCGCCACAGCCCTGCCAGATGACGGATCCTTCTGTAACTTAGGTACTCCTCTAGCTTTACGTTACAACTCACTAACCAAAGCAAAAGATGGAACACAGGCAATACGTGCCAAATTAGCAAACAAATCTGGCCCAGTCTTGACCGAAAAAAAATCCTTAAAAAGACATAAAGTTGGCACAGCAGTGGGTATAATCACCGGACACTGCCTTTTGGGATTACACGCGAAAAGACTAAGACTATTTTCAAACGATTTCTGCTGAAGTTGCCAAGACGAAGAAGAAGAGGGAATTGCACAACCTGCTGGGACTTGCCTCAGGTAGGAAAGCTACTAGGCTCCTACTTCATCGATAATCCAAGCGAACTGAGAGTGACATTTTTTTTTTTATAATTTGCGCGTGCTCAAGGGATTGCTAATACCCTTATGTGTCCCGGGTCAAGACACAGCACGGCCCGAAGGTATAGAGGGGGAAAGGGAGAGGAGGTACCTGTGCACATTGGTCTTAAATATCTGCGGGTTGTAGTCTGTGGGAAATATTAGGCTGGGAAGAGAGGCATATTCGTGTAGCGCGGCTAAGACCGAGTCTCTGAATTTAACTGTGCGTCCGAAAGTAGGCTTAAGGGTATACTGATGGGCATTCCTGGCGAGACGAGTATTGCGGGTGAATTCATGGAGAGGAGGAATGCAGTTGGCTAGCTCACTTGAGCATCGTTTGTTGAAATAACGATAAAACGCGGACAAAGAAGAGACGGTACGTCGATGTTCGAGCGAGTCTAATGCTTCTGCGATATTGTTATCTCCTATAAGTTTTACCGCTCGCTTTTGGATTCTATCAAGTAGGTGCAGTGTGGTCTTGGGTGCACCAGAGCAGATATGAGCGTTATACTCAAGCTTGGGGCGGATGTACGCCTTAACGGGGGCGGACGTACGCCTAAACATTTCGCTGCATTTTTGGCGACCTCAAATATGTGATCGCTCCAACTAAGTGTTGTGTTGATACACATACCAAGGATGGAAAGTTTTCCGGTTTCATCGACACACGGGCCATTCATGGATAATGGATGATTATCAAGGGTTCGCTTGAGTGACAGCAGACAGCATTGAATTCCACTCTATTGTTTTTTCCCCAGTTAATTATGCTGTCAAGATCGGAATTCAATGTGCTTAACATACCCTGCCGTTCCGATTCTACGGCCGAAGGGCGGGGTCGGTGGTCTTGTAACGAATATGAAAAGCTAAGGGTGCTGTCATCAGCGAAGGAATGGATTGGATTAGAAGTAGCAGACAAGAGATCATTTATAAAAATGAGAAAGAGTGTCGGAGACAGAACTGAGCCTTGGGGAACACCAGCATTTATTTGGTGGATATCAGACTTGAACCCATCCAAAACAACTTGAATTGAACGGTTCGAAAGGATTAGAAAATCCATAGAAGAAGAGATTCATCGATACCATAGGCACAAGAGAGCTTGATGCCAAACTCTGTCAAATGCTTTAGAAATATCAAGCGCAACGATCTTGCTTTCGCCTGAATTGTGCAAAGATTGCTTCCACTTTTCGGATAAGCTATCAGATCACCAGTGGACCTGTCGCTGCGGAAACCATATTGTCGGTCATTAAGAAGCTTCCGCGATTCAAGATATTTCATAAGCTGACGATTTATCAGCGTTTCCATGACCTTAGAAAGAAGGGACGTAAGTGCTATGGACGAAGATTCGCCCTTTTTAGTGACTGGCTGGGCAAATGCTGTTTTCCATCTGCTCGGAAAGAGACCTAAAGAGTGGGATAGATGAAAAAGTTTACGCAGTGGTTTTGCCAGCACAGAAGAACACCTCTTCAGAAGTATAGGGGGAATACCATCCAGGCCAGCGGATTTGTGCACGTCGAGATCTTTCAGCACTCTTGCAACTGTACGAGTGCGGAAGTGGATTTGTCCCATGGTGAAATCAACGCTCTCAAATACAGGTGGAGAAAAATTGGAATCTGGCAGTGTTGAGCTAGCTGCAAAATGAGCCGCAAGCAGATTAGCTTTGTCTAAAGAGCTGACAGCTGGAATGTCATTGTAAATGAGCGTGGGAATTGAAGACGAGGCGGAATTCTTTACGTTTTTTTACAAATGACCAAAGTTTTTGCTACCCTTGGGACATTGTAGTACTTTTTGCCTCAACTTTTGCTCATAAGAGAATTTCACACGTCTGATAGTTGCATTGCAGTCATTTCTGGCCCGTTTAAACTTCTTCCGGTTTTCCTCAGTAGGGTTGGCTTTGTATGTCCAGAAATTCAACTCTCTCATTATAATAGCCTCTTTACAGCTCGAGTCATACCATGCGTTTGCTTTGGGCTTGATACTCTTCACTCTGTGAGGAATGAAGGTTCTCATGCCCAGCAGAAGAATATTTGTGATCATATCAGCAGCGGCATCCACGTCACTATCGAGGAAGCAAAGTGACCAGTTAAAATTCCTAAAGAAGTTGTTAAGTTTGTTCCAATCGGCATCGATCAAATCGCTGTTAGACTTCATCGACAGATCTGCCGGTCCTTCCCCTCTCTTTTTAGACAAACCCACGCGGCAGTACGATGGGCCTACTTTGGCCTAAGTACATCTGAGCCACATACTACCTATCTACCTAAGCCTAAGGAACTTTTCCTTCATTCAAACATCACTCATCAAATAACCAGTCACCGAACACAGCTTCAGAGATCGACTACAGTGCACCATCACCACCAGATTTGCGAAGGAATAATTGATGTTCGACTTAAAATATAATTTGCTTCACTCGAACGTGCCTCCCAATCACACACACACACACATCCACCGCCACGGAGGCAGCTTAAGAAATCGAAAAAAAAAATCCAAAAATATCAACAAAACACGTGCAATGTACATACATCTGAAAGCACTACAAATTGAATTAAAACAAAAAATAAAGAAAAGCCCATAACTACAACAACAACCCGACTACGAGCAGCTACACCGAACCACAACCTTAATAGATTCATGAATTCTTACGAACTTTTTCAAGTATCTGTAGTCGTATGGGATAAAATTAAAACAATCATCCTCCATAGATGCGCCTTTTTCAGTTCAGTTCAATTCTCGATGTTTGTTCTTTGTATCGGCCGGTGGCGGCGGCGGCGGCGACGACGAGGTTCTCGAGGCAGGCAAGTCGCACAGTCTATTAGTTTAAGCCAATTATCACCGCCACTCTGGGGCAGGGACCGGTGCAGGGCCACCAGCAGATGACAACAAGCTGGAGCGCACACACACTGACTATTTGAATACAAAAAAAAAAAAAAAACGAGATGACGGCTTTGGTGGGACGGCAGATGATTAGTCACAAAACTGAAGACATCATCACTTCCGATGGGAAGCTGCTGGTTGGTAAACTTTCTTTCACTTGTCTTGGCAGACGACGACGACGACGACGACGATGGTGACGGTTAATTGCTGGTAAAGATGCAAATTTAGCACACAACAGAGACACGTACGTGTTAAGCAGCGTCGGGAAGCACCAGCAGCAGCGTACGGCGGCGGCTTCTTGCAAGAGAACTCACAGCACCAAGCAGCAACCACCTTTTGGTTAATTTCGTTTTCTTGTCATAGATACTGCTTTGGTTACACTTTGAATGACTTTCATTCAATCACAGGCGCACGGGTCTCCTCTCACTTTTCCCGGGCAGCGGGGGAAGCTGCGGAATCACTCTGCACTGCACTGCACAGCACTTCACTTCACTTCACTTGATTCTCGTGGATGCGCGGCGGCCTAGGCTCGCTCGTATCTTCTCATCAGCCGCTCTAATAATCGTCGTCCGCGTATCGCAGAAATCAGTGAAAACGGATTCACTTGTGTGCGCGAACTTCCGTGAGGCGATGGTTTCGGAGGCGGCGGCGGGGAGTAGATTGACACAATGCACTTTCTTTGGATATCGATCTGAGATCTCCGATGGCGATGTCGATTGCAGAGAATGGGCGTTGAGCGGGGCACTATGCCACGACAAGACAGTCCATTCGCGAGTATCTGTCAGTCAATCACGCGGACAATGCGTCTCCTATTCGCGATGGTAAACAAGAACAGCACGACAGCTCGAAACGAATACACCGCGAGTTGTTGGAACGCAAAGAAACATGTAAGTACATCCGAACCGGCGGCACGGTATCCATTAACTGGCAACAAAAACAAAAGAAAAAACCATTCGACCTGAAGCTGAAGAGAGCCAACAGAGAGCGTGCGAGTGGAACTGGGTGAGGAGAAGGAGGAGACAGACAGACAGAGAGAGAGAGAGAGGGAACTTGTGCTTGCGCATCAAGCTTTTTTGCTCAGAGCGTGCTGACTTTCGTTTGGTTGTTCGTAGGTTCGAGGGTGCTTTGCAACATGTTGGATGGCGAGGAAGATTCTGTGACTTCGTGGATTTGCTGAGGAATTTGGTGCCAAAATTGACGCAGAAACTATGTTTTTTATTATATTTCTGCTTCAAATGAAGGGCATAATGGGTGTGCCCATAGTTAGCGAAACGCCAGAATCAAGTCAGACTTCAGGCCGAATAGAGGGCCCTTGTCCTAACTTCGAAAGTCATTCTTCACCAAATGAGAAACTTAAATGTTTTTTGGGAAAGAGGACTTATCTAAAGCGCCCTTGACTTAGGCGACCCATGGACAGCACACTTTTGTCGATGTGTTGAAGTGTGTGTCCGTGCACCGATTCATGGTGTGTCACGTTGTGTGAGCAGAGTGTCGATGTTGGGGGGACGACTGCAGCGGTTTTCAAGCCGAAGTGCCTGCCTAACAAGACGCGGCGCTCGCGGCATTATGGCGAATCGATCACCATCTCATCTGATAGCAAAGCGGGAATGAAGAAAGCCATAGCATCAGACATTCTGACATCGAAGTTGGTTGGCCTTTGCAGTCTAAGTGGCAACGCGATATCCTTAAAGAATTCGGTGTTCCTCTGATAGGCACCGGGACATTCTGGAATCTGATGACATCAAGTCAATGTCATCCGCGTATGCTAGCAATTGTACGGACTTTTGGAAGATCGTGCCTCATGCACGATCTGCAGCTTCAGCAAGGTCTATGGCCGAAGCTGAACAGGAAGAGATCAACATCACTGATCGGCTTTAGTCTCGGACCCTGTGTCATAGGCAATTCGACTGACCATACCGGGAGAGACGAGGAGGAAACAGAATGACCAACATCTGCTCTGCGAATGCCCCGCGCTAGCAACGAAACGAAGGTATGTTCTAGGAAAACACTTCTTCTCGGAGCTAGAGGACTTAAGTGGTGTTAATTTGAAAAGACTCCTAGGACTCACACATGAATCTGGCTGGTTTTAGAACAGCAATAAGTCTCACGGTAGCTTAACACTCCCAAAGACGCCCGTCTTAGTGGGCCCAACACATGACGCCAGTAGGCCGTCAGGGCCCCCCATTTTCCACGATATCCCGCGAGGTATGATGAGAGCGCGAAATTATGTGACGTGAGTGGCTGTAAGCGACGCCAATGGACACACCAAAGTGCGCGCAGTAGTGCTGTGTGTGGGTCGCTAAGGGCAAGGTAACGACAATTTAGGACAAAAACCACCTTCTACGAGGTTCTTAACCGAATTGGCTTTGAAAGGGGATGACTTACTAATCGGTAAAAAATCTGATCAAATATATAAAAAGCTCTGAGAATAATTTTGAGCCTCGGTATGCACATGCAGGCTCACCTTAAGGCGATAGGATCAATATGTGGATCATAACAATTCTGTTTAATAAAATCAAATTGGCTGTCGCTTGACACAAGGGGGCTAATCGTTGTGTTAAGTTAGGTTAGGGGAGATTATAGTGACAGTCGGCTACATTGAGCAGTCACTTCCAGCTCAAAGAGCTCTGATATCACTCGATTCGCATTTTCCGGCATTCTTTCCTTGTAATGCGGGCTTTCGTTCCCATTTGATGTTTGTTAAGTGCTCAGCCACATAGCACTTCTTAGAAATGTTCCCGTGTCACAGATTTGTCATCGAATGTCGTCATCAAACTGAATGCGATACCCTTAGGTAGGCTAGAGTAGGTTAGACGAAGTCCAAAAACTCGCCTGATTCCGCTTGCTCCTCACGGGTTAGAGTCGATCGAGTGGCTTGGAGATCTCTCGTGCCTATCGCCCACCAAAAATAAAAAATCTACTTCCCCACAATCTGTCAAAAATGAAGTCTACAAATGGCCGCAACAGCCTCAAAAGCAGGCTCCCACACGAAGTCCCTCAAACGACTGCTGTGTCGGTCGCCGCAATGAACGCACCTAAAATTGCATCAACAAAAGGCCTTCAATCGCCGTACTGCATGCGTGTTCCCCGACCGAGTGGCCGAGTCATTAGGCAACATGCCCCTAATGTCGGCCGACTGGGAAACCACCGCCCCGCAGACAATGGATCATAGAAACGTTTAAAAATCATAATTTATCAAGTTAATCGGCCGTCGAGACAGACACACACAATCTGTGGAATATGCTGCCAATCAAGGCGACGACGTACTCGATTCTGCCCTCGTCGCGATGAACTTTGTCCAGCGGACTTCTGAATCTCACGCAAACTGTGTCAGTTCATGCTCTCGTCGAGCAAAAAGCTTCCCAGTTTTCATCTGGATGCGACCACAGTTTTCTCTCTCTAATGTCTTAACCTAATTATGTGGCTTTTTTTTGCTGACATCAACACCCTTTCAAGAAGTCTAACCGCCAACAGGCGGCCTTTGGCTTGCCGTGCTCCCATCATCGTCCACAGCGAGTGGCGAGAAAAATTACACTCTCGCGCATCAAATTGATGGCAATTTTCCGGCACTTAAGCATTTCGCTGTGGTGCGGCGAATCGAAGGTCAGAGCGGATGCTTTTTTTTCGTGTCGAATTCAACGATCTACATTTGTTAGGGGCTAATTAAATTGTAGTCAAAACTGCTGGGTACTGGGAAGTGGTGTGGTTTTAGGCGCAGCCTTCGGCGCATCCAATTAGATGCCAAGGACTTTGACGAGAGTTGATTGAGATGAATCAGTTCGATTGTTTGATGCCGCTCTTCGCGAGAATGTGCTTCAAACACGCAAAGAGATGAAAGTGGCACGTTGAGTGTTGATGACATCCACGAAAGGTTTTTTTTTTTTTACTCGGAATCATTTGCAGCGATTTTCTCCTCCAGGAGCTAATTGTCCAAGATCTGACTAAATGGCGTAGTACTAGAGTCCTCTCTCGAAGGACCAAGCTAACCCTTGATCATCCCTGTCCTGCTGTACGGCAGAGAGGCATGGACAATCTCAAAAGCGGATGCAGAATCACTTGGTCTTTCCGAGAGAAAAGTTCTGCGTTCAATCTTTGGTCCTGTCTGCGTTGATGGTTATTGCAGAAGAAGATTCAACCACAAACTGTACGGGCTGTACAGCGACATGAGCCCAGTGAGGCGTCTTCGGATCCAACGCCTAAGATGGCTGGGCCATTTAGAACGCATGAGGACGCCCACGGAACCGATGGCGCACCCAAGTGGAGAAGGACCTCAATCGACTTGGTGTGCGCAGTTGGAGACAGCTGGCTAAAGATCGTGCGGGCTGGAGAGACTTACTGCTTGAGGCCCAGGTCCTCCCCGGACTGTAGCGCCACCAGAAGAAGAAGTAGAAGAAGCTTGGGGATTTTAGATTTTAGATTCTCAGTCTTCTGTACGAAGAAGGCATTATTTCTCATTTCTCTCTCTCTCTCTCTCTCTCTCTCTCTCTCTCTCTCTCTCTCTCCCTCTTTCTCTCTGTATCTCTGTCTCTGTATCTCTCCCTCTGTCTCTCTTCTCATTTCAGAGCTTGAGAACACAATTGAAGGAATAATCTATGACGACATGCTTGAGGTAAGGGTTGATGAATGAAGTCAAACAGCTATTCGCAGCGTTGTCTACTAAGCTCCATGACATTTTGAGGCGCAATGAATTCAGAAAGGCTATTCAGAAGAAAGGATTTTCATTCTTATGAGTGTACTTGTGCTGGTTAGAAAAAGTTGCTTTAAAGTGGGCACAGAACGTGACATTCCCTGTTTAAGCCACAAGCTTGGATGCTTGGGAAATTAATTCCAAGCTCAGGGACCAGTGTGTCAAAGAATATATAAGCAAACCAATGTTGGAAGTAGAGCTTCGGTAGGACAATCTATAGGAAGCTTTGAAAATAAAGTGGATTGAGACAAGGAGAATCTGTTCGACTGTGGCCCTGGACCATATCACTTTCCATTCAAATACGTCCCTGTCGGCTGTCTCTTGATGAGATGGCTGAACATTTAATGCGGCGTGCCGGGATATTCCCATGTACTGGGTATTTGTGAAATCGGATGGGCATGAGCCCACCCTATATGCCTCTCGCTACAGCACACCATCTTACTTGTTTCATTACGAAATCAGAATAGGGCATCACTCAACTTATCACTTGATAAGCTAATGATCCAGGTTAATCAAGCGCCAGCCGTGTCACTCAGAGATTCGAACAGAATCCGCCTTATTTCGGTCTGAGCATCAAACCCAGACCCACACTCCTTGGTGCAGCTTGATGTGAGCTCATCGTTAGCTCCGTTGATGTGAGCTCATCGTTAGCTCAAGTCACAGTTTCGAACGTAAACACAGACCCAGTTTCAGCCTAAGTCTAAGACTTGAGAGATAATCTCAGCTTACGACTCTGGCTTATCTCCCCCTCTTGGTCTAGCTCAAACTCAGTTTCCCGGGCCAACGACTTTAAGGAAACAGAGCAAATATTCGAGGTGAATTTCATTGAGCCATAAACCATGGACCATGGACCCCCTCTGCAAGCTAAGAAAGCTGATGGCGGTGGTTGGCTTAGTCAGGTTTCTGAAAGGCAGCTCTAGTGAGTGTCTTGTCACAATGTCACCCTTCCCTCGTGGAACATTGAAATCCCGCCGAGTGCCTGCAGTAGGGGCTAGCCTCAAGTCTACTCCTGGGTGTGTCACCATTTACTGGGAAGAAGAAGCTCAGTTCCCCTCTTGGCCTTTGTCGTGTCACCCCAAAATAAATGACACTTATATTGACTTAGGCTTTTTGTGTGACTTTTGTCACCCTTACGACGATCACCAGGATCTACACAAGATCACCAGGATCTACACAAGATCACCAGGATCTACACAAGATCACCAGGATCTACACAAGATCACCAGGATCTACACAAGATCACCAGGATCTACACAAGATCGCCGTAAGGGTGACAAAAGTGACATAAAGTGACTAAGAGCATACAAATTTGTCACAGTGACGCATATCTTTGGGTGACACGACTAAGAGAATAAGGAGAATTATTTGACGTTCCGCCTCTGTTGAAGGCGACTTTTCTGAAGCTTGGTTTTTGCAAGCGTGACTCTTTCATCGTGAGACTACAAAAGCGTCATCAAATGAATATAGTTCGTGTCCCTGCGCTTGTGGAATCGAATGAGACATACACTCATGCGAGTCTCCGAGCAACTGAAGACGACCCTTGGCATTCGAACGACCTCTTCTCGGCTTAGTCTCCTCTGCCAGTGAGTAGATGCCTTCAGGGGGTCGTGATGAAACCCAGCACTAAACCGCGCCCAATGGCACTCCTTATCAGTTGCCAACTGTAATCGTTTCCTCATCCGATCCAGCGACTCTTCAAAGCTGATTCACAACATTAAAGGCTTGTCTCGCTCAATCTACCCATCTTCACTTTCCCCAGGGTTCCACGTCTCATTGAAATCCAAACATTTTCCGTGCAACTCACCTCTGGAGGCCCCCATCACTGGCCACTGCCATCAACGTCGTCGTCTTCGCTATTTCCACAACCAGCCGATTGCATAAGAGCGCCTCAACACGGCTCCACTCCATTGCAGCGTCGCGTCGGGTTAATAAAATGTGAAAATCCAAACATTTCTCATCATCGCTCGGACGTCGTTCTCACACCGCAGAGCTCATTAAATTCATCTGCATTTTGCAAAGCACTCGTTGAGAGCGCAGTCATCATCGCCGGAGACGATAAATCAAACGCTTGTGGCAACGGGTGCAGACACCACTGCACTTCGGCTTCAGACTGCGTGTCAGTCTGGTTTGCGATTGCGGCGGCCATACCTGTGTGCATGGCCGCGGTGCCCTGGGCATGGGAGTGTTCCTTGCGACAAGAACACACTGTCCCACGGAACAAGAACAAGCGGCAATGGAGTTGGACCGGGTTGGATTTGCGCGCTCTAACCTGCCTTTCTTGGCAATTGTCTTGCATATGATTGTCATTGTTGACTGGGTTTAAGTGATTGTCGCGTGAGAACATGCCGTGCAAGGGCCACGAAAGGGAGACGGCGGCGGCGTTTGAATGCAGTTCTGAGGTGATTTCCTGAGCGTCCGTTGACTGACATGGGACATCTGGAAGTTCAGTTGCTGGACTGCACACAATGAACGGTAAGAAAGTGGTTCCCAGGGAACACTTAAAATTCAGCTGGTTGACAAATGAAAACCGCTGGACACACACACATTTTGACACGCTCCACTTGAGTGGATCCTATGTGGGTCAACTGAAAGACCAGGGGGCCTGTGTGGGAATGGCTTTATACAAGGCAAGACTTGAGATGGCCTCATTCATTAGGAGTCATTTGAAGCTTCAGTGACTGACACAAATTTAGTCACATCTAAAGTGGAAGCATCATGACCAGACTCCACCGACGCTCTCGTTTGAGGAACAGTCTAGTACGTGGAATGGAACACAGCTCACTGGGTGGTAGTTCTGAACACAGCTCGCGACCCCGGCTTAGTCTGAAAGCCCGCTCTGGGGTCAGTGGAAACTCCAGATTAAGTTCCAAAGTCGATTAGAGACTTATTCGTAGGCCCAGACTCAGTTCTCTAAGAAGTCTCAGTCTAAACCTTGTTTTCATGCAAAGCAAGGCACAATATTGGACTTAGCCCCAGATCAGGCTTACCTCCAGATTCAGTTTCGATCCGATTTAGAGGAACATTCGATTCCGTTTCAGTCTCAGCTTCCAGATCTGACTCAAGCCCAGGTTAGGGCCAAACCTCAGAATCAAGTCGCTCCAGAGCTCCTACAAGTTTCATTCGCAGGCTGTGTCTCACTCTTGGTGCCTGGCTTCAAGAAACCCCTTTCGGCCCCGACTCAGACTCCGTTCCAACGTCACATTCAAACTCATTCTCAGGCAGTATCTGGGTGTCTGATAACCTTACAGATCGGAAAAGAGATTATAGAGGGACTTGTTAGACCCAAAAGGTCTTGGAGGGGCTGATCACCCAGTTTTCTACGTCCCAACTGACAGAGACTGGGGCAGTGACAGAGGTAGTCCTCTTTCTCGTCAAAGTCGCTGAAGCCTCTGCATAAAAAGTCGTTGTCTAGCCCCATTTTCATTTAATGGGACTTCACATGATTATGACCATCGATAGCAACTTGGGCCACAGCATCCGAGTGGCCTCACGGTGTTTTCTGTCGTAGCTTCAAACACGGTCTCGACTTCCACCTCAGTTGTAGGTGAGAGTGAATGGGTCACCTCCAGACTCAGGGCTTAGCCTACTTCTCGGACACAATCATTAAATGCAGTCCAAGCCTCAGTCCTAAGTTCAGCGCCAGTTTGAGCCTCGCTTTCAATCCCGGGCAAAGTTTGGATGAAGATCAATGCTCAGTCTCCGCCTCAACGTCAATCTCAGACTCAGTTTAAGGGAGGCCCTGATCGTTTCTCTGCCTCACTTGCAGAGTCATGAACAATCTTGCTCCAGGACTCAGTCACCAGGTGTAGCTCCAGGCTTAATTTCGAGCTCAGGTCCAGAGTGAACTTCGATTCCTTTTCCATGGAATGTTTGGCTTCCGTCCAGAGATGTCTGACAGCACCGAAAATCACATTCTTCCTTCAAACTCGACTTCAAATTCGATGTGATTTCGAACAGAATTCGGTTCGGATTAAGGCCCAAATTCAGTTGCAGACGCAGCCTTTCCGGTATGATAGACGACTTTAGTCTGGTTGCCCTTGATGTATGACTCAGTCACGAGATGCAGCTTCAGGCTTGAAATCAGCCTGTCCCTAGCTCATCCTCAGTCCCTCGACTTAGACTCAAGCTCAAGTCCAGACTGAACTTCATCTAGATACAATCCAAGCCTCAGCCTCCGCCTCAGTCCCTCGACTTAGACTCAAGCTCAAGTCCAGACTGAACTTCATCTAGATACAATCCAAGCCTCAGCCTCCGCCTCAACTTCATTCCCAGACCCAGTTCAAGACGCATTCTCAGTTCGATTGCCTGCCCGACCTCACCAGCACCTCCGTTCATCAGTTTCAAGTTGCACACTTGGAGGCAACGAAAGACACTTTCCTCACCTCGTTGTCCACATATCAACTGGATTCCCAGTGAAAGCAGGATACCAAGAGCAGCGTCCACGCCCGTGACTCATGACCAACTGCAACGGGTGGTCTCTCCCTCAGAGAGAGAGAAAGAGAGTGACTCACTCTGCAGGCGATGTCACGCCAGGCGTTCGAATCCAATTGGAAGACAGAAACTTGTTCCCCACCTCAGAGCCAGACATCCAGTTCACTTAAGACTATCAGCTTCCAGTCAACCACACAAATCATGAAGTTCGCCGCCGCACACCAACCGCCAGACGCATCGCCCAAGAAACCACCGCAATGACGCATCTTTCGCACGAAGAAAGGCTTCTTTCCGCCGGCAATCCATCCGCTTCCCATTGAGCCGCATCTCTTAAGTCGGGGCTCACACATAACGCGACCGGTTGGGCCATCCATCGATGAACGACGCTCGCCCGTTGTGTGCGCACGTCAGTGTTGGATGCGCCTTCGATTGCATCACATCTCACCGCGCTCATCCAGGAAGAGTTGAATTGAAACGATCAATCGATAGGAGAGAGAAAAAGAGAAGAGAGAGAGAGATCGAGAGTCTTCAGAGATGGTGACCACAACAAATTGCCAGACACTGACAAAGCAAAGCCCCACATAATCGGCTTCGAGTTACAGATACTTCCGCGATGCGTCAACTCCGCTCTGCCATCCGTGGACCGCGGAGCGCGATGCGATGTGACAGCACTTTCTATTCGCAGTGATTTCGAATTTCCCCCGATTTTTCTGCCAAAAACAACAAGATACCCCTACTTACCCGAAAAACTGTGAATTGTCTTCGCTGGAACCACACAACCGCCAGAGATTCATCCAAGAAATATGAGCGATGACACCGAAACCCAATTAACCACAACCAGTATGAGCATGAGAATTAGTTTTGAGATACACAGCGGCGACACTCGCCGCCGCTTGGCCGTAAAGTGTAATTAAAAGCGGAAAAGATACGCTCGAAATTAGTTTAGATACAAGGGGCGTGTGTGCTGAATGGGGTGGAGGAGGAGGAGGAGGAGGAGGAGGAGGAGGAGGAGGAGGAGGAGGAGGAGGGAGAAGGAGTGAGAGATGTTATTTCGAAATTGCATATGTTTGCGGGATTAGAGATACGAATGAGATACGGATACAAGATACAAGTACGGAGAAGCAGAATAAGAAGATCATAGATGGAGATTAGTTTGCGAAGCGTGCGTGTCCCACAACCCTTTGCTTTCGAAATTTATGACTACTAATGGTTGCTTGAGCTTACTGTCGCATGGAGCCCCAACGGCGGTTCGGCAAACTATCGGGATTGCTGCAAAAATAAATGGTTCACAGTTAGTTTTTCGATAAATCTATTTAATTTGGGAAGATTGTACAGGGGGTACGGGTTAGGGGGAGATACAGATGCTGCGGCGGCTAAGAGTGAAGAAGATTGTTCTCGGTGGGTGGGGGAGGGGACATGGAAAGGGAAGGAATGCGTGAGTCATCATGAGATGGGACATGTAAACGACTCGGAAGTTCCTCGGAGGCCAAGCTGAGGAGTGTCAACCAAAGCGAAAAGTAGGAGGAAGTGGTGGTATTCCCTGAATGTCTGTAAATTACTTCGTGTAACTAATCACCGTAGTGTCTTTCAGCGGAAATAGTAGCGATTAGCGAACCCCTTCCTACTTGAGGGGGAACGTGATAACCGCCCGCGATATCTGCAAAGCCAGGCGCCAATTAAATCCCTGACGTCGTGCTCTATTTGCTCTAAAGTAGTCGGGGGGGGCTGCTAGTGCATTCACCAGCACACTTAGACCATATTGGACCCATTGTGATATCCCTAGTCGGACTACTACCACCGATTGACTATTCCAGTGATAGTGCCGTTAATTTGATCCCAACGATTGGACCAGATTTGAAAACCAGATGAAAGCGTATTAACTTTGCTGTCACTGGGATTTGAACCCGGGACCCCGCTAACCAGGGGCAGGCACTCCACCAACTGCGCCAACCAGTCGTCTAAGAATAGTAGTAGACCTAGAGTAGTCATAAGTTGACGCGCATCTCTTGACGAGCTAGTGTGTGGACACGCCTGTGCTGGGTACCAGCCCATAGAGACATTGTGGGAAACTGTGACGCTGACAAAATCGTGCGATGATGGACTTAGGTATTCCCTTAGCCACCTTCAAGCTCAGCTACAGCTCAGCATTGCCAGTTGGAAGACAGCCACAAATATGGCCTCGTCTCGATCCAAAAAGATCAGAGAGCATGATCTCCAGAGATCCAAACTTGGGACTTCGTTGGGAATTATTACCGAACACGCAACAAGACTAGGACTATTCTCAAATGATTCCGGCAGCAGCTGCCCAGATGAAGAAGAGGAGGAAAGTGTAAAACATCTTCTATGTACCTGCCCTGCACTCGCCTCGATCAGGGACACCATAATGGGCTCCTACTTCCTTACCGGGGAAACACCGGTCAAATCTATACTGAAATTAACTGACAAAACTGGCTGGTTGACGCCGACCCAATCCCTTGTTCGTAAGCCCACGTGGCAGTAGAACAGGCCTGCTTTGTCCTAAGTTCATCCTTTAAAGCCACTTAAATACCTATGTACATCCAAAGCAAGTGGAATTTTTGGCAAAAGTCGACGCGAATCTGACTTCTTCTAGGAGTCATCAGGGAGTACATCCTGGAAGAGAAGAAAGCGGTGGACTGGCCATGATGACCGCGGTTGAAGTTCTAGTGACGGCTCGAGCCATCGTGGACGTCTTTTTGTGCCTCATGTTTACACATCCTTGAGAAGTTCAAATGAGAAAAGGACGATGGAAGGGCATTTAAAAGGAGCTACTTGCTCGATGAATGGCGTCCCACACACTAGCTAAAGAAACAACCAAAATTAAGCATCAACAACACCTTATTTCCAGGAAAGAGTTAGGAAGGCCTCCATCCGCCCTAGTCAACTGGGATCTACAGCCACTACAGGAATTACAGGACTAAAGAAGACTTTCAACTGCAAGGCACTCAATCGGAGGCCGAGACTGGCCTGCATGTGAATCAGCGGAGCGCTCAGAACCACTCCATCTGCTGCCCAGTTACACAGTGAAGGTTTAAGCCTCGGTCCTGCTGAATCTTAAACCAAGTTCAAATTTTTTTTAAAGCTCGTCTGGGAAATCAGTTGAACTTCGTTTGCGTAATGCGACCGAAAACTAAAAATGGAATGATATCCCTTCAATTTGGTGCGTGTATTTGCTACGATTCTTATTGAATTTTTGATGTACAAGCAGAATTGCCGCATTTGAGAGTATCCACGAGTGATTGTTGAAAAGCCAATGCATGCACAAGGACTGACTGGTTGGTCGTTGAGCTGGCGACGTCATCGGCCGTACTTCTTCGAAAGTGAAGGCGGCCAAGCTGTTACCGTGTATATTGTTCGCTATCGCGAGATGATAACGGACTTCTTGTGGCCAGAAATTGAGGACATGGACCTGGACGACATGTGCTTCCAACAGGATGATGCCACTTGCCACACAGCCAACGAAACAATGGCTCTTTTGCGCGAGAAATTCAATGGCCGCGTTATCTCACGTCGTGGCGATGTTACTTGTGGCGGCCGGTCATGTGATTTGACACCGTTGGACTTCTTTCTTTGAGGACAATTGAAAAGACAAAATGTACGTCAATAAGCCAGGAGCTAAAGGATGCGATAATTCGGGACATTAATGACACTGAACCTCAATTATGTCTCAGAGTGAAAATATGAACCACCGGATAGAGGTAGGCCACCGAAGCCTTCACACAATCCAACCCTCAGTCTCACCAGTGAAAGATAAATAATTAAAAAAAATGGACACAAATATGAATTAACAAACAATCTAGTCGCTGTGCAAAAAAGGAACAAATCATTTTTCATCAACTGCCGAAAATGAAAAAAGTAAAAAAACCAAGGAATGGTTTCAACGGAAATGAGTATCCACGAGTGATTGTTGAAAAGCCAATGCATGCACAAGGACTGACTGGTTGGTCGTTGAGCTGGCATTCCTTCGTCAAATCAGTTGCCTTGAGAGCAAAATGCTCTCGCCATCAAAAGACCAAAACAAAATGCAGCTGTGGTGCAAAACTGAATCTTAAACGGCAGTACACTCTCGCTTAACTCAAACTACAAATTGTGGTCACTTTAAGCTTTAAACGGAATTGTGAAACCGAATAAATCATCGAACTGAAGTTTAAACCGAGAGTGGAGTTTTAACTTGCACTGTGGAACGGGGCATTAATATACTTCTCCACCTCCCACTACTGAAAATACTCCGACTCTGGTCCGAACGCACCATCGGTCAGGCAACCATTCTCAACGAATCAACTTCCTTTTTCTGACCGGCTACTACCCCAAGGCATCTTCGGGTAGAAATTCTAGACCTTCTAGATCGGAATGGATGTCTGTCTCCTGCGAAGGCACTGGCGCAGGGGTGTGCTGAGGTGTCCATTCCAAGGAACTCAATATTGGCCGCTCCTTGAAGCTCCGATTGTTGCCGTTTTCAGACAGAAGCCATTGACACTGTCCTGGCTTAGGAGAAAAAGGGATCACGCCGCAATTAATCCATCCATCTGTTTGGACAATCAGGCAGCAATGAAGTCCTTGAAGAATTGCATGTTCACCTCCAAAACTTCAATTAATGGCGGGCTGCCTCTTAACGAAATAGTTGAGCATTTCAATACACACCTCATGTGGCTAGGTCGGGTACAGTACAACGTCTTCAACACCAGGAGAAGATCCAATTGGTTCCAAGTTTAGGAGTAGTCAAAAAAAAAGAAAAAACATTGGCCGAAGCGTGACTGCTTTCTGCGGTCGGCCACCTCTATCTAACGTAACCTACGACTGATCTCAATCCAATCACTTCTGTTCCTCACCCACGACCCTGTTCCTGTTTCCTAAGCTTTGGATTGTAAAGTTGTGAGTATCATCAATAAGGCCAAACACAACAGATTAGAATTGACAACTAAATGACGTCAAAATTAGTACAAAAACTCCGCTTCTTCGGCAATCGATATTTGTATCACTTCGATCGTGTGACATTAGCAAGGAGTTTGTCAACAGCACAGGAAGATCTTTGCTGATCGCAACAAAGGCAGTTTGGCATGGAGATTCAGTCAGTGGATCTAACGCAGAATGATAACGAATAACTAAAGGCATGCTTGTTACTATCGCTCCCCATTCTCTTAAATTCAATTAAAAGGTATAGTATTAGACCGAGCCGGCTGAAAGATTAATCAAAGTTAGGTGAACATCCCTTCGTATCGTACAGACACATGAAGAAGATGTGGCTCCTGACGATTTGAGAGCTCACTTTGATTGACCAAGATCTTCCCCTTCAGTGAGTTTCCACACGGACAATCTCAACAGTCTGCGTGTAGCATGAAAACTCCTCTAAAACAACATTAATACTCTCGTTTGTTGCAAGGACACTTTTCAACTTTGGTGATGCCAAAGCGGGTTCCATCAGAGCAAAAACTTCATGCCACGTGACTCGTGGCGACATCAACAAACATTAATATCCTAAATCATCATCCCCTAAAGTTTGAAGGACCCGTACATATATCGGCTGCTATAGAAGCTAGACCCTGGTCATCCTCGGGCTGTGGCACCACCCATTATTAGACTCATATTGTCTTCCACAGACCCCAGCGCTTCTGTAATCGTAATCCACTACCAGCTGCAGCATCGCCCAAAGAAGGTGAATACGTGTATATGAACTGTGGAAATCACACAGAACCCCAAATCACCACCCGTCCACGACCTCATCACTCACTATTAAAAAGTGCTTCCATTGTGCATCCAAATCCACAGTCCACACTGTCATTCGTAACCAACTCAAGAGCGAGAGAGTTTAAGCAACAATCAAGTGAGAGCTTTAAAGCTCCATCGCCCCAAAAATCTACTACAATGTTGAGTGCAAATCGCACAGCAATCAACTCAAGAGATATTCCAGTAAAATGAACTGCCCTCTCTTCTCTTCACTGGAAAAGCTTGAAAGCTTTCACTCAAAAGCACATCTTACCTTGTCGGTGTTCGCCGCAAACTCATCCGTGCCCAGTTATCTCTTGGAATGATGTTGCGTTCCTCATCTCTGCAAAAAAAAGAAACAATAAAACAAAATACATGAGTCATCTGGAGATTAGAGTAAGTTCCGATGGACGGTGGCAGTACATACCCACTCGGTGTTGAGTTGCCATGAGGAGCCAGCTCTAGTTCGACGCCACCGGTGCTGTTCAGATTGTTGTTGCCGTCGTTGAGACCACTGCGCGATAGGCTGCCGCCACCTTCGCCTTCGCCATAGCCCTCGAACGACTCGCCCTCGGACAGGGACGAGCACTGAGATTTTGGTACATCTGCAGGAAGACGGGGAAAAGAACGAGTGTTAGGAGGATGCATGCGGTGGCCGGAGACGGGGTTACATACCTGTACTGGGTGGACTCGATGGTGTCGGGCTCGAATCACCCGAATCGACGGCCGAGAATAGGAATGTTGGTGCATTGGATGAACCTTTAATACTGGGCATTGGCGCCATTTTGTTTTTGTGTGATGAATAGTTGCAGCTGAAAGGGAAAAAAGGAAAGAATGCTGTTAGTTGTGAGATTTGATTTGAAGGTGAGGGGAATCTGGAAGGGGAACTTGAGGCTGTAGAGAAGCCGACGGATGTAAGGGTTGTAATGAAACTAGAGATGGCTAGAGTTGTGATCCTGAAGATCCCACTTGGCAGGATGGAGCAATGGATCAGAAGTTGGGTGGTCGAACGTGGAACGTGGACATTTGGAGACCAGATTTAAGATTGAATCTCTGACGGGACTTTTTTATATGAACCAAGAGAAAGGCTGGAGTTGCGGTTTGAAGGACCAAAACTCATGGTTGTAATGAAGCTAGAGATGGCTAGAGCTGTGATCCTGAAGATCCCACTTGGCAGGATGGAGCAATGGATCAGAAGTTGGGTGGCCGAACGTGGAACGTGGACATTTGGAGACCAGATTTAGTTCGATTTTTGACAGAATCGGCAGTTTGCTGGTGCCTGGAGTTGCGGTTTGAAGGACCAATTTTACAGAAGTTTCTTGTGGGAAACTCATGGTTGTAGTGAAGCTAGAGGATGTCGAACGTGAACATTTCGACTCTATGGCTCGAGTTGCGGTTTAAAGGACCAATTTTCGCAGAAGCTCAATGTTGGGATCACATGGCTAGATCTAGAGTATTAAGCTGGGATCCTGCTCCTTGAAGGCACATGACTGAATCACTGTCCAATGGTTGTGACATGCTTCAGAGTTTGCATGTGGCTCAAAATTAGGCTAGAAACTTCAATCAACGCCATGGAGGCGCAAAAACTGTGACAGACATAGCCTCAGCGGCCGTAGAGAAGCCCATTTCTAGTTAACCACACATCTGTGCGATGTCCATTACCGGACCCCCTCATTATCGCCTTTCTCCAAAGGCCGCCCCCACCCCGCGTCGTCTAATGGCTTCTGAATACCAATTACCGATGAACAACTGCGATACGCATTTCCTTCCCGTCCTCTGCTACACAGACGGCCACGAATCGTCTTGGAAACGATGAAATCCACAAAAAGTCGGTGTTCCACTTAAGCCGGCCGCCGACAACCATTGCCCCTAATTACCCGCTTCGCCGCCCAGCCGATTGGAAATTACCATTTCTTGTGATATTCCATTCAAATTGGAACACGAACACGACCCAGAATGTCGGTCTTATCGGCCCCGGGCCCAGGAGGAGCTTGTCACCTCAATTGCTTGGTCACCTGTTGCTTGTTGCGTTCTCCTTGACGCACATGACCCTCGCCAGCACAGCACATGTGCGGTCGCAAGGTAACCCTAGTCCCGACATTGTTTCCCCCTAGATTAGACAACAACAACAACAACGCCACAAAATAGATATCCGATGACACTCGAGGGAAAAAAAAACAACACGAACAAACTTTCATCGCGGTGGCTGGCACATGTGGCTGACGTTGGCAGTGGAGGGGCTTGCTGCGACAAACCACAGGTTTGAAATGTAATCGAGGTGCTCGCCGCGGCCGCCGCGTCCCTGTGAGGGTTGTACTTCCGCACCCGGAAGCCGGATGTGCCAAAGATACTCAATTTCATTTCAGAGACGAGATCCCCTCTCGCGCTCTGCTGTGTGTGAAGAGGGAGGCGTTGCATTGCGAATGCTTGACGATATTCGATTTCAAATTCCAAGGAATGGGGGCGTTCTAGTCGCTTATCACTCCCGCCAAGTGGATGGCGGGCGATTTATTTGATTGATGTGCGCACATGGCCCGCTGACGGCGGTGGATTCCGTGTTGTAATTGGATTTATTTTCAGCCACTGGCCTGGCCTGGATTTGGGCAATAATCACTAATCTTTGGCACAGTAAATGCGTCTGCGAATGAGGTCCGGCGGGAGTAAACGCTGCCAAATGATCAGATATAGAAAATCGAACAACAGTCAGGCCAAGGACGCAAGCGAACCTTAAATGCCGCCTAAAAGTAGGCAAAGTTCATAACTGACCCACAAACTACGTGTCACACGACACAATTATTCCACAAGACTGTCCACAAGTCCTTGGCAAGTACACGCCAGATGTTTCATTTTCCATTCAAATAAACGCCCAGGCGCCCCCCACTCCCCACTCACAGACTATTCTTGGAAACTCGAGCTCGAAATACACCAGCACCGCTACAAAATAATTCATCCGCAATCGATATCCTCTTCCTCAACCTATCCCAACCCCAGTCAGTCGCTTCCTGTGCTGTCCCCCTCGACACTCGACTCCAAAGTTCAAAAATGGAACTGGGTGCCACGAAGAAGAAGACAAGGACAAAATCGATAACCTCTCCATAAAAATACACCGGCTCTCGCTGCAAGGAGACACATCACTGCCTTGGCAGCAATTACTGCACGTGTACCTGCATGTTTCATGGCGGAGATTGCCTCGCAAAATGAATGCCCGGACATGCACCCTTGGCTAGGCAGGCAAATTGGTTTCTGTTCTCTTTTTTCCGTTTTATTGCGCACCCTTGCGGCTGCAATCCTTTGTGCACTGCGCTGTGCGGCGCACGGATGCATGTAATTTATGGGAAATAGGAAGAAGCAATCAGTCGCTTTGGCGTCGCGAATGTGACCTGGGAGCAGGTAATTTCCGTTCGAAGTGTTTCTTGCGAAAGGATGAGGAAAGGCTTCGCGAGAAGAGTTTCGATGGATTCTCAGAATTATGCTGAGTTCCACATCAAAGGGACGTGTCACGATCTAGATCCTCGCGGGGTCCTAAAACTACGAGTCCCTCTCTCTTCAAATTTAGGCCAGGTCTCAAATCACAGCGACTTCCTCCCCCAGCGCATTCCAATCCCATCCACCGCATGCCCTTAATAGAGCATCCCAAGTGGCGATGCACAGACTTTCTCGCCGCGTTTCACAGTTCACAGGCGCATGCAAATGCCACCAGAGAGACCCCGCATCCGTCGAAGAAGAAAACCATGGGCAAGCGAATCGATTGAAAGATCTACGGCGAGAGCGGCGGCTTCGCGTGGTGTGCAGCTAGCCAGTTACCGTGGAAGAGACAACGTTGTTCGCCTCGTCGTTGGCCTGACATTTAATACCCTCGACCGAAATCGAGTAGTTTTGTCATTTCTGCTGTCGGCTTAGAGCGTGTTTTTTTTTTTTGTTGCTGCTCAAAGTGCAGACCACTCGGTCTTGCGACAGAGCGCGCCGATCACTTTGCCCGCAGTCATCAAGTTTCGAATGCAAATTATGAAATTATTTTTGTCAGTTCGTGTTTCGTTGGATTGCGGCCAAGTTGACTGGTCAGCAGACTCATGTGGAGGTGCTTGATTGTAAGCGCGATCTTGGCGACTGGATCAAACCTGGACCCACTGCTATTCGGTCTCCTAGGCGCTTATGCCAATGTCATGATCGATAGTTGGTCATTAGAGGTTCCAATCGTCGGCGAGTTCCCTTTGCCGGCGTTCCTGTGACGACGAGCCTACATCATCAGTTCCCACCTCGTCAGCGCCGAATATCTGGCACCTGATCCGAGCAAGGGCGGGACAGTAGCAGAGAAAGTGATCTGCAGTGTCGCCGTCTTCTCCAAAGGCGTCGCAGGGGTTTTTATCGTTTAGACCAAGTAGAATGGTACCCTGTTCTGCCAAGAGATAGCAAGAAAGTCGCGGCTTTCTTACAGAATTTAGGGAGCATCCGCTTGGTTGGTCTGCATCCTGGACAGACATGCTACTTCCGGTTGTGTAGGCCCAACCATCGATGGCAGCCTCAAGTCCCAGTGCAGGTTCAAGTCCTGAGAGTACCTCCTCTGATCCTTACCTAGCAACTGCATCAGTGATCCTGTGATACCGTGGTGGCCCGAGATACAGACAAGTCTTGCCGAATTGTGTGGTTTAGCAATGCTTTAAGTCCCAAGAAGCGCGCGACCAGCTCATCTGTACGATATGGTCGGAGGAAGGCATGCCCGACGAGCGGAATCGCAGTATCGTTGCCCGATCCACAAGAAAGTAGACCCCTTCAACTGCGCTAACTACCGAGGGATAATCCTCCTTCGCACCCATATAAGATCTTCTCTGCCATTTTGTGCGAGCTCCTGAAACCCTTCGTGAATTATCTGAAAGGTCCTTATTAGTGCGGTTTCAGGCTGGGGAAGTCCACCATCAACCAAATTTTCACGCTACGGTAGATCCTGGAAAAAACCCAAGAGATGCAGATCGACACCCACCACCTTTTTGTCGATTTTAAGGCCGCATATGACAGCGTACATAGAGACGAGAGGCATGTGAAGTCTTGACATTTCTGCCAGACTCGTTAGACTGAGCAGGACGACGAAGGAGAACTCTCGCTGGTCGGTTACGAACTCACAGAGACCTTCTACGTCAAAAATGGTTTTAGACAAGGCGACGCGCTGTCATCTGACTCCTTTAACATCGTCCTGGAGAAGATCGTGCAAGACTCACACGCCAACACTAGAGGCACAATCTGCCAGAGGTCCGTACAACAGTTTGCATACGCGGATGGCATTGACGTGATTAGCAGAGCACAGCGAGCCGTCAAATGAGGCTTAAAAGCGTCTGGCGGTAAGCGAGGGCAAGACAAAGTACATGTTGTCATCAAGAAAGATCGCACAACATCGACGACTCGGCCAGAACGTCACCGTAGGCTTATAGCTGCCTGCAGAGGTAGTAAAGGACTTTGTCTACCTCGGCTCCGCGGTACAGTACAAACTACATCAGTACCGAAATCGAACGTAGAACAACTTTTGCCAACCCCCTGCTTTGTTCGGATCAGAAGGCAATTGAGTAACACAGCCCTCTCTCGGAAGACCAAGTTGACTCAGCATAAGACCTTGATCATGCGCGGGTTATGTCGGAGTTGGAGACCACCAGCATTCATCCATCCAAGGAAACGACTCAGCAGTAATAGATACCACACACTCATTCCCCAACAGAGATAAGTCAGCAGCAATGATCAATTCTAGGAAGAAGACAGCCCAGACGATCACGCTACTGTCGCCGAAAGAATAACAATTCAGTTAGGAACACAATGAGCATCGAGGCGAGAAAAGTAGAATTAAGATTTTAGTCTTAAGACACGATTCATTGAATTTCGTTCGTTTTTAAAAACTCCATCCGCTTCAATCCTCATTTAACTCGCGCGTCCTGCTTTACATGGACTATATCCACAGCGGAGGAAGAGGCACTTGGTCTTTTTGAGAGAAAAGCTCTGCGCGCGGTTTTTGGTCCTGTTGGCGATGACATTTGAAGAAGGAGGTTCAACCACGAACTGTATAGCGACATGAGCCTAGCCAGGTGTCTACGGATGCGACGCCTAAGATGGTTAGACCATGTAGAACGTATGGAAAACTTAGCTCCGGCCCGAAGAATCTTCGACTCTGAGCCTGTGGGGCAACGCAACAGAGGAGGACCGCGTACAAGGTGGTCAATGGGGACCTCAGCCGACTTGGTGTGCGAAACTAGAGACCGTTGGCGAGATATTGGGCCGGCTTGAGAGGCATGTTGGGTGAGGCCCAGGCCCAACTCGGACTGTAGTGCTCTAAGAAGAAGAAGAAGAAGGTCCTGTTGCTACAGACACAATATTCGCACCTTCCACCTGTTCTTCACAATACAATCCGTGGGCATTGGGATCGCATAGGTCTCCGCTTGAAAAACCGACTCAAATTTAACTAAAGCGGTGTGCAGTCTCTCGCGGTAGCGCCAGACCCTTCATTGGTCTTGGAGCCAACCGTAAAGATTCGACCAGAGCTTCCTAAACACAAGGAAAGTCGATCCTGTGTGTACGTCGCATCAGATGGCATATCCATAAGACTGGATTCAAAGGAAGTGAAAAGAAGTGGTTGGGGAGGGGGGAGGTTAACATTTTAAATTCCGTCATAGTAATTGATAAGCAAGTGCCCCCTTGCCCCCCCTGCGGGCGTCTGTGTTGGGAGTGAATCTCATGTTGTGGACATCAAGGTGTCGGGGGCATCAAGAGCAGAGCCAGGCGTTCTAGGGAAGGCCCCATCCTATGCAACCAAGGCAGACCGGTCGAAGCTTAGTGAAAGCACCAGTCACGCATTTACGTGAAAGCTCATTCCAACAAACGACCGATGCATAGGAGGTAGGTAGGGAGGTGTATGGGTACGGCATTACGACCATGGCTCACTTAGACCGACAAAGCGGCTTCCTTGTGCCCTCAATAGAGAAAATATACTACTTACTACCGTGAGACCTTTTATTATACTAAACCCATCCTGCTTCAAATGAGAACTTCAGGAGGCTGTTCAACTCAACCAGTGTGTTGAGTCTTCCAGCTCCGCCATGAAGTGTTTGCCCAAGTACAGCTTTCTTTTCCTTGCCAGGGCTGGGCACTCAGAAAGCAGATTTTGGATAGATTCTATTTCTTCCTCATGAAGTTTCTGCAAAAGTCGTTGTGTGGTATGTTCAGTCGTGATGCATGCGTGCCTATAGCAGTGTCCTATTAGCTTCCGTACGTTTTTTCGACTAAGACTGATCAGGGATGTTTTTTTTTTTGCTCAGCGTCGCCAGCAGGGCCCTTGCTATTGCTCCAATATCCAGACTAAGCCATCTGGTTTTTATTCTATTCAGAGCTTCATCTTCTAGTTTCGTTCGTACAGAACTAAGCCGCGTGAGTTCTTAAGGAGTCTCCAAGCTGAGATCCTCTCTTCGCGAGACTGTCCGCTTTTTCGTTTCTTTGGACGCCAGTATGCCCTGGTACCCAACATAAGGTCACCGTATTCACCAAGGATATCTCACTGACGCTCTGTCTACATGACTTGACAAGTTTCATTGTCAGGATGTCCGACGCTATGGCTTTTATTGCTGCTTGGCTGTCGGACTAAATAGAGATTGTTTTGAGTGCTACCTCGTGTATAGCAACCATCTCGGTCTGAAAAACGCTGCAGTCGTCTCTTAATGTCAGGGATTTTTGGAATTAGTCCCATTAGACCCTCGCACCTGTATCAGCAGCCGTTTTTGAACCGTCGGTGTATAGGGCGAGTTCCCCTTCAGCTGCTACCAGTTGCTCTTCGCATAGTTCCGGGGATGGAAAACCAAGTCGGAAGGTCTTTTCCGAAGCTAGTGTTTGTGGCAGGTAGCCCGTTTGATTTATATGTTGTGCTGCTGACCAGCGTTTAAGTATGGAGGCATGACCGTTTGGTTTGTCCCTCCAGAGACCCGCTTCTCTGAGCCTCAGAGCCGATGAGGCTGCACTGCTGCTACAGAAAAGGTCGAGGGGGTGAAGGAATAAGATGGCTTCAAGTGCTGCCGTCGGTGTTGTTCTGAGACAACCTTTTGGTCGTAGGCATGCCGATCTTTGCACCCTGGTGAGCTGCTTTAGAAGATATTTCTTCTCCAGCGCTTTCCACCATACCATGTTAAGACCGTGGTGTATAGCCAGCATATCACCGTGGTTTGAGACACCACGTTTTGCCAAAAGCACGCCACAAACGCCTTCTTTATGTGGTCTTCCATGTTAGCCTTGCATTGGAGAGAAGGGACCTTATCATAGCCGTGTACAACCAGACGGATCTTTGTGGTGATAAGCCCCACGACCGAGGATCCCTATCCACTGCCGGAAGACTGACAGCGTCTTGGCGAGTGAAGTTTTCTATCTAGATTAAAACCCAGTTTCCGTCAAACCAGTCAATTTGCTCCTCCCCGTGAAGAGGACATTCTCCCCTTTGAGGGAGTTAACTGAAAACCCACTCCTGATGCACCAGTCGTGACGATCACGCCTAGAGCTGCCTGCCCTTTTGAGCCCACATCCACTCAGCACGATCCGACCGACCGAACAACTCGGTCGCAGATGTCAGAGCCTTTGAGAGCATCACGCGGAAATTAATCTTAATCAAAGGCGCTAAAACGTAGAAAGACGAGGGTTCTTCGGTGATCGTTCCTATCGGCAAAGGACATGATCGTATCCACCTTCGGCAGTTGCTCTTACTTTTCTGAGAATCCAAGTTCGAATCGTATCCTCTGTCTCTATCTGCCTGCGACCATGAATCTGAGTCCCTCGTGCAGACGATCAAAGTCCCTCCTTATCCCATTAGCAATCCGTCATCCATAAACCATCATCCACAAGAACCCCGAGGATCTTGCCAAGCGAGAAGATTTATGCCAGTCGGCGGCTTTGCATCACGTACGCAGCGAACCGTTTTGTTTCCACAGAACTGACATTCATTCCAGGACCTCGCTTGGCGTCATCAATCCTCGGTGAACGTGCACAGAAATCCCAATCGTTTGCGCACCCCAGCCAGACGGTGTCGTAAACTAATAAAGATCGACCCTCGTTCTGCCCTCATGACCGAACCGAATCCGTATTGTCCGCAGCAGGTACCGGATTAGACGTGCAACCTGCCACCACATGGCACTGGGTTCGATTCCCTCGAATCGCCTTTGAAATGCTAAACCCCGGGCCGCGCATGTTTCTGCATTAATCGCCACTGCCGCCGCTCTTGCACAAGTGGTGGCCCATCCGCTCCCAAGCTTCGACTCAATTGGCATCACTGGGTGACTGCCTGCACTCCAGTCACCAATCCCAAAGACAATGGGATTGCCAACCATCACATCTCAGCGTCCATGAACAGCGCCACTGACGCGCCGCGTCAATGATGATGACGATGGGCGCAATCCATTCAAGATTATGATTGTTCTCACACGGTTCCCAGGGGCGTCATTAGGGCTCTTCTTGTGCATCAGATAATTGCATCTCATCTCGCAACTGGCAGCTGGGGAGGCGCAAAAAAGAATGCAAAAGCACACGTGTGCACACACGCCGCTGAGGAGCAGCATCGACAACAGCAAACAAACGCGAACACAGCGAATCCGAAGAGCATTCTCTGCATCTGAAGCAGGAACGCGGTTCGATGTTCGGCATTCAACAAATTGGATTTCAACGTACCGGGCGCAGCTGAGGTGATGAAAGATAATTAGATACTAGTCGTATCTGGTGTGATACCTCCGCTTGGCGGCTGCGAGCGCCGAAGAACAACGCGGAAGTTAACGCGGCTTTTGTCTGCCGGAGAACTGTATCGCAAGCTAACTCTACCGCTGTTCACCGCAACCGCAGAGAGAGAGAACACAGCAGCCGTCTGCAAGCGGAACTGTTGTTGATTTAGCGACAACCAGGCGAAGAGCGGCAGCTTCGTGCGACGGCAGGTTGACGACCTCATCAAATTCAGACGATCAACGGTGGGTCAAGGTGAAAACGAATGTTTCAAACTGAGGTGGCCAATGGAATTGTATGATCGGTAATGCAGGGCGGCGAGGTTGGTACATCCCATCTGAGGTCCGGATGTGACATCCAATGTTTCAATATGTCGTTCGAAACTGCTCCTGTTTTTGCAGTGTGGAGTGTTCCACAAGTTTTCGACATCTTCGACTAAACCGACAAAAATAGTGAGTCGATAAGAGATACGCTTCGCGGATCACGAACAGATCATGGTCAAAGTAAAGTTCGATCTGAGATTACAACTGTCAATGGATTCGAAAAGACTGACTCTCTCACAGACGTCAGAAGCTCGCTCCGTTTTGGGGGAAGAGTGGTGGATGTTCTTTTCTGTTCGGTAGGCACACCATTTGGTCTTGTCTTGTGACGCAGTTATACTTGCAAAAAGAGCCTTATAGACCTCAAGTCATTCATGAATTTAAGCCAGTTGAGCGCGGAATGTGCAAAACATCCGTCGCGACCTGGTCCTGGCCTGAACATCAGTGTATGGCTGGCCAATTTACACATCGATGAGCGTTGAGTTTAATTTCTTAACAAGACTCAATGCCGAGATTGTGGAACAACAGAACATAGGACGCTCACCTCTAGCGTGGCACACAAGTGAGTGTGGAACTAGAAGCATCTAGATTGAGGCCGCACTGCCTGGAGAGGATTATTAATTGACGCCCAGGTCCAGCACGGTGTTTAGCGCCACACAAAAGAGAAAAATACGAAAGCAGACAAAACTGTCGAAGAATTTTCAAGCTTACATACAGAGGCATGGGATTATGCAGACAAGCATTCGGTGCTCAGTGAACCAGCTTCGCAAAATATCTGCATCATGCTTTATATCAGCAAATAGGTCAATTGGACTGTTCGAAACATAGGATGTAGCCTGTAAGTCGAAAAAGCCTTTTCGTATTTCTAATCAAACTTTCTTCAAAGACAATTCATGTGGTACCCAAACATCGAGCTTCTTTTTGTAGCCAGCCTATTTTTAAATGGTTCAAAACCGTTTGATGATGAATGTTTAGTTCTTTGGCGATGTCAGATGTCATGGCTGCTTATGTGACGGTCCTGGTCAATCTTTTCCATAATTCCATCGATTTTTTCAACAGAGCGAGGTGCATCTTTCACATCGACATTTCCAGAACGGAAGCCAGCGAACCATTGTTGTGCTACACGCACTGATGCAGCATCGTCTCCGTAAACTTGACAAATTTCTTTGGTGGCTTGAGTGGCATTCTTCCCTTTTTATACGAAAATTTTAAAATATAGCGAATTTCCTCATTATTTTCCCTCATTTTTGAACAGCTGTAACTTTTTTTCAATTTCTTCGAATTTATCCGTTTTTTCTTTGTTTAAATGAAGCTTAAAATCACCCTTCCAACACCATATGTCATACCATGATTGGTAGCAATGGAGATAGACGACTCCAACGACATCTACTGGCCAGTATAGGCCAAAGGCTCAATGAGTACTTATTCCGAGGTGGCATACTCTGATGCTACTTAGTTCAAACCAGGCTGTCTTCTTCCACGAGAGGAGCGAGCACTGTAGTTTTTTTTTTATTCATTTTTATTTCAAAATTCATAACGGACTTAATTTCTAGACAAAAATGCTTAAAACTAGTTGGACGAACAGTGTTATTATTTCTAACTTACTGGCCCCAAGCGGGCACTCTAAGTTAAACTTAATCTTAACATATATCTTTCGACTTAAGGTAATATTCGTTCAATACTGAACAACTTAATATTGAGAAAAAATTTGTTTATAAAAACTTAATGCCTGTACTGAAGAATTTTCGATGTTGCATTGCAACATCCCGAACATCTCTCCTTTATACACTCCGTACTGAATCGGAGGAGACCCTCCTCAGCTCGTTGTGCGACGGAACGGTCGTGGTTGAGTCGCCCACTCACAGTTGATCTGGCGATGTGGAATATTAGCGGTACCGCATTTATATTTTGTAACAGTCCGTTCTTGTCTTAATGTAGAAAGGCTTCTGGGGGGACGAAGCCATTGTGACGCACCCTTTCATGGTATTGTGAATTGGGGTAGTAAGGCCCCGAGATCAAGTTATTAACCTTGTTCATCGCTCTAGCAGTATGACCTCGAATCAACTTCAATACAAAATTGCCCACTCTTATCAGGTTTGCCCTGTTGTATAAAACTTCATTGGACTAGAATTTTCGGTACTGGGACTCTGGAGTTCGATAAAGACGAAGACAAGCCCTAAGACAAGCCCTCTCAAACAACCGAATCTTTTCCATCAAGCTTGCACTCACGTTGAACCCCACGGGACAGCCATAGGTGAGCATTGGCCGGATGAGGGCCATGTAGCAGATAACCTTCACCCTCGCATCGAGTTGGCTGTTGTAAAACAGTCTCTTTGTAAGAGCAAAAGCACCTCGGGCTCTGGCCAGAGCCGCATCTACATGTTTGTTAAAATATAGATACTGATCTAGCCAGATTCCCAGGTATCTGACTACAGTCTTTTTCGCCAGTGGTTCCCCGTGTCTTCCAACGATTGAGAACTGTCGCCAATTCTTTTTCGTATCCGCCGAAGCCTTATACAACGGCGTCCTGAAGTGAAGCGAGCACTGTAGTTGCATAGTAAATGTACAATGGTTTCTTTCTCATCATCGTTTCTGCAGATTCTGCAGAAGTCGTTGTGTGGGAGAGTTCTAATATTCGGCCTCCTCAAACTAATCAAACTAAGCGATCGCTTAGGGTCGATCGTAGGCCAGAGTTGTTTGGTAACAAGGCTTCTTTTGCCTTATGTCCATCCGCGTTTCAATTTTTAACAGATGTTTTTTGGTAGCGATAGGCATGGAGGATGGATCGCCACCCGGAAAGAGCGCAGATTTTGCACCATTTCTAGCGAGTTCGTCCGCTTCCTAATTCGCTGGAACGCCACACTGTCCCGGCACCCACATAAGATGGATGCCAAAATACTTGGCCATCTCGTTAAGAGATAGACGGTAATTAAGTTGAAAGTGACAGAGTCCAGAGATTTAATAGATGTCTGGCTATGGGAACAGAGGATAACAGGACAGAGCTTCCTTAATCGCTACAGTTTTAGCCTAATAGACGCTACAGTGATTAGGAAGTCGGCAAGATAGCTAGATATTTGCATCCTTGAACGCCAACACCCACACCTCCATCCATCTGCGATCCACATCTGTGAAGATTCGCAGTGGACCTTCCAGCGTCTTGTGTTCAGACTCGCAGTAAGATCTAGCTGGTGGATAAGCTTTTCTCGAAGAGTAGTTGATCTTAGTCTGATCGCCGCACTAGCTGATGTCTACCTACCAACTAAGTAGTTATATCGTTGGGAGGTTTAGTGCTCCACTGATATTCATGCATGCCATCCTCTGCCTTCTGGCCCTTTTACAGCAGCAGAGAGCCGTGGAGGCCTTCTTGACACGTGCCTGGATATTGAGCTTCCAGCTGTGCTTCGTGTTTAATATAAGACCTAAGAATTTTGCGTTATCGGAAATAAGGGGAGGGAGGGGATGGAGGGGGGGGGGGGGAGGGAGGGGATGGAGGGGGGGGGGGGAGGGGGGAGGGGTGGGAGGGGGAGGGGAGGGAGGGTGTGGGAGAAGGAAAGATCGAAGTTAGGTTTCTGTACATCCTAGTGAAAAGGTATGTCCATTTTTTAATTGACGCCTGGACCGCATTCGCTAGTCCATTTCGCTAGCTTGGACAGACAAGATTGAATGATATCCCTGATCGTGGATACAAATTTTCCAGCTGCTGCAATGGCAATATCATCTGCATAGGCAATGACCTTACACCTAGTCCCTTCGAGTGGCACTAGCAGTTCGTTTATTACAGTGAGGAATTAAAATGGCTCAAATAGACAGGCCGTGGCGTAAGTGGTTCTGGGTTTAGTTCGTTCGAGTCACTGGCTAAAAGTGTATATTTGTCTAGAACAAGTTTCTCAAATTCTGCCATTCGAAGTTGGCATAAGAAAGTAGGGCCCATTGTCTCGTGGTAAACCATTGGCACACGCAACACAAGTGGTTGCTGTAGAAGCTAGACCTTGATCCAAGCCTGGCAGTCACCAAGGCTATTGGTATGATGTCTCTTAACTCTCAGTTGGCAATCAGATGTCGTTCATTTCTCGAAGAGGCTGAGAGGGGGGTCGGGCCATGGTGACATTCTAGAGAAGGAACTCGACAAATGCGCCTCTAGTCTGTCTAGAAAAAGTGTATGGAAATCGATCTCATTTTCACTGTCTAATGAACACAAGCTTGTTGGAAGGTTTCGTTTGTAAAAACTACTACCCCTAAACAGACTCAAAACCATCGTGATGGGTGTCATTACTGGGCACCGTTGGGACTGCCGGGAGAGCCCAATGAATGACTTCTGTAGAAATTGGACCGAAAAGGAATTAGTTGTACTTCTTTGGCTGTAGGCATTCAGATGAAGAACGCCACTTATGCAACAGTCCTTTAGAGAGGACTGGTTATCCGCCAGATTCTGTGTATCATCATAATGGACCACATAATCTGAGTGCATCCCTAAGCCACTGCCATTTCGGCCACTACCATGATGTGAACAGGTCAGGTTAAGCGTAAGCGTTTAACCATTTTTTTTTTTTTGCCAAGGGGTGTATTCAGATCCACAGAGCGGAAACTATCGAAGAATTGTAAACGAAATGGATGAAATTCGTGATTTTCCATCGGTTTTTGAACAACTACCGCCCTTCGAGGAAGATTTGAAATAGTCCACTGTTATGCGATTTTCAAGCGCAGTTTTGGAGTCCTTTGGTGGAAAAGGGGGACAATCTGATTTCGAACAGATGACAAAGAGAGCCCTTGCGTCTGTTGCCAATTGTGGTTGTTTAAAAGCCGCATTCGCGCTTTGTTTTGAGACGAAGTTCTTCATATTGATTGGGAATTCAATGTATTTGTGAATTTTGAAACCGATCTCTGAATGGGGACTTCGCCATTGGCAAGGGTTATCCGGAGATAAGTACCGCCATGTTGGGCCAATTTATGTATGCACCTCACTCGATGAGTCCAGCTTAGGACTCGTGAAAGAATATTTCGAACCCCCCCAAAGTTGATGTCTACGAAACAAACCTAGACTTTGTAGTCGCGATCATGGATGTTTGAGAAGGAATTCAGGGTGTGACCAACTTGGCCGCTTGGAAGTTAAATACTTGCCGCTGATTAAGAAGTTCCTGACGGACTTCAAGGCATTTTTCATGGACTCCAATACATTTTTTGTTGCTGCAGCTTAGGTGGCTACCGAGGCAGGGATATCCATTAGCTTAGGTGGCTGTCATCAGCCGTTGGTACAAGTTTCTGCCATTTTGGCATCAGCCATCATGCTTCCCAACTAGTGGCCTGCCTTGTATGAGGTCCTTTCTTTGCTCGGGTGCATTACATGATTTCTGGCGTTCGTTCACTGAACATACCGTCTAACAGACTTTGCCATTGGTGAAGAGAGTTGGATATGTCATCGAGGTTGTTCTGCATTTTCCACTCCTAGTGACCCCAGAAGAGTGGCATCAACAACTATGAAACCATCGTTTTCGGGTGTCTTCTGACCGGTACTACTGAAGTTGCATTCAAGCACCAACGAGCTGTCAAGGAATTCAGCATGGATCGCTGCCATACCTGTAGCCATAGCCCATCGCTCTATTGTTCCAATCTTGCTGCAGTTACCTTCAGCCGTTGCATCACTGTTCGCTGAAACCACTCCAACGAATCTTTGGCCACAGACAAACCTCCCCCATGTCGAACGAAGTCTTTAAACAAAGTTTAACAGAGAAGCAAATCGACTTCTTCTGTCATTTCCACTCAACAACCTGCAGGCCATCGCTTCGCAGGGAACCCATTCTTGGCAACTCTCCATTTCCCTGCCCCTTAACTGTCGCAGTCAAAGTCCAACGACCTGCGCGGCGCCACAAAAGTTCGAAAAAAACAAAATCCCCACCGAAGGCCTTGAACTTTCACAAAACAAGAAAGCAAATTATAAACGCTTTCAAACCAGAGCCTCATGCGCCCGCCTCACTTGTGTTTATGTCACATCTTTACGAGCGATCTTAAGCTGCCGCCCTCCCTCCCCTGCTCGCGCCGACTGATATGTAACACGCCTTTCCCGCTTTCTCCAGCTCCAGCTCCAGTTCCAACAACCCTTCTCTGCCGGACAGGGTTCATAAATTTCCTTCGAAAACAATTGTTGCGCTATAAAAACCCGAAGACCGCTGCAGCGAGACCATAAATTTCGACAACGACCAGCTTCCAGTGTGTGTCGCGCCGCCTCTGCTGCCGCTGTCGTGCGTCGTCGTTGGCAGTGTTAGGCCCCAGTTTAATGGGATTACCACTCCATTTAGAGGTGTCCTCGTAAATAAACCCCACTCGGCAGCAGAGGCGACGGGCGATGGGAATCCGCATTTGGAATCAGTTGACACGCTTGGCACCCGTTCGAGGCATTCTCGTTGGAATCACGGTTTTTATGGGAACACGTGCCCCGGCGGGAATTGTACACGACCGGCTAGGGATTAAAGTGGGCTTGACATGCCACGGAACTAATTAGAAGGGCTGATGGTGTGTTGAAATTTTTCAACAAAATCCCTGTTCATCTCGCCGGAATGCACATGTGCCACATGGCAGCGCGAGGCGCATCTCCCACCGCCACTGGCTTGTGACTTTGTCTCGACTGCGATCACTCGAGCGCATCCCGGCCAGACAGAGGGGGAGGCAGAAATTAGCAAAGCGTGCGATTCTCCTTCACGACACCACCGAAACTAACCGGTTTGCATAAACCACACACACACACATACACACACACAGTCGCACTCGGAGCACGTTCAGCGATTGTTAAGTAATTTGCTCGACGAATTTCAATTCAATAATCGTTTTCGCGAAATTCACTGAACCTTCGGTTTGGCACAGCGAAGCGATCTTCGTTTGTTTTCGCTTTTCCACGGCACGGCGAGCGCATCAGTCGATTGCGAAACAGGTGCCGTCTGGGGATGGATGGGTTTGTTTTCTGTTTTCTGCTCTTTTCAAACTTACCTTGTCGACGAACGATTATTGCCTTATGACGACGCCAGGCCTGGAAGAGAGGAGAAGAAGAAAACATGATTTATTGGTTAGAAATTTGCCGTGACGGGATGTGGAGATGTTAATGGATTTGAGGACGTGCATGTGCTTCGGGGAAACTTTGATTGCCCCAACTAGTCACCTTTGACTGGAGAGATTGTGATGAAATCACGGGGAGATGATCGCGAAAGTCGAGTCGAAAGGGCACTCAGCTGATGAATCGAGACAGACAACGTCGATTAAACAAAACAGACCAGGCTGATGGGGGATGATGGTCATGGTTTATATTTGTTTCTCTAGGTATACCATGTACATCCAAACCAACAAAACAGCACCGAGTCTATCTGCTTGAGTCTCTCTCCATCTCAGTTAAATTGATTCAAATGACTGCAAAGCATGTCGATGTGAGGTGGTAGAGTAGTGTGTCTCCCTCGGGCCAAACGTATTCTCCACAAACGACATCACCGTGGAGATCCGACGTGGAACCGCCCTTGGCAACCGGTGTTATTTTGGTCTTTCGAAACAACTGGGCTCAAGACTTCTACAAAACTCTGGAAAGGAACTAGCGCAAGCTGGACGGTAAGCAAGACTGCGGAGCTAATTCTTGGTGCCTTCGAAAGAAAGTCGGCAATATGGTCCCGTCTGCGAGGAAGACGAATGGAGGAGGAGACACAACTGAACTCTACGAGCTGTACCAGGATGTGGATGTAGTCCGGAGGGCAAAAATCCGTCGACTGCACTGGCCACATTGTGCGCATGGACAACGATGCTAAGAGGGTCTTCGAATCCGAGTCTCCGGGATCGAGAGGAGGAGAGAAAGACCGAATCTCGGATGTGTCATCGCGGATGCACAGCTTGGCCTTGTTGACTGGACGTAGCGACAGCCACGGAAGGCAGCTTTAGCTCAGGCCCTGACCTTCCATGGGTCCTCAGTGTCATAAATAAGTAAGTACTTCAAAGCAAGTCAAAATGCGAAGGAATCAGTCTCATACATTGAATTGTGTTGGAGTCGAACGCTCCGTTAGACTTGCCAGACTTTCGTAAGCGTATGCATTTGTCACGATATATTTTATCTTAAATTTGTCTGTTCTCTGTGGTGCACGTTATTTGAGGCTACCCTGCAAAGAATCCTCTTAAGAGGGTCACCCTGTTCAGTCGCAGGTCCATTTCTATATCCAATCTTGCTTTTCCGACGAGTCCACGCATTCCATTGTCATAGTCTGACAGAGAAGTGAGTCCTTTTTCCATGGTTTTCATTCAAAATTCTGTGGTGTTCGAATTTGTTTTGCTTTAATTGTAACAATTTAATCGATGAGGGTTTTTTAGGAGTGCTAGAAATTAGGGTGCCTCGTTCCGCAAGAACCAACCAATTTTAGTATGCAACGGGGTATGAGACTAGGAGATACGCTGCCGTCAGTCTTCCTATCGACAAAAGGGAATCCGCGGGAGATTTAGCAATCAGATGAGTCCGCATAGACACTCATCGACGACAAGCCACTTGATTCTACATAGACGCTCATCGACGACAAGCCACTTGACTCTACATAGACGCTCATCGACGACAAGCCACTGAGCGTCATTAATTGAGTTGAAGGACATTGTCGAACTAAGTTTTTTGTTTTGAAGATTCTCGGAGAATCCAACGTCTCTCAACCATTAACTAACAAAATTCATTACGGAACGTCGCTCCGTCGCTTCAGCTAGTAACATTGTTCACCGTTCAAGGACTACATCGCGTCGCGACGCCACATCAAAGAAATTCGTGTTTTAATTTTATTTGACGACGTTCATTGCGTGGCCTTAGATTAAGAATTAACGACAAAGAGACATCGATCAGCCTATATCCGTTAACGGATGTGGATGTGGTGTCGCATAGGCTGCACTTCCTGATCATACTACCCAAGAAGCTCTCTCTTCCTAGATAGGCGTTAAAATCGCCTAGGACAATTTTAATATCGTAGCTCGTGCTTGTGTTTCAAGAGCTCTAGAAGCTGTCTTTGGTGTCGCCATCTTTCTCCTCTTGGATAGCAATTCAACTTTTAACGAATTTGATGCGCTATCCGATTCCATCTCAAGAATTGTATCCCTGTATCCTCGCACTGAAATTGCCATTGCGGGCGATTTCAATGTACACAATTCTAATTGGCTTCGGCATTCAGGCCAGACAACACCCGAAGGAAGGTACGTCGAAATCTTTGCTGAAGTAAACAATCTGACCCAGCTAGTAAATGAGCCCACACGAATACCTGACATTGCAGATCATTCCGCCAACACCCTGGACCTGTTTCTCACCTCTCATCCTGATAAATATTCTGTTGACATACTGTCGCCTCTAGGCTCGTCGGACCATTGTGTCGTATCAGCAAAATTCTCGTTATCACCACACATAGTTAGAGAACAAATTCCTAAAAGAACAGTTTGGCTGTACGAGAAAGCCGATTGGAACAAACTTAACAAGTTCTTTAGGAACTTTAACTGGTCACTTTGCTTCCTCGATAGTGACGTGGATGCCGCTGCTGATATGATCACAAATATTCTTCTACTGGGCATGAGAACCTTCATTCCTCACAGAGTGAAGAGTATCAAGCCCAAAGCAAACGCATGGTATGACTCGAGCTGTAAAGAGGCTATTAGGATGAGAGAGTTGAATTTCCGGACATACAAAGCCAACCCTACTGAGGAAAACCGGAAGAAGTTTAAACGGGCCAGAAATGACTGCAATGCAACTATCAGACGTGTGAAATTCTCTTACGAGCAAAAGTTGAGGCAAAAAGTGCTACAATGTCCCAAGGGTAGCAAAAACTTTTGGTCATTTGTAAAAAAACGTAAAGAATTCCGCCTCGTCTTCAATTCCCACGCTCATTTACAATGACATTCCAGCTGTCAGCTAATCTGCTTGCGGCTCATTTTGCAGCTAGCTCAACATTGCCAGATTCCAATTTGTCTCCACCTGTATTTGAGAGCGTTGATTTCATAATGGGACAAATCCACTTCCGCACTCGTACAGTTGCAAGAGTACTGAAAGATCTCGACGTGCACAAATCCGCTGGCCCGGATGGTATTCCCCCTATACTTCTGAAGAGGTGTTCTTCTGTGCTGGCAAAACCACTGCGTAAGCTTTTTCATCTATCCCACTCTTTAGGTCTCTTTCCGAGCAGATGGAAAACAGCATTTGTCCAGCCAGTCCCTAAAAAGGGCGAATCTTCGTCCATAGCACTTACGTCCTTTCTTTCTAAGGTCATGGAAACGCTGATAAATCGTCAGCTTATGAAATATCTTGAATCGCGGAAGCTTCTTAATGACCGACAATATGGTTTCCGTAGCGACAGGTCCACTGGTGATCTGATAGCTTATCTCACCGAAAAGTGGAACCAATCTTTGCACAATTCAGGCGAAAGCAAGATCGTTGCGCTTGATATTTCTAAAGCATTTGACAGAGTTTGGCATCAAGCTCTCTTGTGCCTATCGTATCGATGAATCTCTTCTTCTATGGATTTTCTAATCCTTTCGAACCGTTCAATTCAAGTTGTTTTGGATGGGTTCAAGTCTGATATCCACCAAATAAATGCTGGTGTTCCCCAAGGCTCAGTTCTGTCTCCGACACTCTTTCTCATTTTTATAAATGATCTCTTGTCTGCTACTTCTAATCCAATCCATTCCTTCGCTGATGACAGCACCCTTAGCTTTTCATATTTGTTCCAAGACCACCGACCCCGCCCTTCGGCCGTAGAATTGGAACGGCAGCGTATGTTAAGCACATTGAATTCCGATCTTGACAGCATAATTAACTGGGGAAAAAACAATAGAGTGGAATTCAATGCTGTCTGCTGTCACTCAAGCGAACCCTTGATAATCATCCATTATCCATGAATGGCCCGTGTGTCGATGAAACCGGAAAACTTTCCATCCTTGGTATGTGTATCAACACAACACTTAGTTGGAGCGATCACATATTTGAGGTCGCCAAAAATGCTGCGAAATGTTTAGGTTTTCTTAATCGATGCAAGAAATATTTCACCCCTTCTGACTTGGCTTTAATTTATAAGGCGTACATCCGCCCCAAGCTTGAGTATGACGCTCATATCTGGTCTGGTGCCCCCAAGACCACACTGCACCTACTTGATAGAATCCAAAACCGAGCGGTAAAACTTATAGGAGACAACAATATCGCAGAGTCATTAGACTCGCTTGAACATCGACGTACCGTCTCTTCTTTGTCCGCGTTTTATCGTTATTTCAACAAACGATGCTCATGTGAGCTAGCCAACTGCATTCCTCCTCTCCATGAATTCACCCGCAATACTCGTCTCGCCAGGAATGCCCATCAGTATACCCTTAAGACTACTTTCGGACGCACAGTTAAATTCAGAGACTCGTTCTTCAGCCGCACTGCACGAATATGCCTCTCTTCCCAAACTAATATTTCCCACAGACTACAACCCGCAGATATTTAAGACCAATGTGCACAGGTACCTCCTCTCCCTTTCTCGCTCTATACCTTCGGCCCGTGCTGTGTATGGACCTTGCTTTTTTAGAATGCGCAAATTATAAAAAAAAAAAAAAAAAAAATGTGCCCATATAAGGCTTATGTTTGCAAATTTAGCCTTGATGCGAATTATCGTGAGGCACTCGTTCACAAACCTGAAAGATAAGACTGCTTGCCTAAGTCTGCCTCTAACGACGAATCCGCATCCAAATAAGCGCTGTTTTTGTTGTTTCTAGCAATCACAGTAGTAAATGTCACAGTTTTTCATCTCATTTTTGCCCGGTCTAACCCATCGCACTGCTTGGATGGCGGTTATACATATCTGCTTTGTAGGAGTCTAGGGCCTTCGCTAATTATGCGACTGCACGTGGATCAACGTACATGATTACATTCCACGTCCGAAGATCGTTTGCAAGGTTCGTCCTCAGTAATTCCATACGTTTCCGAGGCTTCGTAAGACAAGCTGTTTTTGTAAAAAACAATTATCGACTTTCGTCGGAGATTTCGTACTGTATCCGGTTGGTAAGCCAAGTGTTTTTGTAAAAACAAACAGAAACATTCGTCGAGGGTTTCGTTTTCTTGTTCTTTGCCCTTATTACAAGCACTGGGCGATGGGTTCCAATTTCCTCAGAGGAATCATCCAAAGCCAAGGAGCCTGAGAAATTGACAGTCGATTAGCTGTGTTCACCGAGTGACTTCCAATCAAATGCCACATCCATCAGAACTCGCAAGTGACATCAAGTGAAACGTCAAAAATGACTGCTGTCAGGTGACGCATGCTATTTCCAATCGGAGGGCAGTGCCAAATGTGAGGCAGAATAAATGTGGATGATGAATGAACACAAATGATGTCACACAAATCACGTAGTCCACCAGTCAACGGAAAGTATATGTGCCAAGGAATGGACAAGAATGTACCAAAGAACAACCCAACCACCAGCAAGACCGCGTCCAACTCGAGTAAACAAAAAACAAGAAGACCCTCGGTCAGTTGAACAGATGCTCTCCAATCGCACACCGCAATTCGCAACGCCTTGGAATGAAAACGAAGCAAGAAGCAAAAATCGCATCAAAAGAAAATGGAAAACTCGATCATCTGCCGTTTATAGGGTGAAACCGAAACCAAACGGCTGAGAAGAGACGGAAAAAAAGAGAATAACCTGAAATCTGTGCATGCTCATCAAATCCAATAAAATCGTGATCATCATCATCATCCGTCTTCCAATCTGGCGCTGGGTACGCTCTGGTTTGTTTTGTTTTTCTACTGAATGGAAGAAACGTCTAAAAATAAATCCCACCGTGAGAGAGGAGCACATCGAACGAAGAAAATTAGCTTTCCACAAGGTAACTTTCGATTAGGCCATCCGCCACCTCGTCGCTGTCGCTGTTGTGTCGTGCAACTCATTAGATTTGTATTTTTAGCCTCCCCCCAAAGACAATGCAGAGCGATGGGCCGAGCGTGTACCTTCGCTGATTGATGGTCGGGGGATGCATCGTGTACACAAGCGAAGTCGAGCCGTGCCGGAGATGCGATGGAAATCAGTCTGAGGCAGATCAATCAACACGATGACGGCAGATGGGAGCCCCTTGGAGAGAGGCAGAGGCTTCAGAGAAATGTGCAATAATTCTTTGAACGGAATGATGTGGCACGCGTTTCAATTGGAGGAAGTCACACATCTGGTCGGGATCGATGGTGGAGACGCTGATGGGGCGCCGCTCCGCCGGCACGAGCTGAAGATTGAGCGAGGTGCACATGGCAGGGAATTAAGGGAATTCAGAGAAGTGGATGATTTTACGGTGGTGAAATGGCAATTAATTTGAGGATAATGCTGACAGGATGTCTCCTGGATTGAGGGGAATGAATACGTCTGTCAAGTACCTTGGCAGGTCTGTCATACAACCCGCGACACCGAGAAGACAAAGAAATTCCAGAACTCGCTCTACACCCACCTCTGTACTCCCATCGGCACCCTGTTTATTATTGCTTCACAAACGACCATCTGGTCACCTGATTTATCAGCGCATCGTCGCCGCTATCTCGGATCTCGGAATTGAACTGAATCCGCCTCTTAATTGAATCGAATTTGATTTGAATGGCATACGCCCCCAGTGGCCGCTGATGGAAGACAATTCCCCCCAATTGGGGGATTGGGCAATAATGCCCGAGATACTGTGCCCGCTTCGGCAGTCGGTTCGGTTGGTCCACTTTCACAATTGAAAGTGGCTGCAACATCGCATTGCGGCATTCGACACGAGTGCCACTTGAACAGATGCTTTTCCTTGTTCTCCACCGAATGGAGTGCAATGCTGCGCTGCCGAATGGAATTGGGAAAGTCACAGGCCACTGGAGTGGTCATCTGATGGAATCAGTTTTCGTTTTAAATGAGATTCAATTCATTCAGAAGGGATTGTGGGGGAAGGTGCTAGACATGCTTGCAGTGGCGGTGAGTGTAAGGGAACTATTAAGCAAATCGTTGCAAATACAGTAAAGTCTCTCTTAAAGGGACATCCAAGGGACTGGAGATTTTTGTCCACATAAGAGGGAGAGAGAGATGGAGAGAGATGGAGAGAGAGAGAGAGAGAGAGAGAGAGAGCGGGAGAGCGAGAGAGAGGGAGAAAGAAAGGGTTCCCATCACATCAGTGTTGCCAGATTGTGGGGAATTCCCCCTTTCGTTTTGTTAAAAGGGGAAAATGGGAACCTATAATCTGATACAACAAAATACGAGGAATCTCAAATAAAATCGAACTCATTTGTTTGAAGAAACTTCTTTACTTTACTCAAAAATCCAATTGTTGTCACTAAAAAATGTTCAATCGAATTTTTAGTTTTGCAATTATTAGTTCACATTTTTTGTGTTTTTCAGATTTTATTATGATTTTAAAGTGCGATTTTAAAGATCTAGTATGCATACATTGAAAAAGTTTTTAAAATGTTTTGGTTTCTTGTCACGGCATACTTCTTGATCATCAGTCTCAGTACAGTAAGTGTTCTAACTCTTTCATTATTGGGATTCCCCATACAGTGTTCAATGACTTAGGTTCGACAGCAGCTAGCACGGCTATTAGATTAAGATCGCTGAGCAGCTGGAAAGAACTGCAGTCTGGACATTCAACGATCCTACGCAGGTATGCCTCTATACCCATAGATACAGACCTCACTCTACCTAAATTCCTCTTCGAGAAGAATTTTTCAACCAGCATGCTTACTGGGAGTTAGAACAACAGACGCTGGAAGGTCCACTACGAATCTTCACAGATGGATCGAAGATGGATGCAGGTGTGGGTGCTTACGTCTTAGATTCCAAGGATCTAAATTTCCAGCTATCTTTCCGACTACCTAATCACTGTAGTGTCTTTCAGGCTACAGAAACTATAGCGATTAAGGAAGCCCTGGTCTGGCTAAAGAACAATGTAATATATGTAAGGAACATAATGTATTTCAAATGTTATATAAATTATTCATCCCTTGATCCATACACTTAAGCTTTCGTTTAGTTTGTCGTTCACCTAACGCTTCATATTAAAAAGAATCTACTATGTGTGCATGTATGTTAAACGCTAATCGAACCACTTCACCGATGTTTAGAATTAAGAAAGTACAGCCAATATGTTTGTAAAAGACCAACCTAAAAGGACATTTGTAATAAGGCGCTCTAAGAGAAAACATCGTCTCCTTTTTTATTTTTGCCTGTTCCAGATAACCCTTACATACAGCACACAGATATCATCTGTTCCGATAGCCAGGAGCGATGAAGTCTCTGAATTCAGTCACTTTTAACTCCAACTTTAACCTTCCCTTAATTGCCGCATCTCTCTTAACGAGATGGCCAAGTATTTTAGCATCCAATTGATGTGGTTGCCGGGACACTGTGACATTCCAGAGAATTGCGAAGCGGACGAGCTCGCTAGAAAGGGCACAAACTCTGTACTCTCTCCCGGTGGAGACTCACCCTCCATGACTATCTTCTATAAAACATCTGCTAAAGCTTGAAACGCTTGCTCAAACAAACCGCGATGGTTATCTGTTGAATGATATCTATTGAAAATATCAGAGAGAGAGAGAGAGAGAGAGAGATAGAGGGAGAGAGAAAGAGAGAGTGAGAGAGAGAGAGAGAAATAGAGAGAGAGAGAGAAAGAGAGAGAGAGAGAAAGATAGAGAGAGAAAGATAGAGAGAGAAAGATAGAGAGAGAAAGAGAGAGAGAGAGCGGGACAGAGTTCCCATCACATGCATTTCTATTCAGCGTTTTATTGACCATTATGGACTCCAGTGCATCGAAAAGGCGGAAGAAATCTATTCGAGAGCTTTCTCTCTCTCTCTCAACATAACTTTACGAATCTGAGGATGACAGATGCTGCCAATAACTCTCTCTATAGCACATACTTATTTTGCCCAAATATCTGTGTCTTTTGTGGGCTAGGCGTGTTCTGGAATTGCATTAGATTCTCCACAGAATCTGCAGAGACCTTCTTCTGATTACCGTAGTTTCATTAAGTCTTCCATGAGTCTTCAGTGTCTTGTTAGGATAGGGAGGTTGTCGTTGCTCATCTTGATACGTGCCTCAAACCTCTATCGGTTATACAGGCTGACTGAAGGCTGGCCTAAAATTTGCTTGCCCTTGCTCATGCCATGAGCGTTGTTCCAGACTTTTCTTTATTTCTAGTTCCCTGAATTCTTCTCTCAGGACATGATGTCCTACAGCGCTGAATAGTTCTGGGCCCATGAAAGGTCCCTATGCTAATTTTCTAGACGGAGAATCCATTTAAGCCACATCCAGTCACATCCATTGAATGGCCAAGTATCTATGAGAGTTTTAATTTCTTCCTTCCTAATCAACTCTTTAAAGTTCAAGCTTGGATTTGACGATGTAGGAGTCAAGTCCTTTATATCAGCTCAACTGTCCATTCCATGCTATGTCTGCCTATAGCATGCATTTCTGCTTGAGAAACGCTGATGCGCTTGCCCATAGGTTGGAGTGATCTTGGCCCAAATGCCACTACCCCTGTTCCTTCATCAGATCTTGATCAATCTGTATACCATTTTACCATATTGCTGCTCAGTCTGTGGACTATTCGTTGCTAGAGTCCTTTTTGGTGCTGGGATTAATGGTTAGGTGAATTAGCTTCATACCTTTTCGAGGCCTTTACGATTTCGTCAATAATCAGCGGCGGAGGTTTTTGTAAGATTTATCGATGCATTTTTATTCGATGTCAAACATCGATGTGTTTTTTGTATGAACATCTCTAGCCATGGGTTCAACAGTCCTCAGAGGGATCACCAAAAACCAAGGACAGTCAAAAGTTGACAGCCGATTAGCTATTTTCACAGACTGCCTTCCAATCAAATGATGGACGTTTTACAAGTGAAAGCTTGTCTTTAGGAAAGTCTATACCTAAAACTTCAAAGAACCTGAGTTGTGAACTCTTTCGAACGAAAATGGTCTGTGGCGGTTTGTATCTCCCGCAAATCAAATGATGAAAAGTTATCTGATGGTTTTTACTTACGTCGCCGTGCGATGATCACATTTAGAAATCGTTCAAAAAATATGTGAACTGATAGCTGTTTAATGGGAATGACAGGTTTTATAGCTCAGCAAGGCGTTCCTTCAGTTATTTATTCAGATTATGCCAAATTGTTTCGGGCTTCGGAGGGGCTTTGGAGCTTGCACGTCTCCAAGGCTGTGCAAGGGTTTCTATCGAGTGAAGGTGATAAGAGGAAGTTTATAATTTAACAAACGGCATTGTGGGCAGGATTCTGGGACCGGCTTATTAGGACTAATAAAAATGCTCTTAAGCTCTTATTGGTAGAGCTAAGTTAACGTCCGGGCGTTTGCGGACATTGATCGCAGAAGCATAGGCTATTGTAGGTCTGTTTAGGTGGCAGTGACCCGATGGATCTTTTGGCCCTAACGCCGTCCACTTTAAACTTGGGGACAGTGGTTCATTTAACCCAAAAAAAAACTGCCTTCACCCGGCAATAGATAGCAATTTGTGGCGCAGCCTTTACAACAAGCTGGTGAACTGTGAAAATGGTAGCGTAGTGTCACCACAGCCAAGGCTATGCATCTACCCAACTTAAGCTAAACGACGACGTCTTAGTTTTCATTCTGTGAAGCCATTGATTCCTTGGAAGTTAGCAATTGTTGAATGCGCATTTACTGGTAGAGATTAGAAAGTTCAAGAGTGTGAGATTCGTTACGGATTCAAAGACCACTGCAATTGCCTTATCCATTGGAACTTCCTTTGGAGGAGGTTGTTAAAAAATTGAAATTATCAACACAAACTTAGACTATATTTACCCCATCTGAAATATAAATGTAATATCTCTAGTTATCCTTTTTCTACAGCACGATCACTGCCCTACTGCACTTTCTTGTAACAATTCTCATGTTTCTTTCTTTCAAGTCTTGGCCTTTCTGTAACGTTTAAACGGATTCATTTGTCTTAACGTCTGTCACTTTGATTGATCACCTGAAGCCCGAACTGGGTGTGTTCATCAACACTCTCGCCCGAGGGTTCATTAATTGCAATCCTCAAGTGAGTGAACTTTCAGTACATCTCAAGGCCCCATTTTCCATTGACTAACCGAAAAAAATGGAAAGTTCACTTCTCCCATCTTATTCTCCCCATTTTCAAAAAAAAACATTCCTCCACAACCATCAGTTCCATCAGGCAACAAGAAGAAGTTAACGAACTACAAAACCTCCTCAGGCCGTTGATGGGCTCAGTGGCGGCGGACGGGCGAAAGCATCGCATACCGTCTTGGCGATAAATCTTCTTCTAATGCGCTTCGTCGCACGGTAAAATGCCTTTAACTGAAAACCTTAACTCTTTCGATTCTGTTTTGGCCTTCTTGTTCTTCATCGTCTTCGCCTCTCTTCAACGCCATCTCTATTAACGGGTTTACTTGGCGGTGGGGGGGGAGACGAGCTGGGGTTCGGAACGGCAGTTCTGCTGCAGTTTCACTCGCCGGGAACGGTGTTGACTTACATTGGCCGTGGAAAGGTTCGGCGGCGGAAGACAACGAAACTGTCACGGTTGATGGCTCGGAAGTTTACTTAAGTATGTGACATATCTTCGAATCTAATGGGTTTCCGAACAAAAAGAGGGACGGCTAGAGGCTGACGATGAACGGACTGTTGGTGTACGGTACTTTTGAGGGAATTTATTTTTTAGAAATTTTTTTGTCAAAAGTATGAGATGGGGTGGGAATCAGAAATCATGTTTCACTGTTTTTGACAGCGGTTTTTATGACCTCGTGATTAACTGTCAAACAGAACCTCACAATTCAGATGTGGGCAGACGTGAGTGGGACGTGTCTCTAATAGCAAGTTTATGGTCGGAATCAGGGAATTATTGTGTTGTGGGTCAGGCTGTGAGAGTAAGGAATGGTTTTCGGATCATTCAGGGCTATTGGGAGCGTGTGACATCTTGTCGATGTTTCGATTTACCAGTTCAAACTCTAATTCCCTCGGCGACATATTTAAGGGACTACACGATAAGGAGTAAGTTAGGCTGTTTACACGGAATATCATTTACTGCGTGGTTTAAAATTTGTTTTGAAGTTTACATCCCATTTCTGCGGGAACGACAGGAGTTGGCAATACATTCTGTGGCACAGTTCAGAAACCGTATTTGGGAGACAGGTGCAAGCCTGTACCTACAGAAGTTTCAAGAAATGGCGACGAAGAGGAAACAAAAGATCTACATTACATTTGTCTTCAACTTCCCGCCTAATGACAGATTCAACCCAACTCAGCCGCTTTATTAAGGAAGAGGAGAGGAGAGGAAACGAGTAACCGAAGCCCAATGTATACCAAAAGGCGCTGCCACGGATAGTCACAGCGGTCATCTTGCGTTGCTTTCTGTAGCGATCTTGAAGACGGGAGGAGAAGTAGCTTTAACACTTAAAGAAAAGGTCTCTCGCGACCTCCCAGCTCAAGGACGCCGAGGAGTCTAGGAACAATTAAGAAATATGGACCTTTTATAAAAGAGTCAATGCCTGTCCGCAGGCGTTCTGAACGACATGCAGGCTCTTCGAAATTGTGAGGCTAGTCTTGTTACTGATCCACAGGGAATACAGAGGATGTATTTAAGTATCACTTCAAGGGAGATCGTGATAGTGAATCAAGACTTTCCAACTCCAGTTGACAAAGTACCTATCTTTAAAGAAGTCGACACACCTAACGAAAGCTGTATTTTTTTGCAAGCGTATATACGCTTAATTTAGAAGTCCACAAAAAAAAACGATCATCGGCGCTTAATGATTTATCATAAAATCTTGGCAGCACCGACGATATTTATGACATTTGCTAAGCAGTCGGGGGTGTAGTTGTGGAAGGTGCTGGTTGATCTTTGATGGTCACAATCTTCGTTTCGTGACTGTGAAGCGTGACCATCACTTTAAAAGCGAAAACACTTAATAATTGTAAAATAAAAGAAATGTTCATCATATGAAAAGAATCGTTTACGAAACCTAAATGGAATGTATAGCAGAGACACTCTGGCTATACCAAAAATTGCATACTTATGGATGCCAAAACAATTTAAAATGATCTAATACATCAACCACACCTACAAATGGATTAACAAAAATGGAGCAGGGGCTAATCTCGTAAACCACATACACCAACCTAATTAATGAATGAATAAATTCAGGAATGAACACACAGAAAATTATGATTGGAAGCGCTTATTTCCTAACCGGCGATAGATATGATGAGTAAGTTAAGCGGATATAGGATTTGTTGTTAGTGTATTTTACATGCAAATTAAAATTCAAGCGTATATACGCTTGCAAAAAAAAACACAGCTATTAACACACAAAAGAAATCCAACGACATCGGCAAAACGCTGGGCAAGGCCATTTACTGTAGACACGCGTCAACTCCATATTTCCTGTACCTCTGCAACAATTGTCCCCGGCCCCAGATCGAATACGAGACTCAGAAACCCCGGAAAAATATCACATTTCCCCACACGTGACAGTTTCCATTCAAAATGGCACCACCACTGACCGACAAGTTATTCAGTGATGCCAAGTTAAGTAGCTTCGAGAATCAATTAAAAAAAAAACCCCATTCTCCCAAGATGACAGCAAGCTCATAACGATCACTCTCCAACTTAATTGTCCATAATTCAAGAACTCGAATCCATTAAGCCGCGAACGCGCATACTCAACGTAATGGCCGCTCATGCATCCCGCGTCTGACAGTTGTTGCATTGAAAACCCCCGGCAACTTCATTCATCTTCGACTCCAGTCCTAAGTAAGGCCGTCATACATGCTACATCTGAGATCATCATAAAGCACTCCCCAAACATGGTCAAAATCTACAGTCGAGCATGTTCGTGAGATAGTTGTTTTGTTTTGCTGTTTGCTTTCGTGTCTTTTGTTTTTGCAAGCACTCGTCGTGCGGCTCGTCTCGTGCACTCGGCTGCTGTCCAATTAAGTCACTGACGGCTAAACTTCTTTAGTTTCACCATGAGACTCTCGCATCTTTGTGTGCGCGTGTGTGTGTGTGTCTCTGAACAACAAAACGCAGCTCTCGCCCAAGGTTAGCAAGCCATTCGTCATCATCACACCGTCGCTTAACACTGCTCTGCTGGAGTGCCTGCTTAAGTATGCTGCCTCGCTCTCGGAAGTGTCATGTGTTCGCCGATGGGGAGGGTGGCCTGCGAGCAACAAGACTGAGGGGGGCAGCAAAACACACGCCAAACAGACGAGCCCATGTCGGTGAAATGTGTATCTAGGTCAAGCGTTTGTTCGCCCTTTTCGCCGGCCCCTAAAAAAATACACGAAAAATTGTATCCATCGGCCCAGATGAGAGGAGGTTTATTTGTTTTCTTGCGGGTGTGGGTGTGTGTGTTGATGCAGTGAAATTCTCTCGATGGATGCCTGCCAACAGTGGGCGCGATGCGGGAAGTTTCCGCTTTGGCACGGCCGGCGCGTCGGCGATGCCCAAAAACGTTTCGTAATGCGCCACCGTGCACACACAGACGCAAGACGCACAAATGTTTCGCAATCGCAGGCCACCGACGACCGGAGGCACAGCGTTTCGACGGTTTTTTTTTTACAGCCTCTTCTCGCAACCGGTAAATGCCGCGATAATTTGTTTTTAATTAGAAAACTCACTCGACTGACGGAGTGATTCGCTGGATGGGGCAGTCGATTGAATCGTGGACGCCGAACCGGATAAGCAAGTCTTAATGGCATTTTAGACGATTGAGCACGACGATTTCAGGCGATGCGGTTGAAGGACATGTCATTGGAGCGGTGTGAGGATCGACGTTTGGAGTGAAGTTTCAAGTAAAGCCGACATGTAGTTTTTCAATGTAGAAAATGCACTTTCGCTGATAGAAGAGTCTGATGCTTTGTTTGGCATGTTCCACTGACAAGAGAGTTATTGAACAAATGCTGATCACGACTACGTTTCAACTGGTTCATAGGCAGGTCAATTGCGTGCCCTGACGGCCTATTGGTCGCTGCTCACTTAGACCAAGTGTTGGGTCCATTGTGCACATGTTTGGGAGTGTTAAGCTACCGTGAGAACTTTCTATTCTAAAACCAGCCAGATTCATGTGCGAATCCTAGGACGTTTTTCAAACCAACCCCGCTTAAGTCCTCTAGCTCTGAGAAGAAATGCTCTCCAACTGGCCCATACGGGAAGCCCAATTTTGAGTCACTCTTTCGAGAATATTGGCTGGTATCGGGTTTAAAGGTGTCTCCCACAAGTGGGATTGACGCTGGCTTGTCGGCATTGACAGGGGCTTTGACGTGTCCCCAAGAAAAAGGGTATAGAGGTGTCAAATCGGGCAATCTACTCTGTCTGCTCAGACTAAGCAGACCCACAGTCAGGACGCTCATCGGCGTCTTAAAAGAGCTCTGTTCATTTGGCACAGAAGCTCAGGATGCCGGTAAAATGATTTGTGTCGAATGTGATGTGAAAATGAAGAGGGGGTGACCCATCACTTTCTCTTCTCGTTCAGTGCTCTGGTTAACCCTAGGAACTCACATCCAGGAGCCTACTTCTGCAATAACTTGAGCATAAGCCAGGTAACCCGCAAATTCCCTCCAGGTGTAGGAGTTAGTAAAATCGCATTGTATCACAGGGGGCCTATTGGCTTAGGTAGGAAGGTGGCTTTGCTGCACTTAGGCCACAGTACGCCCGTTGTACTGGCACGAGAGCTTACACCGAGGGGATGTTGGGCGGTGTGATTTCTGCAACAGCCAGCCAAATTTGTGTGTTTCGTTGGTGTTTCTCTCAGATCGCTTATGTTATCAAAGAAGTAGGAGTGGCTTTCCTAGCTAAGGCGAGTGAGGGCAGCTGCAGAGAAGGGGTTACACACTTTCCGACTCGTCCTCATCTAGATAACGTCTGCAAAAATCATTAGCCAGCAGTATCTACTGACCCAATAGGCAGTATTGGCTTAAGTGTGACCACAATCTAAAGCTTATCACTTTAGCCTAACCCAAAGGCTCACGGAGGCAGGTCTAGGAAGGGATGTACTATATGGTCATGCTTCCATTCTTAAATGTTGCTGTCCAACTAATCAAACGGACAACCTGCCGCCAGCACTAGCTTCGGAAAAGACCTTCCACTTTCGTTACCCAGGAGCAACTGGTGGTAGCAGAAGAGGAATTCTCTCTGTACACCGACGGTTCAAAAACGAGCGGGGGTGCGGGCGCAGGGGTCTTCGGAAAATCCCTGGCATTAAGAGACGGCTTCAGCGTCAAAGTGGCTCCGATTCACGAAGCAGCACTCGCGCTGAGAGAACGCACCATAACCAACAATACGATCTCCATTTTCTCCGACAGCCAAGCGGCAATAAAAGCCATAGCATCGGACATCCTGACATCGAAACTTGTCACATCATGTAGACAGAGCGTCAGTGAGATATCCTTGGTGAATACGGTGACTCTATGTTGGGTACCAGGGCATACTGGCATCCAAGGAAACGTAGAAGCGGACACTCTCGCGGAGAACGGATCTTAGCTTGGAGAATCCCGGGCAATCCTTTATGCGCTCACGCCGCTTAGCTCCGTTCGAAGAAGAAGCTCTGATAAAAACTAGATGGCTTAGTCTGGATATTGGAGCAAGAGCAAGGCCGACGCTGAATGAAAAGAGATCAACGTCACTGATCTTTACTCTTACTCTTGCCAATCGCTGTTTCTTTGGGGTCAAGAGGCAATTGAGTAGTAGAGTCCTCTCTCGAAGGACCAAGCTAACATTATATAACACCTTGATCATCCCTGTCCCGCTCTATGGTGCAGAAGCATGGACAATCTCAAAAGCGGATGAAGAAGCACTTGGTCTTTTCGAGAGAAAAGTTCTGCGTTCAAGATTCAACCACGAACTGTACGGGCTGTATAGCGGATTCAACGCCTAAGATGGCTGGGCCATGTAGAGCGCATGGACAACACTGCTCCAGCCCGAAGAGTCTTCGACTCCGAACCAGTGGGACAACGCAATAGAGGACGCCCACGGAACCGATGGCGCACCCAAGTGGAGAAGTACCTCAATCAGCTTGGTGTGCGCAGTTGGAGACAGCTGGCTAAAGATCGTGCCGGCTGGAGAAGCTTACTGGTTGAGGCCCAGGTCCACCCCGGACTGTAGCGCCACCAGAAGAAGAAGAAGAAGAAGAACGTCACTGATCAGCTTTAGTTGCAAAAAAGTGCGAAAGTTTATTGGAGTCCTTACCGGACACTTTACTATAAGCACGCATGCATCGCGAATGAACATACTACACAACGACTTTTGCAGGTGCTGCGGAGATGAGAAAGAAATAGAATCTATCCAACATCTGCTATGCCATTGCCCAGCCTTAGAAAGGAAAATATAGCAGTACATGGGAAAACACTTCTTTGTAGAGCTGGAAGACCTGTGCTGTGCAGAACTCAAGTTTTCCAATGAAGCAGGTTGGTTTAAGGAAAAAAAGAAAAGAAGGTCTCATTTTAGACGTGGGTATAGTTGGTCTAAGTGAGTCGTAAGGGCACCCGCACACCTACCTACCTATCTAACCTAAACCAGGGAGGTTTTATCTGAGCGATGCCCAGGTCCTCCCCGGATTGCAGCGCCATTAGAAGAAGAAGAACTTACACGAGGCGTACTTCCTTCTCTGGTATGACGTCGTCTCAATGTGTCGACGATTTAGGGCCTGACAGTAGTTGGACAGCTCAAAAACTCCTTCCTCGTGAGCTATTTCTTTAGCTAAAATTAGCTCAGAAATTTGTCCGAGACACGGTCTGCTGGTAGGATCGCGCATGGTGTCAAAAATATAAAGAGGCTGGGCTGTGTGACTAGACCGTTTTCCAAATATGGGTTATTTCGGGCTTTCAGTCTGAAAAATGGGACCCAAAGTTCTGTCTGTTGTTGGCGTCGGTTTCAAAATGTTGGTTGAGTACTAAACTAAACCTTGCTTGCAAAGGTGGTCCTAAGAGTGTTTGCTAAGTTATAAACGAAGATTAGGTTAGTCTGAAGTAATTGAACACATAGAGCAGTCACACTTAGACCAGCATGGGCTCAGTATGATATCATGCAGATCGGGTGTGTCCTCGTCTCAGACAATAGGTGCAAGCTATCTTGCGTTCGAGATGCCTGGCCTTTACACCGGAATTGGGTCTTCCTCTCTTTCTCGAACCAGAAGGCTCGGGTTCGAAAGTCATCTTTGCTTGAGCATTTGTTGCTCATGCACTCGATGTGGCCAAGAGTTTTTGTTTTTACGTGTTTTGTAGAGCGTCCTCCGAGTCAGGAGTTTTCAGCTGTTTCGACAAACCGAAGTAGCATCGGTTGCCAAGAACGATTCTACGTCGGATCTTCACTAGGATGTCGTTTGTGGAGTTCACGTCTACCCGGGGGAGACAAAATCCTTTACGACCTAAAAATTAGAAATGTAGATCGTGAAGTTTTGTCCCAGGTGGATGTGCGGCGAAACGTTTCTTGCTCGGCAACATATGCTTCGTTTTATCCTCATTGACCTTAAGGCCAGCTCCTTTCGCCTACTCTTCGATCGGCGTGGAAAATATTCTCTATGGCACGTTGTCAATGTGATCTGCGAACCCCAATAGTTTGAATGAATTTTCGAAGATAGTCCCTTCCATATCTACGCAATATCTTGTCCTTGCAGAAATCCGGTGAAGGATGCAAACAGTTCGAAAGTCTTGAGCCGAACTGCATGGTTTATCTTGTATGTGCTAGCAGATGGTAAGCCATCTGAGTCTGCGGCTTTGTGTTCAGCTTTTGCAAGCGTACATACGCCTAACTTAAGCATTCCTATATCCGCTTAAGTTACTCATCATATTTATCGCCGCTTAGGAAATAAGCGCGAATAAAAACAATGCTTCCAATCATTAATTTCTGTGTGTTCATTCCTAAATTCATTGATTCATTGTTTAGGTTGCTGTATGTGGCTTACATCTGCAGATTTGGTTGATGTATTAGATCAGTTTTAATTGTTTTGGCATCCATAAGTATGCAATTTTTGGTATACCCAGAGTGTCTCTGCTATACATTCCGTTTAGGTTTCGTAAACGATTCTTTTCATTTTATGAACATTTCTTTTTTTTTACAATTATTAAGTGTTTTTGCTTTTAAAGTGATGGTCACGCTACACAGTCACGAAACGAAGATTGTGACCATCAAAGATCAACCATCACCTTCCACGACTACACCCCTGACTGCTTAGCAAATATCATAACTATCGTCGGTGCTGCCAAGATTTTACGACGAATCATTAAGCGCCGGTGATCGTTTTTTTGTGCACTTCTAAATTAAGCGTATATACGCTTGCAAAAAAACACAGCTTATATCAAAGATCGTCTCCTTACACACAATTTATCGTAAGCACTTGACGCTTTGAAGACGAATTTTCGTCAAGTTATTCCCCGATGTGTCAAAAAGTCATCGAAACTCACCGAAAATTCAACTATCAGAAAGCAGTCCTGAAAGACCTCTCCCGGGGACGACCGATGACTAAAGGCACATTCCATTCAAAACGGCAAGATTCAAGCTATATACTGAATCAAAAAGTTGATCGAAGTCCAAGTCAAAAATGTGTTTTATCTCAACTTACTTTTGACACCACAAAGTAGATCAACAAGATCTCTTGAACTGGGACACTGGGTCTCCTCCCCCCCATCAGAAGACGCCCTCGAATGCATTACCGACAAACGTCCACCTCTTTGACAAATGTTGTCCCCCAGGCTCGGTCCTAAACACCAGCCTCCGCCCATAATTGGCCCAGAGCGTCTCATCATCAATCCGGAGACGCATCGAAGACGCCTTTCTTGCATCTGGGTCAGTGGGTGTTTGATTGAAAGCTGCATCCAGCTCGGTTTTGTATACAAATCCGTCAGCTCTCCCCTCACTCGTGGAACACAAACATCAGTCACCGCAGCCAAGAGGCTCGTCGTTCACACTCCATTTGGCGGCCGGTATGGTGTTGCTTTGGTGCGTGATAAATGTTCCGTCTATTTCCAGCCGTGAACTTCAAAGTTTCCGTCGGGTCCCACGACTGGCACAGATGTTGCTGCTAGCATGGAGCCATGCATCAAATAAATCACAAGAGGGATCTGAGAAACAAATCACAGGTGAGGGCGTTGCACTGCTTTGTCTCGCCGAGGCAATCTGCAGATGGGGGTGATCAAATTTCTCGAGCGAAGACAAAAGGACAAGTCTTTCCTGTTTCCTTTTGCCAACATGTGCCGTTGGCATGTTAAACACTTGAACTCTCTTAACGATCCTAATGATGATGTGTCGGAGGGTGTGTGTGTGTGTGTGTGTTTGTGTGGCTGCGGGTTCCGCAGAAGAAGTGCATGTTTCCGCAGGTGCGGATTATTTTCGTGCCGCCTCTCAAGTGGAATCCGATTGCAGCGAGGACAGACAGAGGGATGCGAAGCGTGATAATGCAGTTCGTTGGTTCTTTATGGAAAATTGAAGTGGATTTGGATGACATAATGGACGGAGAGAGAGTGAGAGGTCGAGCACTCGTAAGAGGATCCGAAATGGACACAGAGCAGGTGGCTCCTGTGCTGACTGCATGGTGGAAGATGATGTATCCGGTGGAAGGAGAAGCATTCGTCTTGTGTGGCGGCCGTTTCCGTGTCCATTCCCCCTCCTATTGGGTTTCTAGGAAGGTTGTCTTAAGTTGCCTTGTGATATTTGATCCAGCGCTTGCCAATATTTCGAAGTGACGCCAATTGGCAGAGCGTACACCAGTCATCAACGTGAATACCTAGAAGGCACCACATGCCTTACAACAAAGGAATCATGACCGACAGTCACTCACTCTGTCCACTCAGACGAAGTAGACCAGCACTGAGGACTCTCTTCGGCACTAAATGGGTGCCCGTGCAATGATTTCTGCAGGAACTGCATGAATGAAGAACAAGAGGAGACCACACATCTGTTCCTGCAGTGGTCTAGCTCTAGGAACTCACATCTAAAAACGAACGACCTCAGCATAAGCCAGCTAAGGCCAATTGACTCCATGTAGAGGAGTTAGTAAATCATCTATGAACTAGCTCAACAAAGTACGACTATTTGCACAACGGGAGCTTTAAAAAGTACGCCGCAAGCTGGGTTGGACATGATACCTCATCTCCTTCCTCTGGACCTATCCATAAAATGCTGCACCGCAAAAAGCGCTTTCAGACTAAGGGAGTGCTCTCTATGGAAGCAAGCCAACTACGGACATGCGGCCATTCTCAGAGTAATAGACGACTTGGGGAGGAGACTTGGTTTCTTTAGCCTCGTAGCTACAACCGACTATTTACATTTTTTCCCTATAAACGACATCTCCCTCAAAAAATACCAATTCTGTTTCCCGCGGACAGGTGGCTTTCCAACGCCGTTACAAACGACCACGAGATTGTCCCTTTCACTGACGGGTCAAAAATAGACACAGGTACTGGGGCCGGATTCTACTCGGATACCTTGCCAAAGCAGGAATCATTCAGACTCCCTGATAAGTGCAGTGTCTTCTAAGCAGAGATTCTGGCAATAGAGAAAGCAGGCAAACACAACCGAAATCCCACCATCAGATATCACCATCTTTGTTGACAGCCAGGCTGCACTGAAATCAATAGGGTCCGATCCGTACAACGAGACCAAGGGCTGTTATGAACTGCTGCGACTCACTAAAGTCCATCAGTCACCACAAGGTCAAACTCTGCTCGGTGCGGGCCACAGCTCAATAGCAGGGAACGAGAGAGCGGACGTATAAGCCGGACAAGGGTCTGAAATGGACATCAGCGAAGTGGACACATCACCACAGCCACCGATCAGTGCACTTCTCCTAAAGTGACTAAAAGTGACACTATTCTTAAAGAAGCCAACTCATCTTGGCTCGCAAGAGATGACTGTCACATGACAAGATCGACGTGACCAGAGCTCAAGAAAGACAAAACAAAGAAGCTCCTGGCATTGGACCGCAACTCAATCCACAGGACACTGCCCCATCGGAGCATCGGAGCGATCTCTGCCAGAGCTGCAGTGACGAGGAAGAGACCGAATCGATCCAACATCTGCTTTGCCACTCCCCAGCTCTCCAGAACCGATGACAAGCTTCGCTGAGCCCAAGATTCTTCGCAGAGAACGCGGACCTAGCGAATGCGGTTATATCGGATCTGGAATGCGGAATCCAGCGATCTCTGCCGGAGCTGCAGTGACGAGGAAGAGACCGAATCGATCCAACATCTGCTTTGCCACTCCCCAGCTCTCCAGAACCGATGCCAAGCTTCGCTGGGCCCAAGATTCTTCGCAGAGAACGCGGACCTAGCGAATGCGGTTGTATCGGATCTTATAAGATTTGTAAGGAGCACAGGGTGGTTCAAGCCATCACTTGACACAGGATAGACAGAATGTATGCAATGGGCCCTAAGGCCTCCGAGTGGAAGTGATGTCCCCTTCCTTAATCTAACCTAACCTTACCTAGTAAGTCCTCGTGGTATTCGTGGTTCTATTATATTCCAACAGCTAACTCTGATTATCTGTATCGTCCTACTAGGCATGGCGTCAGATAGATGAGATTTCGTGCTTGTTCTGACATTGTTGGGACTCTGGCTCGGTTTTATTTTAGCACGCGTCAAAAATGGAGATTGACTTCAATAAAGGCGGCTGAACATTTGAAATGTCTCTATGGTCTGATACTGTAACATCCAAGCGCAATTTGGTATCTGTCGACTTTTACTCCGCTCTGGAAGGTCAAATGTTGAAAAAGATCATGGAAATCGTCGAGTCTAACCGTCAAGACACTGATTCGATTGCACAGCACCTAAACATAAGTACAAAGAGCGCTTTGGAACCATTTGAATATTGCCCGATGTCTGGGTGTCAAACGAAAAACATGTGACCAAACTGGCCACAAAAATGGATAGTTTCTCACCAGAAGGCTAGGTGGTTGGGAGGGTCTTGGTTAGGAAGAGTCTCATGCATCCAGCCCATAGTCCGAACGTGACACCGAGTGGTTTCCACCTGTTCCTGTGCATGGTATACGATTTTTCTAGTGAAAAAACAATCGCCTCTAGGGAGGGGCGTGGAAGGGACTCCAAGCACCCCATTTTGACGGGAACGATATACAAAACGGCAACAAGCTATCTAACAAAACGGTGCATGGCTTGAGTCGGATCATTTCTCTTCTTTATTTGACGCTAAAGTCCGAGGTGGACCTGGACTTCAGCCAATAAGCCTCTCCAACTAGAACGATCTCTGGCTAGCTGTCTAAGCGGCACGCCAAGTCGATAGTCCGCTCCACCTAGGTGCGAGACTTTAGATGCGGTGGTCCTCGTTGGGTTCTTCCAAAGGTTCGGAGCTGAGTTATCCATGAGCTCATCATGGCCCAGCCACCTTAAACGTGGGATCCGTAGACGAATGGTTGGGCTCATGCCGCTGTACAGTTCGTGTTAGAATCTTCTATTCCAAATGCAGTCAAGGCAAAGAGGACCAAAGATGGCATGCATACATTTTCTCTCGAAAAGGCCAACGGTTTCTACATCTGCCCTTAACATTGTCTATGCTTGTGCGCCATAGAGCAGGACAGGGGTGGTCAAGGTTAGCTTGGTCCTTAGAGAGAGAAAGGGAGAGAGAGAGAGAGAAAGGGAGAGAGAGACAGAGAGAGAGAGAGAGAGAGAGGGAGGGAGGGAGAGAGAGAGAGGTAGAGAGAGAGGGAGATAGAGAAAGAGAGAGGGAGAAAGAGAACGAGAGAGGGAGATAGAGAGAGGGAGAGAGAGAAAGAGAGAGAGAGAGAGAGAGAGAGGGAGAGAGATAGAGATAGAGAGAGAGAGAGAGGGAGAGAGAGAGGGAGATAGAGAAAGAGAGAGAGGGAGAAAGAGAAAGATAGAGAGAGAGATAGGGAGAGAGAGAAAGAGAGAGAGAGAGGGATAGAGAGATAGAGAGAGAGATAGAGAGACAGTTCTACTACACAATTGCCTCTTGAGCCCCAAAGAAACAGCGATTAGCAAGAGTTATTTTGCGTTTAATCAATTAAAATTTAAGTGAGAGTCTGCTAGTACTGAGGTAGACGAGTTCTTAAGAGTCGTAAGTTCTCGAAAGTACATCTGCTCGCCTCTGTGCAGACGCTGGGGCCAATTCACCAATGGTGTGTGTCCTTCCGTGAAGACAGCATATGCTTCGTTTTGCCCTCATTCCTTCGCTTATACCATTTTTGGCTGCCTCCGATTCAATGCCAACAAACGCTTCATTGACGACTCGCTGGTTCGACCAATCATGTCAATGTCGTCCGCGTTAGCTAGCAATGCTGTCTGCTGTCACTCAAACGAACCCTTGCTAATCAGTCATTATCCATGAATGGCACTTGTGTCGATGCAACCGGAAAACTTTCCATTATTGGTATGTGTATCAACACAACACTTAGTTGGAACGATCACATATTTGTGGTCGCCAAAAATGCAGCGAAATGTATAGGTTTTCTTAATCGATGCAAGAAATATTTCACCCCTTCTAATTTGGCTTTCATTTATAAGGCGTATAACGCTCATATCTGGTCTGGTGCACCCAAGACAACCCTGCACCGACTAGATAGAATCCAAAAGCGAGCGATAAAACTTTTAGGAGAAAATAATATCGCAGAGTCATTAGACTCACTCGAACATCGACGTACCGTCTCTTCTTTGTCCGTGTTTTATCGTTATTTCAACAAACGATGCTCAAGTGAGCTAACCAACTACATTCCTCCTCTCCATGAATTCCCCGCAACTTGCCGTCTCGCCAGGAACGCCCATAAGTATACCCTTCAGCCTACTTTCGGACGCCCAGATAAATTAAGAGACTCGTTCTTCAGCCGCGCTACACGAATATGCCTCTCTTCCCAGCCTAATATTTCCCACAGATCACAACTCGCAGATATTTAAGACCCATGTCCATTGGTGCCTCCTCTCCCTTTCTACCTCCATAAATTTTTTATAAAAAAAAAAACAATTGTACGGTCTTTTGGAAGATCGATTGCAAGCGGGAAGAATATTCTGATGCTCAGTTGATCATCAGATATTTTATACGTTAGACTAGCTACCCGGAGCTAAGCACATTTAATCAACCTTTGAGATGCAATTCAGAATACTAATCACAGACTCCGGCAAAGTCCGCTGCATTGCTTGTTATCCACAATTCAAGAACACAAAACGGTTAAACCGCAAAGGCAATTACAGAGAACCCGCTAGTGCATGTCACATCTGATAGGTTGCATTGAAACCTTTGTCTTAAAGACCACAAGCAATTTTATTCAAAAATAAACGACTGGCGGAAGGCTAAACTTCGTCGCCACTGTCGGTTAAGCATTCCGTGATGCGATTCCCTCTCCAAGACGGCTGCAATGAAGTTTCGAAGTTCCAAAGGTTCCAAAATCAACCCGGTTTGCGACTTGTTGGGACTGTTTACTTGACACATTCTCTCTCTAAGAATGACACAAAAAGCCCCTACTCCCCCCACCCTCACACTCGCACCTTTCCTCAACCGCCAAGTCTCCAGCAATGGAGATTTCACAAGAAAGCGTCGTTCAATGTCTTCGGGTCAAGGGCACTGCGTCTTTATTCATCGGCAGCCGCTTATTTATTCTCCCAAGACGCTATTTCCATTTTAAGGCACTTTAATGCGACGCAGTATAATTTAAGTCGTCAGTTAGTCACCACAAGCCGGTCTTCCTCATTCGAAGTCGAATTATCGGCTTTTGCGAGGTGGGGCTTGCGAAACAAGTTTCGTGGCCACGAATGAGAACAAAGCCGTCGAGTGGACAAAAAATGAGTGAATTTAATGACCTAGTTAAGGTGGGAGCCTATTGTTTCGTGATGGGTGCCTCTGTTCGAAATTGAGTCTCTTGACAGGATCTCAGGCGTCGTAAATCAATCGCAGCAGCTGAGGCAATGGGGTGAGATGCTGCAAGAATGTACAGTTTCTTATCACTTCTGACTGTTTAACTTTGTATGTGTCATCCTGTGCCCTTATCATCAACTCGCCTTCAGTCACAGTCCCTTCCTTCGCCTTCTCCCACGACGACATCATCACCTCATGCCAGATTCCCGCTGATCACATTTCGTTCTTTGATTGCCTCCTCTGACGCACGTGTGCGCCACTAATTTGACAAGCAAACAAATGCAGTCATCATCCAACGAATGCAAGTCCACCCAAAGAAAGCACATCAAATCAAAGGACCTTCTCCCTCCATCCAGTCGGCGTGGCCACCTATAAATAACCCACTCCATCTCAAGAAACACTTTTAGAACTTCAGTCCGTTTCCCATTCAGGCACAACTCTGCACAATTAACCCAATTCCTCGCGCTCTCTCGTGTTCGACGCGCACATCCCCATCAACACCATCGCAGGTCTGCACGCAAAACATATGTTCTCGTTCCCGCAGCTAATCCACATCTCCCGCTCCCATTCGCTTGGGGTGCTGTGCAGCAGAGCTCCGCTCGCTAAGTCCGAACGAAAATAGTTCGGCACTTGTTCGACACGCATCACATCGGGAGTGGAAAATATTCGAAATACCAGCGAGCGTCGTCGCCACTCTCGACGTCGTCAGCCACAGACTGAAAGGCAGACACACCGCAGTGGAGTGCTATTTCTGGACGCAGCTCTTGAACGACTGCCACATCCGTGCGCCCACAAATGGGAGTGAGATTACGATTTGCAGTGCATTTCGCGTGAGATTCGCAATCGATGAAGCTTGACGGATGGCATATCATTAGGCTCAGCACTTGAGCGCCAAGCTTGATGCGTTCCAGTGTGGGGCTTTTGTGGCTTCTTGCTTTTCCGGAACACTTTCGAACGCTTCACGCACTCACTGACATCTGGGTTAAGACAACAGTTCGCGCCGAGAGAACGTAAACTTCCGGCTTTCACGTGCGTGCATGGGAAGTTGTTTGGTCTGGCTATCGATTTGGGGGGAGGAGGGGTATGAGAAATGGACTTCTCTTCCTTGTTCACGGGGAGGTTACCGCTCTCAGAGCATTGTCCGCAACATTCGGACTGATGGTGAGGAGTGACGAGCGATTTGAATTTGAAATGTTAGCCAGTTGACGTTTTGTTTTAAAATTCGAACATCAAAATGTCAAAGTCCACACAATTCATGACATTTTGACAGAGAATCGGTACATTTGCTAAATTGAAAGCCTTCCCACCACAAAAAAAAAATGGGAAAACACCTTCCAGGGAACAGCTTAAGTCGATTTCGAAATTCGTAATGTCAAAACTGACAGTTGGAGCCAGAATTTCATGACCAACTGGTGAATTTAAAGGACTTTCTCCACTCTCCTTTCATAAAACACTTTCCACCGAATAATTTTCGTAATCGAAAGTTCGAAATGTCATAACTGACAGCTGGTAGAAAAATTTCATGACTTAATGTTAGATGCTCCGGCCAGATTGTAGAGTTTTCTGCACTTACCAGCACAATTTCTTGAACCAATTTGGTCAAGTTCGAAAAGTCGAAATGTCAAGACTGTCCAGGAGCAGCAGAGGCAGAGACAGAATTTCATGACTTATTGACAATTTTAAACGATTTTCTCCACTTACACCTCAATTACATGGAATAACCACTGTCCTTCGAACCATTGAGTCAATTTCGAAAATTCGAACTGTCAAATTTGTTCCTTGATGAACCGGCAAATGTCAAGACAATCAACCAGTAGCACAACCTTCCATCGAACCCAATCAGTCAATTTCGAAAATTCGAACTGTCAAATTGTTCATCGATAAACCGGCAAATGTCAAACAATCGTGACGTGCTGACAAAGGATTCAAGAAATTTAAAGAATACTCCACATTCGTCAGAAAAACATGTCAAAAAACCGCTCTGCCCGATTAAAACCCACCATAATCGCCTTTATCCCACAAAATTGTCCAACAAACCATTAAAATGCTCCTCGTCGAATCACCGTGCAAATCTCTTACTTGCGAGCCACAAACCTTGGGACCGTCCAAAGCTGCTTACAGAAATATACGCGCAACAAGAGATTAACCATCGCGAACCATTCAATCGCTCATCAATCCCCGTAGACACACGCCCTCACTCCAATTAGCTCACTGACTACGAGTATTCACACGTTGTGCCTCAAATTTGGTGAAATTTCATTTTACCATTGTCCAGCATTCACTGACAGTGCGGCCATAAATGGCGATGTTTGACGTGACACAAAGCACTCGCCAGACGAATGACAGTTGAATTCTTTGGCAAGACCATTCAGCCCGGACAAGAGATTGGATGCGGTGGATCTATGAGCAGTTCATTCGTTTCTCTTTTTCCAGCCGAGTTAGCTGCCAGCGCGCTGCCCTCCCATCGCACTGTCTGCTACGGTATTTTGCCTTCTTCTTCCCTAGCCACCGCGCACAGTAGTCATCGTCGTCGTCGATGTCGTCGCCGTCTTTGCCGAGATATCTCCAAATGGCACCGTCACTTGACTTCGTTTTGTTTGTTTCTTTCTGTCTTCCTTCTCCTTCTTAACATTCTCCACCAGGCCCGGCGCGGCCGGCGTCTGGCTCTGCACCCGTCTCCATCGGCTTTAGTGGTGCACAGGTAAACGTACTCGGCGTACCCATAACGACAACGGCCATGCAAAAGCCCCCCATTGCCACGCTGCGCCGTCCCTGCGTGGGCGCGTGGGTTGTATGCGTGTCTGTGGAGCATTTATGCATGACTCGCCCCAATCCCTGGGCCCCCAGCGGGACTAGCGGCCGAGATTGACTAACCATTCCCCGCTCGCTTTGGTCAGGATTTTCGGAGTGACTTGACAACTGCACCGATGTGAACGGACCTTCGGTCTGCCTGACACTGCGTCGCATTCTAACGGTCCGGCGACGGATGAGTCTATTTTTGGAGCGTCTGTCAAGGGCAACTCTCATTTGTTTGCGCGGCACAAACGCTGGAAAGTACGAGGGAAAGTGACAGAAATTGCGATCGAAATAGTTTCGCATGTCATTGGAATCGATGGCACCGACACCTGCACGAGGATAGAAAGTAATTGCCCCCACAGCGATGCGGAGGATGATCGAAACATGGCGCTGAAGTGAAAGGATTACACCGAGTGGTGTCTAATGACACTGGAGATGAAAGAAAAGCCGGTTACGACACGCCGAGATGTGGAGTATCGCAAGTGAAACTGGTTGCCGATGGTGTTTGCCTACTTGTAACTGGAGTTGACTTCAAGTGTCTATGGATTACAAAATACGCCAGCATCGGCAAGTGACTGAGAGTCGGGTGGTTGATGGATGAATGGGAGCACTGCTTACACTGGCGTTGGTGTTAGGCTGGCTGGCTGTTAACGGGTTTTGATGAAGTGTGTTCGTTGTGAGTGGCAGTTGGGAAATAAATCGTGTCACATGACCAACAACAGGATCTGAAGAAAGAGCCGGACTGGACTGGGTAGCGGATAGTTTAGAGGAATGGGTGCTGGATGCTTGCTTGGATGTTCAACATTCTCACCGGCTCTCTTCGAATCGGTTGATCCATGGAGCCCGTCTGATTGGATTCGACTGCATTGGCATCTCAATTTTTGTCGGAGCACGTAGGCCTTAGTCAGAAATTCCATGCATTCGTCACAGACGCTCACCCCTTCACCTCTAGGCCAGTTAATCGATCGAACTGTGAGAAAGCGTGTCTTATTATATCAACAAATGTCACTGCTGCGTGTGTTGTGCTTACAGAGAATGGTGCAGATGTTGACTGAATGACATCGTGGCAAACTTGGCAGCAAAGCGACTCATGAACACTTGGGCACGCCGTAACGACAGGCGTGCGATTAATATTTGACAAGTGACGCACGCACAAAGAGCAGCTTTATGAAATTCTTCGAATTTTAACTGACTATCCACGACTGTGGTTGTTTTAGAATGTTTGTCTGGTTAGACTTTGAAATAAAAGTAAGCGAGCAGCAGGGGGGTCTGTCTGGGATGCAAATCGAAGACTGGCTATCTGACTGCGGGCTCGATTTTCATTCAACTTGGGAGCCCTCACGGCCTAGGCTCACTTAGACTTACGTGTTGGGTCAATTCTTGGGAATGGTTGACTAACGTGAAACCAACTTTAATCCAACAAGAAGCAAGTTCTTCAGTTCAACACCGCTCAAGTCATCCAGCTCTACGAAGACGTGCTTCCCGAGGAACTGAAATGTCAAAACTGACAGCTGCAGCCAGAATTTCATGACTTACTGGCAAATTTAAAGGACTTTCGCCACTCTTCTTTTAAAAAACACTTTCCATCGAATAATAGTCGGGGTCGAAAATTCGAAATGTCATAACTGACAGCTGGTAGAAGAATTTCATGACATAATGGTGGATGCGCCGACAAGATTGTAGGGCTTTCTGCACTTCCTGCAGAATTTCTTGAAGCAATTTCGTCAAGTTCGAAAATTCGCTCAAGTCATCCAGCTCTACCAAGACGTGATTCCCGAGGAACTGAAATGTCAAAACTGACAGCTGCAGCCAGAATTTTATGACTTACCGGCAAATTTAAAGGACTTTCGCCACTCTTCTTTCAAAAAACACTTTCCATCGAATAATTGTCGGGGTCGAAAATTCGAAATGTCATAACTGACAGCTGGTAGAAGAATTTCATGACATAATGGTGGATGCGCCGGCAAGATTGTAGGGCTTTCTGCACTTCCTGCACAATTTCTTGAACCAATTTTGTCAAGTTCGAAAATTCGCTCAAGTCGTACAGCTCTACGAAGAAGTGCTTCGCGAGGAACTGAAAAACGTAAACTGAAGGAGCACTCGTAGAGCATTCGATGGACAGATTCTGTTCCTTCTTCGCCTAGGCATCTCAGTGACCGACAAGGAGTCCTGTTAGCATGCGTATATCCTTCCGACTAAGACTGATCAGTGATCTCTTGTTGTTCGAAGTCGACCAAAGAGCTCTTGCTGTGGCTCCAATACTCAGCCATCGATTTCTGGTTCTATCCGGAGCGCCGTCTTCTAGTTTTCTCCTTATGGAGCAGAGTAGCATGTACTCATATGGATTGCTTAAGATTCTCCCAGCCGAGGGACTCCGTGTCCACCAAGGTCGTCTATAATACCGTAAGACTCCAGTGAATTCGACGGTGTTACAAGCGCATCGACGAAAGCTAATTAAGAGTTATATGCTTCTTCGGACAAAGGGTTAAATTGCGGGTAGGCCGCCATTAGCAACGTCTCACTCAGGGCTTGATGGAACCTGAGATTTCGGAAGAGATGCATTCCAGCTGTGCCTTGGATGGGGGCGTAGCCGTTATTAGGCCTTTGAAACACAATTCCACTTCCACAGGGCTTGCTTAATTTCATCAGTCACTCTTTACTCTTTTCACAACATCAACGCGAGAATGGCATTGAACCATCCATCATTTTGGCGAGCAGTGGAGACAGCTTCAGGGTTCTTCAACAGCCGCTGGTGCATGTTGGCAGCTCATGGAGGTCAGCTTGTTTTATCTTCTCTTAGATTAAGTTACCTTGGACGGGCTGACTGCTGATGGGCAGCAATTATACTTAGGCCGGAATAGGGCCGCACGTCGATCTGATTTCTCCTGATCGGCAAACCAGTTAAGGGTTTTGATATAGGGGTGGAGCTGACTGATACTGATACACTACTTAGTTCCGCCAGGTTGTTAAATTCGTAGTAATCTAAATGACTACGGTAGGAGTAAGCTCTGCAATTTCACAAAATAGTTTCTTACTCCCTCGTTTACGTTTAAGTTTAACTAATACACATACATAGCACTATCAAATCATAGAAAAGTATGGCCTTTTTAAGTCATCTTTGTAAGACAGCACTCACTTGTTGAGTTAAGTTTAGTTTGTAATAACGTGTCGAAACGGAAACATCTCTCTTTTATTTTGTTGTCCTACACAGTGGCATAATGGCTGCCTATGACGCACAGTGGTTCTAAGATTCCGCATATTCATTGTGGTCAGGCTACGTCAGTGTTTTGGATCGAGAGTAGGGCATTGTAGGGTTTGTAGGCCGTTCGACCGTCCAATAATTTCAATTGAAAAACTGTATGTAACTGTCGAGATTTCAACGCCCCCAAGAAACGATGATGAGAAAGAACAACGTGCAAACCGCGTAATGACGGCGATGTTCGATTAGCCATTAGCAACGATAAAGATTAATGGTTCCTACTTTGTTAATGTTCAGTGAGGACTTCAACCCAGATTTCGTTATTCAGAGCATAGTACATCGCCCTCAGAACTCATAATGATCAGAAATTAATTAGTTTCCAAATTTTCACTGAACCAACAGAAGATCTTCACCAATGGGCGAAAGTTGAATTCTTACTTCGAAGATTATAGCAGCACAGAAAGAGCATTGGGTGGTATAATTAACCCGCTAAACGAAAACAAACCTCCTTGAGTTGATGGCATTAGACCAGGAAACACCAAAGCTCATCCCAATGTTTCTGCACCGAAAGGTCAAGAAGAGGCTTGTTGGCTCTAGCTCGTGTCTCGCCCGGATTGCAGTCATCTTTAGCCAGCTGCTTCCAAAACAGAAGAAGAGAGAATTATGGCTTCGAAGGTTCTCTTTGGAGTGCCACAAGGTACGAAATTCGGGGGCAAAGCAATAGAAAACGGCCACGAAACCGATAGCGCAAACTAGTGAAGAAGGGCCTCAATCAACTTGGTGTTGCTAACAATCCTGTCAGCTGGAGAGGCTTGTTGGCTGAGGTCCACAACGAGCTGTAACGCCAGTAGTAGAAAATGAAGTAGAACCAGAAGAAGACGAAGAAGAAGAAGTAGAAGAAGAAGGAGCATAAGGAGAAGAAGAATTCGATAATCTTTTTGAATGGTGGCCCAAGATGGGTAGAGGCCTTAGTTCTGAACCACTCAAAAACACAGATGATGCTCATCCGCGGACCACGTCAGAAGTCACTCGTTGGCCTTAATTTACAGGCCAGTCGAAATTCCCTATAGTGAACTCCTATATAATGAAGTTCTCCGTATAATGAACAAATTTCAAACACACAGCTTTCTGGTTCTGTTTTAAGTGTATTTTTCTCTCCGTATAATGAATTTCTAAACAGTGAATTATTCTCTACAGTGAATAAATTTTCTAGTTGGAAATTTTATTTTCATACGTTTTGTGTCTCCTTATAATGAATTTTTTTCATACTACTTTCTCATGTCCAAATGTTTTAACATCTGCACAAATATCGACCGTACCGGTAATTTTACCCGTTAGTTTTTTGTTTGTTCATTGTCTCCTTGTCTGTTTCATTCATTTTGAACGCACACAAATATCTTGAACTTCGACGGTGAGTGATTATAGTAAAAATGTCGCAGCGATCAAGAGGAATACTACTCTTGAAAAAAAAGTGTTGATAATTAATAAAGTTGAGGAGGGAGTAACAAGAAAGAAAGATATTGCCAAGGAGTTTGGAATTCTTCCCGGTTCATTGTCAAACATTCTAAAAAACAAGTCAGTGATTCTAAAAAGTGCAGAAGACGGACAATTAAGTGCTAAACGCAAAAGACTTCGAACATGTATTTTTGAGGATATTGATGAAACAATGCTGATGTGGATAACCGCTGCACGTGGAACGAATCTTCCTGTATCTGGAACAATAATAAAGGAACAAGCCAAAGAGTTTGTGGATGCCCTGGGACACAAAGAATTTGAAGCGAGTACTGGTTGGATGGATAAGTTCAAAAAACCGCACGGAATTGTTCAGAAAACCTTATGTGGAGAAGTTGCTGATAGCAAGCAACATGACCGGGTTAAAAAAAAACTTAAATTGCTTGTTATTGGAAAAGCTAAAAATCCACGATGCTTTAAAGGTATTAGAACATTAGATGTGCATTATGAGTCTAACAAAAAGGCGTGGATAACCGGTGAAATTTTTACAAAATGGCTTTTACAGCTCGACAAAAAATTTGCTTCTCAAAAGAGGAACATATTGCTGTTTGTTGATAATTGTACTACGCACCCCAGGGATGTAAGGGATAAATTGAAAAGTACTGAGCTAGTCTATTTTCCTCCAAACATGACTTCATTACTTCAACCAATGGACCAAGGCATTATCCACAACATAAAACAACTTTACAGAAAGCAAATTATAACGAACATATTAACACAAATGGATGAAGGCAATCCTGTTATTGCTATAGATTTGCTGCAAGCCATTCGAAATTTAAGCACAGTATGGAACGTCTGCTTAAAACCAGAAACAATTGCAAACTGTTTTAGAAAGGCAGGATTTCTTAAGGATGACAATCAAAAACGATCTTTGGATTGGAATGAAGAGGACTTTTTACCATTATCCCATTTGGCAGTTTTACAGACTTCATTTAAAGAAGTAGCAAATATCGATGTATCATTTGAAGACTGAAGACTACGTTAATATAGATACTGATGTGCAAGCCCATCCGATGAAGATATTCTCTGTAGTGTTTTGGAAAATCGTGGAGTTCAGGATTCCCAAGGTTTTTCTTGCTCTTTCTGTTTGACAAAAATTACATTACATTAACAGATTCAGAAATTGATGAAGATTTGGCCAGTGAAGAAGATTTGGTAGAGGCGGTGTTTACTACAATAGGTCGAGTTTCTTCATCTCTTAATGAACTTCGAACCTTCGTCGAGATGAAAAGCAATATATCGGATAATGTGTTTAAGTCTTTATATATATTAGAAAACTTTGTTGAGGAAGAAAAATGGAAAAGTGTAATCCAAACTAAAATACCTCATTATTTTAAATAAAATTATATATGTACATATATAATTTCTGTATAGTGAAGTTTTTTTTTGGTCCCGTGCGAATCCATTATAGGGAAGTTAGGCTGTAGTACACATTGTCAGTAATTCGAACTATTGGAGAACAACCATAATTCGAACAACTGATGTTTTCGAATTACTGGATATGTTTTTCGAAGTCAATACATTTTTCGGATGAAAGAGCAGTTTAAATAGAATCCATTTATTTGTGGAAATAAGAACAGAGAATGAATTCTGTTTGGCAAAAAAAAAAAAAGTTTAAAGTTGTTCGCAGAATCTCTCTGTTCTTATTTATTTGGCGCTACAGTCCGGGGTGGACCTGGGCCTCAACCAACAAGTCTCTCCAGCTAGCACGTTCTCTGGCTAGCTGTCTCCAGTGTCGCACGCCAAGTTGGTTGAGGTCCTTCTCCACCTGGGTGCGCCACCTTAAACGCGGGCGTCCTCTGTTGCGTTGTCCCGCGGGTTCGGAGTCGACAGTACAAACAACATCAGTACCGAGATCAAACGCAGAATAACTCTTGCCAAACGGTGTTTCTATGGGCTCATGAGGCAATTGAGTAGTAGAGCCATCTCTCGAAGGACCAAGCTGACTTTATACAAGACCTTGATCATCCCAGTCCTGCTGTACGGCGCGGAGGCATGGACAATCTCAAAAGTGGATGAGGAAGTTCTTGGTCTCTTCGAGAGAAAAGCTCTGCGTGCGATCTTTGGTCCTGTTTGCGTTGACGGTTTCTGGAAGAGAAGATTCAACCACGAACTGTACGGGCTGTTAAGCGACATGAGTCTAGTCAGGCGTCTTCGGATCCAACGCCTAAGATGGCTAGGCCATGTAGAGCGTATGGACAACTCAGCTCCGGCCCGAAGAGTCTTCGACTCCGACTCCAAACTCACAACCTACCGAACTGGAATAGACAAGTCTCAAATGTTCTACCCTAATATTTCTAAGAAAATACTTTTAGCTCTGTAAGTGTTAAAGCACTCGGCAAAGAAGGGACAAAATTCGAATTAGCAAGTACCAAGCAAGAGTTCGAATTACAGTACAAACTCGATTTGGGCAACTAATAGAAATTAAGGAAGTTACACTAACCGAGGTTGTTGCACTTACTGGGTCACATTTTTTCGATAAGAAAAAATATTCAAAACGGCTATTTTTGTATAGAGAAAACGGCAATGTGATAAAAACACCTTTTTGGAATGAAAGCAAATCATTATTGTTGAACACAGCTCTTACAAAATCAGAAAACCAAAAGTTAGAATGGATACATACAAAAGCAAGCGGGTTTTCTAAGCAAATTAAATTTTTTAATTGTTGCGAAAGTCGAGGAGTTGGGCGAATCGAGGGTTGCGAAAATCGAGTTTGTACTGCACAAGATATTGTAAAAAGTAAAAAAAAAATAGGTGTTCGAATCAGTGGAGCGTTCTAACTAACGAGTCGAAGGCATCAAGTACGTGGAAGTTACCATGGACAGCAACTTTTTTTTCGGAAAAGACACTTTTGCATACTTGTATACTCGAAACTACACACGTTTATATATATGCTGGTGCACCGCAAGGGTGTGTTCCTGGCCCTCTGCTATATCTACTGTATACCACAAAAAGAACAAACTGGTCTAGGCACATTTGCTGACGACACCTCCATTTTGGTAACAACCAAAAATGGTTGAATAGTCTACAGCAAAATTACAACGTGCGCTAAATCAGATACACGAATGGATGAAGTTCAGGCGAATGGCGAACGCAAATCAGAAGATATTAATAACTTGCCAGTCTGCCCAAATCCTTTAAACCTTTTGGCAATGAAGCGAAATACCTCGGCATGAGTCTTGACGTAAAAGTGGAAGGAGCATGTTAAGAAGAAACGTGCAGAACTTGACATGAAATATAAAGATATGTACTGGCTTTTTGGTTAACAGTCCAAGCTAAGTATTGACAACAAACTGCTTGTATACAAGCAAATCCTAAGACCTGTGTGGACGTATGGCGCACAACTTTGGGGTTCTACCAAAGCAAGTAATATGAACACAATACAGACTTATTAAAATAACGTGCTTAGAACTATCGTTAGTGCACCATGGTATATCAGAAACGACGGTATCCACAGAGATCTTGGAATATTACCACTTCAAGATAAAGTTAATAACTTTGCTTATAAACATAAGCGTCGCCTAGAAAAGCATACAAACTCTGCAGTTTACCCGAACATTGAGGAAACTAATGTCTTGCGCCGACTTCAAAGGACCAGACCCCTTAATCAGGAACTATCACCCAAATCATGAAATACAAACTTCTGGTTAAGTGCTTCACTTAGTTGTGGTCATAATAGGTCCAGGGAGGTGGTTTTAGTGAGCAAAAATCTCGCACTTCTATGTGTGAACATTCGCCATAGAGTCTTGTCGAAGATTTCCACCTACCCCGACATCACAGGTACAAGAGGACTATGCCCTAGTCGAATCCAAGTTAAGGTACGGTATTCTAGCTGATCATTTGCAATTCGCAAACTAGCGAGTCCACTCAATGGGAAACCTCTTCAGCTGTGGGTCTTAGAGAAGACGATTGCATTTTCGATCATTAAAAATTATGTATGCTGAAAGAGGCAGCGTCACCAACAAATTGGTTGGAATAAGAAGCCCTCTAGACACTTTTCAAGCACCTTGTCATCCGAATCATGACCAAAATGTGAACGGCTTCCGTTAAAAGTTGCACAACAGTTGAAGAGGTAAGGAGGCATAAGAATGACACCCACACGATATTCAAGGTTTCAGTTACGTTTTTAAGAATCAATGACAGTCACTAGGCTCATTCTAAACATGGCCCAAGAATCTTGACATTTCAGACATGTAGACAGTATGTAGTCAGCAGGGACAACGTGAAGAAAGTGGTTCTCGAGCTGTAGCAAGTCGAAGGTTGTGCAGACAAGTGGGTAAACTGACGTGTGGAACTGGACGCAGAAAGTTCAGGTCCAATTGTTCAATGGATATGACAATTTCAAGGTCTCAGGAACTCCCCATTGAGTTCACGCAAGGGGCGTGCTTGATTTACTCCCTTAAAATGGTCCACAAACATCCCACACACGAAAACCCACAAATATCATGCCCAGAAACTTTCTCGTCTCACTCCTAATCTGTGGATGTTCCACTGGAAAAACCCATATGCGTGGCAAAAGAACAGTCTTATCTAAGCAGGTTAACGACTCTCCGATTGCCTCCCATGGGACAACTGATGAAATGCCCAAAATTCTTGTTTAACCTCAAAAAACGAGAAGATAAAAAAAAAGCAACAACGACGATTACAGACGACAGACAAATGTCGGTGACTTACCTGTTGTTGTCGCCAGAGATGATGTTGCGATGTAGAAATGATAATCCCAATCAGCAGGTGGATACGTGATTAACTTCGAGATGTAAACAGCAGAGTCCCTCGTGACGAAACCAGTACAGTACAGAACCAGAATTAGAATCCAAACGAAAACAAATCACATTCGCATCATTGTTTCAGCCTGTGGACCTTCTCTTCTCGCCGAGTGTGTGAATTGAGGGAGCGAAACGGAGGAGAGGGCGAAAGGCGATAATCGCGCAACTCAAACAGGTACCTCTTTCCCACACACACGCACACACTTAAACACACGCGAGCACATATATTATATACCCGCCCGCTCTCACTGGCGACACTCACGTGAGATGGAAAACAAAATAAACGAAAACACTGAACACAACACAAACTCCAACACAGGTGAGTGACGGACGGTCGTTGGACAGACGGACGATCGGGCAGTCGACGGCGGCGACAATCACTCACACTCACACGTACACTGGCTGTTGGGAATTCACCGCGAAAGCGTACGACCAACCAAACAGGCTTGAGATGACGACGAAAACGACGAAACGGCCACGACACGAACGGCAGACTCACGATTGACTGTGTTGGTGGGAATTCTTCAGCTTCACGCCGAGCAGAGTGGTTTCGTTTTCGCGATGTGGGCTTGGGCTTGGGCTTTGTCCAGTTGCAGGGGATCCAATCCGACTACGAGTTGGCGGCTCATTCGTGGAACACCAGGAACACCAGGACGGCAGAAGGATTGAGACGAGAACAAAGGAGACGCGACGACGATACGAAGAAGTTCAACACACACAGGTGTTGTTGCTGCACGAAGCGAAGGTACACCGCAAACAGAGAGGGAAGCCGGAGAGTGCGAGAGAGAGAAAACAATCAACCACTGACCGGACCAGTTGATGGTATGCAAAAACTGTTATTTTTTCGGGAGAAAACACTCTTCCGCTTGGACACGGTCTTCTGAGCCCTCTGCAAGGGGAATTGATTCAATTCGCGGATCAATTGGTTTTCTTCGAGTTTTTGTTATTTTGTACTGTCGCCCGGTACGATACACGGAAACTATACGACCACGAGCGCAGAAATAGAAAAAAGAGAAACACGTTCACACCAACTGAAGCAACTCCGAAAACTGCGCTGCAAACTAGTCGAGCAGCAGTGAACGTTGCCAGAACTCACTCAGCAGCAGCAGACGAGGAATCTGTGCGAGAGCGAGAGAGCGCCAAGAGACAGAGAGAAAGTGCAGTTGAGCCAAGCGAATGAGTGGAAATGAGGGAAACCAAAGAGAGCGACGAGTGGGAGTGAACGGAATCGGAAACCTGCCGAAGCCGAAGGAATGCACTCGGCAAAGGTAAACAACAGAAGAAGGAGAAGAGAAGGTGCTGTGAAGTGGCACGAACAAAAGGTTTGATTCTTTCGTGGGTTTCTGTCGACAGGAGTTGCGAGACCGCATTCGGAGTTCATTAGGAGGACATTGTCAAGTGTACAAAGGTAGTTAGAAGATGAGTCAGCGTGAAAACATCGAATCAAGTTAACTACCTTACCGACGGCGGTCATCAACAAGACCATTTGCGGCTTGGAGGAAGAGGCGTTTGGTTATGGTGCCAAACCGAGACACTTTCCAACTCGAATCCCCATCAATTTAAACTCAAAATGAGCTCCAGTCTTTCCTCTCTTGCTTCCCATCTCACTCGACACACGACGAATCCACAAAGCTCCACCAGCGCAATCGTAAGTGGTTGCCCCACGAAATCGCTCCATGGAACTCAGTCGCGCCTCAACTCAACCAAACAACTTCATCCACTCCAATCCAACGCGAAGCATTGAGTGACCCTAAACAACAACAGCGCAACGAATGCCGTACGTGGCAACGGGCAACCACCGACTCTCGTAGATCCACTCGTAGCCGAGGCAGAGCATAGAGGAACTTGCCGACAGAGAAAACCAATCACTTCCAGTTTTCCTGAAGTGGAATGATTCACGAAATCACGAGGAAAAAACCTTCCCAAAAGAAACCGGATAGCAGAAGTGTTGGCAGACCATGCCGAGCGCCCGCCGCCGGTGTTCTCTCAAGCACAACCGAAAAAAAGCAAATGCAGTTCTTTGCCGCTGTCACGCCGCGCCGCATGCCGCATGGAATGCAGTAATTTCTCCTGTTTTGTCATACTGCCGGCGTCACATACCGCCGCCGCGCCGGAGGAATGGGAACTCGAAAGCAAAACAAGTAGCCAACCCCCTCGGACGGAGTCAATGCACTGGAAAGTAGGCAAACTGTGCTGTGGTACCTGTGTGTGGGGAGGGATTCGTTCGTGGACGAAAAGGAGTTGCTCCGATGGAATGCACGGTGTATTCGATTGTGAGGAAATGCAATTCACGTTTGGTGTGCAAAAATGCTGACGGGTTGGATGAAATTGATTTCGACTGGAAATTCGTCATGGGAAGCGCCTGAGGTAATGATTGACACAATTTTTGTTTTTCTCTTTGGACTCTGTTTGGAGGGGGAGAGGTTGATGGAGGTGGTGAAGGAACCTTCGAAAGGGGGAAAAGCGAACAAGGAGCGTAATTGGTAGAGCATTTTAAATCGGGGGCGCATCAATGACACAGACATGCACTGAGATCGTGAGATAAACTGTGATGCCTTGTCTCGAGTGTCTCTTCCCGCAAAAATGTCGAGGAAAGGCAGGCTGAGGCATATTCATCGAGCAATGAGGAACCCAGGAATATCAGTTGAACATTTTAAGAAGCCAGGAATCAATAATGCAGATGGTACTGTCCCTCATTCAATATATTCAAACAAAAAATAGTGTGTACCTTGTCCAGTAAGTCTGGAAGAGAAGATTCGACCACGCGCTGTGTGTAATACATCTATGGATCCGACGACTGATAGAGCTCGGCCATATAGAGGGCAGGAACAACATCGCTGCAGTCCGTAGAAGCTGCTGCCCGCGCTGCTGTGTCCCCCGTGGGACAGGCAAGTTGTGAAGTTCCAGAACTAGCAAAGCATGCAGCTAGCTAAGTTTCAACGTGTCCCTGTTGCATCTTCTCCTTCTTCTTCATGTGGCGCTGCAGTCCGGGGTTGACCTGGGTCTCAACTAACAAGCCTCTCCAACACGCACATCTTTGACTAGCTGACTCATCGTAGCACTCCAAGTTAGTTGAGGTCCTTCTTCTTGACTGTACCACGAGGGATCCTCTTCTGCAACGTTGGCAGTAGTTTCCACGAACCGCAGCAATGTTGTTCCTGCCCTTAATATGTCCGAGTTCCATCAGACGTTAAACGCGGGCTTTCTCTTTTGCGTTGCGGCTTCGGAGTCAAAGACTCTTCTTGAATTGTCCATAAGCTCTACATGGTCTAACCATATTAGCCGTTGAATCCGTAGACGCCTGACTAGGCTCCTGCCGCTATACAGCCCGTGCAATTCGTGGTTGAATCTTCCCCTCAAAAAACCACCAACACAGACTGGGCCAAAGATCGCACGCAGAACTTTTCTCTCGAAGAGACCAAGAACTTCCTCTTCCGCTTTTGAGATTGTCCATTCCTCCGCGCCATGTAGCAGGACTGGGATGATCAAGGTCTTGTATAAAGTCAGCTTGGTCCTTCGAGAGATGGCTCTACTACTCAATTGCCTCTTGAGCCCATAGAAACAGTGGTTGGCAAGAGTTAATCTGCGTTGTGGCTTGTTAACACTGTTTACTGCGGAGCCGAGATTGACCTTGACTGCCGCGAAGGTACATATATCTGCCCATTGTGACGCTCCGTCCAAGACGTCGATGTTGCATATCCTTTCTCAATGACAGCATATACTTCGTTTTGGTCACATTTACCGCTAGACCCATTTAAGCCAATACCACCAAACGCCAAAAGCCTAAGTCCGTTCTCTGACGTATTGTCAACGTGCTTGCCCATCTTTGCCTTGCAATCTCTTAGAACGATCTTGGTGTCGTAGCTAGGGCATTGATCGAAGGTCCTTTCTAGGAGATCATAGAAGTCATCTCTGCTGTCCTCATCTTTATCCTCCCTTGGGGCGTGGGCGCAGATCATGCTGATGTTGCCGAATGTACCCTTCATCTGGATTGTTATGACGCGCTCGCTTATGCTTTGAAAGCCCTAGACTTCTTGCCTAAGTCTTCCTCGAACCCACCCAAACCCGCATCCAAACAAGCGCTGCCTTCGCTCTTCGCCGAAATAAATGTCGCAGTTTTGCATCCTCTTTTTACATGGCCCATCCCACGTCCAAGTTTACGGTGATATCTGCCTTATAGGCTTCGGGAGTTCATCAGCAGCACGTGGTTTGTTAAGGGACCTCACATGCCACGTGCAGAACCGAACATCGTTGTCCTCGGTCGTCGGCAGTAGGGTCATCCGTATCCGAGGCTTGTGTTTGTTGCAGAACGGTGGGGAAGGTCTCCCCACTCCCATGCGCAAAGCCCCGAAATGGGTCCTGGTTTAAGCCCCTGGACAAGGAACAAGTTCACTTCCAAGCGGTGGTTGTAAGAGCTATCCAGGCATCTCATCAAGTTCTGGCATCTCTTCAAGTTGAGAGCAATCAACAACTTTGCCCTGGATGCACAGGCCCGTGCCCTCAAGAGGCAGGGTTACAGGAGTCCGTTATTTCCAGGGCATCACAATGGACCTCCAGGACCTAGGTGAGACGTCTCGACCCACATAACTAGCTATGGCCAAGGTATATTAGGGTCTTTGGGACTTAAAGCTTTTATGGGCTGTTTCGAGGCTTTTGTCGAACGGAACTTCTCATCGAATCTTCGACTCCGAACCTGTGGGACAATGTAGCAAAGGACGCCAGCGTTTGTGGCAACAAGACACACAGAAGGGTCAACATACATTATCAACTTGATGTGTACAATCCGTAGCAAGACTGGGATCGGTTTCTTGGTTGGCGCTTAAGACAACTTTGGGTAGCAACCACAAGAAGAAAGAACGATAATGCAACCATTCAATCCAGAAGCACTCAAGATAGTGAAAGGAAGTTCTCAGTGAGTTCGCTAAGAAAATGGCTTCGATACTCGCTATCTATGTTTCCATATACTGTTGCGAAGCTCTCCAACATCAACTGAACTTCGATAAGCCTGGGATAAACCGAAAAGTCCGAAAATCTTTCGAATACCGTCCAGAGTGTGTAGGCTATGCCAAACCTTAAACCACCACGAAGCTCAACTATTTGCAGAAAGAATTGAGGACAACTTCGACAGAGTTGCGGTACGCCATGAGGAATGACCCTTATACAGTTGTTGTAGCCAAGTCCATTCTCACAACTAAATCTAGGTTTCGCGAGGCCGACGGAACCATCCTTCCCAAGTACCGGCAAAAGGTTGTAAGCTGTTGAAGGAATCTGCAAGAGATTATGCAAATTAGACTTAAGCCCGAGCTTATGCAGCACAATGCTGACTTGCAGTCGAATTAGACAACCACACCCATGGTCCCAATGACACGATGGAAGATTACAAAGAACTCCCTTTTTATCCAATTGCAATCCCCGCCACCGGGTAAATACAGTCCTTTTAACAACTGCAATTCCTTGCCGATCTCACATCCACTACAGAACCCAGAGCCCACAGCCCCTCCCCAGCATAAAGGAACGAAAGATCCCCATAAAATTCCATTCAATGAGGTTAAGAGTCCATAATTTTCATTCATAAAAACCTATCATCATAAAAATTCCAAGCTAATGAATCAGTGAACTCCACAACCTTCCATTAGAGCGGCCATTCTCGCTAGGAACCAACCGGCCAACTACCACCACCGAGCCGATGAGAATTTGACTCCCATCACCGTGGCGACGACCGCGACGCACGGCGTGGAAGTTGCGGAGTTTAGAGTAACATAAAAGAAAACCTATCAGAGACTGAAATGAAATCCATATCCAATTTATTCGGTTACCGTTCTTGCTTGCTGCACCCATCGGCAACTGCTCGCTTGCATCCACCGAATAAAGGTTATTCAAATTCCTCCGGCAACAACCGGTTGGGAATAACCTACAGACATACGGTGCGTTGGCGGCGTTTGGCAATTTATCGCGAATTTGATTAAGGATGTGAGAGCTGTGTGATGGGAGAAGGAGGAATCGTGTGGGGAAGGCATTTGTTCGGGGAAATTGAATTGGATATTTTTATGTGAATTCCGTTACGAAAGGGAGGGCATATCTGCGAACCAGAGTGTGTTCTAAAATCTCGAACATGATAGGAAAGATCTACAACTTAAAAGTATGCCCAAATGGACTCCACGGCTAAGTGTGCCGCCGATCGTTCAAAGTTCAACGTGAGCAACTTTCTAAATTCACGGCTCCACCTCTCACGAGTCTTAAGATTATTCTTGTCCAGCTAAAGCTTTCCAAACTTAGTCCTTCTGTGTCGGCACTTATCTGCAGGTCCCCTGGGAGGACAATAGCACGCACAACAAGAATGGTTGCTGTAGAAGCTAGGCCCTGGCCCTATATGAGCTGTATGGCCATCCAGAAGATATACTGGGTGGTGTGAATAAAAACAGAGTGCCAGAATTTTCTTTGCATTTTGAAGGAAATGCTCCATCTGGTGTGAATAAAAATGTATTTCGTTAAGTTTAACGAATCCTCTCCGCTCACATATTTTGACAGCTGAGTCTTTCCTCGGTTTTGGTGTGAATAGAGATGGAATATGCTCAGATATCGCTTGTAGAAGTTGAGTGCGCATAGGAGGTGACTTCGAGAGAGAAACAAGTGAAAGCAATTTAAAATAATGGAAAATACTGCGTTGGAAGAGGACTACTTTGATGGATTAAACCTTAATACTAAAAAAAAGAAATCTGGAATGGACGACGACGATTTCATCAAGTGTTTGCAATTTTATCCGTGCTTGCTGGAAAACAGCCAAACTCCAGACATGAAAAATAAAAGGCAATCTGAGTTGAAAGCTTTGGAAGAAGACATAAAATGAAATCACGGGTTTAATTTGAGCATCTTGTAAATAAAGAAAAAGATTGATACCATGAAGTCCCGCGTCAAATCAAAAGTCGATAAGAAAAAGACGGGCAATCTTTCCATTACATTAAAAGACCAAAAACAATTAAAGGTTTGCCACCACCACCGGATTGTTCAGGAATATCGGAAGGAAAATGAGAACTTAACCATTCCATGTTATCAAACTCGAATCTATACACGTTCTTGAAATCATCCCCTGTGTCCCCGAAAGGACATGAGTTAAAATTCTTTGTTTTTCGCACCTTTACCCGACTTTGCACTCATCCTTAAACGCCGAGAACTCTAGTTTTCAAACTTCAACTGAAGGGAGGGTGCCTACTTTGAGGAATTTTTTTATTCACACCAAATTGAGTATTTCCTTTAAAGAAAATACTCGACTCATGTGTTTGTTTTATTCACACCACCCACTGTCTCCTTTCTGAAAGATAGTATGTACATATTTTATAGTGGACTAGATTTCGTACCCGGCTTTGCCCGGGTTTGTTTCTTCAACCGGTTTTCAAAATATCCTGAAGAAATGTGTTTAAAATAGTAAAACGCCAAGAAAATTAAACTTTCCATTAATAATGTGGTCATTATTCATCAAACTTTTCAGAGGCTCGGGCAAATCTGGAAGTCCGGTAAGTAGACTTTTCCTGCGGCACAACTTCATTGCAAATTTCATTACTTGGCAAAAATTACACTTTGACGACATGCGACCAATAGAGATTTGTGGAAAGTTGAAGTATTCCAACGATGGGTCTGTGATAAACGATTTTCGTTGCCAGGATTTTTTACAGAAAAGAAAACAAGACAAACAATCACACATAAACTAATTAATTTATTTAAAAAAAAACAAGGAAAATTGAAGTATCTCTACCGACGAAGGCGAAGCGTTGTCGACCGTTCGTTTTATCGTTAGCCGTTCGAGTGGCGTAGTTTTAAATTTTGACAGCGCTCTTTGGGGTGTGTTCGGGCTGTCCTGCGGGATGAGTGCATTCAGTTGACAGGTCATAGTTGAATGCTTCTTCTTTCATATACAGCCAATTGTTAGAACGTAACTTACCTTGTGTCGGCTGCTGAAGTCTAACACTGCGAACTTGAGAAGTTTCAATCAATAAACGGTTGCGTCGAGCCAAGCCATTACTTGCGTTCCGTTTTTCATAAATACATACTGTGTTTCATTACTTCTTCTGGCAGCCTGTGCATTACTGTCATTTTCACGAGCTTGGGCTCTTACTTCTTGAGATTGTGCAGATCTTAGAAGTCGCCGTCTTTTCACACATGCTTGCTGAGGATCAAAGAACAGCTTTCCTTTTCCTCGTCTTTTTTGCGATAATGTGATTATTAAGAAAAATTCGGAGAAAAGTGTTCCGTTGTAGATGCACTGAAGACGATTTTGAATAAATGTTTACTCCACACTTTTGAATTTAAAACAATAATAAGACTGCTCGAACTCAGAGAAGAATTTGAATTTTCTTTTGTCATTGATGCCTATCCCAATCTCTCATTCACATCCATACTCAAATTCGTTGACTGTGTGCATACATGTTGAAGTTTGAATTATCAATGTTTGCTGCAGCAAAACGGACGGAAATTACGGTTTTTCTCAACCATTTACACACAACGTGGAGGGATATCAAGCGATTCATAAAAAAAAGTTCTTGGAAATCCCATCTATGTACCTGCGCGCGCTGTTCACTTGTTGTGCAAATTGAAGTCAAACTTCATGAACCATGAAAAAAATTAGCCTATCTTGTAACACATTGTAACACATATAGTCTAGCTATGTAATTTTATCTAAATCGGCTAATCCGTTCAGAAGTTCAATATTCACAATTTCAGCAAAAAAGTAGCTGTGTATATATGAAAATGTGTATTGTTTCATTTTCGCTTGGTGAATCAGACAGTCGTTCGTATATGTTCGATTGAGACGTAGAAAAAAATGAACCAAAGCAAAATTTGAAAAATGTGTGTGAATATATGGAAGTTACAACACACTGGGGGATGGTCGATATCCACGACTACGCAACTTGAAATGGATTCATGCCGGATTGATGCAGCCACCCTTATTTTTAATTAATTTAATTCCCGTGGGACGCCGTGGCGTAGTGGGTAAGTGCGTCTACTCCTATGCAGAGGGTGCCAGGTTCGATACTCAAATTTTTACCACCTTTGATAATTCACAGCTCCACCTCTTTCGAGTCACTGACAATGCTCAAAGAGTATTCCTGTCTAGAAAAAGCTTCTCAAGTTCGCCGTTTGGATTCGGCAATAAACTGTAGGTCTCTCCCACTCGTGAAAGAACAATAGCACGCACAACACGTTTGGTTGCTGAGAAGCTAGGCCCAGGTCCGCCTCGGACTGTCGCGCCACCCATATTATTATCATATTATTCCTGTTTAAAAAGTGCTCGTAACTTCCGAAACGTATGTCGTACCGACTTAAAAATTGTCACATTCAGCATCTAAATTTTAGAATGATTTTTGTTGAAAATTTCAGAGCTCTGCGACGTGTAGTTTCAGAGCCTTTGTCGGCCAGACACACAAGCTTTCTGCTTTATAGTTAAGATAGTCACATAAGATGTGTGTTGGATGTGTCATCTTCTCCATACGCCTCTCCTCTTCCATACGCATAGCCCCGACATTCCTTGTTCTGCCACTAGTTCATCTTGTTAAAGTGGTACAAAAACTCGTTAACATTCTTGCTGTCAAGGCTGAGAATGTCCTTACAAGAATAAGGATTGTTTAAGACCTTGCTCATTGGTCCAGTGGTCTAGGCAAATTTAGTTTTCCTATTCATCAATCAGCGTTGTAGCTGCAGTGCAATTAACATTACAATACGGTTGAGGACCTATGAATGCATTGACCCCAGTCGCACTTCACTTGGCCATTTTGGAGTCCATTAGGTTCGGCGATAAAACCTGAAGTTGTCCCTGACTGGTTGGCGCAGTTGGTTAAGGAGTCCCCCTTTCGAATCCCAGTGAAAGCAAACGCTTCTATCTGGTTTTCAAATCCGCTCCAGTCACCATTTGTCGTTGCGATCAAATTAACGGCACTATCACTGCGGTGGCCAATCAGGCGTAGTATCACAATGGACCAACATGGTCTACATGTTCTTGGGAATCCATAAGCAGGCACCCTAACCTACCTTAAATACCTGTGCCTGACTGTCTGAGAATATTTGAATTCTAGCGCCTTCGATAGATATCCTTGTCTGTCCAACTGTGGTCCACAAAATCGGGGTGAATATTATCAAGTCCAATGTCCTTCGATTTGATCTTAAATATAGCATTCCCTACAGAGTAAATATCAACAGTGAAGAAAGAGGAAGCGTCTTCGTTACTACTTTGCAAGGTCAACTGACTAGGGGAAGGAAGATGTAGTCTATGGATTTGCACCCAATCATGTTTAATCTCGATCCCGATCATGAAATCCTCCTTGGGTGGAGCCCCTGAAAACCATCCTTTCTACACACTAGTTGCCTAGCTTGTTCTATTATTTATCTATTCTCGGATAGAGCAACGCTCAATCGTTAGCTCTTCTTCTTCTTCTTCATTTGGCGCTACAGTCCGGGGTGGACCTGAGCCTCAACCAACAAGCCTCTCCAGCTAGCACGGTCTCTTTTTAGCTGTCTCCAGTGTCGCACGCCAAGTTGGTTGAGGTCCTTCTCCACCTGGGTGCGCCACCTTAAACGCGGGCGTCCTCTGTTGCGTTGTCCCACGGGTTCGGAGTCGAAGTTGTTTAAAGCTCCCTCTATGTCTAGGAAGATCATCGCGTGTTTTCCATACCCTCTTCAGTGGTGCCGAGCAGAGAGCGGAGTGCTGCTTCGGAGATTTGAAATTAAATAGAGTGTAGGTCCACCAGTCTCTCAAAAGTTTGTGGGGTGGTACCTGTAGAAGCCTTATTTGCGACGAACATTTGGAAACCAATGTCTACGGCTCAACAAACGTCAGACTCCAATGTCCACGATGTCAGGTACTTCTATTTGCTTTTTCTCTTCAGGATTAGATCGGCTCGAAGGACCAACTTTTGGTAGACAGATTGTTTTCTGTCAAAAATGCCAAGAAATACCCAATTGTCTACATCATTCGAGCCGATAGCTTTCAACCAGCCACTGTGTAGATCCAAGAACGCTTCTACATCCCTCGTTGTTCTGGCTTCAATGGTGAGAGTAACTCTCAACGCTCAGGCTTCGCCTGAGAGTATTTGGCATCCCTTCTTGGTCTTGACTGAGCAGAGGGTGATTACTAGGCTTCCAAGAGGGACAAGTTTGGGGATAGACGCAACGATGGCTTCCCTTGATTTCCAACAAGGGCCGTTGACAAGGATAAACCCAACTTGTTCCAAAGTCTTAATCCAACATAAAATAACTCAAACCTGCATCCAGTTCTTCAGTATCGTTTCGCGACCATTATTGTTCGTCTTTTTTTTTGTTCTCGTCACACACTGACATTCTTCTATCTCTCACCCTTTTGATTCACTGACGAGTGTTCCACCCAGAAGTGTATGCTACAAAATTGAATAACTGGTTCGTTGAAACTGGTTCTTCACGCCACGCCGGCCGATCGGTTACAAAAACAAACAAATAAATACGAAAAAATTGCAATCTTATGTGAACTCAATCGATTTTTTTTTCCGCTAAAGTATGCGTGAGCTGGGTTGGACGGAATGCATGATATCATGGCAGCTTGTGGAGCAAAAGGTTCCTAAAGAGGTCACCAAGTTTCGATGACGTTTTACGTGTTTTATAACGGATTGAATGACGAATATGAGAAGGAACTTGTTGTGTGTGTGCACCGCAGAGGTGGTGGTGTCAAATTGAATAATTCATTTCATATATCTTTTTTTTTTTTGTGGGTGAAATGAATCGGATTTTATTTGTGTGAGAAATTCTTAACTGGAGCTACTGGATGGACTGCTTTTATTCGAACTTGGAATAATTGGAAAAGCAACCATAGATCTACGACCAGGTTCCGAGCGTACCTATCTTACCATGCAACGTTAAAAAATTCAACATCCAGAGGTATGGTTTCTTTTGAAACCAGTAAAGTTCATGACATCTCTCTTCGAGACCCGAGCTCGAATGTGTTTACCATCCGCTCTAACCTTTGTTCTGTTACCAGGTTTGTTGGCAAGTTGTTTGCATTGTGGGATCGGTTGTTCTCACGTGGGCTAGTGGTTACATTGATTATTGAAGGTGAACGTGTATCTTGAAGATCTCCTCACTGCATTCCACCCACAAACGGAAAATGTCATTTCGAAGCAAAGCACTTAGTCTATAACAGAATGACATCCAGGGATGCCAACACGTTACTTGAAAAATTCGAGTTGACTCGTTACAATCGACAGCCCTTATTTTAGTTTAATTGAGTGTCATCCGCACGTTGTCCTCGATAGAACAGGCCTAATCGCGCGGCGCGGTCTGTCTTTGATAGGCGTTGCTACGCGTTTTATCGAGCTTACAAAAAATTTTAAAATTTCTTTCCAAAAATTCAAACTGAGAAATAAAATTCAAAAAATTGTTTCACAAATGTCAAAAAGCCCCGGTGACTGGAGATTAGCTGTACCTAAAAATGTGTGCTCTCGCTTACGATACGGCGTGTCAAATTTCAACGCGCGACCGCCCCATTTTTACTAAGGCTATCAGCGCAAAAGTGACGTAACCAATATATCAATTTTTATGGCCCTCACAGCAGATTTTTCCACTTTTGAGCTGATAGCCTCATGTATCCTACTGAAAACGTCAAAGCCCGAATTCCTGAACGCACCATTCCGATATAAGTATGACCGCCTCGATTGTCCTGACTTGAGGCTTTATTTATAATAATCAGGTATTGCAGCATGATGAAAGAGGATTTGATGGATTAGTAGCGGATGCTTCACTTTCAAGCATTCTGGCCTCCCTATGACTCAATATTCATGTGACATCTTCGATGTCGGGAAATGTATGTCAATGTATCGCATTCGATTAATACACATACGAAAACAAAACCAAAGGTGCACAGAAGTCATAGGTGAGTCTAATAGGACCAATTTGACAGTCGGAAGATGAACTCAACTCAAAAGAAACAAAACATTGACTCTAGGGCTAGGAACATTTTTTCGGGTGAAAATTTCGATGTCGGAAAATGCATTCGACAAGAAAACATACCCCAGCCCGTACCATTGTTGACTGTGTTTCTGAAAACAGAGCAAAGTGTTTCTGAAAACAGAGCGAAAGCTCTGCATAGCCACAGGATACCTTGGGAATTCTCCTACCTGTCCTCAGATAGACATGTTCCACTCCTTGGGAGTTCCCCTCACTATCTTCAAGGAGAACCAATCGATCGATGGGTGATGGGAGATATTCCTGAAGACCATTTCCCAACATCTTTTTCGTCTTCCACCAACCAGCATACCAAGCATCTATCACGGTGGTCATGGTACCCAGCATCCAAAAGGCTGTCCAAAACTGGTCATCGTCTCAGAGAATAACCCAAAAAATAATTGTCCGGATTTTTCTCTCATTTTGGAACGTTTTTTGGATTTCTTTCTAATTTTTCAGCGCTTGCAGGTCCCGTTGAGGATGGTAAGAGTGTCCTGGAGAGTGTGATTTAGAAGGATGTTTTGGGATTTCAGGTTCACAAGTTGATTTGCTTCAAATACCCCACAAATTTGGCTGGATCTACATAATGTCTGTGGAGTTTAACGAATGTCAGTCACTAGAGATGTCTATGGCATTCCGATTACCGAAACACTGCTGTTTTTTTCCAAGCGGAAATAACAGCAATTCGATGGGCAACCATCCGACTATCAATGAGCCCAATAGACGGAAGATCTATTGTGTACAGTCAGGCCATAAAAGCTCTGGACACACGATGGGTCAACTCTTCTTCTTCTTCTTCAAGTGGCGCTACAGTCCGGGGTGGACCTGGGCCTCAACCAGTAAGCCTCTCCAGCCGGCACGATCTTTTGCCAGCTGTCTCCAACTGCGCACACCAAGTTGGTTGAGGTCCTTCTCCACCTGGGTGCGCCATCGGTTCCGTTGTCCCACTGGTTCGGAGTCGAAGACTCTTCGGGCTGGAGCAGTGTTGTCCATGCGCTCTACATGGCCCAGCCATCTTAGGCGTTGAATCCGTAGACGCCTGACTAGGCTCATGTCGCTGTACAGCCCGTACAGTTCGTGATTGAATCTTCTTCACCAATAACCATCAACGCAAACAGGACCAAAGATTGATGGGTCAACTCCAAGATGCTAAAAATCTGCCGTCTCTTCAAGGAAGATACCGGCCAAATGCAATCTTACCCTATGCTGTGTCCCCGGGCACAAGGGTATTCCGGGCAATGAAAGAGCTGATGAGCACGATATGCCAACGGCAGTGTATCAGGAGACACCCCTGCCCCATTGACAGAATTGCACACAAGCAAATCATCGAAAACGAGGCAAGGCTTGAACTGAGTCAAAGAAGGATTAAATCAATCATGGAGTTAGACAGGAAGGTTGTTAGTAAAATAATAGGAGTGGTCACTGGCCATTGTTTCATTGGCAACTAGACCAGGGATGAAGAACAAGAGGAACCAATACTGCTTTAAATTACTCGGAACATGCCTTGCACTTACAGTAACCAGAAGTATTACTTGGCTGGGAACGTATTACTTCAACTTCCTCGAAGATCTGAACATAGATAAGTTCTAAAGGACATCCTACTACTTCTTAAGGCCACCAAATGGCTATGAAAAGGGTCAGAAGGGATAACATAGGACCAAACAATCCCAAGACGAAACACAGCAAGGTCAAAAAATATAGACGAACGTGATTGCATTGACCAGTTAGTCAAACAGTTACCTTACCTACCTATCACACCGAGTGCCAATAATCTCGTTATCCACCATCTGTGAACTATCTTGCTTATGTTAGGTTAGATTAGGTAGGGGGGCCGCTAGAGAATTCAACAGGACACTTAGACCATATTGACGCATTGTGACACCCACAGTCAGACTACTACCACTGATTGACCACTCCAGTAATAGTGCCGTCCCAATGGCGAATGGTGACTGGACCAGATTTGAAATAAAAGCGTACAAACTTTGCTTTCAATGTCATTTGAACCAGGGACCCTGCTAACAAAGAGCAGGCACTTGACCAGTTACGCCATCCTGCTTGGGTATCCTTATTCTCTCCAATCTATGATTGAAACCATTGATCTAATCAAAATCGAATGAAGACAACAAATCAAACTCGATATCACCTCAAAGTTGAATCCGCTTCTTGATCGATGATGCTTCCTCCATACATTACAGGTGAGCTGGTCAATGTCTCTATGCATGATCATATCCAGTTCCCTAAAGAAAAGTTGTCGGACAGACCACCGACACCAAAACCTTGCTTCGACGTGGGATATGTCGTTCCAACTCTGGAGGTTAGACTCACAGACTTATTTGCCAAGAAAAAATGATAGCAATAATATTATAAGTTAGGTTGACATTAATTTATTACATAATCACATTCACATACACCTTCTCAAATAATTTGCTCAATTGTCTCTGAAACATTGTTAAGCCAAGCAATTTCAGGTTAAGTACAACATAACCTGTTTGTACTCATTTCATAAACAACAAATCAATTATTCAATTTTCTTTGATTTTAAACATCAAATCATCAATTTCACTGGACAACGACGCTCCCAAACCGACCTTTTGCCGCACCTCATCCATTGTCTGTGCAGCAGTCGCTTCGGCCTTCTTTTGTCCCATTTCGAGGATACTCATCAATTCCTGAGGATTCTTCATGTATTCATTGATTTTCAAACGTATCGGCTTCAAGTGCTCGATCACAGCTTCCGCGACCAACAGCTTATACTTGCCAGTATCGATGCCTTCGACTTCTTCACAAATCTCCTCTGGAATCTTATCATCCAACATCAGGGAGTGAATGGCAAGCAAGTTACTGACTCCTATTCGATTTTCTGGATCATAAGTAACTTCAGATGTAAAGTCGGTGACGGCTTTCTTTATCTTTCCAACTATCACATCGGGTTCGTCTGTGAGGAAAATGGTTGCCCTCGTATCAGGGTCGGATTTGGACATTTTCTTTGTTGGATCGCGAAGCGACCTAATGCGAGCGGCTTCCTTTTCAATGACAGCATGGCAGTGGGGAAATGTATTGCCGAACTTCGTGTTGAATAGTTTCCCTAAATGCTGGGTCAACTGGATGTGCTGGATTTGATCTTCCCCCACTGGTACGTGTGTGGCTCTGAAAATAAACTATTAGCAATAATTATGATCTGGAATTGGGTACAGAGTGTGCGTCAACCGACTTGTAGAGGAGAATATCGGCTGCTTGCAGAACGGGATATAAGTACAATCCCAATGGGGATTCTTTCAGTTTTCGTGTCTTCTCCTTGTACTGTGGCAAGTGTCCGAGCCTTGCCATTGTTGTCAAACAGCCCAGAATCCAACTGAGTTCGGTGTGTTCCTTCACAGAAGATTGCACAAAAACTGTCGACTTGTTTGGATCAATGCCACATGCCAGCATTGTGGCAGTCATCAGGAAGATATTATTACGCAATGTTTTTGGTTCTTGTGGCACTGTTATGGAGTGAAGGTCGACGATACAAAAGGTAACATCATCTCCTGCATTCTGCAACTCTCTCCACTTCTGCACCGCACCCAAATAGTTGCCCAAGTGGATCTGTCCAGTGGGTTGTATGCCAGAGAAAATCTTTTTTGGCCATTGCTGAGCCTAAATTATGACACGTTAGTATTTGTCTGGGGTGAGGAGCTGTCCTTACCTTGTCGGCTTCAGCATCTGCAGCGGTGGTAAATGCACGCAGAATTTGTCGTTGAAATGCTCGAGACAACACGGGTAATCGCTTCATTTTTCATTAAGAACTTTGCCAGAATAACTTTGGTCTTACTAACTTTGTGTCATGTGCGAACGAAAACACTTGCGGGGAATGACATCTCTGACAGACGCGACAAATGTCAATGAATCAGCTGATGTGTTGTAGGAAATGCTTGCATATTCTTAGGATGAGGATTTTCTGTGAGAAAGTTGTTGCTGCCGTGGGGAATCCTTCGCTTTCTGATTGGCGCTCGGATGGAACCTTGATGGGATTTAGAGATCACGGTCCCATCGAACTGGTGGATACATTGGACTGTGGTTTGTTAAGCTTACCACGAGACTCATTCGTCCTTTCTCATTGACGGAAGATGAGTTGGATGCGGATTTGACTGATTTCCCCAAGAAGAACTTCTCTTTCCATTCCAAACGAAGAAAGACGACAGAGGATGATTCCCCAAAAGCGCTAACATAAAACTCTGCGGTCCAGGTTGATCATTTTATTTAGCATCTCCCTACCGACAGAGGAGTTTTCTTAGACTACTAGATTCAATTACATTCATTTATTCCAATTTCAAACACTTGAGAGCGCCAACATCCTTCTCCGGAAGCTAGAGATATACACATATTCACAAGTTTCATTTTTAATTTATTTTTGTTAAGTCTAAACTCGATTTTATTTACTTTGGTTGATGTCCAACCATAAGCTCACTGGTAAATTTAAAAATTAATTGCTTTTCATTTGTTCGAAACAAAAGATATACATAACACAACTCATAGGAGTAAGGCTTGAGACATGCTTAGTGATCTTCGTTTCGAGTTCTTTCGCGGCGTTCGAATTAAATTAGAAGTTGATTGGCTTGCCAAATGCAGCGGCGATGGCTGCCTCCCGAAGCGCTTCAGAGTTTGTCTGTTGAAAGAGATTGCAAATGAGTGGAAATTGAATTGGAAGAAGTTTTTTGTTTACTTACGGGATGAGCGTGGCAGACACGGGCAATGTCTTCCGCAGATGCACCGTATTCCATGGCAAGTGCTGCTTCATTGACCATTTCACCAGCAGACTGAAAGAAGAAAAAATGTTCGATATTCCATCACTGGAACACTGTCTCATGCATCGCCTTACCGGTCCGATCAAATGTACACCCAAAATCTTGTCTGTCGCCTTGTCAGAGAGCACCTTAACAAATCCTTCAGTTTCCTTGCTGCACTTCGCTCTCGAATTGGCCATGAATGGGAATTTGCCAATCTTATATTCGACTCCTTCGTCCTTAAGATTCTCCTCGGATTTGCCCACCCATGCGACTTCAGGATGTGTGTAGACAACGCTTGGAACGCAGTTGTAATCGATGTGCACATGTCCGCCCAACATTCCCTCGACGCAAGCGGTACCCTCATCCTCGGCCTTATGCGCCAACATTGGACCATGAATACAATCACCGATGGCATAGATGCTTGGCACGACAGTTTGCAGTTGTGCATTCACCGGGATTCTGCCTCTGTCGTCCTTGACGATGCCAACATTCTCCAGGCCCAGATTATCGGTGTATGGACGACGACCAACGCAAACCAAAAGTACATCACATTCTAAGTCCTCCTTCTCACCGCTCTTGACATTTTCAACAGAGACAGTAATACCGCTGCCGGTTTTATTAGCCGAAATCACCTTGGTTCCCATCTTGAACAGCATGTGTTGCTTCTCGAGAACCTTCTTGAAAGTCTTCGATACTTCACCGTCGATGCCAACGCCGCCGATGGTTTCGAGGAATTCAATAGCGGTTACCTGGGAGCCAAGTCGTGACCACACTGATCCAAGTTCTAGACCAATGACACCGGCGCCGATGATGATTAAACGATTGGGTACCTCTTTCAGGGACAATGCACCGGTACTGGATACAATTGTCTCTTCATCGACCTTGTTTGAGGATTGAATAGAAATGGGAAACGGGTATGATTAGAGTCTGATTGTAGAGCATGCTTTACGGTTGTCATTCTCTCGAACCTCAAAACTAACCTAATTTTGATCAGTCAAAAACTCTGGACAAAACCAGGTCTAATCGGGAGTTCTTTTCCTTTGAAATTACTTCATAGGAACGAGACTGCCCACTTTAAAATTTGTGGCTGAACATCTGTCTGTTGGAAATCACTGGAATCTGACAGCGTCACAATTGTCAATTGAACTTTCTATTCCACCTGTAAACAAAATCTTGAAGTAACTGTATTTAGCGAACAGCTTGACGCGAAGTAACTGTATTCAGCAAGAGATCAGATTGACGTCAATCAAAAAAGAAGGAAAAAGTTCTGGAGACATGCTCCCTTGAATTTTCTTTATTGCAAAAATCAATGGAAAAAAACTAAGATCACATGTAAGCAATTCAATAAACGATCAAAAATTGATTGTCTTGCCAAATGCAGCCGCATGAGCGGCATCTTTAAGAGCTTCCGCAAATGTCTGAAAAAAGAATTGTTATCACAGGGCATTCAGTATTAATCTCAGTCCCCTACTGGGTGAGCATGGCAAACTTTAGCAAGATCCGCAGCAGAGCCACCGTATCTCATTATGAGAGCACACTCATTGATCATGTCACCGCAACCCTATACACAAGAGTCTGATGAGTGAAAAGAAAAACAGATGAAAGAATAGAATGCTAAGTTACAGTTCCCACAGCATGGACTCCTAGAATTTTGCCAGTAATCTTCTCGGCGAACACTTTCACGAAACCAATGGTGTCAAGATTTGCCTTTGCTCTTGAATTTGCCAAGAAGGGGAATTTACCAACTGTATACTCAATATTCGCATTCTTAATAACCGGTTCGGTTTTGCCAATCCATGCCAGTTCGGGATGGGAGAAAACAATGCTCGGTATCGAATCGTATTCAGCATGATTCTTGTGCCCTTTTATGACACACGCACAAGCTTCTCCCTCCATTTCGGCTTTGTTAGCCAATTGCTTGCCACCAACAACGTCACCAATTGCATAGATCGACGGTATGTTGGTTTGGAAGTTCGCATTTATTTTCACATAACCTCGCTTGTCCTTCTCGACGCCGACATTCTTTAGACCTAACTTCTTTGTGTATGGCTGTCGGCCGGTTATCACAACGACACGATCAACTATTAATTCTTCTTTGGTCTTCTTGCTGACGTGTTCAACTGACACTGTTACTTGTTCGCTTCGCTTTTCGCAAGAGTTCACTTTATGTTCAAGCTTGAATTCTACTCCTAATCCCTTGAGATATTTTAGGAATACTTTTAATACATCGGAATCCAAGTATATAGTGTCCAGACTTTCTCTGGTGTCGATGGCTGTCACTTGGCTACCCAAACGGGCCCAAAGACCTGCTATCTCCAGACCAATCAGTCCGCAACCAACAACAATCATTTTGCTTGGAAGTTGTTTCAGTGACATTATACCATCACTGCTCATTACATATTCTTCATCGATCTGAAGAGATAGGGGTCAGTGAGGTGAACAGAGAAATAGAAACAAAAAATTAGGTTTAGGCTAGGTTATGTGTGGAACAACAAACCTCGGCCACATATTGAACTGCAAGACCACATACTCCTTGTGCAATTCCACTCCATGATGCAAAGAAATATGGCTTAAGAAGTTCCTTAAGAGAACTCTCTTTGACCTCGTTGAATACAAATAGAAAAACATGACTCACAATGAAGGCCCTAAACTTTCTCCACATTTCTGATCAGAATCTCACTCTATCATACATTCACACATCACCACTTGTTGAAAGATCAGACCTTTCAAATCTTCCACAAACTCACCTCAATACCAGGGAATGGAGTTACCACAGACCCAGTCGCAATCATGATGTTCTTAGTGTTGACGACCTCCTTGCTACCATCATCCTTGGTAACCTCAACGGTGTTTGGCGATGTGATAGTTCCAGTTCCAGTAAGTTGCTTCACTTTGTTCTTCTTGAAGAGCTGCACAATGCCACCGGTGAGCGATTTGACAACACCATCCTTCATGGACATCACTTTTGCTAGATCCAACTCAACACCAGTCACAATTGTGCCGCGTTCTGCCAGTCCACCGTCCTTTGCCATATGATACAAGTGCGAATTGTTCAGCAGTGCCTTCGATGGAATACAACCAACATTCAGGCAGGTTCCACCCAATGTTGGATTTTTCTCAACACTAACTGTCTACAGGGACGAAACAACAACAGAAAATCCAACATCATCCACTCTCCATTTGAAGTCATAACAAAATTCTCTTTAAGCTTACATTCATTCCCATTTGGGCAGCTTTAATGGCAGCGACATATCCACCCGGTCCAGATCCAATCACAACCAAATCGGCCTCATGATTTGACGAGCAAAAGCGAGCATTCAACGCTCCCAGTATCGCTCCATTCGTCTTGAGACTCTGCAAAGAGAAACAATCACAGTCATCAATGACCTATTCCGCATCGAGTGGACAAACAACAAAAATCTGCTTTGTGATATGATTAGAATTTCAAGGTTAAGCAGGTTAGCCGATAGCAGAAGAACTCAAATAAACAAATCCTGTGATTTAATTAGTTCCCGTGATGTGATCGTATTAAGTAACAGTTGTTGTAAATTCACAAGTCTCCACAATTGATTTAGCAAAAGCACTGAATAAGGAGGTTATTGGGATTGCATAATCCCTTAGACGATCCGCACTTCGGTTTTAAGTGCATTTAGGGCTTTTTACCTTATTTGCCAGCCAAATGGCGTTTCTCAGGGTGCACTGCATTTTGTGAAGAAATTTAGTGTTTATCAACTAGAACTAAAAATTATGTATTACTTCACGTTGAGAAGCGACTATCTTCTCAATATTCGTGGTGTATGAAAAAAAATATAATCCCCGTCTAGTCGATTCGACACCCTCTTCTCTTCGTTTCACTAAGTGACGTTTCGAAAAACTGTGCGAGCAGTACAGATTCGCAATGACATTTATGCGTGGGGGTTGCTAGCACTGAGTGTATTTCGCCAGTGATTTGAAAATTGTTTTGTGCGAAATTGAATGGGGTTTGGGAGGAACTCATGATGTCTGATTTAGAAGCTAATAATGTCATACCATCGTCCCAGGCTCAAACTTGACAGTCTCCGCTAAGGATGAAGTGGCAGAAGGTAGTTGTAACATGTTCAGCTGATTCAGGCATTTGGCATTGAGCTCTGTGGTTGGTAGGAGTCAGTACAGCAATTTTCACTCGACTAATGACGATCTTCAGAACTTGCTTTGACGAGAGGCTATATCCGAGAAGCTTTATCCTTATTTTTCTATTACCATCGTCGTTCCAAGCAATATCTGATCAAAACGTTTAAGTTCCGTGACAATTTTTTAAAACCACTCTTTAAATTTAACACCCCAGCCATCAAAGATTTGGCATCACTTCACACTGTTAAGCAAAATGTTATCTCGTCGTATGGTGAAATTCTACTGCCCCACCATCTGTAGATGACATTTGCCAAGAAATTCTGTCAATATTTTTCAGTTTCAAGATGGCGTTCATACGGAAAACCATTACTGTGTAGTTTCTTTGTGCAGAGAAAATAAAATAGATTTTTGTTTGCATTTAGTTTACAAAGTAGTTGTTTTTCTTGTTTATCTTGGTCTTGCAGACGGGCAAATTGCAATAAATAAATCAAATCGTGCGGATTTCTCCATTTGTACCATCATCTTGCGGGCAGTGGTGTCTGCTAGGAGGGGTGATTTTCTCACGAACACCCTGAAACGCAAAAGAGGAAATTTCGAAAAATTCATCTCTCTTCGATCTTCCATCAGTACCGAGAATAAGATTCGTTAGAAAGAATGATGAACTACGGGAATATGATTATGAGCGATCAATTTCGCAAAATGGAATCGTTCTCACCGAAATCATCACCTCGCGGTGGTCGATCACCAGTGGTTTCAAGGCAAGACTCGTCTGGGACATTGAAGACTACAATTTCGCTGGGTAAAAATCCGTCGATTGTTCATAGTGGACCGTTTTATTCAATGAAGGAACCACCAGGTATGTGATTAGAGTTGATTACATTTTTTTTCCTTTGCAAAACAATTGTTTTATTCCCTGTGGCAGGTAAGGGAGATTCGACAGGGGACAAGGATCTGATGACCGAATATGGTCTGCATCACACTTTAACCAAATTCAAGGACAAGAAAGTCAAGGAATCTCTGTCGTCGTTCCTTCCAAATCTTCCGGGAATTTTTGATGGAATGAATAGTATGGTAAGTTCGCAAAAAGAGATGAGGTGGCATGGGTTTTGATTGAGAAATTTGTGAAATTTGCTACATGAACTTGAGCTTCCACAATCTGAGGGGCGATTTTAGGTTTTTTTTAGTTCAGTTGGTAAGCAGAGCCTTCGCTTGGGGCTAGGTTTTAAGGAGCGAAGGGTCGATAAAGGATGTCGTGGATATATTTGAGGATGTACCGAGTCGGATGATGTGTTGTTCTACAGTAGTTATTTGAACAAAAGACTATGTTCTCCTGAGATCGAGGGCTCAGTCTCAGGAAATCGTATCACACTTCATTGTACAGAGGAGAAACGCTTGATTACTTTTTAAAGCATATTTCATGTTCCTTGTAATTCCGTTCAAATAAAAGCATTCAACAGCTTGCAAAGCCTTGGGTTTTCTATTGTTCGTGTAAAGACTCGTTCGATAAATTGCGAAAGAGGCGCAAGATCTGTGCTACTTGTGCGCATGAACTCAAAGTCAAATTGTACCAGCGCAGTTAGCTATCTTCTATATCCGTTTCATGGTCGCCATGGTGCAGCGGCTTGGTGCGGCGACGCCTATGCAGAGGGTGCCTGGGTTCGATACCCGAATTTACCAAATTTCACCTCTTTCAAGAAACTGACAATGCTTAAAGAGTATTCCTGACTAGAAAAACAAGCTTCTCAACTTCGCCGTTCGAATCCGTGTCCCATACACCCGTGAAAGATCAAAAGCACGCACAATACGAGTGGTTACTTTAGAAGCTAGGTCCAAGTCCGTCTCGGACTCTAGTATTTTCATCGTTTTCTTCTAAAAGCGGACTTTATCAGGTTTCATGGCATCTTCAAACTGTTCAAAGTCTAGCAATTTTTATCATCGATAAAGAGATCGCTTAGCTTGATCAGATTAAGCAAGCCAAACCTCAGATCTCTTATTGGCGCCTTAACAGGGCATTGTGCTATCGGAACTCACGCCTCTAGACTGGGCCTTCCTTATAATTGATTTCCGTAGAAACTGCATGGACGAGGATGAGGAAGAAACCATTGAACACTTGTTATGTAGCTGCAGTGCTCTCATTCCGTAGATTCAGACTTCTGGGAGCCCAACTGAGCAGCATCAGAATCAGCCCTCTTCTTCGCCAATTCGCACGAATTGGTTTGCGGAATAGGTAGCCTAAGATCCGCGTGGTAACACAATGGGCCTATGCTTGGCCAAAGTGTGTCTGCTGTCCATATGCGCGACAGTCAGGAGTGTGTCTGCTGTCCATATGCGCGACAGTCAGCCACCTCAACCTAACCTCACCATCATCGACTAACATCAAGGAATTCAAGATTAGATTAAAATTTGATGCTTGCAGTTCACTTATGTGATTGCACATGAGTCACAAGGCGTTGCTCTTTTGAATACTCGCAGGGGAGAGAGAAGATCGAAGAAGCGTACCGTTTTGTCCAAACTCATTTGAGATGTGTACTAGTGGATTTTAGCAAATGAGGGGAAACTGTAAGATAGGCCATAGGAGGAACTGTTTGTACTAGCAGACTTTCGAAAGTGATTTGTATTTGACAGCTTGTGATGGTACTAAACTCTGATCTGTATTTGTCAGCTTGGTACTCTAATCTCGTCTTGAATATTAGATTGCCGGGACTTGTTCCGGTCTCCGTCTCGGTGTTGCAGATTTCGCGAAAACAACGTCCATCTTTACTTATTTGTCATTTAATTTTTAGGAAAACAGTACTTTACGCAGCGTCATGGAGAAGCCACCGATTGGTGGCAAGGAATTGTTGCCACTCTCAAGTGTACAACTTGCTGGCTTTCGTTTGCACGCTGGTCCTGTAAGTCAACTCACCACGATCCACCCCTCACCCATCATCACTTACCATTTTGTTTTCCCTTTAGCTTCCTGAACAATATCGTGCAATGAACACCACTCCGCAGAGGAAACACAAGAATAAACACAAAAAACATAAGCACAAGGACGGTGCTGTTCCACCAGAGAATTCCCTCATGGGTAAGACCTTAAATACCCCCCTCTGCTCTATACTTGAAATTGATCTGACTTCCTGTTCATTTTATTTGCAGACACAGCTGGATTGGAAACCTATGAGAAGAAGCATAAGAAGCAAAAGCGTCACGAAGACGATAAAGAGCGCAAAAAGCGAAAAAAGGAGAAGAAACGCAAGAAGCAACGTCACAGTCCAGAGCCACCAAATGGCAGCAATGGCGGAATTCTCATGACTCAACAGACTCCCTCGTTTTAAGTCTCCTCACCCAAGCATCTCTCGTATCGTTTTTTGTATTCGTATTCTCCTTCTGTTCCCCTCTCTGTTTTTTTTCTAGAATTAGTCACATTTTTGTTTTCTAACACATAATCACATAAAATACATATGCTACATGTTATTCATAACAAAACACAGAATACACGCGAAGTCAAAAAATCAAAACAAACGAAAAGAAGATATCTAAGAATTTACAGTGTTGATTTAATGTGTAATCAGTAATCACAACAAAGTAATGCAACGCGTAGGAAATGTAGAGAGTTCATTAGATTTGATTTAGTAGAATAGACTCTAAGTTGTATAAAAATATATGAAACACATAAATAAACAAACACAAAATAAGTAAATATACATATACCTATATCCGTTCTAGGCATGCATACCGTTGTTTCTTTTCCATCGCGTCGTGATTTGCAGGCGTTTGGAATTTTTTCACTTTGGCGACCGATGAAGCGTGTTGCTTTGAATGTTTGGGCATATATTGGATGTGGTCACCTACTGTCGAGGTGACAGATGCCACCTCGAGTCAGTGATCGCCTGGGTGCTGTCGGTTTACTAGCAGTGTTAGGGAATTCTCGGCAAGTCTTGGGGGTTTATCACCAAAAATACGCCTTTGGCTCGTTTTGGATTTGAAAAGGCCCCTTTTTTCCAATTCATCGTCCGTTTGGTGGAATAACCTTTCGCGTAAATACGTACCTGCTGCTTTCACCAAACTTCAAAGAATGGCCTGGAGGAAAAGGAGCCTTCCCTCGTAAGCCTGTCTTTGCTCTTGATGCGTCGCTGAATCGCCCCTTGATACCCACATCATGGGGTGCACTCTCAAGACCTTCCTCCGCTGAAAAATGAGTGGTCTATAGTACAACTCCCAGTGGATCTTCGATGACCTTGTGCAACGCATTCTTTTGATCCCAGCCTTATGGATGTGCCGTCCCGACACACGGATGCCTGTAGGTTCTCCTGCTGCGACGTACATAGTCGACTTTCCCTGCATTCAGAACTCTGGCCAGAATCTGAGCCAGGAAAAAACTGTAGTCGAATCTTGGCTCCAAGACCAATGAAGGATCTGGTCTGCACACCTGGTTAGGTAAATTTGCTTCGGTTTTCCAAGAGAATGCGATCCAAATGGCCACGAACTTCTATTGTGGAAAACAGGTCAAAGGGGTGAAGTATTTGTGTTTGCATCCTCAGTCAAGCTGTGCTTAAGGCCTTGCTGAACCCTTTAACTTGAGCATTAGCGTATGGACCACGCTCCACCATTGGATATTCCCGATGAACTTGCTAGACAAGGATCTAAGGACCTGAACCTGCGCTGGAACTACCTGTGTCCTTGATTAGAGCTTCCATCGATGCCAAGAGCACAAGCGGAGATGGAATGACTCTACAGGATTTAGACAGAAAAAGCGCATGTTCCCTAACGTCTGTAAGAAATCCACGGTGTTCTTGTTATCTCTTGACAGAAAAGACTGCAGACGAATTACCGAATTACCACTGACTGACTTCGTGACTTCTTCTTCGCCAAACACCTAGATGTGCTTGGCCTAAGCGATGAACCCCTCTGCGAAGCCTTTCGGGGAGACGACGACACTGCAGAGTACTTCCTGTCCCACTGTACAGCCTTAGCTTGGATCAGGTGGCAATTATTGGCTGCTGATGAGGCTAGAGCTGACTCCTCATTACAGAAGCGCCTGTGCATAAAATTCCTGTGTATGTATATTGCTGCTTGGTGGTAGATTGGACAAGTTTTTGAGTGTGCTCCAGTGCAGTGCTTAAAACTCTGAGACAAAAGCAAAATGGTGATGAAGTCTATGTCTATTCGGCCGTAAATGCAGTCACAAAGCAGTCGGAGTTGCCATTCGATGCTTTGACTGCTGTTCCATTCGAAATCTGGTCGCAAGAAGTCTTGAACTGTGTGGAGCTGCTAAAGATGCCATTCGTGGGATCGCATTGTTTTCACCGCATCCTGAGTCTGCAAACGAATCTCATTAGAGTCCTTCTAATTGCTTGACGCGACTATCAATTAGTTGAGACTCCTGTAGTTACTAAATCTGTTCGTAATGACTGCTGTCACAATTATTGATCACAGGACGAAATGGATATTTAATGACCAATGTAAGTCTGTGAGTCTATAGATACGCATTTTTGAATCAGTCAACTGAAGAATCCACCGAATTCCAGGAAGAGTGCCACGCTTACTGTCTAAATTTCATGCACTAGTAAACAAAGCTGTATCTTGCCACGCTTACTGTCTGAATTTCAGGCACTAGTAAGCAAAGCTGAATCTGAAATCATGTTTGGAAGGAGGTAGGTGGATGGAAATGTAGCCATAACCCCGAACTCTGGGTGAATCCATGTGGATGCAGTACGAAGATATACTGGCCGGGCCACAACGAGAGAATCCTTCAGCTAAGAGTGTCTTCCAGTAGTAGCCTCCAGGCGGGTCGTCGCGGAACGACAAGTGACTAAAGGGACGTAACAGGTTATAGTGACCAAAACCAACGTATCGACCATCACTGATGGAAAGAAACTTTAGATTAGGACCAGAACATTAATGAACGACAATAAATTAGGTACGAAGTAAAAGGATCCTACTTATAATTATAGAACCCTTACAGAAAGGATTCCGTCTCAAAGCAACTTCAGTCAATATTGTCTTATTTCTACTCAGACATCACTTGAATGCAACAAAACAAAATGGCCGCAATAATAGCTTCGTCCTTCTTCGATTCTTCTGCAGATCTGCAGCGATTCCTGAATGAGGTCGTTTGCATCATAGAGTCTCCAATTTTCTATAGTCTTTCAATCGGAAGCACCTCCTTCATTGACAACAAAAAACATATCATTGGACATCTAAAGAATCTTGAAAAACAAAAAGGTGTAGATAATCGTTCAAGCCAACATTCTTCATCAGCATAACTCCAAGGCGGGACAAAGCATAAGACAAACTCGTGTTTATGCTGTACACGGGAAGATACGATGTTCGTATCAACCCCAGACGCGTGGGTTATTATCTAAGTAAATCTTACCCCTATCATCAAAATAATCCTATTCAATCTTGACGCACTAAATAAATTACTGTTCTTCTAACTTGCTTTATCACAAAACGATAAAACAAATGATAAGTGATTGTCCCGTCATAAACCACTCCAATTCATTTATAAGGGGAGAAAACGAAACACTCTTTGTAACATGCCTGTTCGCAGTTGAGACACCCGTCAAGGTCACTTCAGTCAGCTGTGTGTCCCACATCGTGTCCCCTTCCATTCATTGTCAATATCTGGTGCTAAAAGTGTTGTGCGTCTAGTATACGGGAATCGTGACGTTAAAATGACCAACTTGTCGTTAATGATGTAAAGAGGCACATTTTCTAAAACACGCTTCAAGTCCACAACTCACAAAAAAAAAAAAACTCCCACAAAGCATATCGCAGTGACAGACAATATTCACATTGCTTTTCATTTTCAGACGTCGGCTAGCTTCTTACAGTCGAAAAATGTTCAAGCAAAGCGCTACACAGTTGCTGGACCTTCCAGAGGTCGAAGTGAAAAAGTGGTTGGACTCGTTCGATGCGGTCCTGACCGATTGCGATGGTGAGTTGAGTGAACCGAGAGTCCCCAGACGGATTGCGTAACTTTCACTGATATTCCCAAACAGGCGTTTTGTGGTTGTTCAACAATCCGATCGAGGGGAGTGTAGAGACAATCAATCGTTTGAAAGAACTGAATAAGAAGGTGTATTTCGTCACGAACAACTCGACCAAGACACGCGCTCAGCTGCTGGAGAAATCTCTGCGAATGGGCTATGAAATGACTGAAGAAGAAATCATCTCAACGGCCCATGCTGCTGCGGCATATCTGAAGAATCGGGACTTCAAAAAGGAGGTCTACGTGATTGGGAGCGAAGGCATTGTGAAGGAGTTGGATATGTTCGGGATCGTACACAACGAAATCGGTCCGGATGTGATCAAGACGTCGATGAATCAATTCATCACCGAGGAGCTGAAGACAGACAACGATGTTGGAGCGGTTATTGTTGGCTTCGATGAGCACATCAGCTTTCCCAAGCTAACGAAGGCGGCCTCGTACTTGGACAATCCAGATTGCATTTTCATTGCAACCAACACAGACGAGCGATTCCCAATGCCGAACTATGTCATTCCAGGGACCGGCAGCATTGTGCGCGCGGTGGAAACCTGCGCTGAACGGGAGGCTACACTTATTGGGAAACCGAATCCCAATATCTGCGAGTCACTCATACGTGAGGGACTCATTGTGCCTGAGAGGACATTAATGATTGGCGACCGGTAAGTGGTGAAGAGTGATCCAGTGACTTTTCTAAGTTTGTCCCGTTTTTTCCCCCCTAGATGCAACACGGACATTTTGCTCGGTACAAATTGTGGATTTCAAACACTGCTGGTCGGCACTGGAATCCACCAGATGCACCATGTCAATGAATGGATGACCCAGGGAACGGATGAGCAGAAGAAACTGATACCAGATGCATTTCTTCCGCGGCTTGGAGATCTGTTGAAGTTTATGTAAACCACCGCAAAACGCTTATGAGGCTATTTACTCTGTGTGTTTGGTCAAGACCTGGAGGTCCGTTATATTTTGTACGCATTTTTTTTTTGTTCGTTTGGTTGGTTTAGCAGTTATGTGATAATTTCCACCATATCCCTACCATGTCGTGGTAATTTGTAAAACAAGTCGAATAAGACCATGTCATTGTGTTGTTTTTAATTTTCCTGGCAGAAGCAAGTGAAGCTATGTGTTATTAAATTGTTCTAATTATTAACACTCTCATACTGTGCATACATTCTTTTTTGTTTTTATTGGATTGCATATGAATAAAGAATGCAAATTTCGTAGAAAATGGTGGTTGGGTTGAGTTTGTTTTCCGGAGGGGGAGACAAGGCATATTCCAATAATTTCTGATAAGTCATCACATTGCAGTGAATGTGCGTCAGGGGTAGTTAATCGCATTCAATTAAGCTAATCTGCGATCGGGGGTGAAGTGTGACTGCACTAAGTCACGTCATATGATAAAAGTTATGAAGCTGAAGCTTTGAACTAATAGTTTTTTGCAATATAAAAACTTGGATATTGATCGTCTCCGAAAACAAACGTGACTTTCATGTGTTGTTCTAACTTAGAGGCGCCTCGGTTGTGTGAGGGAACAAACAAGTCCAAATGTATAGAAACATTTCGTTGTTCGAAATATGAATTGTAAGTTATCTCTACTGAATAACAGCTTCGGCATGTGTACATACATATGTGCATGAACATCTAACCACATCAAGAGCTATCTAGGCAATCACTTCCGCATTCCATGAGGTTTCCAACAGCAATTGTTTACACATTCCGATGTAATCTACTCATCGCTCTCGTATTACTTCTGTGGGGTAAATTAAATCATCGCTAGCCTTGTACGCTGTAATGCAGTGAATGTAGCAACCTGTAGAGATTAAATCAAATTATCAAAAAGTTCAAGGTCCGAGGCCCATGAAATTGCGGCATTTACTTAATATCGTGACTAACCGTCAAAAGTGCATGAATATCTCTCAAAAAGGCACTCAAAGTCGTCGATGCACTAAGGGGCAATCAGCTGTGAAGTCGGCTATCTCGGCAAAACATCATTTCTAGCCAGATCGTTACGGCCGTCTGAAAGCAATATGGCCTTATGACTTTTACAAGAGTGTGTCTAGTGTCGGCGTTTGAAGCCTAGACTTTCTCCAGGATGATGTTGAAGAAGTCAGGTGACAGCGTATCCTACTTACTTATCAGGCTGGCGAACCATGCAAGGTCCGAGCCTGACATCCACTTCGAGGTGCTTTCCATTGCTGACGGTTTTGCTTGTCGTCCAGCTTTCGGCTCCATATAGCAGGACTGGCAAGATCAGAGTTTTGTAGAGCATGATTTTGGTCCTTCGAGTCAGGAGTGTTGACGCCAGTTGTTTTGACAAGCCGAAGTAACATCGGCTGCCAAGGGTGATTCTATGTCGGATTTCCACTGTAATGTCGTTTGCGGAGTTCATGCTTGCCCCGAGGCAGACAAACTACTTCACTACCTTTGTGGCTGTCAATCGTAATGTTTTGACCAAGGTGGTGTGCGACGGATCGTTTCTTGCTTGACAGCATATACTTTGTTTTATCCTCATTGACCTTAAGACCAACTCGCATCGCTTCTTCTTCAATTGCCGTAAATGTTTACTCTACGGCATGTTGGGAACGCGCGTCGATGTCGATGTCGTCTGCATATCCCAAGAGTTTTACTGACTTGAAGAAAATGGTTCCTTCCGTGTTTACAGCAGCCCGCCGCACTATCCTTTTTAAGAACTCACACGACAACGCATCTCCTTGCCGAAATCCGGTGCAGGTTTCAAACGGCTCGGAAGACCTTCAGTCGAACTGCACAGTGCACCATGGTGCGACACAACCGGATAAATTTTCCCGGGATCCCGAATTCGGCCATCGCATCGAATAACTCCTTGCGATGAATGCTGTCGTATGCGGCTTTAAAATCGATGAAGAGGTGGTGTTTATCGGTCTGAAACTCGCTGGTCTTCGTCTATAGTCGATTTGCTGGGCCGGAAGCTGCACTGCTACGTGCCGATTAGAGTGGTGCAAAACGGCTTTAGACGTTCACACAGTACGCTGGACAGGATCTTGTAGGCGACGTTGAGCATGTATATACCTCTGTAGTTGTTGCAAGAGGTAGGATCGCCTTTTTTGTGGATGGAGCTGATATTCCAGTCGTCGGGCATGTTTTCGTGCAGATGATCTGGTGCATGCTGCCTACCAGAACATCGCCACCGGTCTTGAAGAGCTCTGACGGTAAGCCATCTGAGCCTGCGGCTTTGTTGTTCTTCAGCCTTTTAATGTGTGTGTCGACTTGTTCAAAGCTACGTGGGAGGACTACTTCATCGACTGGAGTTGGGATTTCTTTCTTGTGTGCAGCTGTTGGAAGTGCTTCTTAAACTTATCCACTATTCCCTGTGGATCAGTAACAAGGTTACCCTCGTTCTTTCGAAGAGACTAGGTGCCTTTCCTAAAGTCAGCGTCAAGGATTTTCTATTTTTTGTAGAAGGCCCGTATTTTGTGCTTGTCCCTCGACTCTTCGATATCCTTGAGCTGGGAGGTTGCGAGAATTGAATGTTCGCACATACAGGATATTTGACGCATGCCTTGCGTCAATGAGCTCATGGTCGATTTGGTTGGCGGTTCGACCGTCCGGAGATCGCCAGGTTGCAGTGTGGATTCTCTTCCGACGGAACCTCGTGCTGCTTATGGCCATATTACGTGCGGTCGCAAAGTCTGTGAGTCGGAAGCCGTAATCTGCTGTCGTGTCGTGGAGGCTGTACTTTCCAATGGCTCCGCTAAGGATGTTTTATCGATTTTGGCATTGAAGTCTCCGAGCACGATTTTTACATCGTACTCCGTAGGCACCGTCCAAGATGTCGTAATAGTCCTCTTTGATCAAGTCTTCAGCCTCGTCGGTAGGGGAGTGTGCACATATTAGGATAATGTTGTAGAATCTGTCTTGGATGCGGATCACAGCCAGGCGATCACTTATCGGTTTAAGATGGATGACTTACGACCTTAATCGTTTTCCCACAACGAATTTGCCTCCCAATGTGTGCAACCTCTTGTGACAGCTGTAATATATGTCGGACTCTTTTTTCCTTATCATTCCCTTTCCTATCCAGCGTATTTCCTGAATCGCAGCAATATCCGCACTATACTGCGTGAGGATCTTTTCAAATTGTTGAGCTGCCCACGGAGTGTAGAGTGTTCTTACATTCCATGAGCACACTCGCAAATCGTTGTCCTTTTTCGCGCCGTGTCGCCGTTGAAGGTCCGTCCCTTCACCTGAGGCTGCTTGCTCTTCCGTAACAAGAGTGGACGGGTTATTAGTCCTCCGCACAGCTGACAGGGTGTTCATGGCATACATTAGTTCACGTCTTAAATGGTGTTATGGTGGCTATCCAGGGGGCGCCGTGAGGAAGCTGTATGTTAACTTGATCTATGCAACGACAAGGATCGTTGCTGGCATCCCGCCAAGTTGGGAGCGATCAACAACTTTGCCCTAGATAACCCTTAGATAACCACAATTGGTAAACAGTCAGCTAGTGAAGATTAAATGCTTGATTGATGCACACAGCGTAATATTGCCCACCGAATTGAGCATAACAATGAGACGTTCTGGAAGCGTCCACAAATACTGGAGGTATCAGTTGTTTCAGAGACATTCGGATTGATTGTTTCTGCTGTGTTGTGGACATGTCACTCTTCTCGATCATTGTTTTGTTTATAAAATCAAAGACAAAGCGTAAATGCTTTACATATATATTTCCATTTATTTACTCTCATATGTACATTGTGTATTTGTCTACATAAAAATTGATCAATTTGTTGCTCCTAGACTCCTACAATTTATATAATTTTATACGCTGAAGCCGCCAACGCTTCGGAAACTGGCACAAATAACAGTGATCTTAGTTCATAACGTTTATTTGCTAACGGTGTCGTGCGCTAAATCACAATCTTCTAGTGTAAATGAATATGTTTCACAAAATATCCCGAGGAATTCAATTTATTCGTTCCCTGGATCAAAGGTATAACTCCCTGGGATGAATTTCAATGTTCTCATCCAGCTGTCGCACGCGTACTTTTGTCCTTAACTAGGTTTACCCGCCGGGCCAAAGACAGCAGGCGCACATTCGTGTGGTTTGTTGGACTCGCATATCCACCTTAACATTCTAATTTTTCAGATTCGAATTGATTCCTCGTGCTGTCCACAAACAATCTTTCACGAGTCTATGTATGAATCCTCTTGGAATTTCCATTTAGAAGTGCTACCAACTACGCTGAAAGCACCCTTCTGACGCAGAAAAGCACACGTGAAGCACATTTAGAACACACACTCGAACTTAACCTAACTTGGTCATCTCTAGAAGCAATTTAAGAAGCCCTTTGTTGTTGTTTGATTGAACAGTTTTACTTTTAGCAATTTAGAAGAAGAAATAAACGATTCGCCGTTGCACAAATTCCCTAAATCAGAAACGCCTCTACACCGAAATTTGTGGCTTTCACTTTTCTTCTTGGACTCTGTCTAAATTGCTAAAAGGTAACATCAGGAACCCGAGTCGATGCCCGACAGGATGCGCGAACTCCTCGACAAGTAGGCCGCCCAGTAGAAGAGATTGATGATCAAGAACATCAGCGGGAAGACCACGCGGGAGGCTCGATCGATCTTCGACACCGAGTTGAATTGCGGTTGACGCTTTCGCTTCTTCTTGAACTGCGTCTCCTGCTGGCGGTAGGCTGACAAGCGGCGGGTTGGCGCACTGCTCTCTGCAAGTAAATGAAACTGAGTGTGGGAGGCCACAGATGGGAAATGGACTTACCCTCGGAACGCAGTTGAACCGCCTCCTCGTCGACGGCATTCTCCTTGGCCGTCTTTTGTTTCTCGTTTTTCTTGAAGCACTGCCAGCCGAAGCAGGAGTACCGATAGCGGCGTCGATTCGAGGGCACTATGGGGAATGAACACATGGAGAGTGGTATGACTTCGTAGATCTTCGACTCCGTGCTGACGTTGAAGTCCGAGGGGATGCCGCTGAGGTTGCCCAGGGTTGCCTCGTCGTCGTGATCGGTGTCCGATGCGCTGTCCTGGTCGTCAATGATGAAGTAGCACTCGCCGGACCCGTACTTTGTGAAGTAGTGAACGACGGCGAACTGCAGGATTGTGGCGAAGATGAAGGCGAACGAGAGGAAGACGAAGAAGTCCAGCGCCGTGGGGTACGGCACCTTTGGCAGGTCTGTCCTCGCCTCGAGACCCAGGAATGTCATCGTCAGCACGGTGGTTATGCCTAGCGACACCCTGTCCGCTGTGGCTTCACGGTTCAGCCAAAACGAGACCCACGACAGCACCACCAGGAGGCAGCAGGGCCCGTACACCTGAATCAGAAAATTCCCCATGTGCCGCTGCAGGTGGAAGTTGACCATCAGCATGGAATATTCCGCAGCTGAAAAGGAGAAGGGAGAGAGAGAGTGTGAATTGATGTGACATCCCGACCGTCTGCAAACACATGTCGCCTGTCAGCAGGCGGCTGGGAAATGCGAATTCCCAAATCGAAAGTCAACAAGCACTCCGAGTGCAAATCTTTGATTTCGAATCGATAAACGTCTCGTCTTTCGATTAAAGGATTCTCATAACCGAGCCGGCTGTGAGGGGGGTTGTTGTGTGTTGTGAGTATCTAATTGGGGCATTTGGGAATTTGTTTGGTTTTTCTTTTTCGCTCTGCACTCCGAGTGATCCAATCCTTGTGGACATTGTGACTTGATTTCTCTGATTATAGACAGAGGTCGAAGGTTTCAAATGACTGCTAGGTGGTCCCACGGTTCATTATATTAATTGGAATTATGATGAGGTAGCAGAAGGTAGCAGCGACGGGGGTGCCGGCTGCAGATTGCGGAAAGTGGAGATATCATTCGACTGCAGTTGTTTGGGGAGGACATGATTGCTTTCGAATAACGTGCCACACTAATGTGCTTGGCAATTCAGGCAACGACACTTATCGTGAAGCATTAAATCTTCAAATTCAGCGATATCTCGAGCTCCCTGACTCCCTGAATAGAGGCCCGCAAAACCGATGAGGCACACTGTTGAAGAAGGACCTTAGCGGCCTTGACATCATGGCGTCTGGCTCAAGATCGTGCCAGCTGCTGGTCCATCCCGTTGGCTGTAAGCACCATGGAGACCAATAACCGGCTAAGAGTTTTTCAGGCAGGTTTTCGTTTAGGGTTCTCGACAGTTGACAACACTTTTGCATTGTCAGCGATTGCTAGAAGATTTCGTCTACCTCTAAGTCGACTTTCCCTCTAATCCCTTTCTCTTGGCATTGTTCTTCTTTCCTGGCGCTGCAGTCCGGTGTGGACCTCGGCCCCAGTCAACATGCCTGTCCAACCAGCACGGCCAGTGGCTAGGCGCTTCCAGTTTCGTACACCCAGCTGATTAAGATACCTTTCCAGCTGGTCGCACCTTCGGAAGCCTCTACTACGTTGTCCCTCGGGGTTGGACTCGAAGACTCTCCGAGCCCGACCGTTAGTATCCACTCCCTCCACATGACCTAACCATCTGAGTCGAGACAATCGAATTCGTTTGACTAGGCCAACGGCGTTGTACAGCTCGTAGAGGTTGTCGTTCAATCTTCTCATTCAAACTCCTTTGCAAGCGGGGCCGAATAAAATTTGAAGGATTCTGCAAAGCTTCTGCCCCATACAGCAGGACTTCGACAGTCAAGGTCTTATACAAAGACAGATTGGTTCTTTGGACAGTCAACTTTGTTTGTTGTTTCTTCGAGAAAGGGCTTTATTTTTCAATTGAGTCCAAGCCCAAGGACACAGCGATTGGCCAGCGTTATCCTTCGTCTTCCAGCAGTTTTCTGCAGAGCCTAGTTAGACAAAGTCCATAACTACGTCCAAACTGGTCTGTCTATTGTGACACTTTATTCAAAATGTGGGTGTTGATGAACATTTTTGTAAAGAGCATGTATTTTACCTTATAGTACATTTACACCGCACCTAAATCCAACATTTCAGCTAGTTTCAACATTTCAGCCCGAATATTCAGCATTCCGCCATATATTTTCTAATATTTCGAAATTTCGGGGGCTCGTCAAATCGAACTAACCTCTTTACAGATTCAGCACTCCACTTAATAACTTTTCAGCCCGCTGACAATAACAAAAACCAGACGCGAACAAAACAATCAATCATTTCAAGTGATAATTACAATGTATTGAGTCAACAATAATTTGAGAGTGTTTCTGAATTAGAGCTTAAATTCATCATGAAATCAATATAGGTTGAACCACTTCGATTTCCAATCAGATCAAAATGTCAGTAATCAATTCTGACACTAGATGTCATTTGAAAAGTTTGAAGTCCCAGTGGGTCCCAGTGGATTTTGAAATTTTAGTCCCGAAATGCTGGATTTAGGTGCGCTGTACATGTACTATTACCCTGATTCACCGTAAGACCCAACTTGGCCGCTACCTTCTCGATGCTCACGAAAGCCCGTTGAGTTCTTCCGACGATGCCAATGTCATCGGCATAGGCGAACAGTTGTAGAGACTCGTGGAAGATCGTACCACTAGCGTTGACGTCTGAATTACTCACGATCTTCTCGAGAATTATGTTAAAAAATTCACATAAAAGTGCTTCGCCTTGTCTAAAGCTTTTTTTGACATCAAAAGACTCGGCAAGATCCTTACCGACCTTGACGGAGCAACGTGCGTTCTACATCGTTATCCTGCAAAGACAGATGAGTTTTGCAAGCATGCCAAAACTAGAAAATGCGCTGTCTCTAAAAATACTACACGTCCTAAAAGTCGATAAAAAGATGGTGGGTGTCGGCTTGTAGCTCGTCATACTTTGCCAGGATCTGCCGTGAAGCTGAATATGTCGTCGATGACCTGAAGCCGCACTGACATTGACCAATCAGGGTGTCGACGTACGGTTTCAGGTGGTTGCATAAGACGGCAAAAAAGATGTAATAGGCTATATTCAGGAGACTTGACTTGAGCTCTCTAATTATAGCAGTTTAGAGGGTTTCCTTTCTTTAGGACAATGTTGAGATTCCGTCCGTCGTGCATACTTTCCGACCAGATTTTACATCGCAAGTCATCACAAGCTTTTTTGAAAAGTTCGGCAGGCAGTCCGTCGGCACCAGCAGCCTTGATGGACTTCAGTCTGGCGATTGCTGCCGTAACTTCACTGAGGTCAGGAGGACGGAATTCTTGCTCATCATCGCCTATTTCCATACAAAAAACCATCCTCTACGTCGAACTAATTTTGATATCCTGTGAAAATTCGACTTAAAGTTCGGCGACTTTGGTAATAAACTCTTTGCTGCACAGCGCACTGGGACACTCGACCCAATTTATTAAGCCTACTGTGTGGATTGGAGCTGTCGCGTCACACTATTTTGAGGTTAAATCAGGGGTTACACGAGCCTGTGTACTTAAACCACTTTTATCCGCCCTCTACGTAGACGTCAAAGCAAATTATTTAGTGAGGAAACTGGTCCTGGAAGGCTCACAACTGGAGAGTGAGCCGATCGATATTGGCAAGGAATTTAGTCACATAGGTTTTCCTATGAAGTCGAACCTGGACATGAGTGTAATTATTCATGAAACTGCTAAAACAGACATCAATTTAATTTGGCCAATAAAGAATGCTTAGGTTAGATGCACTCAACTAGAAGGCGATTCTCAGCACTACAACGAGCACATATCCTTGGATATTCTGGCTAATCAGGATTTAGGAATAAGCTAGGCTAATTAGGAAATAACTCTTATGAGCATGCTCCTCCTGGAAAAACTGAGTAGTCTCCAGCAGTATGCACCCAAATGTCCGTAGAAAGAAATTTCCGAATTCACATCACAGCCGAGATTAGTCCGACGATCAAAGCACTGCAAACCAATAAGGCGGTAAGACTTGATGCCATACCTTCGGTGCTGCTTTGAGCTCCACCTACAGCATCAGTTGAGCTATTGTTCCCACTTGTTGGTAGAACATGGAAAGCCGAGAGTTTCCGGACGACTGAAAGAAGCGATCGGCAATCTAATGCAGTGAGAAACTTGGAGAGGTATATGCGTGCTGCCTGCTGCGGCCAAGATAACAGCTAAACTCATCCTGGAGCGAATCCAAGCACATCTCGAAGAAGCACTCGACCCCAGATAACCAAGTTCCCGCTCTGGATCCTCCTGGATCGACCACAACAACACCTTGCAGATCATCATCGAGCAGTGTGTTGAATATCGACCACCAGTTCACCTGCTGTCCGTCGATTTTGAAAAGGCGTTTGCGTGCCTTGCGCTGGAGAGGCGTTCCTGATAAATTAATAGCAATTATCAAGGCTACATATATGACGGGTCTACATTCAGAATTCGAAGTCCAAAGTGGGGTGCGGCAAGGCTGCATACTTTCACCAATACTATTTCTATTGGTGATTAGCGATGTGCTGAATGCGGCCTTGTCTACAGGAAATGAAGGAATTCGATGAACTCTTGCATCTGAACTCAAACACATGGACTACGCAAACGATGTATGCCTTCTGTCCGTCAGAATAATCGACCTTCGCCAAATGGCAGCAAATGTGGAGATGGAAGCAGACGTCGTTGGGCTGAAAATGAACACGGCAAAAATAAATACGATCAGCCTAAGACCGAACTCATCGACTCGTATATGTATAAGTGGTGTGTCAACCCGGGTTAAAAAACCGAATTGGCAAAACCGGTTCGTTTCGAACCGAATACATAAAAAAAACTGTACCGGTGTGAGGACATGATGCCGAACCCAAACCAACCCCAGATCGAATTAGATAATATAATACAAATCGATTTGCCTCATTCCATATTGGTTCGGGTCGTAGCCACCACAGCAGGCTGCAGCATTTCAGTAACTTTTCATAATATTCTCTCTTTTTTTGTGTAACATGTAAGGCCGCTTTCACACAGGAAACTTATGTCGGCGATTTTTTCCAACTTGTTGACAAGGGAGGTGATACTTGCTAGGTGTTGCCCGCTTGTGATCGGGGCTTGCTTTTGGATTTTCCGTATTCTCTTTTACCTCTCTTCATTTTTTCTTCGAGTTACTTTATGCCTGAAACACAATAGTGCGTTGCTCCAGCCGACTTCATGTTACGGAGAGAGTATGATGACGCACTGCGTTGAAATATATACTCAATTTATCAGCTGTTCTCTCTCTCATCTACTAGATGAAAAATATTGCCGCCTTTCTGCATACACTCATTTGAAATGACTTTTGTCGTTAAATTATTTTTAATCAGCTGTTTTCATTTCACAAATGACAGTTGACGCAAAATACTCTCAATTTGGAAGAAAACTCTCAATCTGGGAGAAAATCTCTCTCACAGCGCACCCCTCTGTCAAAAAATATTCAACATGTTGAATAATGACGTGCGATGGACTACGTTTTACCCTTTATTACGATCCTCTCAATCTCTCTCATTATTCACTGACGCAGGTCGCTGTATTTTGTGCTTGGCTATAGAATTATGTGTGTTGAAAGCCAGTTGTGTTGTTTCAGGCATTATTCGTATGTTGGGTATTGGAAGCATGCTGTACATGTGTGAGAAAGAGATGACGCATGTGTGAGAGAGGGTGGGAAACAGAAAAAGCTTAGAATTGAGATCTCAATTGCAAAGTCTGAAAGATTTCCCGTGTGAAAGTGACTTGAGATCACAAAAGGGAATTTGAAAAAATCGTCGACGAAATTTAGCGAATGTGTATTGGTAGTATTGGCTTGGATACCCCGTGCGCGTATCGCTTCCTTTTCCCAAACTGTCGTCTACACATAGAACACCGAAACAAAATAGAATTAGACATTACAACTCGACTTGCCCCATTCCATAATCCATTTTTTTTGTTCGTCAACCCGGGTTACAACTCGGTTTGTTTCTATTTTAACCCGGGTTAACTCGGTTTGTAAAACTTTCGGGTTGACACACCACTTATATGTATTACTGGACAGGCGGTTGAGAGAGTAGGAAGTCCACTCTCTAGGAAGTCCAATACCTTGGGAATATTGCCTCTATCGTTGGGGGAACCGAACTGGATATAGCCAACCGAACAGGCAAAGTCTGGTGAAGTAATGAAATTGCTGGGTTAGAATTAAAACCGTTCCAACGTTGAATCCGTGCTACAAAATGGGTGTGGTATGACTTGGAGGGTGACCACCACTGCCCTGAGGAAGCTGCAAACGTTTGTCAAGAGGTGTCTCGCTACTTCTTAAGGATATTATGGCCAAGCCGTATGTCTAAGGAACACCTTTGTCAGAGAACGGGGCAGGAACCTATTGGCAAAACCATACGACGACGAAAGTGGACTCTCTGAATGTGTGAGAGGTCCATAGCTAGCCAAGCGATGCAATGGAACCCGGATGGCAGGATGCGCGGCGGTCCTAGGAGTACGTGGTGCAGAGCAGTTGAGAAGGAAGCACGGCAACTGAGGCAGGATGCGCTGTGGTCCTAGGAGTACGTGGTGCAGAACAGTTGAGAAGGAAGCACGGCAACTGAGGCAGGATGCGCACGGCAACTGAGGCAGGAGTACGTGGTGCAGAACAGTTGAGAAGGAAGCATGGCAACTGAGGCAGGATGCGCGGCGGTCCTAGGAGTACGTGGTGCAGAGCAGTTGAGAAGGAAGCACGGCAACTGAGGCAGGATGCGCGGTGGTCCTAGGAGTACGTGGTGCAGAACAGTTGAGGAGGAAGCACGGCAACTGAGACAGGATGCGCGGCGGTCCTAAGAGTACGTGGTGCAGAACAGTTGAGAAGGAAGCACGGCAACTGAGACAGGATGCGCGGCGGTCCTAAGAGTACGTGGTGCAGAACAGTTGAGAAGGAAGCACGGCAACTGAGACAGGATGCGCGGCGGTCCTAGGAGTACGTGGTGCAGAGCAGTTGAGAAGGAAGCACGGCAACTGAGACAGGATGCGCGGCGGTCCTAGGAGTACGTGGTGCAGAGCAGTTGAGAAGGAAGCACGGCAACTAAGGCAGGATGCGCTGTGGTCCTAGGAGTACGTGGTGCAGAACAGTTGAGAAGGAAGCACGGCAACTGAGGCAGGATGCGCACGGCAACTGAGGCAGGAGTACGTGGTGCAGAACAGTTGAGAAGGAAGCATGGCAACTGAGGCAGGATGCGCGGCGGTCCTAGGAGTACGTGGTGCAGAGCAGTTGAGAAGGAAGCACGGCAACTGAGGCAGGATGCGCGGTGGTCCTAGGAGTACGTGGTGCAGAACAGTTGAGGAGGAAGCACGGCAACTGAGACAGGATGCGCGGCGGTCCTAAGAGTACGTGGTGCAGAACAGTTGAGAAGGAAGCACGGCAACTGAGACAGGATGCGCGGCGGTCCTAAGAGTACGTGGTGCAGAACAGTTGAGAAGGAAGCACGGCAACTGAGACAGGATGCGCGGCGGTCCTAGGAGTACGTGGTGCAGAGCAGTTGAGAAGGAAGCACGGCAACTGAGACAGGATGCGCGGCGGTCCTAGGAGTACGTGGTGCAGAGCAGTTGAGAAGGAAGCACGGCAACTAAGGCAGGATGCGCTGTGGTCCTAGGAGTACCTGGTGCAGAACAGTTGAGAAGGAAGCACGGCAACTGAGGCACATATCCAGAAACCGCACTCGATGGCATTGTAGAGGCCCTAGGACCAACAAAGGAATACAGAACATAAGTTAAAGTAAAGTTGTGGAAAACAAGTGTTTGTGCCGTCACTCTGTGATACCTCGCCACTGGTCTTGATCTCACACAGAGACGCTTCTTGATTTTCAAATGAAGCAACTTAATTGCGCTAATCAACGTCCACCCTCAATGACTGACGCCAATCATTGTCCTTTCACTTTCAACGTGAGCGCACAGCACACTCTACACTGGGTGCTGTATTCCAAATTAATGAACCTAATTGAAATCAGTTGACATCTCATTTGCGGAGCGCAAACATCCGACAATGGAGCGCTCCTGCACAGGACGCCCAAGAGCACCGGGACTTGTTGCGAGTAAACACACAATTAAACATCCAGCTAATCAAGGAAAATTGCATTCGCGTTAAGCTACACGAAATTAAGTGTCAGCGTTGTGTTTCAGTTTGTCAATTCCGCTTCCTGCGCAATAACTTAGTCCTGCAGGAGGCGGAGGAGACGGAGGAGGCGGAGCGGGTGTTGCGCTGGTATCTGTCTTGTGAGAGGCCAACAAGACCGCATTTTGGGGGAAAAGAAAAAACAAACAAACAAATTCAGAAGAAGAGTCATAAAAGTAAACGATTTTAATACTCACTGGTCGCCTTAATTTGCTCCTTTTGCTGATGCTGGTGGTGGTTGGTGCGGGACGCGGTCGCCGTGGCGGTTAACTTGTGCACGGTGTCCGTTGTATTGCCGGCAGGACAATCGACCAAATCGAATTGCGACAATTTCATGTCCTCGGCAATGGCCACTGCCTGACGAGCCTGATTCCATCGGTAGACAACGTCGCTTGTCGTATATCCAACTGGATGTGGGTGTGCAGGGAGGGTGATGCCGTGTCGGAGAGAAACGATCATCAGGACATAGAATCACTTGGGAATATTGGGTGAAGTTTTCTAGTCTACTCTGGTGTGTGAGTGTGATGTGCTTTTTTTCTTCAGATTACAGGTGTGGTGTGGAAAGGACACGAACAGGAGAATAAATGGAACACAACAAGGATACAGAGCAGAGTCCTCGACGACGACGTAATGGCTGCCGTCAGTGTCTCACGGTGGATATTATCCGAATCGGTGGCAGTCAGTATTTTAGTTGTTAACAAGGACGAAAATCATTAATTTCGATTGACTGGCTGTGTCTCTGCCTCGTGTGCGAGTTGATTGAGTTGTGCATTGTGTAATGAAGGAACTGGCGCAGCCGGAGTCTGCGAAAATGAACTTAAAGCCCTCGCATGCTGGCATTTCGGTTTTTAATTGGATTTCTGACGGAGTTCGGGACGTGGACACTCACCGTGCAAGCGAGTGAACACCGAATCGGCGGCGAGACTAAACCAATTATGAATTGCAAGCGAACACATCTCATTTTAATCGTTTAATGTGAAGGCCACTGGCGATGGTTGATTGCATGTGAAATGCCATGGAGCAACTGTTTTTGGAGGCTGTACTCATTAGTGGTTCATGGAGATTGCTTGAGTGTTGCAGGGCTTTCGAGAGTCAAAGAGAGAGAGAGAGAAAGCGACCACAAGCCGTGTCCTGGGCGAGGAGTTAAAAGGCTGCAACCGATGGGATATTTCTGCGGAAGCAAACTAAATTAAGAGCGTTTTTATGCGACAATTATAAACTGATTGATGTATCTCTGACCCTTCGAATAACTAACCACAGTTGAGTACCGGAAGTCGAAGCAATTGAAAAGCCTGGACGCTTACTGTCGTTGTCGGTGGTAAAATTGTTCATTCCGCAGAGAGACAATCCAGCGGATCTAAGGGCTCTGACTCCCCGACAAATCAATCAATCATCGACATCTCAAGTGGGAACCATCAGCCACTACCGTTGTGTCTGCCAAATGCAAGCAGTAATCCGAAAGAAGTTTCTAGGTTATGTTTTTTTTTCCTCTTGTACAACCCTTGCCGCCTAGGCAAAGACACCGCTACCAGGGTAGATCTGTCGCAACGAAGGGTTGGAGTTAAGACAAAAGACAATTCACTTCCCTCATGAAAGATAGAAAATCTTTTGTAGTGGAATTTTTTAATTCCACTGAAGTGAGTATCTCCCCATGGAAGATACGTTTCCTTAACCAGAGTATTGGCGGACATTCACACATGATGTGCTCGGAAGTATCATCCTCTTCGAAGCAAAGCCGACAGACCGTGTCTGGACAGAAGTTTACTTTGTTAAGGTGATATTTCAAGCCGCAGTGGCCGGTAAGAAAGCTTGTTAGCAATCTTAAGCTGTCCTCATTGAGATGGAGTAATACCTTACATGAATAAGGCCTGATCTCTTGGTGTAGCTTAGAAGGACTATCTATTAATCCCTGCAAGACCGTTCTAGTGCCTATCTCAAGGATTAACAACACCACTCTGGTCTATTCCAGTGTCAGTCAAATATCTTGGAGTAAACCTTGACAATCGACTCAACTGGAATTCACACATCAAGTCAGTCGCAGAACGTGCTACTAGAGCACTGTGGGCCAGTAGACATCTATACGGCAGGGCTTGGGGTCTTTCTCCCTTTACACAATGTCGGCAAGACCCATCGTCACATACGCAGTCATCTTCTGGTGGCCAAAAACACTCCAGCAGTTAACGGCAAACAGGTTGCAGAAGGTGCAACGAATTGCATGTCTTGGAGTAACGGGCGCCATGCGCACCTGCCAACAGCTCTTGAAGCTATACTCGGACGAACTCCCCTACCGATCTTCGACAGGAAGATTGCTGTCGGACACGCTATTAAGCTGCAGCTAGAGTACAATTCCAAGCCAGGTAACCTAACCGGTCCCCTTAGTATACTCGACTCAATCCCTAATAGAGAGATGTTTTGTACAATGCCGGCTACCATGGTCAGGCAACATTGTTGCGGCAGGGTTTTTGAAGTTGACATATTGGACCGCGAAAAGTGGAGCAATGGTATCCCAACACTAGAACCTAGAAGCCTGGCTCGGTACGAAGACGGATCGAAGATGGCAGGAGACTTTAGACCAAACACAAGGATTTCCGTACCCATGGGGTCGAGTTCCAACCCAAAATCCATGCCTCCGAGATCTGCGCCGGACATAACCCCCACAAAGGTATCAAGGGCGCAATAATGCAGATATTCTCAGACAGTCAAGCAGGACTAAAGGCACTTTCATCCAATCTATTGGACTCCAAAACAGTCAAGTGTTGCTATGGCGCTTTGCAATCCATTGCGATACACAACAAAGTGAAACTTGGCTGGGTCTCTGGGCATAGAGGGATTGCAGGCAACGAATCGACAGATGAGCTCGCGAAACTTCGCCTTGACCAGTGTCCACTGGTCGGCAAGGTCTAAGGCAGGCCAAGAGATTAATCAGGCCTTATTGATATAAGGAAATAATCCATCTCAATAAGGACAGCTTAAGATTGCTAACCAGCATTCTTACCGGCCACTGCGGCCTGAAATATCACCTTAACAAAGTAACCCTGTGTCAAGACACGGTTTGTCGGCTTTGCCTCGAAGAGGATGAGACTTCCGAGCACATCATGTGTGAATGTCCGACGATAATCTGGTTAAGGAAACGTATCTTCCATAGGGAGATACTCACTTCAGTGGAATAAAAAAATTCCACTACAAAATATTTTCTATCTTTCATGAGGGAAGTGGTTTGTCTTTTGTCCTAATTGCAAGCCTTCGATGCGATAGATCTACCCTGGTTGCGGTGTCGTTGCCTACACGGCAAGAGGAAAAGAAATGCACAGGCAGGCAGGCAGGTAGTAAGCCACTATAATGGAAGAAAAATTTGAGATAGAGAGAGAGAGAGAGAGAGAGAGAGAGAGAGAGAGAGAGAGACAGACAGAGAGAGAGAGAGACAGACAGAGAGAGAGAGACAGACAGAGAAGCCAAAATCCCTATTTTCAATCCTGAACTTCTGGTACTTCCATAAGTTGAAGAATTGAGGAGTTGATAAACTCACGAGTTGTAAATTGAAAGTTGAAACAATAAAATTGGAAAGCAAATCCAGAAGTTGAAGAGAAAAATCCCAAAGTTGTGTTTCACTTTTTGTGAACAAAATTACCCTAAAGGGTTCACGTTGAGTAACTCGGCACTGTGACCGTCCGTTTGAACAGCTCCAACGAGAATGCATAACCAAACGACAATCCACCACAGCACCGAGCTACCCTTAAGTCGTTCACTTACTTGTAACGCTTACATCTGGCGAGACTTGGCAGCACTAAGAACAGCTTCAAAAAGTGTTGCAGGAAAAGGAGAGCAACTCGGCACTGTGACCGTCCGTTTGAACAGCTCCAACGAGAGTGCATAACCAAACGACAATCCACCACAGCACCGAGCTACCCTTAAGTCGTTCACTTACTTGTAACGCTTACATCTGGCGAGACTTGGCAGCACTAAGAACAGCTTCAAAAAGCGTTGCAGGAAAAGGAGAGCAACTCGGCACTGTGACCGTCCGTTCGAACAGCTCCAACGAGAGTGCATAACCAAACGACAATCCACCACAGCACCGAGCTACCCTTGAGTCGTTCACTTACTTGTAATGCTAACATCTGGCGAGACTTGGCAGCACTAAGAACAGCTTCAAAAAGTGTTGCAGGAAAAGGAGAGCAACTCGGCACTGTGACCGTCCGTTTGATCAGCTCCAACGAGAGTGCATAACCAAACGACAATCCACCACAGCACCGAGCTACCCTTAAGTCGTTCACTTACTTGTAACTAACATCTGGCGAGACTTGGCAGCACTAATAAGAGCTTCAAAAAGTTTTGCAGAAAAAGGTGAACAGATGACATTGCTTGTTGAACGTTCAGAGTGAACAGTGTACGAATATTTTAGCATATATTAGAAATATAAATTTAGTTTGTTTTCTTGACTAAATACTCCAAAGAATATTCTCTCATTCCGCACTATCCTTCCGTTGGTCCTAGATAAGAACAAAAAAACGCAAATAACTAATCTCTTCCTTTTTTTAGGTAGAAGGTCCATGAAGTAACACTAGGCACTAAGTAAGCAAAAATTAACGAATTATGTTTATTTTTTCATGTGGTGGCCGTGCCGTTGTGGGTATTGTGGCTGCTTGGGTTCGATTCCCGGCCTGTACGACCTCTATCGCATCAATGCTCAAAAGTAAACAATGTCTAGGAAAAGCTTCTCAAGCTTGGCGTTCAGAGTCGGCATAAAATTGAAGGTCCCTTCCACTCATGACAGAACAATAGCACGCTCAGCACCAGTGGTTGCTGAGAAGCTAGGCCCTGGCCCTCAGCGGGTTGTAACGTCACCTAATGGTATGTCTGCGTGTGTGTGAAATTCAGTAAATTTTCTCGATTGCTTAGTTTTATGATTAAGGCTCCTTACGTCAATTATGGTGCTGTTATGATGCAGATTCTGAGCTCGAACTCCAACTTTGAGTTAAAGCTCGTTTAATCCGCAGGTTGTCCTAATGAAGCAAGATGTGAAGAATTGAAATCCTCTCATCCCTTCAAGACCCAACCAAAGACGCCAGTGGTTATTCCCTTATCACGCGGAAATAAATCTCAAAGCTCGGCGTGGCAAACTGAAATTACTGCACACTCAGCAGATCCGCAAAAAAAAAAGAAGCGAAAGCGATTAGTCCGCCTGTCGAACAGGGATTGCACATCGCCTTCTGTAATCGTCATTGTCGAACACCTCTTTTGCAGGGGCGCATCCCCAGCCGATCCACGTCCTTAATTAATTCAATTAAGTACCAGAATTGAGAGGAGATGCAGAAGGAAATAACGAATCGATGTCAAGGACCTCTGTCACAGCTACATTTACCCCCATGTGCTGCTGGGGGTATCATCCCCCTTCCCTCTCTCTCTCTCTCTGATCATGGGCCGCATCCCGGCAATTGCCTCGAGAGATATGCAACTCTTCTCCCGCAGCAAGCTAAATGAGTGATTATCGATGGCAAAGCACATGCGAGAGGGATCAGCCATTGATTTCGCTCCTAAGTCGCGTGTCTGGGGATTCGCAGCGCCTGCACTCAACCCAAATACATGATAATCGCCTCATTACTTCATATTCAGCGGCATTCAGCAAATGTGTGTGTTGTCATCCGAAGGATTAAGGATATCCGCTTTTTATTTCGTTAATATCGTGTATGTATGGCGGTGTGTATGAGTGCAAGAGTGAAGGACATACTTACATGAACCAAACTTCAAGGGACACCGCTGAATGTCCATTGGGAAGTCCTCCAAATTCATGGGGCATCCAGCCTTTATGGTTAACCTGAAACGAGAGCACACACACCGCGCACACAACGACTCACTGGTAAGTGGTGCCGTACAAGGAGGCTCCATGGCGCTGGATACTCCTTGGTTTTTGTGTGTTTTCTTTGTTTCAAGTGTGACTTGTGCACAGGGCACAGGACGGAGGAATTGGAGGAGCAGAGGAACCGGTGGAACGGTGGAACTGAGGAACTGTGGAAAAGAGGACAAGTGCAGCGCAGGATTCTGTTGAGGGTTTTCGAGTTTGGCCGACGATTTACAATTTTCCGCTTCACCTCGAATGATGAATCAATAAATTTGTGTCGTCCCCCGCTCCGCGTAATCGGATTTGTTTGAATGCAATTTTCAATATCCTCTGCCGGAGATGAACACGGGCCGACTCTGGGGACGCGCTCTCGGTTGACTCGATGCGCCGCCAGAGTTGATGATGCGGTTTATGATAATTTCTCCCGATGCATTCGGGGAGTAAATTAATTGCCAAGTAGTGGGTGGGACGGGGAATGGGAGTGGGAAGGATTTTGCTGTAGGGACTCACCTGCTTGAGTAGAGCACCCTGCCGTCTTGGTAGATCCGAACGAATTTGTTCGGAGTCGTAATCGTGTGCAGGTAGCTCTGCTTTCCATTGTAAAAGTAGGTGTCTGGCTTCCAGATTCTTGCCAGCATCGAGACGCTGAGGGCGAGGGTGTCCTGGGCGCCTTTGAACGCCAGCCGTTTGTCCACCCAAGACTGACGGAAGTAGCAATCCATTGAGTAGGTCTGCGGGGTCGAGAGGGATTTTGTGAGAGTCCTTGGCGTGAGAGGATGGGCAGTCTTACCATGTCTACCTCGGAAATTGGTCCCATGCTGCGAACCATGATGTCGACTTCTATTGTCGCAGGAGGTCCTGCAAAATACATGAATACATTTTTTTTTTGTTAGTGGATTATCCAATCCCTGAGCCGAAACACAAGCACTCCAAATCTCATTCATATCCGAAGCAACTGGCTTACGAGCTGAAGCTTCGGCTATCACCTCTCCATCACGCATCCATCCACACACGCGATTACAGTGCCGGTCAGACATGCCAAATCATTCTCACCGACATCCTGCTGATAAATGCCACCCCATCCCACACACTCTCGGACTGGTTTCGAATGAGAATGAGTTGAAATTAAACAAACATCGCTCCCATCCTTCGGATATTCATTTATCGCTTGAACTTCTAGCTTCAGCTTCCGGCTGTCCTCATTTTTTGCGTCTGATTGCATTCGAATAATTTCTCTACACTTTCGCAATGAACCCTGACGCACAGGAAGACATTACCATTCACTCGTGTGGTCAGGGAGGAGAGGGTTACCATGAAGGATGTGCGTGCCAGTGTCTGCCAGTGTCTAGCACGGGTGCGATGTCTCACTTATTGTCCAACAAAATGTTTTAATGGCATTCACTTGCTAATGCGGTTGCAAAAGGCGGAACTTCAAATGCTTTCCCACTTCCCCTTCAACGGGGTATTTGTCCCCGAAACGAGTTAAAACAAAAAACAAACCAAAAAAAAAAAGAAATTATAAATAAAAATGAACCGAAAATGGATGTCATATGGGTCGAGTGGATGGTTTTATCGAGCTGGAGTGTGGTGACCGCTAGCAGGCGGCTTAATTGATGGCGCAAATTTGCATAGAAATCGGGTGGAACTCGTGTCGGACGATGTAATGTGTGGCGAGAGAGTTTTTTGGGAACTTTTCGTACGGTCGAGGGTTTGAGGTGAACTCCTTTCAAAACCCACTTGCCCCCTCCAACACACCACAGACATAGGGTTTCTGCCAAATCTAGCATTGTTTATGGAAACTGGCGCAGGCCATCCCCTCGTTCCTGAGGTTTTGCCAACTACTTGTGTTCCACCGGAGATTCTGTGAAGAGGATGCTACACGAGTGTTTGTTGTTTGTTACGTCAGTTCAGAAATTGGGGGGCAATTCTGTGAAGTGGTGGGAGGATTGAACGGCGGAGAGGTCGAGATCGGATCGACGGAATCGAGTGATCGGGAGATCACCGGATCGAGGGATCGAGTGATTTATCTAGCAAGCGAGCAGTAGAAGGAGGATGCCGGGAATCAGGTGATCGAGGCTTCGAGTTATCGAGGGATCGTGAAACGACTGGATGGCGCAGTTGGTAGAGTGCCTGCCCCTGGTTAGTGGGGTCCCCGGTTCAAATCCCAGAGAAAGCAAAGTTAATACGCTTTTATCTGGTTTTCAAATCTGCTCCAGTCACCATTTGCCGTTGGGATCAAATTAACGGCGCTATCACTGGTGTAGTCAATCAGTGGTAGTAGTCTGACTTGGGGTATCACAATGGACTAATATGGTCTGAGTGTGCTGGTGAATGCACTAGCAGCCCCCCTACCTAACCTAACCTATAGATTCATCGAGGTAACAGGGGATTGACTAGCATCCGAACAGTATAGCGAAGAAGCTAAGGATCAAGTGATCGAGAGATCTGCCAACAGGTTAAGGAAGGAGGGAGGTATCGAGTGGTCGAGTGATCTAGCAACTCATTAGTAGAAAGGTGAATTGACTTGTCGAGTGAACGCGAGATCGAGGGATCGGGAGAGCGAGTGACCGAGTGATCGAGGGATCTATCAACCGAGCAGTAGACGAATGAATTGAGTTATCGAAGGAAGTGGGGACTCGATATCTACCCATCCATCAGAAAAAAGAGGAAGCTAGGTATAGGGTTATTCGGTGATCGAGTGATCGAGGACTCTAACAACCGAGGATCAAAAGGCGTAATCTAAGTATCGAGTGATAGTGGGTTCGATTGATCGAAGTATTGAGAGATGGAGCGATTGTGGACTCGCGCGATCGAGATATCAAGGGATCGAGAGTCCGAAGGATCAAGGGATCGAGGGATCGAGGGATCGAGGGATCGAGGGATCGAGGGATCAAGGGATCGAGGGATCGAGGGATCGAGGGATCGAGGGATCGAGGGATCGAGGGATCGAGGTATCGAGTGATCGAGGAACTAAGAGATGCAGGGCTCGAGCCATAGAATGACGAAGCGAGGGATCAATTGGTCAATTGAAGAAGAATTAGTAAGCGAGATGTCAAGTGATCGAGGGACTAACAACCGAAAAGCCGACAAAGGATGGGAGTTATAAAGTGATTCAGCTCGGTTGCTGGAAACCAAGTATTCAGGACCCTATTAGTAATGCGGCCCTTATCTGCTTATGCTAGAAGGATGGTCCTCGGGCCTAACTGGCGACTGAAACCGAGAATGGAACACTGGCCGCGTACTCTTGTCCTCAGACAAATTCTAACGTACGGCATCCTTGTTTGATGGACAACATTGAGAAACAAAGCTAATCCAGAATATCCAGAGATCTGCGTTATTTGCATCACAGTTCCACTTTGTTCCACACTTTCAGTCGCCATGGAAGCAAGCTACCGTTGCTTCCAATGAAACTTTACGGAAAGTTGGTAGTGATTAGATTGAAAGAATGCGACCGTTGGACAAAAACACACATCTTCGGACACATGGAAGTAGTCCAGAATGCGAAGACCCCGAAGCATACATTGTATCCTTCGTAGACTTCGAATTTGGATATCAAACACTGAAACCAGATAGAGAGGACTGGGCTAAGAATATAGTCACAGTATACGCGGTGGGTTCTAAGACGGACGAAGGTACTGGACTAGGCGTGTTTGCGATCTCTGCCCCTTCGACTGCCTAACCACTTCAAAGTATTCCAAGTAGAAGTAAAAGCTATGCAGCACGCTGTTTACGTAGACAGTCAGGCAGATATCAAGGCTCAAGAGTCTGGACACAGCATCTACAAAATCAAAGATGATAAGACTTTGCCGTCTATCTCTCAGAGAGGCGCAACCGTACCCTGGGCTGGGTCAATGGGTAAAGTGGTATTCCAAGCAACGAAGAGCTAGAGGGTAGGTCGGATACTGGCAAATAATCCAGAGACCCGCCATCCTTCACTCTAAGTAAAGGAAGATGGATGGAGTTAGTCCCTTGTAAGACTTCGAGTAAAATATAACCTTCAATAAATCCAAAAAAGTACAGGCCTAAAATTAAACAGAAGGGAGATTAACAATGTCGTAGGCATGTCGTTACCGGTCACTGTCTGTTGGGCACACACGCAAGAAGAATGCGTGTAGGGATGAGGAAGAAGTTCTTCTTCTTCGCTACACAATCCGTGACATAATGGCTGTAATCCAGCAATGGAGTGGATCATCATAAGATATTAGCGGATACCCCTTACCGTACTCATCTTGTACAACGACGAATAGGTGTATCAAATACAGGACCGTTGCAGCACAATGAATCCAAGCACGACTTAAGTGGGTCGCGATTTGATTCATCAGGAATCACTCTAGCTTAAACTAACCTGTCAAGTAATACAAGGATCTAGCCATCCAGCAGGCGAATGAGGAAGCTTAGTATCGAGGTATCCACTGATCGTGTGATCGAGGAATCGAGGAATCGAGGGAGATCGTCAGATCTAGTGATCGAAGGATCGCGTGATTGATGCTTTAGCAACCGAGAAGTAGGAGGAGAAAGCGAGGGATTGACAGATCTGCTGAAAGACGAGTACTTTGAGAAAGGCAGGAACCCAGTGATGGAGTGATCGAGAAATCCAAGAAGCAAGCATTGAAATGCGAAATCCAAGTATCGAGTGATCGTGGGCTCGAGGCATCCAGTGATTGGGGGGATCGAGTGATCGAGAAACCCAGTAATGGAGGAAACGAAGGAACGTGGGATCGAGTAATCGAGGGGAAAACGGCTACAATTGAGGAATCAAGGAATCGAGGGATCGAGGGATCGGGTGATCGAGGAATTGAGTCATCGAGAGACCGAGTGATGAAGGAAATGAAGGAACGTGGGATCGAGTGATCGAGGAATAGAGGGATACAATTGAGGAATCAAGGAATCGAAGGATCGAGGGATCGGGTGATCGAGGAATTGAGTCATCGAGAGACCGAGTGATGAAGGAAATGAAGGAACGTGGGATCGAGTGATCGAGGAATAGAGGGATACAATTGAGGAATCAAGGAATCGAGAGATCAAGGGATCGGGTGATCGAGGGATCTAGCAAACGAGCAGTGGAAGGACGAGGTGACTGATGAAGTTGATGTGAGTGATCGAGTGACTAAGTGATCGAGTGACTGAGTGATCGAGTGATCGGGTTATCGAGTGGTCGGAGGTTGAGTAATCGAGGGATATATGTAGCAACCGTGAAGTGGAAGGCGTAAGTCAGCCATCGATGATCGGGTGATGGAGTGATCCAGCAACCAATTAGTAGAATGATCGGACGATTGTGGAAACGACAGCTGCAATGGCTATCAAAAGACACAGGCAATCACCATAAAAAGAAAATTATGAATTGAGAGTTTGAATTGTTCCAAGAATTTGGTGAGAATTCATATTGCTGAAGCTTAAAGCAATCGTGGTATATTATGTCACGCAGTTGCTGTGTTTGAGGAAAGAGTAGTCAAGGTTAGCCAACGTCCGCCATAAGCTCAGTCAAATCTCGCCCTATGGTTAGACCCTACCATCAGGTCCTAGTTGGTCCTTTTTGGGGCGGATACAAAAGTAGAATCTTCTAAGCCTTGAAGGAGCACCTCATCTCCTTATTAATACGTTGTGGCAATTAGCGACCAATGGTCCAGCTAGGATTGTCTTCGATTCTGATCCTCCTTGTTCAAGAAGGAGAAGAAGATGAAGGCGCCAGCACATAGATCATATAATCCCGAGGACTCAAGTGAATGGAAGCGGATGTCTAAGTGACTACACATGTTCAGAGCCTGCGAGGGTCTTCAAGACATAAGTAAGTAGCCCAGTTGAAAATCTTCCGTCTCTTGATCTAAAATAAAAATATCATGGCGTAGTGCGTCGACTCCCACGCAGAGGGTGCCAGGTTCGATACCCGAAATTACCACCTTTGATAATTCACGGCTCCACGTCTTTCGAGTCACTGACAATGCTCAAAGAGTATTCCTGTCTAGAAAAAGCTTCCTCAACTTCGCCGTTCGGAGTCGGCATTAAACTGTAGGTCCCTTCCACTCGTGAAAGAACAGCACGAGTGATTGCTGAGAAGCTAGGCCCAGGTCCACCCCGGACTGTCGGGCCGCCTAGTTTACATTATGATTCGCTTCAAACGTTGCCCAACTGATCAGAGATTACTGCAAGATGTAATGATGGCATGGAAAGAGAATGGATTGCGACACCAACTGGGCTTTTTGGTTATAGCTAAACCCTCGGTCCTAAACCCTCTAGCCACCCTCTCTTCAATCCCGTACAAAGGACGCTGCAAACACATTTCTCAAAAATGCTGAGTCCACCCACCCGGCGGGAAATCTCAATTTTACGTCAACACCCACCCCAGCGTGACCAGTCCCACCACTCTCACAAACCACCCCCTCGTCAGTTCCAACTTAGCATATGAATACCATTCCCATTCGTAAGCAACAGACCAACAATGGGATTTCATTTATAAATTTTCCAGCACTTACCTCCAAAGTCCGGCCGCACACTGTTGTCATAGCCACGCAGTAGGTTGTCCAGCAGTTCCGAGATGTTCGCATGGTTGTTGCGCTGTGTCAGTCTGATGTTTGTACCGACCACTGGAGTCTCGTTGCGTATCGTAAGAATTAATGTGATGCTAATCAAAACTTTAAACAACATCCGACGAAAAGATTCGGGCAACCACACTGTCACCAGCACATTGCCTGCTGCTGCCGCTGTGACCACTGCAGCTATTCCCGACTTGCCGGTGGCTGGACACATCCCAGTTAACGGCATAATTATGCATTTGTGTCGTTGACATGTAACCTCCGAGTGTGATCACTTGTTCGGTTCTCCTCTCCTCTTGTGCTTACGTTTTATTTTGCTTCTGCCTTAAAGTTTGTTTTGGATTTGATTTGACTTGACATGGAATGTCAACACGGGCTGCGTTTGCAAACTGAACGGGGGGGTCGTGTCAGTGAGTGCAACCTTCCGCACTTCTGAAAGTTGATGGAATTGAATGAAAAAAAAGTAAATGAAGTTAATACAGTGCTACTTCAGTGCAAATATGAATATTTGATTCCCATTCACTCAACTCGCTTTCGAATTGCGTAAGTGCTTGCATTTTCATGTTTAACCTCACTTTTTCAATTAAAATGATGAGTGTGTTGATGAAGTGCGAATAGGGAATGCAAGGATTTTTGATAGGAAGGGCGGGTGTGATGTGAGCTGTCGATAGGTAGGTAGTCTTGAATTGGTTATCGTCGTTCAAAAAAAAATCCCCCAGTGTGATGGAGGAGAAGGCAGTTTGAGGTCCTAGTTAACCAAAATTAAAGGATGCTTATAAGCCGGTTTAACTGTGTATGCGTCCATTGGAACACAAGTGTGGACGGTGTTTTTCATTTCCTCAAAGCAGTTTTTTTTAAAGGAACTAGGTCTATACATCAGAACGCCGATGTATAAAGGCAGGCATTAGGAGATTATTGGATGAAGGCGAATCCAAGATTGTTGATCAGTCTCAACGCGTTACGATTTCATTAGCTGAGTTTTTTTTTGCAAGCGTATATACGCTTGATTTATAAGTGCACAAAGAAACGATCATCGGAGCTTAATAATTCATCAAAAAATCTTGGCAGCACCGACGACATTAATGACATTTGTGGCAGTCAAGGGTGGAACCGTTTAATGTGATGGTTGATCGTTAATGGTCACTATCTTCGGTTTGTGATTGTGTAGCGTGACCATCACTTTAAAAGCAAAAACACTTAGTAATTATAAAATAAAGAAAATATTCATCAAATGAAAAGAATCGTTTACGAAACCTAAATGGAATGTATAGCAGAGACACTCTGGGTATACCAAAAATTGCATACTTATGGATGCTAAAACAATTAAAAATTATCTAATACATCAACCACACCTACAAATGCATTAACAAAATGGAGCAGGGGCTAATCTCGTAAACCACGTACACCAACCTAATTAATGAATGAATAAATTCAGGAATGAACACACAGAAAATAATGTTTGGAAGCATTCTTTTTATCCGCGCTTATTTCTTAAGCGGCGATAGATATGTTGAGTAACTTAAGCGGATATAGGATCTGTTGTTAGTGTATTTTAAATGCAAATTGAAAGTTAAGCGTATATACGCTTGCAAAAAAACACACCTATTATTGCAACAAATGGCTTGGTGCACTTCAGGCGGCAATGAAGAGATCTAATACTTAAAGTGCAAGACCATCCGTAAGCCTGCCTACCTACTTTTATTCATCTTATACTTCTACGGATAGCGCGGCAGGTCCAGGTGACTTCGGTCAATCTTCTACAGCAAGCACTCGCGATAAACGTGAAATAGAGTGTCGGAACCGTGGGTATGGATCCTATTGTAGAGACGAAGTGAAGATTCGGTTAGGGAAGAGTGACTGACTGCAGAAGGCAGCCACATATAGACCAAAGTAGGACCATTGTTCAACAACGCAAACACCCTACCATGCAGCTACTGATAACATCATTGTAAGTGACATCCATCCCGGAGCGTCAGTTTCCGGTTAAGACGCCGATGAGTGTTCTTAGTCTGAGCAGAGAAATTGATCGTTTGAGATTAAGTGCTGGCCATATTTTCTCCGTTTTAAGACAGGTGATGCCTTCTAGCCATTTGTGGTTGACCGCTCTAATTAAGTATGTCTGGAGAAGATGGTAGGCTGTTGCGATCGGCATAGGTTTTGGATCGACACCTTGTGTAAGATCAGAGGTTGTACCTCACCAATCGAGTTCATCGGTTTTTCAATTGCCCGGTTTGTCACTGTGTCCCGGAACCCACATGATGTGTATCTTAAAATGCTCTTCCTTCTCTCAAATTAGCTTGCAATTAAGAGACATTTTTGAATTGACCATTATATTGTCCAAGTCAGAACAGAAGGTGATATCCTTCTTATCTTTTGCATTTACATTGATCTTGAACAAGGACAGCGCCTCTTTTATCGCAATATTTCTTTATCATCCTCTTCTGAATCCGAACGGTCTACTAAAAGGGTCTCGGGGGTAAAGCATGGACGGGAGATCTCCACTCAACTCGATCTGCCGCCATTGACTATAACTCTTCATGGGTCATGCCTAGTTATGATCAAGCGGAATTTTCGACGGAATACAGGTATGGTAGACCAGAAAGAGATTCACGGAGAGAACAATATTGGGGTCTTTTTGAATAAGCCCCTACACTCATCCTTTCGCTCGTCATTGATCAATCTGTGTATAGGGAACATACAGCGTTCGGTTGTCAGAGATTCAATCCGATCTGGAATGGTGGTGGAGAATTTCATTCCGTAGGTAGTTTGGGATAGTAGGTGATCGGCATCGTCGGGAGAGGAGTTGATTTCGTTAAGAGTGGTTGAGTGACCGATGGTGAGTTCGGACCACAGTTGAGTCCCAGTGCTGTGCTGACCAAATAGTTCCAGTGGAGAAAAATAGAGGAGTATGTTGAATGCGGCGGTGCTTCTCAGCCCTCTACTGATGCACATGGAGCCCAGTCCTTGAACCTGGTGGATGCTGTCCACCAAACCGAGACCCCGTTCAATTCAGTGTTTTCCTAACAATCGAGGAGAAAATCCAGTAAGCGATGCGTGCTGTAGTTTTTATGATTTTTTTTCGACAGCAGTATAGGCGGAAGCAGAAATGACGTATTACAGAGGTAGCCGACTTCACAGCTGATTGCCCCCTAGTCCATCGATGAATTTGAGTACTTTTTGACAGATATTCATAGAAATAACGTAAATGTCGTCCTCTGATTGGTCAATTGGAAAACGTTATAAAAAAAAAGTTGTCAACAATTTTAAGGGGCAAGAAAGGTAGAAGTCTGGCGTCTCTGTAATATTTCATTTGTGGGCGGAGGTAGCGACCTTGGCGTTGTAGGTCAGTGATTCGACTTCTTCACACTTGAACCTCTCTGCCTGGATTCGATTCGCGGTACGAACAAAAACTATTTTTCACATCCCCACCTCTTTCGACTCTCTGACAATGCTTAAGGAGTAAAAACTGTCTAGAAAAAGGTTCTCTATCTTGGCCGTTTGGAGTCGGCATAAAACTGTTGGTCCCTTCCACTCGTGAGGGAACAATCGAACAAGCACGTGGTTGTTGTAGAAGATAGACGTTGCCCTTCTACAAGATAAAGAGCCGGCTATATTGTTTTAATAGGCAAAATGTGGCACATCACAAGAAAACATGAGAGAAGAGAAACGCAATAGAATCCACGAAGAAAACAAAAATGAAGTCATGGAGCATCAACTGTCATCCGAAGTATGTATGCCTGCCGGTTCTGAGATACATCGCACGCTGTAACAACACCGTCACATATCATAAGCCTACATGCCGCATCCAACTGATGCTCATCACTTTATCAGAATCGCTAAGGGATCAGAGTCAGCACATCCTGAAGCAGGGGTGCTGGTGGTGGTGTTGATCTCAGAAGAACTAAACCTAAACAAGCCTAACCTTACAATACTATGTGGCACACTTACTTCCAACTTCTATCTACCACTACCACTTATAGAAAATGGCGTTCACGGCAGCTCAGGAAACTGCAGACACTGTGGACAATCAAATGAGACTATGGAACCAAGCACTGACACCAAGCAGATATAAAATAACTTAGAAAATCACATCAAAAGAAACAGACTATCAGGACATTTCAAACTAAGGGTTTATAAATGGAAGGCCGCCAAAAGTCACAATAAACTCATTTCAGTAAAAACCAATCCTACTTCAAAAAGGGAAAGGCAATTTATGAAAATTTCTGTCATTGATATCAATAAGTAGTCTGGCACTGGGCTGTATTCCAAACCAGTGTAGACGGGCAAAGGTAGCGTTTTCTCTGAAAATGGGGAACAAGACCCAAGCCTACCTAAGCCTAACATCTTTGCTTCTCAAAACGATGGAAAAACCAGCATGTCCCCTTCACCACGCATAAAGGGCAGGAAGATCCACAGAAAGTGCACTCTATCAACTGAAGGAAGCAATCGAAAGTGCTTTCTTGGGTATTGAAGGAGCATTTGACAACTCACCAAACGATGCAATCACTGAAGCTTTTATCAAGAAAGAGACTCACACAACAGGAAGCGTAATGAAAGGAAGGACGATGTCTACAAGGAGGAGCTTGTCTCCTATCATGTAGAGCCTAGTTGTGGACGAGCTTCTAGACATACTGACAAGCCATGGGATCAGATGTCAGGCATACGCGAATGACATACAGGAGACCCTATGCGTAATGGTCCTTGTCGGCTGAGTTAAACTTGAATCCGCCAAAATCCACCGCTGTACCTTTCACTAGGAAACGTAAACTGGATCGACTAAAACCAATAAGTCTGTCGGGCACAGCACTGGCTCCGGTAAAAGAAGTTTAGGAGTAATCTTGGACAGCAAACTCATCTGTCACTCTTGGCTATTCCAAAAGATGACGTGATTAGGAAATTAAATTTCATTTATACCATTAAATTCAAGCTTGTCTGGGAATGCCTACAGAAGCTTAAAGAGCTGAGCAGGAGAAACAAAGTACTACCTGGCCATACAGGGATAGAAAGCAATGAAACGGGGGACTCGCTAGAAAAGGAGCATCGGGACCTTTCGTAGGCCCCGAACCATTCTGCGCTGTATGAGATCATGGTCCCAGGGAAGAGTTCAGGGAACTAAAAAGAGAGAACCCAACACAACACTCAGTTTGAGGCATGTATCAAGATCAGCAAGAGCAAACTCCATATCCTAACGGGGCACTGAAGACTTAGGGAACACCTAAGGAAACTAGGAGTATCAGATTCTGCTAATGAAATTTCAGAACATATGCTGGGGTCTTGTGGGTCGCCGTGGCGTAGTGGGTGAGTGCGTCGACTCCTACGCAGAGGGTGCTAGGTTCGATACCCGAATTTACCACCTTTCATAATTCACGGCTCCACCTCTTTCGAGTCACTGACTGATGCTCAAAGAGTATTCCTGTCTAGAAAAAGCTTCCTCAACTTCGACGTTCGGAGTCGGCATTAAACTGTAGGTCCCTTCCACTCGTGAAAGAACAGCACGAGTGGTTGCTGAGAAGCTAGGCCCAGGTCCGCCTCCGACTGTAGCGCCACCCATATTATTATTATGCTGGGGTCTTGTGAGGTGTTAGCCCACAGAAGGCAAAGATATTTGGGCAAGCACATAACATTAGGTAGTCGAAAAGTCTTTTCGTATTTTGTCAATAGATTTCGGTGGAGTCGTTTATATCCAGTGAAACCAATCACATTGTGTCATGCCATATGGTGTTAAAAAGGTGACATTTTAAGCTTCATTTAACCACAAACAAATTAAATACGGAGAAGTTGAAAAAAAGTGACAGCTGTTCAAAAATTAGTGAAAATAATGAAGAAATTCAGTATATTTTGAAATTTTTGTGTAAAAAAGGGAAGAATACCACGCAAGTCACCAATGGAATTTGTGAATTTTACGGAGACGATGCTGTATCAGTTAGTGTAGCACAACAATGGTTCGCTCGTTTCTGATGTGAAAGATGCACCTCGCTCTGTTGAAAAAGTCGATGAAATTATGGAAAAGATTGACCAGGACCGTCACATAAGCAGCCATGACATCGCCAAGGAACTAAACATCCATCATCAAACGGTGTTGAATCATTTAAAAAAAGGCTGGCTACAAAACGAAGCTCGATGTTTGGGTACCACATGAATGGTCTGTGAAAAAAGTTTGATTCCAAATACGAAAAGACTTTTTCGACTACCGATTATCACAGGAAGAATTGAAGTCACTAGCACAGGAGCTCTCATTCTCAGATTCTTAAGGGAAACTGTCTTAGGAGAAAGTACTCTAGAGTAAATTTCTTGCATTTCCGCGCTACAGGAGTCCATAACCCTCAATACAGTGTGGTAAAGGTAGGCGAAGGAGGTACAATAGATCAATTGTGGTCGCAGTGCTATGTGCCTATATAGTTACTCCCCATTCTCTTTAATCTTCATGACCATCACAATTACCTGGTCTCCCAGAAGAATCGCCTGTTGTCTTTGCTGTGGAGAGAAGGAGTAATCATCTGATGCCATCTCGCCAGGTGGTGGTTCCACTTTTTTCCAAGGACACTCAACTGTCAACTGAAACCCAAAAATTGCATCCATTGAGGGCTTCATGTAATCACGGATGGGTGCAGTAAATCAAATTTCCTTTGCCCGGTGGATCACCTTTTTCATAAAAAAACTCAGACACTCCCATAAAATTGCACGTAATTTTCGTGTTTCGGGGCGTATGTGGAACATTTTCTGGTCGAAAAGTTGATTTGACTTTTTTGACATCGACGACTACAATAAGGCTCAAGTGGAACACATTTGAGTGACATTAAAATCGATTCAACCTCTTTGAGGTTATGATTACCTCATGCACAAATTTAGCTGAATTTCTGACCGTCCCGAAGACAACAACTCGAACGAGTCAAAGAGGAGAGGACAAGTGAATAGTCTCACACACATCCACCGCACAGCCCCGAACCATGAGCAACAAAAATACATCCACAGCCTCTGATGAAGATACACACCGTACAACGGATCGATTCGCATCACTTCACAATCCACTCCGAGATGCAAGATGTTAATTAGCACCTAAGAGCAAATCAATGGCAACTTGTGTAGACTCATTCTCTTTGACTGCCGGCTGGCTGCACTCATTCAGGAAAGAAAGGATTTCGCTCGAGTCACAAAAAGAAATCCCATTTTGCACTAGAAAAGCACAACAGAACGCAGTCACACTCAGAGCCCGAGCACAGAGGGCACCCACGAGCGTGCTAATGTGTGTCATAATGAGAGAGTGCCTCGTCACTTGAAACAACGAGCCCCCGCCCCCCGCCCTCAGCAACCACGAATATTATGCCTCATTGCCAAGGTTAAGCTGTGAATGGAGTGGGGGCTGATAGAAGGGGTGGGTGGGGGTGGGGGGACGAAGTCAAAGCTAGGTTCAAAAAGCAACAATGCCTGTCGCAGCAACATTCAACATCCTCCTCATTTGCATGTGTCGCCAAAGAGCGCACTTGAATGCGACAGAAAACAAAACTCGCACCTGCCAGCCGCGCACCCGCCCGAAAGGATAATGCCCCTGCAATCCGGACTGATGCCACGCAAGCACATTCCTTGTGCCCCGAGTGGTATCTATCCCCCCGGCAGAGGCCGCGCCGATGCCGATGAGGAGGCACCATGTGCACAAGGATAACCGAGGATAACGCGCCATGGAAAGTAATTATTTTTATTTCACACGAAAGTACGAGCGCCAGCTCTTTGGCAAGGAATCACCATTTTTAATGGTTCACTCTTCGATTGGACTCGGCGAACGACTGGGAGATGCATAGACAGCACGCCAGTGGGTGGCGCGGCTGAGGGAAGTGGCAGTACAAACACTTGAGTGGATTTGGACCAGAAAACGTCTTGAGCACGTTCTCCCTTAAATGCACTCTGCCACAGTGCACGAAGGATGTGAACTTGATGCACGCCAAAGACACTGGTGACGCTAATGGCAGATGGCTCAGGATACGAGGCGGATGTGGGAAGTAGTTTTCACTTGTTCCGTTGTGAGGAGGTGCAAAATGGATCCTAAACGCTGCTGCCGAGAGCAGTTCACCCAATTGAAGCGCCTCATGCCTCGACAAGATGCACACACGGGTGGCTAGGTGCGCCCTCTGGTTTGGTTGTTCGCTGAAGTGCAACTATTTTTGGTACTGCAACTGGAAGGACCTGCTCTGTGTCTGAGAAATGCTTGGACTTTGCTGTGACGAAGAGGGAGACTGTATTCTCTCAGGAACATAGAAAGTGTGCCATAATTCGATCAAGGCCACTAAATCCATCAAGGACTGCATTTATCCGCACTGCCAAACAAACTAGAAGCTAACAGTGGCTTCCGCCTGCATTCATCTTCACAAAATTCGCTCTCAAATAGCCATTCCGCTTGAACCGACACACAATCCAATGGCATAATTAGGCTCATCCTGTCTCACCCCACACACACCGAGATGGCTGCACACAATGGCAAACATAATCGCAAAACGGCCTGCAAATGTTTGAATGCACGAGGACGAGGGTGGCACTCTGCTGAGCTGCTCGCTGCATAAATGCATTCGCATGGTGCTCAATGCTCATCGTTCTCACATCGGATTCAAAGGCTGTTATGCCGGCCTTGATAGGGATGGAATTATCGAGTGACTGAAGTGCAACGGAAAATCATCTGCATCGATGGAAAATCATAGCGAATCTCGTGCAGATTAGAAGGATGCGAAAATTATGAAACCACTTTTGTAAGTGCACAAGGATGCGCGGCTTAACCTATTCGCGGATAGTTAATCTTTGTGTTTTGATTTGTTCGAGTGGATGATGGATTTCGAAGTGGGAAGGGGGGGGGGGGGGTCTTCTCCTGAAATAGACTGCAGTCGTTAGGTTATTTGAGTTAATCTAGAAGAAGGCTGTGGAACGGCTCTGGCTTGACTAATGGAGTGGCATTCGCAGCACCATTGGTTGCACTTTGGCTTTTAGAAGATGCTTTAGACCGTTATGATAGGTTAAATAAAATTGGCTGACTGCAGATCACACTCTAGGCCCATCGTGATGCCGCGCCACGGGTACCCATCCACTCACAGTCAGACTACTATCAATGATTGACCACTCCAGTGATCAGCGGTTAATGGTGACTGAACCAGATTTGAAAACCAGATAAAAGCGTATTAACTTTGCTTTCACTGGGATTCGAACCGGGGACCCCGCTAACCAGTGGCAGGCACTTAACCAACTGCGCGATGCAGTCCGCGCGACCAGTTGATCCTCGTGATAAAACGTCATTCAGTTTGTTGAGATTATATTATTTTACTGGATTGCTAAAGTGCTACACGAGCAGAGGAGCTGAGATGTAGTTTCTACCACCTCTACATCGTCTGCAGAAATCAATGCATGGGACAGGCAGGCTTATACAGTTTGCCTAGTGTCCGGTTCTGACGCCGATGACTGCAAAGTGATCGTTCGAGACGTAGTGCTGAGCATATTTTCTTTGATTTAAGGCACGTGATGCCTTCTAGCCACTTTTGGTTGGTTGTTCTAATTGTGTGTGTCTCAAGAAGATGATAGGTTGTAGGGATTGGCGGGTCTACTCATGGGCTTAGAGAAGAGGTGGTATTATACTAGCGTTTCCAGAGCATCTCCTTTAAAGAGGACATGTCATCTTTTTTGGCGTTGATCTTATATGTACTCTCTTTTTTCATCTGGATCGTTTTTGTTCTCTTTATTTTTCTGCGTTTACTTTTGTCTTCTTTTTCATAATTTAGTACTAAATTACAAAACGACTATGTACATTTTATAAATACCTAAGTATTTATTACGTGATTATAATAATAATAATAATAATATGGGTGGCGCGACAGTCCGAGGTGGACCTGGGCCTAGCTTCTCAGCAACCACTCGTGTTGTTCTCTCACGAGTGGAAGGGACCTACAGTTTAATGCCGACTCCGAACGGCCAAGTTTGAGAAGCTTTTTCTAGACAGGAATACTCTTTGAGCATTGTCAGTGACTCGAAAGAGGTGGAGCCGTGAATAATGATAGGCGGTAAATTCGGGTATCGAACCTGGCACCCTCTGCGTAGGAGTCGACGCACTTACCCACTACGCTACGGCGACCCACTATATTTATTACGTGATTACCTACTTAAAAACCTAAAATGGTAACACTATTCGGATTAATTCTTCCTTTTTCTTTTGTTGTCTTTCCTCCATACTTTCCATCGACTCTTCCTTTAATGTGTTTATTGTGTTTACGTGTAGATACGGTGTACGCTTTTTCGCGTATGGCAATTCTATGTCGTGTGTACAAAAAAAACATCATTCTAGTCGCATGTCGAGCGAGTTACGTCTCCTACCTGGCCTCTTGAGTCATCATGATCTACACGCGCCGCTACTTCGTCGCTACCCCTACCGGATGCAGTGTCAGCGGAATTATATTTATTGTTTTCTACCAAAAACGATGTGATTGCACAAGTGATCGCATGAACTGCAGCGTCTGGGAGCCTTCCGCTCCACATAAAGTTCATGCAATCACTTCTGCAAATGAGAAGTATCATTAAATATTGTAATATCGAATTTTGTCAGTCTATTGAGTGCAGTCGCACAATAAAGTTGTCTATTTTTTTTTGGAAATCGGTTTGTCAAACGACTTATTTAGCGCGAGCAGATTAACTGCAAAATAAATAAGTGTACACGTGTGTGTGACTGTGAAACTGTAACAGTTATTGGGTCCCTTTCTTGTGTTTACTTTTCAGTAAGTCTCTTACATGCGTTTGCATAGTCTCTCGCACTCCAAAAGGAATAGTGGTTGGAACTGAATGCAGATTATAGCAGAGCAAATAATTGCTGCGGTTTTTAAAAAAAAATATTATTTCCCTCGAATTCAGGCGTAAGTAATACAGATTCGTTATTTCCAATCCAGGTTCTTATCTCAACTATCTACTGCAATGACACCAAATCATAAAAACCAAGAGCTGTTAGCAAATCCAACAAAATTACAACTGAATTGATATTTCATATGCCCTTCCTGAGGCATCCATATGTTCAACTAAGCCAAGCATTATCTTAAGAACGTTATGATTTATTAATCTGTTTACCAACTTGCTTTAGTTTTTGTAAGTTTTTACACGTTTTTTTTTATTTTATCGAAATTAACATGCAATTATTTAACAGACCAAAGGAAGTGTTGCTTCAATGAAGAACTTCAAAAGTTATACAAATCAATCAATCAAACAATAGTTACAAGGCCGAATCTAAGCTTTTTGCACCGTATTTGAAACAGCAGTTTCGTTGGCAAATAAAGGCCGTCATGACCTGGAACAACATATTACGTCAAAGAAACACACAAATAAGGTACGCGCAGGTAAAACGTCATCAAAGCTGTCTTCGGTGTTCAGTCCAGCGTTCACAAAGCTGGAGGAAAAAATAGCTTTAAAACATCATTTCAGTTTTCGATCCACGGATTGTTCAAACAATTTATACAAAGATGTTTTCAAGGACTGGGTAATAGCAAAACGACTGTCCTCCGGTCAACTACCTAACTTCAAAAGGAGTTAAGTTAGACGATTCAAAACTTTTTGACCACATTTGTAATTTGCAAAATGTTCTAACCAACAAATTAAATGATGACTTATTTAAATATAGTATTTCTGTTGACAGGATTTCAAAGCGTTGATATGGCGTCTCATGCTGGCACAAGCGTCTGCACTTAGCCTCTATCAGCGAACTCCTACTCTCACCTGCACGTGGTGAAATCTTCGATCGAAGATGGGGTAACCAACCCCCGTGCGACGTCGTTGGCGGCTGCAGACGAGAGAGGGGGGAGAGTGTGCCTGTACCAGTGCTCATCTCTCTTTATGGATGGCGGCGGAGGAGCTGGAAACTGTTGGCCAATGGCGGCATCCGAAACTCCAGTCAGAAGGAGCTACCTGGTGCGCAGTCCTTCTGGAGCTACTTCGAGATTTTCGGAGCACAGGTCTAGAAGGTTCTTTCAAGGCCAGGTCGGGGCCTTGGAATTGAGATGGCGCCGGAAGATCCCTATAGTCTCAGCGAGGTTACCGACTCCGGATAAACCCTGACCCTCCGCCCGAGGGTTAAAGAATAGGGCCTGGCCTCCCAGTTGGGGATTGTGCGTGAGATTAACTCCCTCATTACGTAAAAAATATAATGGTTCAGAGACAACCAACTGCCTCGGATATGGACGGAATTAATGTTGACGACCCCAGCAAACGTTACAAGGACAACGATTTTCGGTTCTGCACGTGGAATGTTAGGTCCCTTGACAGACCACTTGCAGCCGAAGAACTCGCGGAGGCCCTGGACTGCTACAAAGCAGACATCACCGCAATCCAGGAAGTGCGGTGGAATGGGCCGCGCAAGAAGAGGATGAGAAACTGCGACATCTTCTACGGTGATTGCAACGTCTTGGACAGAACGTCACAATGGGCAGCTATAACTTCGAGGTAGTCAAGGACTTCGTCTACCTCGGCTCCGCAGTAAACAGTACAAACAACATCAGTACCGAGATCAAACGCAGAGTAACTCTTGCCAACTGTTGTTTCTATGGGCTTAAGAGGCAATTGAGTAGTAGAGCCATCTCTCGAAGGACCAAGCTGACTTTATACAAGACCTTGATCATCCCAGTGGAGGCATGGACAATCTCAAAAGGGGATGAGGAAGTCCTTGGTACGGGCTGTACAGCGACATGAGTCTAGACAGGCGTCTTCGGATCCAACGCCTAAGATGGCTATGCCATGTAGAGCGTATGGACAACTCAGCTCTGGCCCGGAGAGTCTTCGATTCCGAACCCATGGAACAACGCAACAGAGGACGCCCGCGTTTAAGGTGGCGCACCCAGGTGGAGAAGGACCTCAATCAACTTGGCGTGCGACTCTGCAGACAGCTAGCCAGAGACCGTGCTAGCTGGAGAGGTCCACCCGGACTGTAGCGCCAAATAAAGAAGAAGAAGATTTCTGTTGACAAATGGGTGAATTATTTCGAAGCTTCAAAAAATGGTGAATACTATTCAGAGCTTCTTCGATTGTGTAAATTTTTGTTTTGCATTCCGGGCCAAAATGGCAATGTTTAGGGCGGTTTTTCACTCGTTGGTCCACATCGGACAAAAGAAAGAAATCGGTTAAGAATAGGAACAGTAAAATCCATCTTGATTGTGACGTACAACTTAAGGGACCTAAACTGCAATACATTTCCATGACGTTTTGTTAAACAACAAAAAATATCTGAGGCAAATAAGTAGTTCAGAAAAGTACGAATCTTCTGATGATGAAGATGGTGACACATAATTACTATTATAACTAATACTTATTTGCTATGTACCTGAATTCTAAAAATAATTAGTGTTTTTTTGTTTAATTGCCTATTTTTAATAAAAAAAAAATATAATTTGTTCGTATTAAATTGTAGCATTCTTCTTTTTACTACACGGGGTGGGGTGGGGGTGTTTAGCAAAAACTGTCCTCTTTTTACTGGCTCGCAATATGGACACCCTATATTATACTTAGCCAGCTTATAGGGAACTACATCTATCTCTGAAATATCTGAATATCTTGCCTGAGAAATGCTACACTGGCTAGGGAGCTTCACGGAGAAGGAAATATTGATGTCCTTGGAATAGACACCTACAGCCAGCCCTTTGTCCGTCTTCGATCGGTCTGTGAATATTCGCAGGGGATAGTCTAGTGTCTGACTGTCAGACATCTAATCCGATGTGAAAGGAATGTTACGTGACACAACACTTCCCACACCTCTGCAACACACATAGCAACATATTCTTCGTTACTTCATACACATTGTAATTGTTTGCTTTCCACAGTGGTAAGCTGAATCCTTCTATACGCTTCACCAGTATGGGCGGGGGCAGCACGGAGGCTCTCGACATCATACAGACTCTGCGTAATAAGAGAGCGGTTTCCGAACAATTTCGTACGTAGCAGCCTGCGTCATTGCGGGTATGGTCCCGATCGACATTCTCGCCACCGAAATGCAAAGGATCCCCCTACGGAGATCTTCAAATCACTCGGAGATTAGCGCAAGAGGTCTAAAAATGAAGAAAGGGCAACATCAATGGCACTGTGGCAAGCCAGGTGGGACACGACAACCAAAATGGACCCATAAATTGATACCAAGAATAGAAGCCTGAACAACGGTCATGAGGCCATGAGGGTTACCGAAAGAACCTCCACAGATTCGGTCACGACATCTCACCCACTTGTCCAGCATGCGCGCGCGAAGATGAAGACGCAGAGCACGCAATAATCCATTGCAGACGCTTTGCCGTGGCGAGAGGAAGTCTACCAACTCCCGAGCGCCTCGTTAGCCATATGACGGAGTCAGCTGACAAATGGCTGGTGACCTGTTCCTTTATTACAAGGGTGCAGTTCGAGCTAAGAAGGCTGGAAAGAGAAAGAAAGGCCGAATTGGCAAATAAAGATCACATAGCGTGATATGCTAACCAGGCCCGCGAAAAAATACCTAACGGCAGTTCCGCGGGGAGAGTGGTAGAAGTGTGCAGAGGTGTGGTTTAGGATGTAGGCGCGAGGAAAAAAGGAGAAAAATATCCCGTGAATCGTTCATGCTGGTAACACGGGTTACCAATATCTTGAGGAAGATTCCACATCCATTGGCGCAAACCATAAAAAAAACAGTAGAAAGACAGTAGCGTCCTTTCCTAATTTGCTCCCTCTCGCGTCTTGTTCTAATTCCTTTTGTCTAATATTTATATAGCCGTGTTTTTTTTCATCGCTATCGACAGTGAAGTGAAGTAAGATGCAAAAAACGATTCACAATGGGTTTGATTTTTATCTGTCAAAATATATGAAGAAAACAATTTATATGTCCGAATCGCTGTCAAAGTGTATGAAAAACAAATTCGAACTCGAATTTTTATAGGCAGTCACTTTTCACTGCCGATATTATAGGCAGGTGCTTTACGTGCAAAATCCTACTTCACTATTCATAGATTTGTGAAAAAAACACGGCTATTAACACGGTTCTGATCTTTTTAATAACTGTGTATTCGATGCTCTGCAGTTGGCTGTAAAAAGCGACATTTTTGTTTTGTCAACGGACTGATTATTAATTTAGTAAGAAATTATAGTTCGTTTGAATTGTTATAAAATAAAACTTAAATCAATGTGTTCCAATGGTTTTCTTCAATTTGTTCCTCGTCGTCCCGGAACATAACTCTGACTTGGACTGACTGTCTAGAGAGCCCATCAAAACTGCTAGGTGTCGTTACCATTGGGTTACCATTAAAAATTTCTATTGCTCCACAAACTGAAAGCCCTCAAACAATACATTTGGACTGCGTATGCAAGCAGTCATCTAGCCGGTTTGGCTTTGGTCTCTCAACAAAAGGTTGCACAGTAGATAATTGCCCTTGAAGGTGAAAGCTGTTTTGTTGTATTGCCATTGTTTTAACTTGAATCATGAAAAAAAAATCAACATAAGATACCTCAATACCCCCAAATCGTCATAAACTGGTCAAACAAGCAACTGAATATGAAAATACTCTCTTAAACAATGGCGCTGCATAACGGTCAACCGAGAAGCCAGGTTGGAAAGCTGACAAAGTCACAGCATTAAGCACGGTCTAGCCTTCCTTGGTGTATATGGATCAGCCAAATCGAGCGTATTGACATTAATGCTCCAGCTAAGAGGGGCTTCGTGTGGGTCGCCGTGGCGTAGTGGGTAAGTGCGTCGACTTCTACGCAGAGGGTCCCTGGTTCGATACCTGAATTTATCACATTTCATACTTCACGGCTCCACTTCTTTCGAGTCACTGACAATGCTCAAAGAGTATTCCTGTCTAGAAAAAGCTTCTCAACTTCGCTAGTGAGAAGAATTAACTCTAGTGAATTAACCAATAGTGAAAGAATTAATAGCACGCACAACACAAGTGGTTGCTGAGAAGCTAGGCCTAGGTCCGCCTCGGACTGTCGCGCCACCCATATTATTATTATATTAAGAGGGGCTTCGAGTCCAAGCCTCCTGGTTTAAGAAGGAGGAGAAGGCCAAGTTATCGCGGATGCAAAATAACATGGTTATGGTGAATGAAAAGAAGTCTGCTCAAGACCGTCAGCAGCTCGTGCTCAGGCAAAGACCGCCCAAGGGTTGATGGCCTGATAAAAATCTGTCGTAATTGGTCCGCTGAGCAACCTCAGGGAATACAAGAACTGACCACTCACCCGAAAAAATTCAGGATGATGATGATTTCTGGATTTGTAGAATAATTGGTCTGTAGTTCCTATGATGACAGTGAGAACAACTTTACTGACAATCATTAAATGATTTCGACTTTTTTTTACAAAGCAAGAGCACAAGCTGAAATTGGTCAACATGCGGTTCCAGAAAGCACAGGAATCGATGGACCAATTGAGGAATGTGTTCGGTGACCAATTTATATCTCCCTTGCCCTTGATAGTGCATTTTGGCGCCTACAGCTTTGAGCGCTTTAATTGCTGATGTGTCAAATCACTCGCTTATGCCGACAAGTCGGTTTCAATTGCAACCTTGGGACATGCATGAAAACCGGATGAAGAATTAGCCACTCTCGTATGAACCAATTAAAACACAGTTGCAGTGATTACATACCAAAAATGCTCTTTAAAAGGTAAATGGCAAGGATTGAACTACGAATTCAAATGAAAACTGTGTACACTTTTGCAGACATTTCTGTGCTTTTGTTAAAAATTAAAAAGCCAACACTTAAAAAATCACACAATTGAGGGCGTTTCATGGTCACGAAATGGCACGTTTTTTGGCAACGATAATGCAACTATTCAAGCTGTGATGACCAAAATCCCTAGTCTTGAACCCGACCGACGCCCATCAAGTCGTTCGTCGCAACAAAGTCCAACCGTTTGTTTGGGATCTCCTTGAAGATTAGATACAAACAAGCTTTGCCCATGAAATGCCCTTCAATTGATTAATTATAGATTCCCCATCTCGCATCTCGACGACCTCAAATGGGTCCATCTCAAGCAGGCACAAGGATTCATGCCCTCTTCAAGGAGACTTCAAACGCAAAAGAATCCTTGCTGACTAGAGTGCTCGGGCATGTCAAGATCGCATTACAAGCCAGCCTTGGCAGTGTATGCACAAGCATGCAAAACGGATTGCCCATTTGAGGTGGAAAAATGACTTCGCCTCTGTTTGCTTCAGCGCTTCCTGAGGCCCGGCAAATTCGAGGCACTTCATGTTTTCTAATGATTTAGAGATGAACGCCGCCAGCCATGAGGCCTCAAAGTTTCGCCTGAATGAGATTGCAGTTCCTTCCCCACGGGGAAGGGATTTCGAGGAAAACAATAATCCTTCGCTGGGGAAGTTATCATGTACCAGAGCGGCGGCCGAAACATGCGAAGCGGCCTTCGCTTGTAAACTATTTTTATTCGGTTTCGTTGTGTTTTGTTTGCACGCCTGAGTAGCGGGGGCACTTGGAATGCACCACGGAGTGTTGCTTGAATAATGCAGCAAATCCCAAATCGTGGCCAATGGACCGAGTTTTTTGCGGGAGGAGAGTGGGAATTAATTACGGCACTTGCCTTCCTGGACGTTAGGAGTCGCCGACTTTGCCCAGTTGTAGAGCAGGAAGTCGTTCCGAGAGTTTTGAGAGATGTGCACACAGTCAGTTGAGGATGGCAGGGTCTACTTGTGGCCTCAGATCTACTTGAGCGTCTCTTTGACTCGGGGAAGTGGGGGTTTTGAGAGGTTTTGCCGCGGGTTGTGCTTGGATTTGAAGAAGGGGTTAGGTCGGCGGGTAGACGTGGTGGGGCCATGTCGCACTTAGGGCTTAGGGATGTAACCTTTCCGGTCCCACTCGTGTGTTGTGTTTGTCCATCCCAGCCAGAGATCCTGATAGACCTGAATATAGATTTTAGTGGGCTATCTGTTATTTCAGGGAAATCAAGTGTCCCTTGTCTCAATAGGCAGAGGCTGGGGCTCTATATTATTAAGGGCTTCTTCAATATCCAAGAATGCTGCGAGGGCATATTCCCTGATATTTAGGGACTTTTCAACTGCACTAACAACATCGTGTAGTGTAGCTTCTACGCGCTTTCGCCCTTCATATACGCTGTGGACAGGAGATTGAGTCGAGGTTGAAGCTTTTGCGGATGTATGCGTTGATGAGCTGTTCGAACGTCTTCAGGACGGTAAGGGTTATGGGTCTTATGGGTCTTAGTAACTAGCTTTTCCTGCTTTAGGGATGAGAAGTACTTTTACTTCTCTCCAGGTGGACGGTATATGACCGCAAGTTGAGCTGATTAGGAAGTGGTCTTTTACGAAAGGCTCTTTTTCGCTTAAAACTGCCACTGTCAATTTATCCAGTAAGCTCAATACTTTCATCATTGTAAAGTACACGAACGAGCAACGTCTGCAATTCGGGAATTCGGAGTCGGTGACTGCAACTTTACCCAAGAAGCTTCAAGACTTACCACTTCATCCACCAAAAATAACTGTTTCCGCGTTTTGCATACCGGCGGGGTTATTGGGCCAAATTTGTTCGTCTACGATAACGATCGTCACGTTACTGTGAATGGTCAGCGCCATGATTACCGATTATTTTTGGCCCGAATTGGAAGATATGAATTTGGAGTTCGTGTGGTGCCACAAGCCAGACAGCACACGTTACAATCGATTTATGGAAGAGTTAGTGTGGTGAGCGTATTATCTGAAGAAATGGGCCAGTCGATTGGCCGCCTCGTTCGTGTGATTTAACGCCACTTGACTATTCTCTGTTGTGGCTACGTTAAGTCATTGGTTTATGCCAACAAGCCAACGACGTTGGAAGAACTCAGAGCCAACAGTGAACGCGAAATAGCGGCCTTTTCGGCCGAAATCTAAGGCTTAGTCGTTGAAAATTGGTTCCAACGAATCGACCGCTTGAAGCTTGCCCGCGGTGGCCATATGAACGAAGTCGAGTTGCATTCATAAATGTTTTGATTGTACTTCAAGCCGATAATTGAGTTTTTGAAATATCTCAAATGGTTTTCGTTTTTCTTTGCTTATTGGAAAACCTTTTATGATCAAAATGATCATCTCACATTATCCCACGGGATACACTCTGTTGTCCAACGATTTTTTAATTAAAAAAATACCGCTCAAAAAATCAAATCCACATACGCACTGATGCTATTGCAGTGAGTTTCTTGTTTCGCATGAAAATGGTGACGGTGGCGTATGTGGAACATTTTTCTGGTGCACGTCTGTTGATTTTCTTGTTTCGCATGAAAATGGTGACGGTGGCGTATGTGGCACATTTTTCTGGTGCACGTCTGTTGATTTTCTTGTTTCGCATGAAAATGGTGACGGTGGCGTATGTGGAACATTTTTCTGGCGCACGTCTGTTGATTTTCTTGTTTCGCATGAAAATGGTGACGGTGGCGTATGTGGAACATTTTTCTGGCGCACGTCTGTTGATTTTCTTGTTTCGCATGAAAATGGTTACGGTGGCGTATGTGGAACATTTTTCTGGTGCACGTCTGTTGATTTTCTTGTTTCGCATGAAAATGGTGACGGTGGCGTATGTGGAACATTTTTTCTGGTGCACGTCTGTTGTTCTATTACTGTCCAACTCGGGAAAACATTGGCTACTCGCTTGCCAGTTCTCAACTAATAATTTCATAGGAAACAAATTTTAATATATGCTGCACCACAGCTACTTGAAAAGTATCTAAATACAGTGGACTCTTCCCCTAAGTCGGCTTGTCACAGAATATCATAATTAGTTAGAGTTAGAGGGAGTTTGTCTTGGAGACAGGTTTGAGACAGCGAAAAAAAGGTTCGAGTTAGATAGAGTTTCGACTTCGGACTTTATTCAGTTGAACCTTGCATTCGTTCCTTCTGTAGCATAACGGGAAGAATGCCATCAACTGCAGTCTTTTTCTGTTTCCACTCACGATTCCACTTGGAACCTAAAGTTCGATATCTGAGGAGGTTCCAGTCGTCGATCGCTGTTCTTGTGTACATCCTGAGAAGTGGGTATCTACGAGGAGACGTAGAGTCTCACCTGACGACTGTGTCCACTTGCCTTCTTTATTCTTAACGAAGCAATCGGTTTAGTTACCTCAACTGGGAAGAGAGCCGGACATTTGTGCGTACACAGCTGCGTTCTTCATTCCCATCGACTCTCATGGGTGCACTCTGAGTGCACACGACCTGCAAGTGGACTCCAGCTGGCAATCAGTTCGCTTTCAATTCACCTCCGATTTGCTGCACGCAACTATGCAACCGGGAGTGATATGCGTTTAAGTTAATCCCTCCCCCTCGCGGGGTTTAATTAAACCGAACAAAACTTTCTCGATTGCGCTCTGGCGGTGGAACAAAAACCCCGATACGACGGATTCATTGCAACGGGGAAAAGCGTAAAACAAAACAAAACGCGATTGAACTCTGCATTGAGTCACAGCCACCTCCTCTAATGGCCGCAAGTCATTAAAGACAATATCCTGAGTGCGGGGGCATGACGAATGAGATTCTGAGCGTTCAGCTCTTGTTTGGGGCAAAAGGAAATCGCGTCCGCCCTTACGAATGACGCTACGGAGACGGGGATGAGGCGGTGTTCGAATTCAATCACTCAAAGATGTCGCTGTTATTGTCGCGTTATTGTCAAATCGAAGCGATTAATGGATTCACTTCATTTGGCTGGAGGGCATTCAAAGGGTGTTGATTTATGTTCTCGGTGGGGAAGGAATGACATTTGTTGAGGAAGCGGTTATGGGATCTAGGCGGATGTGGTGTCATTCCTGTGGTAAAGATAAACAACCCTTTTGTTGGGCGGTAAGGATGTGCTGGGAAATGGGGGTCAAGTTGTAGAGATTATGAGGTCTGAGAATGCCTTAACAGCACCCAATCAGCCTAATCCAAGGTGCACAACGACGACAAATGTCAGTTCTTAGAAATCAGTTCCAATCGGAACACACTAGGCGCAGGAGACGGTTTTGGAAAGCTGTTAAGAGGCTTGTAATCGATTTTCGGCGATGAAGCATCGATCTAACAGTAGGCACACTCCATCCCAATGTCTTTCTAAGCCTACTGCGTCGACTGAAAAAGGCAAACATTTTGTGAACTTGTTACATTTGTGCCTTGATGCTGAAGCTCATTCCCTTTCTCTCAGTAAGTACCATCAGTAGACTACAAGAGCAGAGGAAGTATGAGTCAAATATGAGTCTGCAAATCAATAAGCAACCCTCAAGCTTGGTGACAAGCTCATGAGTGGGTTAATTAAATTCTGAACCAAATTTTAAGGGATGTTCTTGTTGAACAACTGAGTGAAGAAGAGGCGAAGTGAGCTGGTGGCAAGGTAAATGAGTTGAATACGAGCTGGATAGAGGTACGAGATATAGGTTGCAGTGGCGTGGGTGGACATGATGGTTTACCATCAGAGCTCTTAAAGAGCGGTGGCGATGTTATGGAAGGGAGCATGCACCAGACCATCTGTAGAATTTGGGAGGACGAATGCATGCCCGACGACTGGAATATCAGCTCCATATGCCCCATCCACAAAAAAGGCGATCCTACCTCTTGCAACAACTATAGAGGTACATCCCAGCTCAAGGTTGCCTACAAGAACCTGTCCAGCATGCTGCGTGAACTTCTAAGGCCCGTACCAGTGCGGCTTCCAGACCGGCTAATCGACTATAGACGAAATTTTCACTCTAAGGCAAATCCTGGAGACGACTAGCGATACACAACACCTCTTCATCGATTTTAAAGCCACACACGACAGCATTCATCGCAAGGAGCTATACGAGCCCGGATCTCGGAAAAACTGCTCCGGTTGTGTCGCACCACGCTTACAAATTCGCGATGCACAATGTAGTTCAGCTCAAGGACTTACGAGCCATTTGAAATCTGCCCTGCATTTCAGCAAGGGTATGCACTGCCTTGTGATTCACTCAATTTGGTACTGGAGAAGAGAGTGCAGCGGGCAGCCGTAAACAGGGAAGGCACAGTCTTCTACAAGTCAGTCACACTGTTGGGATATGCAGACGACATCGTCGAGCGGTCCCATCGTGCCGTAGTGGAAGCCTTCAAGGCAATTGAAGAAGAGGCCAAGCGAGCTGGTCTTAAGGTTAATGAGGATAAAACAAAGTATATGCTGTCGAGCAAGAAACGATCTGTCTCACACCACCTAGGAAAAAAAATGCCCATTGGCAGGTACAATTTCGAGGCAGTAAAGGCTTTTGTCTACCTCGAGGCAAACGCAAACTCCACAAACGTCATCGCTGTGGAGATCTGACGTGGAGCCGCCTTTGGCAACTGGTGTTACTTCGGTTTGTCAAAACAACTGGCGTCAAAACTCATGACTCGAAGCTCTACAAAACCCTTATTTTGCCAGTCCTTCTATATGCAGCCGAAAGCCAGTCCTCCAGCCAACCGAAATCTGGACGCTAAGCAAACCGGCAGAGTTGACTCGTGGTGGCTTCAAAAGAAAAATTCTACGTCGGCTGTATTGTCTCATCTGCGAGGAAGGCGAATGGACAAGAAGACACAACCGCGAACTCTACGAACTGTACCAAGATGTTGATGTAGTTCAGAAGGCAAGAATCCACAAATTCTACATTCTCGGCCACATCGAGCGCATTGACAACGATGCTCAAGTTAAGACGGTCTTCGAATCCTCCTCGTTCGAGAAAGAGAGGAAGATCTCCGTTATAAAGACCAAGTAATCGCGGATACAAGACATACTTGATATTGATGACTGGAAGCAGTGTGCACAGGATCGCCAGCGATGAAAAGTAGCTATTGCTGAGGATCGGACCCTTCATAGATCGCCAGCCTGATGAGGTAATAAAAAACGGAAATAATAATGGTAAAGTAAGTAAGGATAAGGTAAGGTAAGTTTTGAAAATATTAAAGAAAGAATGTGCAAGAAGAAGTCCACCTTTCGGTTTCCCTACAAATCTGAAACTAAACAAAAATCACTGCAAAGTTGATCCCAGTTTAACTGTCACAACGCAATTGCGACTGCTATCATGCACAGTGCCTGCCTTTTCTTAAATTTATGAACGCAAATCTTGTAGGACTCCCTGTATGACGTTTATCAACTCGCTCATATGCTCTCGACCAAGAAATCCTCTGCCACGCACCGAAATCGACAGCACCATTGACAGCTACAACTTTGAGGTAGGGAAGGAGTATCTCTACCTCCAAACTTCAGAAGTTGAAGGTCCGAAGTAGAATCGCTCTTAACAAGCGGTGGTGCTACTTACTCGAAGAACCACGATCATGCTCTACAGAAACACTTATTTTCGAGCGACGATTTACGTACAGTCGCGATGTAAAAAGGTGCCACTTAAAACAGCGGCCGGCTCACTGTACTATTATTGTGCATTGAGCTTTTTCGTATCAAGTAAATGTTCCACATACGCCCCATAGCCTACCGATATTTTTCTCATTTTTTCTAGAGGATGTTCCACATACGCCCCATAGCCTACCGATATTTTTCTCATTTTTTCTAAAGGATGTTCCACATGGCCTACCGATATTTTTCTCATTTTTTCTAAAGGATGTTACACATGGCCTACCGATATTTTTCTCATTTTTTCTACAGGATGTTCCACATACGCCCCATAGCCTACCGATATTTTTCTCATTTTTTCTAAAGGATGTTCCACATACGCCCCATAGCCTACCGATATTTTTCTCATTTTTTCTACAGGATGTTCCACATACGCCCCATAGCCTACCGATATTTTTCTCATTTTTTCTAAAGGATGTTCCACATACGCCCGATAGCCTACCGATATTTTTCTCATTTTTTCTAAAGGATGTTCCACATGGCCTACCGATATTTTTCTCATTTTTTCTAAAGGATGTTACACATGGCCTACCGATATTTTTCTCATTTTTTCTAAAGGATGTTCCACATACGCCCCATAGCCTACCGATATTTTTCTCATTTTTTCTAAAGGATGTTCCACATACGCCCCATAGCCTACCGATATTTTTCTCATTTTTTCTAAAGGATGTTCCACATACGCCCCATAGCCTACCGATATTTTTCTCATTTTTTCTGCAGGATGTTCCACATACGCCCCATAGCCTACCGATATTTTTCTCATTTTTTCTACAGGATGTTCCACATACGCCCCATAGCCTACCGATATTTTTCTCATTTTTTCTAAAGGATGTTGCACATACGCCCCATAGCCTGCCTACCGATATTTTTCTCATTTTTTCTAAAGGATGTTCCACATACGCCCCATAGCCTACCGATATTTTTCTCATTTTTTCTAAAGGATGTTCCACATACGCCCCATAGCCTGCCTACCGATATTTTTCTCATTTTTTCTAAAGGATGTTCCACATACGCCCCATAGCCTACCGATATTTTTCTCATTTTTTCTAAAGGATGTTCCACATACGCCCCATAGCCTACCGATATTTTTCTCATTTTTTCTAAAGGATGTTCCACATACGCCCCATAGCCTACCGATATTTTTCTCATTTTTTCTAAAGGATGTTCCACATACGCCCCATAGCCTACCGATATTTTTCTCATTTTTTCTGCAGGATGTTCCACATACGCCCCATAGCCTACCGATATTTTTCTCATTTTTTCTACAGGATGTTCCACATACGCCCCATAGCCTACCGATATTTTTCTCATTTTTTCTACAGGATGTTCCACATACGCCCCATAGCCTGCCTACGGATATTTTTCTCATTTTTTCTAAAGGATGTTCCACATACGCCCCATAGCCTACCGATATTTTTCTCATTTTTTCTACAGGATGTTCCACATACGCCCCATAGCCTACCGATATTTTTCTCATTTTTTCTAAAGGATGTTCCACATACGCCCCATAGCCTACCGATATTTTTCTCATTTTTTCTAAAGGATGTTCCACATGGCCTACCGATATTTTTCTCATTTTTTCTAAAGGATGTTACACATGGCCTACCGATATTTTTCTCATTTTTTCTACAGGATGTTCCACATACGCCCCATAGCCTACCGATGTTTTTCTCATTTTTTCTAAAGGATGTTCCACATACGCCCCATAGCCTACCGATATTTTTCTCATTTTTTCTAAAGGATGTTCCACATGGCCTACCGATATTTTTCTCATTTTTTCTAAAGGATGTTACACATGGCCTACCGATATTTTTCTCATTTTTTCTACAGGATGTTCCACATACGCCCCATAGCCTACCGATATTTTTCTCATTTTTTCTAAAGGATGTTCCACATACGCCCCATAGCCTACCGATATTTTTCTCATTTTTTCTACAGGATGTTCCACATACGCCCCATAGCCTACCGATATTTTTCTCATTTTTTCTAAAGGATGTTCCACATACGCCCCATAGCCTACCGATATTTTTCTCATTTTTTCTAAAGGATGTTCCACATGGCCTACCGATATTTTTCTCATTTTTTCTAAAGGATGTTACACATGGCCTACCGATATTTTTCTCATTTTTTCTACAGGATGTTCCACATACGCCCCATAGCCTACCGATATTTTTCTCATTTTTTCTAAAGGATGTTCCACATACGCCCCATAGCCTACCGATATTTTTCTCATTTTTTCTAAAGGATGTTCCACATGGCCTACCGATATTTTTCTCATTTTTTCTAAAGGATGTTACACATGGCCTACCGATATTTTTCTCATTTTTTCTAAAGGATGTTACACATACGCCCCATAGCCATTTTTACTAAAGTGACCACCCGCCCCCTTTATTTGGTTCTTATCGAAAATTTTTAATGAGGACTGATTCCTACAATCAAGCTTTACAGTTTGTCTAGCTCGGAGCAGGCGTGAAATTCAATGAACGATTTTTTTTTATAATTTGTTCACGGGATTACTCCCTTAAGTGTCCGGAGTCAAGACACAGCATGGACCGAAGGTATAGAGGAAGAAAGGGGAAGCTGTGCACATTGGTCTTGAATATCTAAGAAATATTACGCTGAAAAGAGCATTCCATATTCGTAAAGTGCTGCTGAAGAACGAGTCTCTTAATTTAACTGTGAGTCCGAAAGTTGGGGTGCACTAATTTCTAGCGGGACGGGTATAGCGGGTGAATTCATGGAGAGGAGGAACGCAGTTGGCTGGCTCACTTGAGCATCGTTTGATAAAATAGCGATGGAATACGGACATACGTCGATGTTCAAGGGAGTCTAATGACTCTGCGCTAATGTTGTCTTATATACGTTTTGTCGCACATCCACAACAAGCTGGTCTTCGTATGTTCTGAAAAATCCAATTATTCAATTCGTCGACGATAGGCAAAAAGGTCTTAAGTCAGAAATTTAAAGAGAGTGTTGAATTGGATCATCAATGTTCATATTCATTCAATCTGAGATGACTCGAACAAAATTTGATTTCTTGCGCTAGGCTCCATAATTATTTTATACGAATTTAAATTTGAAGTAGACGACTGTATGGCGCAGTTGGTAGAGTTCGGTTCGAATCCCAGTGAAAGCAAAGTTAATACGCCTTTTTTATCTGGTTTTCAAATCTGGTCCAGTCACCATTTGGCGTTGGGATTAAATTAACGGCAGTCGCACTGGAGTGGTCAATCAGTGGTAGTAGTCTGACTATGGGTAATACAATGGACCAATATGGTCTAAGTGTTCTGGTGAATTCAATAGCAGACCCACAACCTAACCTTACCTAAATTTGAAGTACTAAAACCGACAGTTGTCAGTAGACTGAAGAATTAATGAATTGAATAAGCTCGCTTATATTCTGTTTCTGATTATCGAACAAGTTAGTTGCCTTTCGCTTTACTTTCGATTTTCTTTTCGTAAATTTTGTAAATTTGAATACGATTTGAAGTCGCACTGTGTCGCATCTATCGCTTTATTTTCTAAATCCTTTGAGGAGAAATATTTTACATTTTAAAGTCAAGAAGTCTCGAACTGATCCGCTCGAACAGGCAGAAAGACAGAAACTTGCCTAAGACGGTGATACCAAACCAAATTTTTCTGACTAACATTTTTCTGACTTATCAGAGAGACTAAGTTATTACGACGGGAATCAGTTGAGCTAGAATTAAGTGGTTATTACTAAAAGAACGATTTATAAGAGAGAAAATTGAGTTAACAGTATTTTTCGACTTAAGACCATTTTGCCTAACGTCAAAGAATTGGATGTCGAAGCTGACAAAGCCACACGCAACCGGACTAGAAAAGTGCTCAATCTGTTCGTATGGTCGATTTATTCTTCAAACAATTCGCTGAAGTTTAATTAGTTGATGGGGTTCGATTTGTATAGCTCTTCATTTACAATTTAAGTTTGAGAACATCTAGGTAACCGTGGCAAGACCAAGGCAGTGGAAATAACAGTCTTTCTTCGTTAATTGTTTTTTTTTCGCTCCGTGACACTTTTTTAGATTTTCTTTAGATTTTCTCAAATTTTTCAGCGGCAACCCTGGATACAAAATATTGGGTGGTGTGAATAAAAACTGAGAAAATACTCCGAGTAAGAACACATGAGTGGAGTATTTTCGTTAAGAGAAATACTCAATTTGGTGTGAATAAAATGTTTCCTCATAGTTGACGTTTGAAAACTAGAGTTCTTGGCGTTCAATGGTGGGTGCAAAATATATGCAATAATGTTTTTAAACATACAAACGCGAAAAACAAAACATTATAACTCATGCCATTTCGGAGATACATGCCCAAGAACGTGTATAGATTCGAGTTTGATAGCATGGAATGGTTGAGTACTCATTTCCTTTCCGATATTCCTGAAGAAACCCGTGGTGGTGCCATATCTTAGATTGTGTTTTTTTCTTTTAATGTTTTTCTTATCGCCCTTTGATTTAAAGCGGGCCTTCATGTTATCAATTTTTTTCTTTATTTGCGATATGTTCAAATTAAACCCATGAATTTTTTTATTTCTTCTTCCATAGCTTGCAACGCCGATTGCTTTTTATTTTTCATGTCTGGAATTTGGCTTTAATACAGAAAGCCCGGCTAAAATTGCAAACACTTGATGAAATCGTCACCGTCCATTCCAGATTTCCTTCTTTTTTTTTTTGAGGATTAAGGTTTAATCCGTCAAAGTATTCCCCTTCCAAAGCAGTATTTTCCATTATTTTAAATTGTTCTCACTTTTTTCTCTCTTGAAGGCACCTCCTATGCACGCTCAACTTCTACAAGCGATATCTGAGCATACTCCATCTTTATTCGCACCAAAACGGAGGAAAGACTCAGCTGTCAAAATATGTGACCGAAGAGGATTCGTTAAACTTAACGAAATACATTTTTATTCACATCAGATGGAGCATTCCTTTTTCATTTCCTCCAAAATGCTAAGGAAATGCTCACACTCAGTTTTTATTCACACCGCCCATTGTGCGAGTTTTGAAATATTGAAATTATGGTTCATGCGGGTCAAAATATAATGATGATGATGAAAATAACCCGATTTTATTTTTTATTTTTTTCCAAAACCTCTTTAGGGCCGCCAGCGATGTTGTTCAGGCAAACTTCACTTTTGAAACATCCACATTTTCCACAAATTTGCACGTAAAACTTCTTAAAATGTATTCATTTTTAATCACATTTTCAATTAACACAAATTAAAGATTGCCACCCCAGAAAAAAACAAAAAACGATTCCTGACCTTGACTTAATTTTACGTTCAACGAGTCACTCAAACGTCCATCCAACTAGAGCACCGAGATCCGGAGTTGAATCTGTCGCGCCAGCGGTTCGCTCGAGACTGAACACTTTGTAACCGCCAGTCCACCGTGATAGTATCCTCGCAGCCAAGTCGATTCATAAATTCAAAAACATCAGTTCGTTCGGCTGAACATCGACTCCTGCGCAACCATGTGGGGCTGTGGGGCTCCAAGCCAGCCCACAGTCTGTGCACCACCTGTTGCGACAGTCAGCTGTGTTCATTCAGCGAGGACTCGTGTCCTCAGACAGTCCTGCGACGCACGTGCGTCGGATGAGCATCCCTTACTGCAACGAAACTCGCCAACAACCCCCCACCCGGGTAATGCGGTCAGCAGTGTTTGCTGTTTGTCCAACTACCCGAGGATGATGCAGATAGGCGGAAGTGCGGACGGGCGGAGGGGGGGAGGGATGGAGGATTGTTTTTATTGAATGTGTGCATGGATTCGGTCCAATTGAGCTCTTTGAGTGGAATATTTGCTTACGGATTGGGGTTTTACGGTTCTCGATGCTTTTTTACCGTCGAAATCTGAGATGCTGATGGATGTTTTCTTTTTGGAAGGATTATGTTCATAGCCTGTGAGTTTATTCTTAATTTGAAATGAAGCCATCAGCTGTGGCATCAGCCTTCGAGCACTGTTTGAAGTAATGAATGTTGATGGCTGCCGGTTGGGATGGATTCCTTGTCTTTGCGGCGGTGGCGTTGTCGTTCCTGGACATGGGATTTATTTGTTTTTCATTTGAGATAGTTTCACATTACAGGCAATCCTTTGATGGATTCATTTGGACGACATGCAGTCGCCTTGGTCGGTTAATGGGCTATATTTGGGTAGTCATGCGGTTGGGGCAAGAAATAGTTCGTTGTTTTTGAGACTTTAATCGAAAGGTCCGGTGAGTGATAGGGTTTGTGAAGACGTGTGGATAGCTGTCGTACTGTGTTCGGAGAATTGTGCATCATTTAAATGTCTAGGGATCCGTAGAATTGAGCACGGTTCAATGTAATGGAATAAGGCAGGGATTATAATCGTTGCTAAGCATGGGAAACGGCCGTGGAGTCGTTGGACTACCCAAGGTAGGTGTGACTGCAAAGATCCTCCGAGGATTTGCCTCACTTAGGCCTTTAAGGTCTATTGTGCTCTCACTACCTCGGCTTTTTCCGCCACTTCGTTGACCCACTAGACTGGTTCTCACTTACCTTCCCTCGGTGCGTGTACTGAGTATCTAAGTATCTATAACCAGCTGGTGGTTTTCAGAAACTTAAGGATGTCCTTCATGTGTGTGTTCGCTATTTCTTCAACACTGTTGTGAAAATAGTTGCGCGTGTATTTTCTTCTTATTTCTGCAAGGACCGGGCAGGTGCCGAGGTAGTGTAAAACAGATTGCTCTTCCTCCGTCCCTGAAGCTTCTGCAGAAGTCATTGTAGGGTGCTCAAGGCCTCCTGGCTTGATTGCCAACTAGCCAATGGCCGGTAACTACGCCTACTCTTTTACTAACATTCTTCCTGCCAAATTCTAGCTTTTGTTCTTGACGGATCCAGTGTAGGCCACATCGTTTTCGATGAGCTTCATATGCCCAGTTCCGCCCAATTACGGTTGGTTTTGTTAACGACATCTGCCATTAGTATTGATTTTAACGCTTTCATTGGGGGGTGAGGTGTCTCCTGATTTTGTGCCAGTTGTAGACTCTCTATCTTTTTTGGTAATTCATCGGGTCTTTCGTTGCCCTGAATACCCTTGTGTCCACGGACCCTACACAGGATAGGGTTGCATCTATCCGCAATCTCGTATAGAGATCGGCGGCAGAGCTTTAGCATCTTGGAGTTAACCGATAGTGTTTCCAGAGCCTTTATGGCTGCCTGGCTATCTATGTAAGTAATAATAGATCTTCCACCTATGGGGCTCATTGCTATCCAAATATAGCGACACCTACGGTGTCTAGGTTCGACTCCCGATAAGAAAAATATTTTTTTAAGGCCTCTTTCGAGTCACTGACAATGCTAAAGGTGTATTAACTGTCTTTCTGAAGCTTTTTTTCGGCAGGCTTTTTTTTACTACGGCCTCTAGGGCTTGACCCACATTCAAGGTTCAGCCGCTGGTAGACGAGCGACCCCAAGGATCCCAACACTGGCAAGACCATGAGCGATGAGTTCTTCGTACGCTCTGAACTCTTTGGCTTTCTAGGTCCCTGCGGCTTGGTGTTTGTATGCGTATCACGCGAAGGCCTGATGACAGTCACCGGGCACAAGCACAACGCAGGCGACATCAACGCCAAGGACCTGGCTGTGGAACCAATGCGCTTCATTTACCGCGGCCGCTTCGCCCTCTTCCACACTTGAGCCCTTGATGTCGGCATAAAACAGTAGGTTCCCTTTCGTTCAAGAGAGAACACCAACTAGAACACACAGCCCACTTTAACCACTCTAACAGGATTGGTTGCTGTTGAAGCTGGCCCTGTGCCTCTACTGGCTACAGCGCCAACTGCTGTATCCGAAGCCTTCACGGCAATTGAAGAGCAGGCCAAACGAGTAGGTCTTAAGGTCAATGAGGACAACTACTGGCTACAGCGCCAACTGCCGTATCCGAAGCCTTCACGGCAATTGAAGAACAGGCCAAACGAGTAGGTCTTAAGGTCAATGAGGACAAAACAGAATGTATGCTGTCGACAAAGAAACTATCCGTCACACACCACCTGCGACAAAGCATCACCAACGACAGCTGCTTTGGAGTTAGTAAAGGAGTTTCGGGGGGAAACATGAACTCCACGAACGACTTTGCCCTTGGCAAACGCTGCTACTTCGGGGCTAAAGACTCTGGGCTCGAAGGATCGTAATCATGCCTTGCAAAGCACCTCTTTTTCCTGTTGTTAAGACCCTTGTATATCGAGGAGGAGAGGAAGACCGAACCTGCTCTATGAAGACCCCGTCACCGCGGAAGCAAGAGAGCATAGTCTTGATGACTGGAAGGTATCGCTCGGGCTTAGACTCTCCACGGGTCGCAGGCTAACCATATAATGAAGGACTTATTTACTCATGACAGTTGCAGTTAAGGGATATTTTAATAAAAATATAATAATTTGGGAGGCGCGACAGTCGGAGGCGGACCTGGGCCTAGCTTCTCAGCAACCACTCGTGTTGTGCGTGTTAATGTTGTCTCATGAGTGGAAGGGACCTTTGCTTTTTCCAGACAGGAATACTCTTTGAGCATTGTCAGTGACTCGAAAGAGGTGGAGCTGTGAATTGTCAAAGGTGGTAAATTCGGGTATCGAACCTGGCGTAGAAGTCGACGCACTTACCCACATCGCCACGGTGATATTTTTTTAAGGAAGTAGCTATTTACTGCCCTTCTTATTTTTTGACAGATTGTTTAGAATGCTTGCATGGCCAGAGTTGCTGGAGATCCATCCAACAGATTGGGTGCTTCAAAAGGCACCCTTGACACAGTGGACGACTTCCGCACTTCGATTTTGTTTGCAGGTCGACCATTGAGCTGATATTCATTTAATTCCTCATTACCTACGAAACGATGTCGATGGCCATTAACAACCTGGCTCCATATAAATCTCCAAGCCTGGAGGGCAAACTACAAAAAATCTATTCCATGGCTTATGTCCATTTACGTCTTTAACAACCACGTCCCCGACTAGTAGCTACAAGGTCGGGTAGTTTTCATCCCTAAAACGGGTAGACGTGGCCATGAAAGCGCAGAAGTCCCGTTCATCTTGAAAGTTCTCGAATGAATCCTTGACAACTACTAGGTGGGGTAAAAAGTAACCTCCTTGATCGCCAGAATGCGCTGCTCCTGCAAAAAAGGTTATGGTGCCTTGAAGTCCGTTCATATTTAGGCAGACATGACAAATTTCAGTGCGATACTGTCATAAGTTTTGTTTTGACAGCTTGTTGTTGTTGAAGTGTTTGCCATCATGCTGAGTATGGACAATATGGTTGAGGGGCAAAATGGCGAAGGTAAGTTGGATAAATTCTATGGGGCTGATGCTCTGTCAGATTACTGGTTTCGAGAGTTTCGTGGTGGCCGCAACTCCACTACCGATCAAGTCCGCAGCGGCAGGCCTTCCGATGCGGTTACGCAGGACAATGTCAAAAAATACATAAAATGGTGTTGTCTCACAAGGAAGTGAAGTTGCGCGAGCTAGCAGATACAACAAAGATTAATACTGAGCGCAAAAGAGCCATATTTTGGGCAATCTTCTGCATATGAAAAATTATCCTGTCGCTGGGTGTTTTTGGAAGACAATGTGCAGGCGCACAAGATCATCGCAACCACGGCTAAAATCAATGACTTTGCTGTCGCATCCACCGTATTCCGCCGATTTGGACTATTATCTCTTCCTAAACCTCGAAAGAGGACTCATCAATGAAGAATTCTCCTCAAAATCACTGGCGCCACGGATTAGTGTTTTGCAGACCTTCCGGAAAATTATTTTTCGGACGGGATCAAGAAGTTGGAAAACCGCTGAAATAAGTGTATCAAGCAAAGGGGGTCTATATGGCATAAAAAGGAGGTTTCTAAGGAGGCTACTTTTAACCCCACCTAGTACATACAAGACCGTTTAGTAAGGATATCTCTGTCCATATCCCAAGAAGTGTATCTCTTTCAAGCAATGCTAGCAACCGAATGTATAATCAAATTGGGAGGTTGTATCTGTCATCTTCTCTGGCTTATTGTCAGGAGCAACATACTATTAAGACAAGATAGGTGACAAGATGGTGATCTTAGTATCAGGAAAGTCGCCTTCATTGACCAGTGAGATCAGGGAGACCGTGCTGAGTGGAGTAAGTACCTGGGCCTAGTTATCAACTCAAGCAAAACGGAACTGATGCTCTCTCTTCACCAGAAAAATCCATAACACCTCCCGGATGGTGTTATCCTAGAACTTAAAATCCGCTGGAAGTTAAGCGTAGACCAGCGAGTTGTGAAAGCATGCATTACGCCTGCTTTGATACAAGTGTGTTCTGCAGCCAAAGGATCCTATAGTTCGCCCGATTCAAGCATATTAAGTATTGTAACTGGCTTTTGGAATAAAATACAATATTACCAAACGCAACATGGAACAAAGAACAGCATGCACAGGAACCAAGGCGGTGTCCGGTCGACTCCACCAGACACTCTGCCGGTATAGCCGCATGTTCCACCCTTACACAAAAAAACACTTCAGTACACAGCGCCATCAGGCTCAGAGAGTCTGGGCCAGTGGTAGATCCTTTACCGAGATCTCGTAACTCCACACACTATACAATATCCCTAAGCTTAATCTATCAAACGGCTGATATTCTAATCCCGGATAGGATGGCACGGCATAGTGGGCAGTTGTGTGGGGATTGTGACGTGCCGGCCGTAGAGTTGTGGGTCCATTCGTCGACTTCTACACACTTGAACCTTCAGTGCTTGGGTTCGATCTCCGGTAGTAAAAAAATACATTTTCAAGGCCTCAACTCTTTCGAGTTACTCACAATGCTCGATGTCTAGAAAAGGCATCTCAAACTTCAAATCAAACTTTAGGTCCTGTCCAATCATGAGGGACCAAGAGCACGAATAACAAGAGCGCGTGTAGAAGTTAACCTTGACTCCCTTGCATGCTAGAAGTATCCATATTGCCGCATGTCTAACAGTATCGAACGCGTTCTCGAAGTCAATGAAGCAAAAATAAATTTGCTGCCGAGTCACCGTGGATGACCGGGTTTTAGCTCGTTAATGAAGTCCCTCGTGTGTTTGGAGATCCAACGCTGGGTCTATTCACTTTGAATCCTATCCACTCTTCAGCTGCTTAATCCGCTGCCACTCGTCTGCAAGTGGTTGCAACCAGACAGCTGTCGTGTTTAAGGCTCCATCAAATTTAGCGGACGTCCGCTAATTTTTCACTTTTATTATGTCGAACCCATGATGCATCTGTTGGTGGCTCTTGTTGGCAACGACCTTAAGACGAACTACTCCTCAGAGGAGATTGTGAGGCTCGTTGATAACGCACGTCTATGAGAGAACACTTACGTCTTGCAGACCGGTCTTGGGGTGATACCAATTTCACTTGACATTCAGTCAAGAAAGCCCTCATTTTAAATTATTGCTTTTCATCACCTACTGCCCTAATAATTGCTCCGACAGTCACTTTGTCCCTCGAACAGATTGTCCTACGTGTCTGTTCTCGGCCTTCCTCAGAACAGCCCTTACAGTCACGCTTAAAACGACACGAATGAGTTCCCCAAAAGTGCTCCACCGCAGACCGTAAATGATTCCTCCTTCATTTGTACGAATCTCGAATTCAATTAGAATTCACCCCAAACCACAGTTGTTTGTAAAATGAGTCCTTAATTTCGATCCAGTGTCCACCGCTGGAATTTAGTTGCATTGTGGCGACAGCAGATGTTGCACAAAACGAACTCTCCGTCGGCCATGCCAGTGAACTTGTGTGCGAACTGGTAGTGTCGGGGGAGGACATGCAAATCCTTGTGTGACAAGGTAGCAGACTGTTATGGTGAATGAAGGAGTTTAATTACTGCGCTTGTGATTATTAATTTTAGGACAGGACGATTTAATAATTGAGTTCTTGGCAGAGTCACTTCACTTACTCAATTTGTTGGGTCTACGCGAAGGAACTCGAAATGATTCACAAACAATGACGGAACAGGGGCTTTTCATTTAACCCAAGAGTACATTAACACAGTCGTAGTCCGGATTATTTGTTCAACAGGCTTAATTTTACTCGTTCAAATAGGTCAATTAACCTCAAGACTTATCGCAATAACTTTTTAAATTCATCGCGTTTATTTTTCATTCATACTGCTAGACCATGGAACTCTCTGTACTCTTCACTCTGTACCTTCCAATATTAAATCGATATCGAATCACGAAGATTTTAAAAGTGCAATCATCCCCTATTTTCCCACACTCCCATGAAATCATCCCCGAAATCCTATAGTTTTTAAGAAAAACCTGTAAAAATTCTAAATTGTAAGTACATGTACACTAAAAAAGATATAATCCTTAGTGTACATACCTTTTTATTTAAATAAACTTAAACTTAAACTTAAACATTGCTCCCCATTGTCGTATTTTTAGGACACTATATTTAATCATAGCTAGCTTGTAATAAAATATTGAATATAGTGTCCTAAAAATTGGACAGTGGGAAGTATTGGGTTAAGGTGACTCCACAGTCTTCAGTGAACACAGGCATCAATTAATGAACGCCTTCGCCTGATGGCATCCCTCGCTACATCCGTTCAGCTCTACATGCTCTACTCTGATGTACATTTCATGTGTCTACACCGAGGTTGTCCTGTGAAGCGTTGCGGATCAAAGATTCTCGAGGCGGAGTTGGTTTGCAATGCGCTCTTAAGTCTCAAGAAAGTAGATGTCTTCGTGAACTACACAGGCAGGGACAAGCTAGAACGGATTCAATTCCTCTCGATTCTTTGTACCCCCATAGTCAATCATGAAAGAGGTGTCCTTGCGTCAGTCCTTGAGTCGGACTCGGGGTCAGTTGGCAGCGATGAATTAAACGAGCGACGAAGCCATCGAGTTCTCAGTGTTCAATTAAATTAAAAACTGAACAACAACCACGTCTGAATACCTGGACATAGGATTTAGTCGGCGCTCTGGCAATGACAGGAGCATCGAAACCTCTCACAGGTCCCGTACCATTCGTCGCTGTAGGAGACATTGAAGGTCTCGGTGAGTTCGTTACCGACCTTGAAGGAGCAGCTAGAGTTCTCTATCTTCATCCTGCGCAACCTGACGAGTTTGTCAGGAATGCAAAAACTAGACGTGGGGTTGTATGCAGCCTTGAAACCGACGAATAGGTGATGGGTCTCGGTCTCGGCCTTATCCAGCACGAATGCTTTCCTCCGACATTAGCTTAAAGATGAGATAGAGCGCCCAACCAGATAATACCCAGAAGCCTTAAGTTAAGTTAGGTTAGGTTGAAGTGTTCGACTGCAGGCAAGGAAAGACAGCGGCCAGACTTGTTTCAGCATAGGCTCATTGTGTATCCACGCCGATTTATGAGAACTTATTCCGCAAAGCAGTTAGTCCTTTAAGTAAAGCGAAGGAGATGACTGACTCTTATGCCATTTAGTTCAACCAGGTTGTCTCTTTCTACGGGAGGAAACCATCCAGTCTCTGGTGCTCAGACTCCCAGTAAAATCGCGGAGGAATGCTGATCAAGAAGTTCTTCTCGAAGAGGAGTTTAGGTATTTTGAGGTCATTGTACATGGGTATGGAACTCCAAATATTCAGCGATCCCAGCGTGATCGCCGTACTAGCTGCTGACTGTCTGCCAACTAGGTCTATCGGTGGAAGGTTGAGGAGTATGTTCAGAGCTGCAGGGGGGCTGTTCTCAGTGCTCCGCTGATACGTACCTTCGCATGCCATCCGCGGCACTCCGTCAAGCAGTTTGAGGTTAATGTTCTTTCCAGACGCGGTCCACCAAACTTTGACACCACTCAAAGGTCTGGTCTGCCTACTGATGCAAATAGCCAGTGGTCTATGCGGAGTTGTGCAACCGTGAAGGCCTTTTTGACACCTTCCTGGACATTGGGCTCCCAGCTAAGCTTCGTGTCCAATATAAGCCCTGGGAATATTGCGTTTCAGATTTAAACCACCACGTCCCACAAATCAAGAATTCATCGATCAGACTTCTTAGTGTCAATCAACGCCACTTAAAGGACATCAAAGGAATCCGAGACAGTCTGCCGATTGCCCTCAACTCCCAACCAATTCCCCACGAGTCCTAAATTAAGTTATCAATATCCCCCAACCCTCGTGTCATAACATGTCACTTACCGCATCCATAAAGAAGTCACAAAATCTGTGCTCAGAAATGCATGACCAATCAAGAACTCATTAGCCTGTCACATGGAATCAACTTTATGTCCCGACACATGTCACTCATCAGAGCAACAAATATGCCTTTAAAAGCAGCTCCCACCTCCCATCGCATTCATTGCGGCACCGACGCAACGTCATGCATTTGCTCCCACTGTTTCACTTCATCATTCAACACTTTGTCCAGGCACGCGTCCACAATGTGGTCGTGCTCAACTGCTGGGATTCGAGTTGTAAGGATCGGTGTTGAAGATTAATCGTGTTAATGTCACAGTCGTTCCGTGTTGCCGTGTATTCCACAGCTCGACTGGAGTTTTTGAGGAATGCCAACGACCATCTGTTAAGGACGCAGATTGTGAATATGAACGACGACTTTCGCTTTCCCGGAGAGCACTTGAGCGGAACTCTGACGGTTTTGGGAGTGTTTCTCGATTTGGAGTGCAGGCAGTCGAGGATGGTGGTGAAGAAGGTAATTTAGAATTTTGTTGTGTTTCAGTAAATTGCCTAGTCTTTGGAAAGAGAAAATGGTTCATTCCTCGTTGCTTATGGTGAAGCGACATTTGGGCTTGAAAATGGTGTAAGATTAAATCGGTCTTATTGGTCGAACATAGAGATACTGCTCGACTTCTTCGGCGACGGCAATTCGAATGTGGACTCAGGGCCACAGCTATCTCAAGATTTGCAAGAGGACACACGCCACAAGAAGACATTCTCTCCCCTCTTCTAAGAAACCTGTTGAACGACTTCTTCTTTCCTCTGGATGATGATAGGTGCACTGCCACAGACGTTGCGATCGTCATTCTTTTAAGGAAAACATCCTCCCGCTCTGAAGGGCCTTAAGCAGCAATGCCCTATTCACTGTATGGATGATTTTTTCATCCTTTGAATTTTGTTCATTGTCTCAACAACTATCGCAAATCGAGCTGGAATCACTGATCCAGTTGAAACTGCTTTCGAAGCCAGTTGATGCTTTTGACAGAGCCAGGAAGATGTTCACATGACTGTTGCTTAGTTTTAGACAGGCGAGCCCTAGAGCACTTGCAGAGAAAGTGCACAATTGCCTCTCTTCCTCTTCTTCGTTTCTGAAGAAAGTTCTGCAGACGTCATTGTAGGGGAGACCCAATCTACAGGCTATAGTTCCAATAGGAAACTCCCGAGTTATGATGCAGATACGAGTTCTGAGAGTTGGCGTGTTCAGTCTGATCAGGCCATCTCGTGACGACTGATTTCTCATTAATAATAATAATTTACACCGATTTCTCGAAAGCCTTTGATAAAGTACATCGTTTGCTTGTAAACACGCTCAAGTCTTTGGGATTCCACTCGTCAATATGGACTGGCCGGAAGGTAGCAATTGGCAAAGATCGGTAGTTTTAAGTCTCGGGTTATAAAAGTTACATCAGGCGTGCCACAAGGTAACCATGTGGGGCCTTTACTATTTGTTTGGTTGTTAAACGATGTTCACGAAATTTTCACTCTCCCTAAGTCGAACTCTCCTTAAGTCGAAACTCTCTCTAACTCGAACTTTTTCGCCATATCTTACATACATTTCCCTCAACTTTCCATAAAAAAACCTCTCTCTAAGTCAAACTCTCTCTAACTCGAACAAATTTTGGTACCCCGTGACAATTCGATTTAGGGGGAGTCCACTGTATTTTCCAAATATATCCGCAGACGACTTAAAATTCTTTTTCTCTATAAACAGATTAACTCATTGCATTAAGTTCCAATTGGATATTCACGCAAAAGTGGACAGATGTGAACATAATGGATTGTGGCTGAATATTGAAAAATTCAATATTTTAACCGGACACCGAATTACATCCCCCATTGCCTTTGAATATTTCATAAATGATCTTAGGAGAAATTAAAGATCTGGTTATAATTCTTGACACTAAATTAAATTTGTGGTCGCCGTGGCGTAGAAGGTAAGTGCATAGACTCCTACGCAGAGGGTGCCAGGTTCGATACCCGACTTTACCACCTTTCATAATTCACGGCTCCACCTCTTTCGAGTCACTGACAATGCTCAAAGAGTACTCCTGTCTAGAAAGAGCTTCTCAAATTCGCCGTTCGGAGTCGGTAATAAAATGTAGGTCCCTTCCACACGTGCAAGAAAAATAGCACGCACAACACGAGTGGATGCTGAGTAGCTAGGCCCAGGTCCGCCTCGAACTGTCGCGCCACCCATATTATTATTATTATAAATTAAATTTATCATTAAATTATGATTTCACGATTTCGAAGTCGAACGCTATATTAGGTTTTCTGAAAAGATGTAGTAAGGATTTCATCTATTGTTCGTTGGTCAGACAATATTTAGAATACTCTTTCATCATTCGAGATTCCTCATTAGTCAAGGACTCAGATTCGAAAGAGTGCAAAGAACTTCACGAGAAGTGCTCACCGTTCATGTTCATATTCCCTCGATGAACTCTCTAAATACGAGGATAGATGTAAGATAGTAAGTCTTGGAAACCTTGGGAGTTACAGGCGGAAGGCAGCGTCGGCCATGTTTATTCGCGACATTTCTAGTTCCCGTGTAAATTCACCAGTATTACTTTTTCTCATGAATATTTTATGATTCGGGCTAGAAATTTACTCTATGACAAGATGCATAGAATCAACCAACTATGGTTGCAATTACAAGGTGTGCCCATCATCTGTTTATCGATTTTAAGGCCACCTATGACAGCGGCATACCGAGCCATGTATAGATTTGACAACCCTGTCAAATTGGTCACGTTGTGCAGGAGGACGATGAAGAACGCTCGCCGCTCTATCAAGGTCGGTAACGTCCATTTGAAGTCAAGGGAGGACTTACACAAGGTTACGCGCTGTCTTGTAACTGTTTTTAACATCAAACTTAAAAGAATTGTGTGAAACTCAGACGCCAACACCGGAGACATAGTCTTTCAAAAGTCGGTGCAACTACTAGCGCATGCCGAAGATGAATTGGTATCGCAATGGAAGCTGTGTCCAAATGGGTTTAGCAGTAAATGAGGGAAAAACCAAGTTTATTCTGTCAACAAGATCATCGACGAATTGGACGGAATGTCCTTGGCTCTGCTATAAAGTCTTACAACACTAATTCGGCACTACACTACTCTTGGCAATCAATGTTTCTTTGGGTTGAGTAGTTAGGCCCTATCTTGAAAAACTAAGGAGATTCTACATAAAGCTTTGATGCTCCGAATCCTACATCTGAAGCATGGACTTTGTCAAGAGCGGATGAGGATATCCTCATCGTGAGCATCTGTCAAACGGAACATCTCTCAGAGCTACACTTGCGAACGAAGTACGGGCACCGCTGCAATCTGAGCGACACTACCTTCCGTGTGTCGACTGTGGTAAGTGTGGACTCTCGTGACTATCATCTGTCATCTGATATCCTCGGTCGGTTCGAGCGAAAAATGCTTCGGAAAATATACGGTTCCGTATGTGCCGACGAACCATACAGCAAAATTGACTTAGTCAAAAAAAAAAAATAAATTAAAAATAAGTCGCTTAAGATGGCCATGACATGAAGAGCGAATGGACACCAATGCTAGCCCGGGTGGAAAACGCAGTTGGGGCAGAAGCAGCAACTGAAGGCAGATAGCTGAGGACCGTTCTAGAGAGGCTTGTTAGCTGCGGTCCAGGTTAACCCCGAACTGTAGCGTTAAGTAAGTAAGAAAGTATAAACGCTTTTAATTAGCTTTCCAACGAAATTGATTTTAGTTTATCTCGATTGGAATTTAAGAAATTTATTAATACATTATTTTTAATATTTTAAAATTAATATTATTTAATAAATTTATTTAATAATTTAATATTATTTAGCAAAATCTGTAGATACTGAGAGTTAACACTTTGAGAACGTAGTGATTTGTGTGCTCGACGACGACCCCTGGAGCTTGCAATTAATAATAATATAATATGGGTGGCGCGACAGTCCGAGTTGGACCTTCTCAGGAACCACTTGTATTGTGCGTGCTATTGTTCTTTCACGCGGTAAAGGGACCTACAGTTTAATGCCGACTCCGAACGGTGAAGTTGAGAAGCATCTTCCAGACAGGAGAACTCTTTGAGCATTGCCAGTGACTCGAAAGAGGTGAAGCCATGAATTATGAAAGGTGGTAAATTCGGGTATGAAACCTGGCACCCTCCCGTAGGAGTCGACGTACTTACCCACTACGCCACGGCTACCCACGGAGCTTGCAATTAGTACCATTTTAAAGCTCTACTTTAAGACCCAGTCCTCGAATAGCCAGTGGGCAGAAGATCATTTACTGCTATGTTCCACAGGAGAGGGGAAAGCACACGAGCCAACTGCAGCCAACTCACGCAAGTGGGGTTGGGACCCCTCCAACTCACTCTTGGTCGTTATGCAGAAAAGAGCCGTCAAAATGACAGGAACCAGATCCGTCGCAGAAACAATTCCATCTCTTGAACACTGTTGTTTTGTTTCCTGTCTACCCCTTCTTTCGGTCGCTTGATGAGAATTCTGCGAAAGATATTAAGGAACTAATGTCCTTTCCAAACACCTCAGGTAGGATTTAGAGATATCTCAAATAAACCTACACCTCCTTCATTTATAGAGAGAGACTGGCGTTAAAACGGCACATAGTGCTAATTGGGTTCCCATCGAACTACCTACCATTCCTCCTCTTAAACAATACCGGAATACACGTGCGTCTTGGAATGACCATCAGTTTAATCTCGAGCCCTTAACTTACCTACTCCACAGAGTGGAAGGATACAAATGACTCCCCGTCCCAACATTCTCAATCCCTCACTCTCAACCCTCGTTCTCATCTCCCTTTCAGGCAAGCGACCTCCATCTCTTCAAAGCCAAGTTCAACTGGCTGCTCCTGGATAACTCCCGCAATTACGTCGCATTCCACAAGCAATTCACCGACGTCTGCATGTCCATTGATGCTCAAATAACTTACGCAACGGTCACTTCGACGGATGTCACCGTCCGACCAGACCCAACTGTCATTGGATCCGCCATCGACTCGCCAAACCCTGCGCCAAATGTGTCCCTCACTCTGTACGATGTCTACAACAACGGCAAACACATCGGCGGTAGACTCAACGTCACCTCTGACAGGCGAGTGACATGCAACGCGAGCGTCTGTCAAACGGAACACCTCTCAGAGCTATATTTGCGAACGAAGTACGGGCACCGCTGCAATCTGAGCGACACCACCTTCCGAGTGTCGACTGTGGTAAGTGTGGACTCTCGCGACTGTCATCTGTCATCCGTGTCTCTCTCCGCAGGTGACCATGCGGCCGACGGATCTGCCAACTGATGTCCTCGTGGACTTCCTCTTGTCCATGAACAACTCCCACGTGGACACCATCGCTCGGTATGGCTTCAAATTGGTCGTCATCCTGCAGGATCTGATGAGCTACAAGTAGACTTCCTTGAAATCCCACCCCGAATCTAACTCAGTCCCTCTGGCGTCCTTTCAGAGCGACGTACATCTTCCGCAACGCCTGGAGTGTCAGTGAAGCCGATGGCGCCTCCTACGGGGACCTGCGACATGACACGGCGGAGTTGTCCAGCAGCCCGTTCCTCATCACCTTCGAGCGCCTCAAGCAGGTCTCGCCCATCCTGCAAATCGGCGACTTTCGAGCCGTGTTCCTCTTTCGAACGCCCCGCAACGAAGGTCTCTATGGACGGGTGTTCATCAGCCCCTTCAGCCCTCCGGTGTGGCTTGTGTTCGGTCTCGTGATACTCCTCTTCGCCGTCCTTCTTTGGGTGGTCTTTGCAGTTGAGGTCCGTTTCACTCATTGCATCAGATTCATCCCATCGTTGATGTCCACGTTTCTCATGTCGTTCGGAATGGCCTGCGTTCAGGGCTCAGCCCTCATTCCGCGCACCACCGGCGGTCGCATCACCTTCTTCTCGCTGTCCTTGGTCACCTTCATCATGTACAACTACTACACGTCGCTCGTGGTCTCGTCGCTGGTCGGATCCCCCGTCAAGTCGCAAATCAAGACCATCAGCCAACTGGCCGACAGCAACTTGGACATTGGCCTCGAACGGGCCTCGTACACAAAGGCTTTCTTAGATGTGGGTGAGCTCGTCCCTACCCCAGGCACCCGGCGTCATGAACGTTTATTTTCAGGATCCGAAGACCCCGGAGATCCGGAAGCTCATCGAGAAGAAGCTCAAGGGCCGGCTGGCAATGAACTCATCCCTCTGGCTGATGGCCGAGGAGGGTCTGCGCAGAGTCAAACGCGGCGGCTTCGCGTACCACACAGAGGCGTCCTCGTCGTACCGGCTCATCGAGTACTCCTACAAGCAGCAGGAGCTGTGCGACCTCAACGAGCTCCAGATGCGGTCAGAGAGTGCGCTGAACGCCCTGCTCAACAGGAACTCGACCTACAAGGAGATCGTTCGAATCAAGTGAGTGTACTCTCTGAGCAGTCGAAGTGTGTGACTAATCTTGTGAACCTTGAGACAGTCTGCTTCGGATGCTGGAGCGGGGGGTGATCTCCAGGCATCGCCGCTTCTGGATGAAGACCAAGCTGCACTGCTTCACGAAGAACATCCTGATCAAAGTCGGGCTGGAGTACACTGGACCCCTGTTCGCTTTCCTCGGCAGCGTCTACCTGTTCGTCTTGGTGGTGCTTCTCCTCGAGATTGCCCACCATCGATTTGCCCAGAGGAGGGTGCAGAAGTGGTGAACTTTACCGCAGCAGTTATGTTCGTTTACTTGGTGTTTCAAATTAGTGAATAAAGCTGAAGCTGGTGCAGGCCACCCCTTGGCGGAGTGCCACTTTTCCTCCCACGCCTCCTTATTAACGCCTGAATTCGTAATCCTCTTCAAGAGACTCGTCAAATCGAATTACTCTTGCGTCGCAGAGAACAAAATGAATGCCCTCCCTTGGAGAAGGTTACTCCGCGATTACTCCGCGACAGGGCGCCTGTGTCCAGAAGCACTGCAGTCGCGCTGTTGTCCTGCAGAGGAGATATGAAGCTCTGCGAATTAATTTCATGTAAATACCGAACGGGTCCAAGGAGCAGTTCATCGGAAGTCGCCCGTGTCGGCAGTGTTGGCTGTGTTCCATAATATTTGCAAATCAGATTCGCGCATTAATACTATCGCAGCGCGGCACTTCGGGGGCAGTGGTTCAGGATGTTTCACTTATCCTGCGTTGCGCTCTGTTTAAGGATCTGAGAGGTGAAAGGGGAGGCATTTAACGAGGCTTTTTCGACTCGTTACGGAACGGGAAGCATGAGATTATGAGTACTCTGTGCATTTTTAGTGAGGAGTCGTAGAAGGGGCACTGGACACCCATTTCCAATATATCGGATTTCATTATTTGCATCTGTGTGGAGGGACCTGCAGTGACGATAGAATTGTTCAACTGTATGTATCATCTGTATCTTTCATCAAGGGATTGTTCTTTGTTTCTTGCGCATCGAAAAGAAGCCTAAGTGTTAGTCGAAGTCGTAAGAAACCGGCCTAAGCTGACAGAAAACCGCCCAGCTTTGTCCAGCCTGTCCAGCCTGTCCAGGCAGTCCAGCCTGTCCAGCCAGTGCAGCCAGTGCAGCCAGTCCAGCTAGTGCAGCCAGTCCAGCCAGTCCAGGCAGTCCAGGCAGTCTAGCCAGTTCAGGCGGTCCAGCCTGTCCAGCCAGTGCAGCCAAGTCCAGCCAGTCCAGGCAGTCCAGGCAGTCCGGCCAGTCTAGCCAGTTCAGGCAGTCCAGCCTGTCCAGCCAGTCCAGCCAGTCCAGCCAGTCCAGCCCGTCCAGGCAGTCCAGCCAGTCCAGCCTGTCCAGCCAGTCCAGCCTGTCCAGCCAGTCCAGCCAGTCCAGCCAGTCCAGCCAGTCCAGCCAGTCCAGCCAGTCTAGCCAGCCCAGCCAGTCCAGCCAGTCCAGCCAGTGCACTGTTTCATTTTCTCCTCCGTAGTTGCATGTGATCCTACGTCTCATGCACTCGTAATTGGAATCGACGTTTACGACTCACGCTCTCAGACTGTTCCCACGCGTCTCCTCATAGCCCAAGGATTTAAGGAATCACATCAACTCGCAAGGATTCTCGTCCCATCCTTTTAATTACAACAAAATTGACTTCATTTGCAGATTCTTGAACTTCTCTCCGCACAATCGATTGCGACTGGTCAGGAAATCAACTCAACTTGGCTCCATTTTCCGAACAATCGCCATCACCGGCAGATCCCGAAAGGGGGAAATTCAATTACGCGGTATTTAAGTCCCTTTCAGAGCGTTTAACTCGAATAATTAAAGGAATCGGTGGCGACGGTGGCGCGGGAACAATGCCCACAACAAAACCACTTATTCCTGAACTCCATCAAATGCGATAAGCATTCGCATAAATTAATCGCCGACCGTGGGACATTGTTCTCTGACCGAGAAGAGGAATTTTACAATCATCCATGGCTCTAGAAAGCGCTTACAATACCTCAGCATAGTGTAGCGTAGCCGGTGAGACTTGAAAGAGATGTGCCCTTATAGTTGGAGCAAACCTTTTTGTTGCCCCTCTTTCAAAATAGGAACAATCAGTTTGTCACACCGCGTTCACAGGCCAATGACACAAGAGAGCCATGAAACCCCCTCCGTTCCCATTGGCTTAAGCATTACTCGCCGGTTTAGATCAACACCGGCGAACTTTTGCGATTCTATCTGCAAAGTTTAGGGTTGAGGTAAGTGGGTAGACGCGAGGAGGCCACGTCTCACTTCGGTCCTGTCGTGCTGGACCCATTGTGACCACCTCACCGCCCCACTCGAAACTACGGGTCTGCTATTCTCAGTGCCTTGTTCGGGATTGACCAACTCCGACTACCTCCGATTGATCGCTCCATCTGCGCAAGATGTCCACCTCATTGGAAAGCAACACACCATCTTTGGATTTGACTCCTTCGATGATGTTGAGTGTCCTTCCATTTCCGTTCCAACTTTTCGCCGAACTCATTCCCCGACTGGGCTGTAGCTATATGCACGACCAATTTTCAGGTTCTTCCCGTCTCCGTGTACCGGTCATGAGAGCCAAGGCAGATTTTTACCAATGACCGGTACACTGACTCTGGTTTGGATTTAAGTCTGTTCAAGTCTGTTGAAGAGTTCTGGTGTCGTTCCTTCAACAAACTTGTTAGAGCTCTTCTTCGCACTAGTTCCCTCGTGAGCTACACACACACGGCATCATGAATCTCGTTGCGCTTCAGTTCTCAAAATGTTGGAGCATCTCCTTGATTTTTTTAACTGCATTCTGCCCCATTTTGAACCCATTCCAACTGTTAATCAATCCATGTCCCACCTGAAGACACAACCCACCGTCAAACGGAGCTTCGCAGAGCTTCGCATACCCTTTCGCTCCAATCGTTCTCCTCGTTGATTGCCGCCGTCAATGATTACAAATCAAATCATCCCAAGGACACCGCCCGACTCTCAGTCAGCCCGTATCGCCAAGAAGTCATCATCCCTCCCCCTCCCACCGCTGATTGTATCGCAGCCTGCACACGAACCGAGCCAAACATCAAACAAGCTCAGTGTTCCCCTTCAGCCGTGGGAGCGGAAGCGTCAAAGGATCATAGGGGTGCTGGCACGAGTAACCGCATACGACACCCAATTGCTGATTCGAATTTAAGTGATTTCAAATGTGTGTGACGTTTCGGCATGAATTCACAGATAAGGACCCACGAGGGTGGAGTGAATGTGTAAACGGCTGCTTTGCCTCATGGTGCGCGTTACTCATCGTCTGTTTACTTTTTGCTTAATGACGTCGCGCTCATTTGAGGGAAAAATCAACACACGAGCGACTGAGTGAAGTGGCAAGCTCCTGCCAGTCCTTCAAAGGAAATTAGAACACACAACCCTCGTCTCCTCTTTGACCACAGAAGAAAAATGAATTCAAATGAACAACCCCCTCTCACGGATCCATCATAACCCACGCTCAGTGCGAGGCTGTGTATCGTCCTCGAGTGAACAAGGATACGTTTCTCATTTTCTCGAGCTTGACTGGAGTGCGTCGACTCTCGTATGGAGACAAATTATCCTCGAGATTGAATCCTGCTTATCCATGAACCGACAATGGCAGCCCATTGAAATGTAATTACCGTGAATGACAAGCCATCTGTCATCGGCGGGCGTGTTCGTTGAGCAGCGAAGTGTGCTTGTCAACGGAAAGCGTGCTTGCTGATGGAACCCGTTTACTGACACGGTTGAATGGGTTATGACACGAGGGGAAGAACATTTCTTTGACGTACAAACCACACAATACAATATCATCGCCCAATTCATCATCGACGACGCCAGACAAACGCCAGACTGGTGTAATTTTGAAACGATTGTGTGCACATGGAGGTGTCAAAAAACCCGCCGAAAATTGAACTCGTTTAACTTAAAAAGTTCAAAAGCACGTAAAGCTAATTCACGCGGTGTGACCTTCGGCGCAAGCCATTCGAATGCACGATACGGCTTAACTGCGTTGGCAAGCTTGTCAAGCGTTGGTGTAATTTAATTGTTTTGTGGCAGATAATGACTTGATTTACTGTTTTGGATATTGAGTTGGAATTCATGTCTGCTTTCGCCGGAGTCAGTCTTGGGCGAATGCTGGCCGGTGACAGTTGCTGACGGTGTGACAGTTGATGAATTGTTTGACTTTCGGAGTGACGTTTAAAGTGGATTTGTTGTGTTTTTTGTGAATTTTGAGCGGACATTGTGTGTGTAAGTCATTAGCCATTAGACGTTTGTTTCTTTTCTTCTGAATGGTTTTATGACAAATGTCATGTTTGACAGGTGTCTTGTGCTAAGCAGAAATTAAGTATTACAGAGATTTCCGACTTCACAGCTGATTGACCCCTAGTCCATCGACGAATTTGAGGGCCTTTTTGACAGATATTCATGCTTTTTTAACGGTTATTCATAAATGCCGTCATCTGATTGGTCAATTTGGTTTATAAACACGTTCTTAAAAAACAGTTCTCAAAAATCTTAAGAGGCTAGAGTGGTAGAAGTCGGACATCGCGGAAATACTTCGTTTCTGGCGCTAGGTTAGTGAATTGTGGTAATGTGGTGGTGAGGCTTTGACGGCAAGAATGTCAACTGAGAAGACTCATTCTCATGAAGTGAGAACTCCTCTAATCGATGAGAAGTGATTTCGTTCGGTCTTGGGTGACAAACTGAAGTGATGGCGGAAGCAGTGAATGCAGTGCTTTACACTACTCATGCAGCATTGATTAAGCAGGTTATTTGAGGTTGCAATATTGAATCGTGAGCAATGGCGTTCCAACACTAGGCTCCTCCCCCAACACTGGTTTTGGTTTACAGACCGGTCAAAAATGGATTCAAGATTGAGAGCTGGGTCTTTGAACTTGGATTGCTGTACCTCCGGTTTGGGGTCCTACAGTGCTTCAAGCGAATTTTGAGATTCTGCTCCAGTCACAATCTCCTCAATAGTATTAAAGCTGCTAGAACTCAGGACGCTTTAAAGGTATCATCGTCCAACCTAATGGACGCCAAAACTGTTGCTGCCATGCACCGCAATCCCTTGCACAACCAAGTGAAGCTGGGCTGCTTTTCTGGCCAAAAGGGGATTGGAGAAAAACTGCGGTCACTGTAGTCTCAAGTGGACACCAGCTACAACGCTGGCTAACAAATGGGGTGGCGCCGATCCCACTAGACCAATGGGGATGGTTTCAGGCTATCTAAGTGCTTAACCACGCCTTATTCGTAAAACAAAATCCTCTGACAGAGAAAAGAAGAGGATAAGAGGTTAAGACATCCGAGCACATGGGAGCGCGGAAATAAATATTTAACTTTTGTTTTGTTGATAAACAGTTTTCAGTTGAAACCAAGGTACGAGTTTACTTGAGCTGTTTAATTTTAAATTGGATTCAAAAAGATGAAATAGCTTGTAATCTTGTGATAAGGGTGACAGATAGATGTCGTGAGAGGTCGCAATGGAATGTGGGTTCTTAAAAGCCAATTTTTAATGCATTAGTTTGTTATCAGATATACCTGAATGTAAGATCTTAACCACAAGACGTACTCTGATTGATTCAAACAATTATTTATTTTGTCGCGCCGGTTGACAACAATTTCTTTAAAGGAAACAGCACACACGAATGGTATTGTCGTTGTTGGCTGAAAGCGGCGATCTGCCAATGAAGTGGCTAAAAGGGGTCTGCCGGCGGCGGATAGATAAAACTTAATGATATTTCAAATCGGCTTCTCAACAAATAATACACCGCAGTATAACTATTGTCAATCACTGTTGTCTTGAGTTGAAGATTAAAAAAAAGGCTTAAATACATTTGACAGAAGGTCAGGAACGAAATGAGTCGCTTTACGCTTAAACAGCGTTTGGAAATGTAAAAAACTTATCTCCAAAGTGAGTGCGATGTAGCCAAAACAGTGCGTTTATTGAAAAGAACGTTTGGCCGACATGAAGCACCCAGCGCGACTGCTGTATGCAAGTTTGTGGAAAAAGTTTGTGAGGCTGGTATGCTGGTGGACAACACTCATGGGCCCCGTCGTCGTACACAGGTGAGAATGTGACTGCCGTGGCCGGGAGCATCTTTTGACCATTTTCCATCGACGATCGAAGGATGGGAACATATTTTCGATCAACGGTGAGCATTACAGAGCCATGTTAACTGACTTTTTTTTTCCTGAAATTGAAGACATGGTTTGGACGACCTCTGGTTCATGTAGGATACATACACACCGCCTCTGCCACAATCGATATTTTGCGGACTAAATTCCAAAATTGTCAGGTAGGTATCGACAGGTACTCCTCTCTAGTTATTAATAATAATAATATGGGTGGCGCTACAGCCCGTAGAGGGCCAGGGCCTAGCTTCTCAGCAGCCACAAGTGTTGTGCGTGCTATTGTGCTCTCAAGAGTGGAAGGGACCTACAGTTTAATGCCGACTCCGAACAGCGGAGTTGAGAAGCTTTTTCTAGACAGGAATACTCTTTGAGCATTGTCAGTGACTCGAAAGAGGTGGAGCCGTGAAATATGAAATGTGGTAAATTCGGGTATCGAACCTGGCACCCTCTGCGTAGGAGTCGACGCACTAACCCACTACGCCATGGCGACGCCATAGACCGCACGCACAGTAAAAGCAAAACTAATACGCTCTTATTTAGTTTTCAAATCTGGTCCAGTCACTATTTGCCGTTGGGAACAAACGCAAATAGTCTGACAAATAGTTACTAGCAGAGTTTGAAATTCGTGAATGGTGACGGACAAAGCTCAAAACATGATAAAAAACAGGGGAAGATTCGACATTTACTATGTTTTTTTCCCCATAATCTTAACCTTTGTGCAAAACTATCGATATCGGAATGGAAACTATGGATGTTTAAACAGCACACACTATGGAGTTCATTAGGTTGGATTGTAGTGCTGTCAGAGCTGCCGGATAAATCGAAAGTTATCAGAGCCCATACAAATATTTATTTATTTAAAAAAGCTGACATAAAATTATAAGTTAGGTGTAAATCCAGAGCGATAAAGCCTTAGGCCAATTAATTTCTGTTATTCTTCTAAAATGTCTTTCAAATCCACATCATGTTCGAATTCGAACTTCATAATGTAATTTTGAAATGCATGTCTTCTGTTGAATTTTTATTTGTTTAATTCTTATTCACGATTCACGATTCTCCACGATATTATGTCACTGTCAGTATTAAAGTATTAAACTTGAGAAATCTTATGATCCACATTTCTTCATCTTAGTTTAATTTTTAAATTTACGATCCACTTTACGATCCACTTTTCGAATCGTGCAAACTATTTAGTAAATACATCTTAACTTGTGAAGTTACGGCCCATATAAATATTTCTTCTCCCATCAGCATCACTTCTTCGTCGAAGATGAATAGCCCTGAACTGAATCTCCCGAATCTCATTCGCCAATCGAATTCCATTTTAATGGCCACCCACACGGGCACTGGCACAAAAAACATTCGAAACACGCGTTACAAATTGCTCGTAACAACCAATTAATAACACACCATGAAAATAACACCGATTATATTTTCAATAATCGTTGCAGTAGCTGCTGTTGCTTGGCGTAGTTCACCACTTTGGCTAAGATGGGGGTAATTGGCTACAGACTGCGGGTGAATTAATACATTTCTCTTGTCCTCTCCGTCGTTCGTCAGATAGTTCACCTTCGTGCAAAAAACCGGGCGAAACGATAACACTAATATTTACCTTGTCGTGTGCTGATGAATTTGCCTAATGAGTTAGCTTCAGTTATGACAAATTTAGGAAGTGGTGTTGCTCGCTAATTGTGTTAAGTGGAAAAAGTACTTGCATCCGTGAGGGTTTTGTGTATGCTAGACTTCAAGAGGGTCTAGGAGGGGAGTGTGATTGACCTCTAAGGTGTCTTATTTTTTTGGTGACGTTGTAAGAAATTTAAATTCATTTTCCAGTGTTTTGAGAAGAAAGCGCTTTAGTTGTTCTGTGTTCAAAACCGCGGCACAGCTCTCGAAACAGGGTGGAAACTGGTTTAAGTTTCGTGTGCGTTTTAGAGATAAGGCAGACATAAAACTTGGCAACAAAGAATCTCGCCCTTAGGTTAGGTTACAGTGATTGGCAAAGCTGCAGCAGTTTTTGTTCACTTGGGTCCTGATTGGATCCATTGTGATATCACTAGCCGGCAGTTGTCGCACCCTGAAGTTCCTCTGAGCACCTAAAAATATACCTACTGATATACGAGTGGCATAGCCTAGATGAGAGGCTCCTTGGCTGGGTTACAGCCAATTAGTATTTTTTAAATTTTGTCCGAAATATTTCTGTCTGACATTTATTCTAGAGCAGGGATTCCTAAAGTCTGCGCCGTAGAAAGTAAAGAGGGGCGCAGAAATATTTATTTGCAATTGCAGTAACTTTAGGTGCCTTTTTTTTGAAGTGTCAACCTCTCTTTTGAATATTGCGGTGATTAAGAAGAAATTGCAGTTAGGGATGAAAAAAAGATTAATGAGTTAAGATTACCTCCCGAAATTGTAAAAATATGCGACGTCTAATGAGCTTTTATCTCACAAGACGGGCATTTCCACGGAACACATCTTGAAACTCATTGAATGATGTCAAAAACTGTGCGTGGCTCCAAGATCCATTTTATGCACTAGCTCCACCAGAACTCACATCTCAAGAGTAAGAGAGTCTCGACAAAATTTTACTTCTTTCGGCTGTTTCTTTTTCAAATCTAGGATACTAGATTTTGTGCCGCAGGCGGAAAAAGAATGCGTACCACTGTTCTAGGCTAGTGTTCCCTCACATGTGCCGAGTGAGTGAAGCGTTGTTTCTCCTTCCTCTTCCTCCATAAAGCTCCTGCAGAAGCCAGCCTATTCTTCTGGCATGTATGCCGAATAGGCAATGACCGGTAATAATGCCTTCTACTTCGCTGATTCCTTTTCTGTTTAATTTTAGAAGTGTACTTGTTTTTTTATTTTTTGTATTTATTGAAGGCCATATAAACTTCGGAGGCGTACAATTATCTAACTACTTCCATATCCGATTGGGGCTGTTGATGGCATCTGAAAGTAACAAGGTGTTTATTACTTGAAGTGAGGGATATGGGGTGTCCAGATTATTTGCCAGTGGCAGTCCCACCCCTCTTCTTACGAACTCGTCTGCCCTTTCGTTGCCTGGAAAACCACTATGCCCAGGGACCCAGCATAGGGTGGGGTTGCATCTAACCGCTATCTCCCTAAGAGATAGACGGCAAAGTTCTACCATCTTGGATTTAATTGACGTTGTATCCAAAGCCTTAAGGGCCCCCTCTATGTGTCTATGTGTACAGCGATAGATAACCCGGTTATCGGGCTCATCGATTGTAAGCGGGCAGCTTATTAGATGGAGTAAAAGCCGTCTTCTGCCTGGAATACACTCCAATGGTTAGACAATCGACGGGACAGGGAAAAGGAGGTTACCCGCCATAACGCGAATGCTCCAAGTCCGATGCCTTTTCTTCCTTTTTGGATCCGTCCATGTATACTTCCAGATTGGCAGATTCTCTGACTAATCCTTCACTGAAGTCTACGACAGGAGGAATTCAAAATTTCGCATTCTCAATTATTTGTGTGACCTAAACTGTGGGTTTTGCTCCAACGCATTGCATTCTCTTAATAATTTGTTTCCAGCTTCCAGCTTAAGCTATTACTTTATCCTTTAGTCACACATTTTGTTCGATCGAAATGATTCATTTGTCTGCTAAATCACATGCGCACGACACTTTCTTTCACACTCTCACGATGAACAAATTAACGCCTGATTTAGCAAACTGAACATCAAGAGAATGACAGCATTTTTCTATGCATTTCCTCATCAGTCTTCAAGTTCATTGTTAATTCAAGATTCTTCCTATTCCCTTTCTTTAAGTAAATGATTTGATGAAGCCCATGTCTGTGCTAATCATATTAGGGCCGTTTTCATTAGATGCATTGGTAGGAGGGCAAGTGTGACTGTCACGACAATCCACTTATGCCGCTTTGTGATGCCACCAAACCTCAAATTTGGACCACTGACCGCCGCACAGTGTGTCAAATAACATATCTAGCTGCACGAAATTATAAAATCTCGCCTGATTGATGTCTTATTTACGAACTAGTTCTGTCTTGCAGTTTCAACCTGTCCATTCTGTACAAGAAAGTATGGACCATAATCAACACCAAACAGAGTACCCTCTTCCGAGTGCATTGGCAGCTCCTACATTCCCTGAGGTTGTTCGGCGCTGAAGAAATTACGCGTAGCCTTTCACAAGCTTGAAGTGGAACTTCTGTCAAGACGGTAGGTTAGGTTAGGTAGAGACTTCACCAGCACACTTAGACCATGTTGGTCCATTGAAATACCCACAGTCAGACAGTGACAGTGCCGTTAATTTGATCCCAGATTTGGGATCGCTAACCAGGGACAGGCACTCTACCAACTGCGCCATCCAGTCGTTTGTTAAAATATTACAGTGAAACACTGCTCCACAAATATGACAGACAAACGCCGCACAGTGGAAGGGAAGGGGAAAAAAATAATAAAAATGAAATTTGGGACATGCAGTTGTTGCATTTATTTTTTAATAGATAAACATATAGCTGGCCTATGTTTTCCCAAATTTATTATTTAATACTCTACAGAGATCGGCATGCGATAATATTTTTGTGACTTGCGATATTCTCATAAAAAAAAGCGATGCGAGTGTGCCCGGCAGCGATTGAGATGAGAAAAATTTACAAAAAAATGAAAATCTGCAAAAAAGGCGGTGGCAGTGTGTATCGCCACCGCAACCCAAGCGATAGTTGCGTTTACCATACTCGATTGGGTATTTGTCGTTTGGGTATGTTTCTCTTATAAACGCGAGCACTAAGTTTTTGAGTCAACGCATCCTGCACTACCGCATGTTCATATTGACATAGCTGAGGCGGTGGACAGGGGTGGACTAGGGGAGACAAGAAAAACACCGCATACTTTTTGGCTGTGTATGCGGTGCTTTTTTTTTTCTTTCTTTACTCCAACGACTTGAAAGATGACAAAAGGAACGCAATTGACATAATTCTTCTTCTTTATTTAAGTCCGGGGTGGACCTGGGCCTCAACCAACAAGCCTCTCCAACTAGCACGGTCTCTGGCTAGCTGTCTCCAGTGTCGCACGCCAAGTTGGTTGAGGTCCTTCTCCATCTGGGTGTGCCGCCTTAAGCACGGGCGTCCTCTGTTACGTTGTTCCACGGGTTCAGAGTCGAAGACTCTTCGGTCCATACGCTCTACATCTTAGGCATTGGATCCGAAGACGCCTGAGTAGACTCATGTCGCTGTACAGCCCGTACAGTTCGTGGTTGAATCTTCTCCTCCAGAAACCGTCAATGCCAACAGGACCAAATATCGCACGCAGTGCTTTTCTCGCTACGAGACCAAGGACTTCCTCATCCGCTTTTGAGATTGTCCATGCCTCCGCGCCGTACAGCAGGACTGGAATGATCAAGGTCTTGTATAAGGTCAGCTTGGTCCTTCGAGAGATGGCTCTACTACTCAATTGCCTCTTGAGCCCCTAGAAACAGCGGTTGGCAAGAGTTACTCTGCGTTTGATCTCGGTACTGATGTTGTTTGTGCTGTTTACTGCGGAGCCGAGGTAGACTAAGTCCTTGACTACCTCGAAGTTATAGCTGCCCATTGTGACGCTCTGTCCAAGAAGTCGATATTGTGCGTCCTTTCTCGATGACAGCATGTACTTCGTTGTTCCCTCATTCACTGCTAGACCCATTTTAGCCACCTCCGCCTCAATGCCAGCAAACGCCTCGCTCTGTTCTGCCAATCACGTCAGTGTCGTCCGCGTATGCTAACAGTTGCACGGACTTCTGGAAGCTCCTGCCTCTGGTATTGGCGTGTGAGTCTTCTAAGATCTTCTCCAGGAAGAAGCCACATGACCACATGACATCCCGTCGCCTTGTCTAAATCCTTTTTTGACATTGAAGGTCTCGGTGAGTTCGTTACCGACCTTGATGGAGCAGCGAGAATTCTCCATCGTCATCCTGCCCAACCTGACGAGTTTGGCAGGAATGTCAAGAATAGACATGGCGTTGTATAGCCGATCGATGGCGATGTATAAGACCGATCTTAATGAACTTAGAAACATAGTACAAGTGCCAAGAGAAATCTTTTCGTGGTTCAAAAACGTGATGTTTTTATCTTTTTCACTTAAGCTTACTCCGTTAATGAGTGATCCGTTTGAAGTACATCAACCATTTTTGAACCACGAAAAAACCTGTGTTTCAAATTTCATTAAGATCGGTTCACGGGTTGAAGTTACATAATTATTTCCGCGCTACAAAGCGAACCACTGTACGCCGTTCGACAGTATGGGCCCCAACGGAAGGCCCTAGTCGGAATTGAAATTTCGTTTCTAAAACCGTACCGTGGTGTGGTCGATAGTTTTGAGATTTGTTAGAATTTTAGAGTCTCGACAACGATGTGTGTGAGGAGGAGTGAAGCCACACGCAGTCGTTGCTTAAGAGTGTATGTCAAATCTGTGTCTAATAATAAACATTGGTTATGTTGTAGTTATGACCACACACAATCCACCAATCAAACTGCGACCCAAATTGGGTGGCGCGACAGTCGGACCTGGGCCTAGCTTCACTCGTGTTGTGCGATCTAAAGTTTTCTCATGAGTGGAAGTGACGTACAGTTTTATGTCGACTCCGAACGGGGAAGTTGAGAAGCTTTTTCTAGACAGGAATACTCTTTGGAAATTGTCAGTGACTCGAAAGAGGTAGAGCAGTGAATTATGAGAGGTGGTACATTCGGGTATCGAACCTGGCACCCTCTGGAGTCGACGCACTAACCCACTACGCCACAGCGACCCACGGCGATCCAAATTGGATTTCCAAAATAGTCCTATATGCCTTATTTTTTTTCTTCTTCTTCCCGAGATCGGACTGGCCCTACTGGAACATGCAAAATAGCGCGATATTCCGTCAGCTGTCAGCAGCTTCGCACCCTCCTCTGTCGCTCGACCTGCGCCACCTTGCACGTGGGCGTCCTCTATTGCAGGCTCAGAATCGAAGGTACTTCAACGAACCAAAACGGTGCCAAATATCCTAATTTCAACCATTCTCTTACACCCCCACTAGCCACCAGAAAACTTGTTTAGGCGTCTTGTACAACCTCAGCCAGTTCTTTCGAGCACTCGACTGTTGCATCAAAATACAGTCGATCGGTATTAGACCCCCTCCTTTCCATCTCTGTTAAATTGACTGCCTGGAACCCTCGCATAAGTTGGAAATACCATTCCCAGAACATACCCAGCGGTAGAACAGTATGCTTTATCGACGACACCAGAGGAAATCCATTTACCTCGAGCCTTCCTGCTTCTTCGTTGTCTTTCGTATTCTTTCAATCAAGCTTAGTCAACCAGCTTGTTTCCTTGTGATTCCTAATTCCTTGTGATTATCTGAGAACTTATAGCTCAAGCCATTGGTGAGCGAAGTTCCTGGGAAAGGTTTGAGATTGCCACTCCATTCATCCAGTTCTGTGTACGACAAGTCACCGAAATCTCACCTCACTCACATACGCGACCACCCTGCATGTCTAAGCTCATCTGCAGCCAGCGGCAGTGAGTGTCTTCCCGATTGAAAGTTGGCTTAAATCAACACATCGTCAGAGCCGCCAAAGAAGCCATCCATCTCATAAGTCAGAACTGCCATCCCATGCATATGCATGGCCTCTGATTTGCATTTCTCACTTTCTTCCATGGTGTGCAAAAATTCACTGGGCCCTCCAGCCATGACACTCAATCCAGCCACTCAATCACCGCCACATTCGAGCAGATGACTAACGCGACGGCCTCGGTGAAAGCCGCTTTGAATAAATTGACCTCTTGTCGAAAGAATCTCTCGATTACGTTTATTTTCGCAGCGCCAGCGTCTGCGCGCCTAATCTGCATAAGTTGCCTAATCTAGCTGTTTTCCCCGCCCCCATAATTTTTTTTTTTTTTTCGTCAGACGGAATCTTATCTTATCGCTGCTGTTGACTGTGGACCCAGAACCCCAAGGCTGATAAATCACCGACTTAAGCCGATCGTTTGTTTTCCTTTAGATTTTGGGTCAGCAGCGCTGTGAGCGCACGAGAGCCAAGCAGAAAGCTCTCAGCCGAGCGGGTGTTCACATCTGGATGCGCGATCAATTTTTGAGTAGTCGACAATGAAGATCGGTTTCGTGCTGCAAACTCTGTGCCTGGCGGTGGCATGGGCCAGCGAGGAACGCCCCAACATCGTGGTCATAATGGCTGACGACATGGTAAGTCCTCCTTCCAGTCGATGTCACCCCCCCTCGGTTCATCCACTTGTTGCAGGGCTTTGACGACGTGAGCTTCCACGGATCCAAGCAGTACCTCACGCCCAACATCGACGCCCTCGGGTTCCATGGGCTGATCCTGAACAACCTCTACACGCCGCCGATGTGCACTCCCTCGCGGGCGGCGTTCATGACTGGCAAGTACCCCTTCCACACGGGAACCCAGCACTACGTGATCAGCAACGAGACGCCCTGGGGACTGGTGGCGAACGTGACCACGATTGCGGACGTCTTCAAGGGAGCCGGGTACTCCACGCACCTGATTGGGAAGTGGCACCTGGGCCACGCGTACAAGCGGATGCTGCCAACGAATCGGGGATTCGACTCGCACTACGGCTACCTGGGAGGCTACGTGGACTACTACTATCGGATGGCCAAGATGCCGGTGAGTGTGAGCCAGGATCGAGAGAAGAAGTGTATCAGGATGAGGACTCCTTCCAGGTGGAGAACTACAAGATTGGGTACGACTTCCGGCGGGATCTGGAGCTGGAGTGCGCCGACAGGGGGACGTACATGACAGATCTGCTGACAACGGAAGCCGAGGCGGTTATCCAGGGCCAGGATGAGACCACGCCACTGTTCCTGGTTGTGAATCACCTCGCTCCGCACACGGCGAACGAGGACGACCCGCTGCAGGCGCCGCAGCAGGACATCGACAGGTTCTCCTACATCGCCGACAGGAACCGACGGATATACGCAGGTGAGCCTTTCCCCTCGAATCTTCCGGCATTTGCACTAAGCACCGCCTTCGCTTCCCTCAGCCATGGTCTCCAAGTTGGACGAGAGCGTGGGCAACATCACACGGGCGCTGGACGAGAAGGGAATCCTGAACAACACGATCCTGATCTTCTACTCCGACAACGGCGCCCCCTCGATCGGGATGTTCGCCAACAGCGGTTCCAACTGGCCAATGCGCGGAGTAAGTCCTTGCTTGCCTCCAAGTCCTTCGATCACAATCCATCTTTCTATTCCAGCAAAAAAACACTCCCTGGGAGGGCGGTGTGCGTGTGGCGGGCGCCATCTGGAGTCCACTCCTCCAGACGAGGCGGGAGATCTTCCGGCAGAACATGCACGTCTCCGACTGGCTGCCCACCCTCGCCAGTGCGGCCAACATCGAGTTGAGTGCAGACCTCAACCTCGACGGCCTGGACCTGTGGGAGGACCTGGCCAACGCCGGTCAAGCCACCTTCGACCGGGAGATCGTCCATGTCCTGGACGATATCTGGGGGGTCACCTCGTTCCTCAGCGGAGACTTCAAGTACATCAACGGAACGACCAACAACGGCTTCGCAAGCAACGTGGTCAGTTCCCGGCCACTGCTGGAGATGGATCCACGAAATCTCAGGTACCCCCACTGGGTCCTGAAGTCCGTCGGTGGCCAGGTCCTGTCGAAGTACGATAAAGCGCCCCTGACGGCGAAGAGGATCAACAAGCTGCGCAAGGCGGCGCAGATCAAGTGTGGCAGCTCGAATGTGGCCGTGGCCTGCAATCCGCTGGAGGAGGAGTGCCTGTTCGACATCAGTCGCGATCCGTGTGAGATGAGGAACTTGGCCACCCAGGCGCGATACGCCAGCGTACTGCGACAGATGCGGCAGGCTGTGGAGAGTTATCGGGCGAGTGCAGTTCCCCCGGAGAACGTGGCTGGAGTGCCTGAGGGCAATCCCGCCCTGCACGACTGCACCTGGACGTGGTTCATGGAGGAGCCTCCGGCTAGTGGTAAGGTTTTGAAGTTCTGAATGGCCGAAGGGTCTCTGAAGGGGTTTCTTTGCAGTTCCCGTGGAATGCGGATACACCGGGCGTCCGTGCGGGGAGGTGTGAGCCGATGGAGGGGTTGGGGGATTATTTATTGCGTTTATATGATTTTTAATAAAAACTAAAGTGGCTGACAAGGATTATGTCGTTTTTTTTGGATATGATGGCGGAGACTTGGGCGAGGTTCAAGCTGTTGATTGGAAATTGAAACCAAGGCGGGAAGGGCATGCTGCCATGCCAACGAATCGAGGAGCCTACAGCTCAGGACACTTTGAGTGCAATCACATGGCCAGGCAGGGATGTCAACGCCGGGGGGCGGAGACTTTGGAGTGAACTATTCTATCGGAGGGGAGGACTTGACAACGAGTTCACATCTGTCATGTCCCGAAGAGGGTTTTCAAATTAAAAGAATGCCAACGAGTCAATTAGCAAGTTGAGAGGTCTGTCCGTAAGTTAAGAGCCTGTCTAGGTGGGGAACCCTGTCCGCCAACGAGTGGAGAGTCTGTTAAGGACCCATCCCCGTCTTCATGTCCCGAAGAGGGTTTTCAAATTAAAAGAATGCCAACGAGTCAATTCGCAAGTTGAGAGGTCTGTCCGTAAGTTAAGAGCCTGTCTAGGTGGGGAACCCTGTCCGCCAACGAGTGGAGAGTCTGTTAAGGACCCATCCCCGTCTTCATGTCCCGAAGAGGGTTTTCAAATTAAAAGAATGTCAACGAGTCAATTCGCAAGTTGAGAGGTCTGTCCGTAAGTTAAGAGCCTGTCTAGGTGGGGAACCCTGTCCGCCAACGAGAGGAGAGTCTATTAAGGACCCATCCCCGTCTTCATGTCCCGAAGAGGGTTTTCAAATTAAAAGAATGTCAACGAGTCAATTCGCAAGTTGAGAGGTCTGTCCGTAAGTTAAGAGCCTGTCTAGGTGGGGAACCCTGTCCGCCAACGAGTGGAGAGTCTGTTAAGGACCCATCCCCGTCTTCATGTCCCGAAGAGGGTTTTCAAATTAAAAGAATGTCAACGAGTCAATTCGCAAGTTGAGAGGTCTGTCCGTAAGTTAAGAGCCTGTCTAGGTGGGGAACCCTGTCCGCCAACGAGTGGAGAGTCTGTTAAGGACCCATCCCCGTCTTCATGTCCCGAAGAGGGTTTTCAAATTAAAATAATGTCAACGAGTCAATTCGCAAGTTGAGAGGTCTGTCCGTAAGTTAAGAGCCTGTCTAGGTGGGGAACCCTGTCCGCCAACGAGTGGAGAGTCTGTTAAGGACCCATCCCCGTCTTCATGTCCCGAAGAGGGTTTTCAAATTAAAAGAATGCCAACGAGTCAATTCGCAAGTTGAGAGGTCTGTCCGTAAGTTAAGAGCCTGTCTAGGTGGGGAACCCTGTCCGCCAACGAGTGGAGAGTCTTTTAAGGACCCATCCCCGTCTTCGAGTAGAAGGTCCGCAAGTTGAAGCTCAACCTTCAGATTGGCAGTCTGTGTGCAAGTAAATGGTATTTTCGCAAAGATCAGTTCAGCCAGGTAGATATGATCCTTACGACATTGTCTACCTTGTTGGCAAACATGTTGTATCCTTGATGCATATTGTTATACTCCCATGAGACCTTCTTTTACTGCTACGACCAATCGGATGCATTTAAATGATTTAAGAGATTTTTCATTGTTACACCACACAGGTCCCTCAGTTCTGCAAAATAGTGCCTTTCCAAGAACTGATTTCTTTATTTGCTAGGGCTGCAGATATTCATTCGTAGAGCTGATGTTGGATAGTTTCCATTTCCGCTCAAGATGAGACAATATCAAGACTGAAATCTAACAAAGCTGTCGGGAAGTACGAACTGTCCGCTGACATTTTTAAAGCAGCTGGAGATGATCTAGTTGGGCGCATGCACCAGCTTATCTGTAAGGTATGGTCGAAAGAAGGCATGCCCAACGAGTAGAATCACGGCATCGTTTGCGCGATCCACAAGAAAGGAGACCCGTTTGACTGCGCCAACTACAAACTGATAAGTGTCCTTAGCATCGCCTAGTGTCCAAGATCATTTCTGCCGTTTTGTGTGCCCGCCTGATGCCGACAGGCGACAATCTGGAGACGATAACCTCAAACTGAAATTGATAGGTCCATATCAGTGTGGATATGAGTTGAGGCGCAGTTTTTCATGGTACACAGTGTTCGGGTAGTAAGCCCCCAGATCAGAGTGTTCGAAGAAGTCATAGCTCGCGCAGTGTGCCTTCTGATCAGTTTAACAATAAAATTATCTATCCTGTTCAAGTTTGATGCGTTGTACAGGACATCGTTGGGATACTTTTACTCAGATTCGGATGTACGATAATGGCAGATACAGCTCCTAAGACACTGCCTCTCGAACAACCTCGTCTTTTCCATCTGCGAAGGACTCACGTTGAACGACAATGGACAGCCGTACGCCATAATTGGCCGTACGAGGGACATGTTCCCATTACATGGCCATTACCTTCACCCTGGTATCTAGTTGGCTGCTGAAAAACAACCTCCTTGCCGCAGCAAAAGCTTTTCTGGCTTTCGTCAGAGCCAAATACACGTTTCACGGCTAACGGCCGACCCTGCGAGTCAACTATGCCGAACTTACGCCAGTTTTCGCGCTTATTCCGCGATGCTGTGTACAACGGGTAGTTTCACACTCCAGGAAGTTGGTAACCAACTTCCAGTCGTCGCAAAACCGCTGAATTTTATCGAAGTCAAGCTGCAGTAGAATATTTATTTCCTCGATCTTCGGACCTGTTCTGTACGCTACTAAATCGTCGGCGTACGCTATTAAGTGCGGCATGAAACCTACAAGATCTGCAGTGAATATTGAAAACAAGATCGGCGAACCAACCGCCCCCTGTTACAGGCCATTATCAAAGACCGTGCTAGAAGTCACGTCGCGACAAACTTTCTACCTGTTATCATGTCATGGATGATATATAGCAATGGTTTACTTATGCCAAGCCTGACCAGCTTAAGGAAGAGGCCGGCTTTCTCCAAGTCAATCAGACAGGCACCCTTTATTCCTCCGGAATGTCGGAAACCAGTTTGGACGCCGCATGTAGGGTTTTATGACCTGAATCATGCCCGCCCTGAATCTTAACTGGTTGTCCGGTATGATTTTATTTTCATCACCCCATTGTTTCAGAACTCGAATGACTATCTTTTAAAAAAACCTTGCTTATACAAGGAAGAAGACTGATGGACCAAAGATTTGTCGGAATGGACTTGTCTTTGTCCAGTTTAGGGATCGACTGAACCACAGCTGTCCTTATTGGGCACGTACTCTACCAACTGCGCCATCCAGTCGTCCAGTCCTCAACCCTTAGACTTGGCAAAAAAAGTTTTCACATCTGTCTGCCTATTGGCGCCTGCCCGGAAAGTGAGTCTCAATTGGAAGGCCCCACTTCTTCTCTCTCTCTCTCTCTCTCTCTCTCTCTCTCTCTCTCGCTCTATATCTATCTCTCTCTCTATCTGTTCCTTAATTTCACTGTAGATCCTAGATACTTTGGTGTCTTTGAGAGACTGAGTTTAATTCCATTTAATTTTATTTGGAAAGCTGAAAATTCAGGAATAATTCTCTGCGTGGAAGTCTTAAGACGTAAGGCGACAAACCATTTCCTTCCACAACTCCTTGTTAAGACATCCAGCAATGATTTCCCGTCCCAGACTGTGCACTAAGTTTTCCGCCGTCAATTGCCCTTTCTAAGTCACTGCGCAGCAGTTATTAAACATCTACTAGCCACAAAGACCGACACCTCACGCGCCCACATAAAGCACACGCGAACCGGTTTCGCCATTCAATCGCCCCAAACCTCCATACGCAGTGTGGTCGATTCTCAGGGAAAGCTTTCCGCAAAGCTGCTCCAACGCGATAAGTAATCTATCACACACTTGATACACATTCGCAGCCATCGCCGGCAGTTGCAGTCGGATTGCCGTACTGTTGCGATGGCCAAGCACGTCATTCGCTCGTGGGTATTGTTCAGTCTGCTGCCTCTGGCTCTGGCCGCTTGTGACCGTCCGAACATTGTGATCATCGTCGCCGACGACTTGGTGAGTTTCGCGCTTCGAGAGTACCAAGACTAAGGTGCTTCATTTCGCCACAGGGCTTCAATGACGTCAGCTTCCACGGGTCCGATGAGTTCTTGACGCCGAACATCGACGCGTTGGCGTACAATGGCGTTATCTTGAATCGCTTCTACGCCCCGCCGATGTGCACCCCGTCACGTGCGGCACTGATGACCGGCAAACATCCCATTCACTTGGGTAAGTGATGATCTCCGCCGGATGTGCTCTCGTCTCTGACTGTGGCTTCTAGGAATGCAGCACTACGTGATTCCAAACGACGAGCCGTGGGGTCTGCCGCTGGAGGAGAAGACCATCGCGCAGGTGTTCAAAGAGGCCGGCTACTCGACGAGTCTGGTAGGCAAGTGGCATCTGGGATTCGTCGAAAAGGCCTACACGCCGCTCTTCAGAGGCTTCGACCGGCACTTCGGGTACCTGGGCGCCTATGTGGACTATTATGATCACACGCTGTATTCGGTGAGTAGTCAGATTGCTTCGCAATCATTGCATTGCAGCTCATTCTCTCTCTCTCTCACTTTTTCCCTCTCTCACACACTTTTTCTCTCTCTCACACACTTTCTCTCTCTCTCTATCTCTCTCTCTCTATCTCACTCTCTCTCTCTCTCTCTCTCTCCCTATCTCTCTCTCTCTCTCTCTCTCTCTCTCTCTCTCTCTCTCTCTCTCTCTCTCTCTCAGCAAAAAAACTACAGCCGAGGACACGACTTCCGCAACAACTTGGAGATCGACCGATCCATCGTGGGAACGTACTTAACGGACACGCTCACCGAAGAGGCGGTCCGCCAGATATCAGCTTCAGACGGCGGCAAGCCTCTGTTCATGCTCATCAATCACTTGGCGCCCCACAGCGGCAACAACGACAAGCCGCTGCAGGCACCCGAAGAGGAGGTCGAGAAGTTCAACTACATTCCCGGCAAGGCCCGGAGGACGTACGCCGGTAAGCCCCCAGCCCACTCCTGAGCTCACATCTCTGACAGTCTCCCCCCTCAGCCATGGTCTCGAAGCTGGACACAAGCATCGGCGAGGTCGTTAAGGCTCTCGATGAGCGCGGCATTTTGAACAACACAATTGTGATCTTCTACTCGGACAATGGAGCCCCGGTAGTGGGCCTCCACAGCAACCATGGCGACAACACTCCCCTCAGAGGCGTAAGTAGACTGCGCCTGCGCACCCCTCGTCAAGAGCTCACCTCAGGTATCTCCTCCAGCAAAAGAACAGCCCGTGGGAGGGTGCCCTGCGTGTGCCGGCGGTTATCTGGAGCAAGCACATCCGGAAGTACGGACACGTCTGGGATCAGTACATGCACGTGATGGACTGGCTGCCAACACTGGCCGCTGCGGCGGGGATCGACCCCAACTTGGAGCTGGACGGCATGGACTTCTGGAAAAAGATTAAGCGCCTAGAAGAGCCAGGCCAGCGGGAGCTGCTGCACAACATCGACGACGTCTTCCACTACGTCGCCTACAGCAGCGGCGACTGGAAGTACGTGAACGGCACAACGAACAAGGGCGAGTACGACGGCTGGCTTCGGCATGAACTGGTGAACTACTCCGACCCTCGAGCCAAGGACTACGAGGGCACCGTCCGCAAGTCGCTGGTGTGGACTGCCTTGGCGCAGTACAACCACTCTCATCGGATTCACATCGAAGAGCTGCGCTCTCGAGCTCGTGTCCAGTGCTTGGCCGACGCTGAGGTGCGACCCTGTGCGGCTACCCACGCCGAATGCCTGTTTGATCTGAAGTCCGATCCATGCGAGCAGAACAACCTTTTGGCCGAGACTCCTAGTCCATCTGTCAGAAAACTGCTGCATCGACTAAGGCACGAGGTGGACGAGATACGAAGCACGGTGGTGCCTCCCAGGAACAAGCCCACGGACCCGAAGTGCGATCCCGGCCTGCACGGGTTTGAATGGACGTGGTGGAGGGATGTTGAGGCGAAGGGATGAGAGGCAATAAAGTTTGAAAACGTTCTTTATTTTAGTCTTTTCCTTGGAATTCTGAACCGTGAAACAAAACAAGGTCTGGTGGGGGCGGATGGGGATTTCACTGTCAGGACTGGAAACTGTACCGAGAGCGAGAACAGAATCAAAGCGCGAGAGTCATGGGACTCATGGCAAATGAGACTCTTCGGTCTTCTATCCAATTTGCGGGACCTGGTGAAGATGATGGTCACGTGGGTTCTCTGGCGGGGATGTTGAAGCCCACCTCCGCTAAGGGGCTTTCTCAGACAAACTTTCGCCAAGGGAGATAGCAGATGTCATGCCGGCTGACATAGAAGGTGGGCTGGCGGACCTCGGCCAAGAATATCAGACACCCTCGGGTTCCTTACGAACCTTGATCGCCAAACGGTGCTGGAAGGGCGATAAGTCGGTGAAGGGCTTGATTTATGTTAGACTAGGTATAAGATTTGATACGGCAGCTTAACTGGAGTTTAGGTTAGCTTCGCGAACCTCTTCTAATCTCTTTTGATGGTGAGGACACAGGCGATGAACACATTTCCCTTCCTCATCTTTCCTTTCTATTGTTCAGCGTTATTGCACGAGGAACGGAAATCATCCCTTTCCTCAATGATCTCAAACAGCAACAAAAACTGCCTTCTGGAGCGCAAGATAGAGTGGCCAACGGATGAACTAGAGAGGGCATGGGCTGGGCTGTCGTCTTTCGATACGGTCGTTCATTTGCTCGTGGTTTAAATTTGTACTAAAACTCTTCTCTTCTCTCTATCCTTAGTTGTCTGTTCGTCCGACTCTTCTCTTTCTATCCTTCCTTTAGCTAGCTACAGAACCAATATTTTTTCGCAAATGAGTTTTCAACAAATGCCATGTCCAACGAGCTGAGACCTGCAACCCCAAGCGTGCCGCCGTCCTCCTCCTTGACATTGAAGCCACCCGCTTAGCCTCCAACAACACCTTGTCTCCACGCCTCCATTCCTTATGACATCTCTGTCGACAATTGAAAGTAATTGTCGAGACACACACCTACCTTGAGCAGCGATGAAAAGTCTGGCTCGCTTTTAGGCGCTGCCACTGGCTTGAAAAGATGAGTGACTTTTCTTGAGTTCAAACCAACGATGCAGCAGTCTAAACGGGTGCCTTCAGAGTCCAGGAGGATCGCGGATTCAAACTTGTCTTAGCTCTTCAGGGGGTGGTTACTGTCCATCCCTCATATACCCTCCCCGGCAAAAAAAAATCTCCTGCCTTTAGCTAGCTAAAGATAAAAGAAAAGTAAAGAGAGATAAAGGCCTAGAGCCCTAATGCCACGGACGGTAAACTATTGATTCGAAAGATGTTCCTGTGGAACATCTAGCTATTTAGTATAGCTATTTATATATCATAGCAAAACGTGGGGACTAAACCCAAGGATGAGCATTTGGGTCTACAATCAAATTGTTAAACCAACCATACTCTATGGCACTGTGGCATGGTGCCCATAAACGAACTCAATACAATATAAGGCCTAGTGGGTATTTGCGAAACTATACTGAACATCCCACAGTTAAACTCTGCCATACACGTTGAACCTCCAAGACAAGCCAACATTACAGAGAACCTAAAGAAGGAAACTTTGAAGGACATCTTTGTCTTCTTCCTTATTTGTCTCTAAAGTCCAAGGTGGACCTGGGCTACAACCAACAAGCCCCTCCAACTAGCACGGTCTCTGGCTACCTGCCTCCAGTTTCGCACGCCAACTTGGTTGATGTCCTTTTCGACACCTTAAACGCGGGCATCCTCTGTTACGTTCAGAGCAGAAGACTCTTCTCGCCCGAGCTGAGATGTCCATATGCTCTACATGGCCACATGGCCTAACCACCTTAGGCGCCTGACCAGGCTCATATCGTTTGAATCTTCTTCATCAACGCAAACATGACCAAATATCGCGCGTCTTGGAAAGACCAAGAGCTTCCTCATCCGCTTTGAATAAAGTCCATGCTTCTGCGTCGTAGAGCACGACGGAGATGATCAAGGTCTTATACAGAGTCAACACAGTATTCCCAGAGAGGGCTAAATTACTCAATTGCCTCTTGAGCACACTGGCATGCAAGGAAACGATAAGGCGGACAGTCATGCGCAAAACGGGGCTGAGCTGGGACAATCCCGGGCAATCCTTAACGTATTCAGGGTCCTTAGTTGCATAAGAAGAATACTCTAAAACGAAGGCAGAACTCGATGGCTCAGTCTGGCATTTGTTAAGGGGGCCCGTGTGGATCACGCCGATAAAAAAAGACATCAACATCACTGACCAGCTCCAGTGGCAAGAAAGTGCGAACGCATGCATCTTATTTTTCTTTACTTTGCTGGGCCTCAACCAACAAGCATCTCCCACTAGCGCGATCTGTGGTAAGCTGTCTCCAGCTTCGCACGCTCAGTTGGTTGAGATGCCTCTCCACCTGGGTGCGCCACCTAAAACGAGGGCGTCCACTGTTGTTGTCAAACTGAGTTGTCCATCTTTAGACGTTGGATTCGTAGACAGTTGACGTTTAAGCCTTCTCCTCCAAATGCCGTCAACGCTAACAGAGAGACCAAGGACTCCTTTGCCTGCTTCTGAGATAGTCCATGCCTACGCGCCGTACAGCAGAACTTGTGATCAGTGTCTCGAAGGACAAGCTGTCTCGGTGCTGATGTTGTTTGTTCTGTTTACTGCGGGGGAGAGGTAGACAAAGTCCGTACGACGTCGCTGTTGTATGTCGTGTTGACAATCTTTATCGCTAGACCCATTTAAGCCGCTGCCGTCTCAGTGCCAGAAAGGGCCTTATTCACGGCTCGAGGTGTTCAGTCAATCACGTCAATTTCATCCGCGTATGCTAACAGTTGCACGGACTTCTGGAAGCTCCTGCCTCTGGTATTGGCGTGTGAGTCTTGTAAGATATTCTCCAGGATAATGTTAAAGAAGCCACATGACATCCCGTCGGTTAGTTCGTTACTGACTTTAATGGAGCAGGGAGAGTTCTATATAGTCATCCTGTTCATCGTCTCTGACGAGTTTGGCAGGAATGTCAAAAGTAGACATGGCGTTGTATAGCTCGTCCCTATGCACGCTGTCATATGCGGCCTTGAAATCGACAAAAAGGTGATGGGTGTCGATTTGCATTTCTTGGGTCTTTTCCAGGCTCTGCCACAATGTGAACATTTGGTCGATGGTTGGCTTCCATGGCCTGAAACCGAACTGAAAAGGGTAGGCTCAGGCGCTCACACAAATCGGCAGAGAAGATCTTGTAAGCGTTGTTAAGGAGACTTATCCCTCGGTAGTTAGCGCAGTTGAAAGGGTCTCCTTTCTTGAGGATCGGGCAAGCGATACTGAGATTCCACTCGTCCGGCATGTTTGCCACCGACCATATCTTACAGATGAGCTAGTGCATGCGCCCAACCAGATCATCTCCAGCTGCCTAAATGTTTTCCAGTGGACAGCCCGTCCGCACTGGAACTACCTTGACCTCGTCGGGGGGACCGAATTCTCATCCATCATCGTCTATATTAAGTGGAACATTAAAGGACACCTAGAAATTCTTAAAAGGGTGGACAGCATTTGCAAGTCAGCACGTGTAAGTTGCTTGATGTCTCCTAAGTTAAATTTAAAAAAATAATATGAACTACTCGTATGTAGAGCGGAATGGAACAACAAGCCCACTTGGGCGAAGGATGGAGCCCAAAAATTGTGTACAGCAGAGGGACCATCATGTTTGTCCGTTCCGAAGGGTTTGAAATACACGAACACCTTCACGCCGGGACCATGACGAGTGGTCCGTAAAGGTGTCCCTTCTAGAGGGGTGTCCGTAAAGAGAAGTGTCACTCTATTCTCAAATAACCAAGAGGTCCTTAAATAAGTAAAGAGATGTACTCTGAACCCTAAGACTGTCATAATACCCCTTAACACACTGGCAGAAAATAACAGACTGAAGCTAATCTCCGTGCCAGGACGTGAAAACCATGAAGGCAATGAAAAGGCTGACAGGAAGGTGCTCAGATTTTTTGTTCCAACTCTCACCTATGGTCCTGAAATCTGGGTAATGACCGAACGAATATTATCGCGAATACAAGTCGCTGAGATGAGATTCCTTCGTGCTGTCGCCGGGATAGACTGAGAATACGACAGGGTACGAGGAACTCAACGTTGAGCAGCTGCTTCCTCGAACTGAAAGGCTGACAGGGAGGTGCTCAGATTTTTTGTTCCAACTCTCACCTATGGTCCTGAAATCTGGGTAATGACCGAACGAATATTATCGCGAATACAAGTCGCTGAGATGAGATTCCTTCGTGCTGTCGCCGGGATAGACTGAGAATACGACAGGGTACGAGGAACTCAACGTTGAGCAGCTGTTTCCTCGAACTGAAAGAGCTATGGCTTGGTCACGTGGCGCCAATGTCCCAATCATCACGTCTTTCGAGGCGGGCGTTGAGGTAAGCGACCACTTGCCAGACCCAGGACGCGGTGGTTGGACCAACTCCATAAACTCGCCTGGCATAACTCCTGATGAATTAGAGTGGAGGTTGCCTGGAAATCTCTCGTGCGTGCTTTACCCCGCGACCCCTTTAGTGGATCATGCGGCCAAAAGTCGAAGCACCACCGCTTCTTCCAAACAAAACACGACTTCCCATTGTGATTAGATGGAAATTCTCCCACGCATCCCATCATTTCTCGCCATGTCCAGTCCATGCAACGCACAGTCACGGAAGTCGCAGTCGTCAAACACATCTCGCGTTGACTCTTCCGCACATCTTGTCTTCCACTACGTATTGACTATTGCACTCATGACTTCTTCTCCGTTTATGCCGTAAGACCACTTACCGGTCACGATTGAGCAGCTTTTAGTGGCACAGTTTTACGACTGTTCATCTAACAGTCTTTACATCGAATTACGAGTACAAAGCTCGTGTCACTGACCTTGTTTCGGATGCAGATTCCATCGACATGTACCCGCCTGTTTACACTTGACTGACTTTCTTCACAGACTGCGCAGACGAAGTCGTAAAGCGTACATATCTGCGTGTCTACAGAGACGGGTGTGCCCCTCTTCTCTAGCCCCTTGACATTTTACAACACCCGCCGGCAGTGTATGCTTTGAGTGGAAACAGCTTTTCGTTATCTTCCCACTCTGGATTGCCGGCAATTTTGATAAGGTCAAGTTTGTGGAGCAGAACTTAGGCTCTTATCGGGGAGCCCTCAAAATTAAGACCGAATAGAATAAACTTATTGACAACAATTATTGCTTTATGGTGTTTTGAAGAAGATATGCTAATCCAGGCAGAGAATGGGTTTTTAACTGGTTCCTTTGTAGGGCTTAACGAAGTGTGTAGGCTTGGGGATACCAGCAGTTCAGAATTGGTTGGTGCAGAGATCGTCGAAGGAACAACGTGGGCCTGGGAACCTTCTTCATCTCCTCCTGGTTACATCTTAGACTCCAGACTAGAGAAAAAAAGAATGGATGGCGTATCCGTAATATCCAATTTTTGCAAAACTTTGACGCATAAATCGGCTGAATTTGACCGATGACATGCGTTATCTTGACTTTTAAGGGCCTCTGTGGTTTGTGGCTTCTTCTTGCTAGACTTTGACGCATAAATCGGCTGAATTTGACCGATGACATGCGTTATCTTAATTTTTAAGGGCCTCTGTGGTTTGTGGCTTCTTCTTGCAAGACTTTGACGCATAAATCGGCTGAATTTGACCGATGACATGCGTTGTCTTGACTTTTAAGGGCCTCTGTGGTTTGTGGCTTCTTCTTGCAAGACTTTGACGCATAAATCGGCTGAATTTGACCGATGACATGCGTTATCTTGACTTTTAAGGGCCTCTGTGGTTTGTGGCTTCTTCTTGCAAGACTTTGACGCATAAATCGGCTGAATTTGATGATGATGACATGCGTTATCTTGACTTTTAAGGGTCTCTGTGGTTTGTGGCTTCTTCTTGCAAGACTTTGACGCATAAATCGGCTGAATTTGACCGATGACATGCGTTGTCTTGACTTTTAAGGGCCTCTGTGGTTTGTGGCTTCTTCTTGCAAGACTTTGACGCATAAATCGGCTGAATTCGACCGATGACATGCGTTATCTTGACTTTTAAGGGCCTCTGTGGTTTGTGGCTTCTTCTTGCAAGACTTTGACGCATAAATCGGCTGAATTTGACCGATGACATGCGTTGTCTTGACTTTTAAGGGCCTCTGTGGTTTGTGGCTTCTTCTTGCAAGACTTTGACGCATAAATCGGCTGAATTTGACCGATGACATGCGTTATCTTGACTTTTAAGGGCCTCTGTGGTTTGTGGCTTCTTCTTGCAAGACTTTGACGCATAAATCGGCTGAATTTGACCGATGACATGCGTTGTCTTGACTTTTAAGGGCCTCTGTGGTTTGTGGCTTCTTCTTGCAAGACTTTGACGCATAAATCGGCTGAATTTGACCGATGACATGCGTTATCTTGACTTTTAAGGGCCTCTGTGGTTTGTGGCTTCTTCTTGCAAGACTTTGACGCATAAATCGGCTGAATTTGACCGATGACATGCGTTATCTTGACTTTTAAGGGCCTCTGTGGTTTGTGGCTTCTTCTTGCAAGACTTTGACGCATAAATCAGCTGAATTTGACCGATGGCATGCGTTATCTTGACTTTTGAGGGCCTCTGTGGTTTGTGGCTTCTTCACATAGACCCGACAAGAAAGAGTCTCACGGGGTCGGTTTCCGAAGCGAAAACCTATGCATCCCGTAACACGAACTATGTTGTGAAGAACAGGCAGAAGGTGTGAGGCATACGTGTCTGTAGTGTCAGCCAAGCCGTATTTAAGGCCTTCCTCAACCCCTTAACCACTCCCAGGATAGTTCAGGGATTACACTCCGCCCTGAATTTGATCGGCAGTCAAAATTCACTAAGACTTGTCTGGATCCCGGGTCACCACGGGATCCACCACCACACCAATGGCCTTGACAAGGATGAGAGGAGATATTTTCAGGATATCTAAGTGTGCTCAGCCTAAGCGACGCCTGTGGTTAAGACGATGACACTGCCTTTGTTCGGATCAGATGGCAGGTTTTTGCTGCTGATGTGGAGAGAGCTGATGATGTATTCTCGATCGATGTGATCTGCTTCATACGCAACAGTCGATGTAGCTTCAATAAGTTGACCGAACTGTCAAAGTGCAGAAATCCCTATTGGAGGAGCCTTCAGAAGAGTCACCTGTTTACGTACTATTCTCCTCGTAAACCTCGAATTCGCCTGTACTCATTGCCAAACCATGAGTTTTTCGGTGCAGGGTCATAAGTCCACAATGGACTTCTCATGACCCACTTGGGTGGGCCTGCCTTGCAGTTGTTGACATACCCTTAGTCGTAGCGGCTTAAGCCCTGCTGAGAAAGGGTTAATGTTAGCGAAACCAAACTTTTTAAATAATAATAATTCCACGTCTGGACTTATGAACCACTTAAGCCCATGGAATGGAAACTTTGGTGGGATTGAATTCTTGAGAAAGACTCCATCGGCAACGATCCTAGGAGACGTCACGATGTGACTAAGTTGTTGTCTCGATCGGAACGATTTTTCGATTTCACGAAAAAATTGCTTGAAATCTGTTTCGATGTTAACGACTAGATGGCGCAGTTGGTAGAGTGCCTGCCTCTGGTTAGCGGGATCCCCGGTTCGAATCCCAGTGAAAGCAAAGTCAATACGATCTTATTTGGTTTTCAAATCTGGTCCAATCACCATTTGCCGTTGGGATCAAATTAACGGCGCTGTCACTGGAGTAGTCAATCAGTGGTACTAAACTATGGTCCAATATGGTCTCAGTGTATTATTGAATGCACTAGAAGCCCCCCTGTCTTCATGTCTGTGCACCACCTTAGTCGAGGTCGCCATCTGATGGCCTTCCAACGAAATGTTCGTTCTTGTGTCGTGTCAAAAAATCAACGAACAGTTAATTTGTTCTCTGGATCACCAGTGTGAACTTAGACCGATCTGAAAGCTTCTACCACCACACCTAAAAGTCAGATGATGCCGACGATCACAACAATCTATAATCTTTGTCATCCCATTTCACGCCAATTAGTCATCTGATTGGAGTTGCATCACTATCCGTGGACGAGTAAGGCCTGATCTAGATGACGCATGCAATTAAATTCTCCCCGTCTCACGAGCCCGTCGATCATCTTAATTCAGGGGAAGGCAAAGTAGCATCGATCACCGATCAAAGACACCCCCTAACTCGCGATTATTTACGTCCTCGCTTCGACTACCCTCCCCCTTCACATCCTCGCTTCCACAGCACCACAAAAACACGATCGAAAATGTCGTGAGAGAATGATGTTCAGACATGCAAAGACCTTGACACACTCCGTGACATTGCAAACGCCCCGAGCCCGGCCAACAATGGCATTCCCAGCAAACTCTTCGTGACTTCCACACCACTCATTATCGAGACCCAGGCACTTTACCACCTCGACAATCGCCTACTTCTGATCTGCATTGCCATTTGCGGGCCAATTAAGTCCACCGCCCGCTCAAGCTCACAGCTGATCTTGAGCGCGTACTCTGCCTCCCTCGGCAACCCCCCGCCGACCGAACGGGTTTCGTTCTGCCCAACTTTGTTGAATTGATTAGCACGCTTCAAGCGACAGACTGGCGAATTTCAGCCCGAATGCCAAGTGGTCTAGTCGCGCTTAATTGTTCTTAAAGCTGCCAACTTAGTGGCTGTGCCAACACAATACGTAATCGGAAGTAGAAACTAGTATCACGCCACTGAGGGTGGGGACTGGCTCGAGTGGGGCGAGAGTCTTAGCTGTTTAGACTTTAATTGCCGAATTACGTCGTCGACGACAACGACGACAGCGATGGTGCTTGTGCTTCGGTTGGCTGCTAATAGCAGCGAGAGAGTGTGCAGTGATTAAGACTGCAGACCCTTGCCTTTGGTGAAGCGTATCTTTACGATATGCCACTGGCGCTGGCAGTGGAGCTGGCTCTGGCCTTAGCTTTGGCAAATCAGACGCTCATTCCAAAACGATTCGTATCCCAGTCGTGTAATTGTTATCGCCGCGAGTGAGTGTCTAACCGAGAGAAGTGAAGTGTAAGTGAAACGAAGGAGCAATAAGCAGATAGGGGATGAATATTGAATTTTCTGTGAAGATCTGTTTGTGGTGTGTGAAGGGGGTGACTGTCGTATTTCAAGATTTTCGGGATTTTTTTTTTTTATTTGCTTGAGATCACAATTTGCAACTGGAATTAGTGGTTTGACAGTGACGACGTGATGTGATTCACTTGACGGGAATGTTTCCAAGCAGTTGAGGAGTTCGGTAAAGTGGCTTCCATCAACATGTTTAGATCAGTTAATTGTTGTGTTTTCGTTGTCAAATCGCTGAGAGGACACTCAATGTTTGTTTGAACGATGTCACAAGGCATTCAGTAAGAGCCAAGTGTCACGACGAGTGCTTTGAGTTAAGATGTTGTTCGTCAATTATTATGCGGACTTTGAAAATACAATACTCGACTTTCTGCGAACACGACTTAAATTACGTGACAGGTTCTTTGAGGATTTGATGGCATTTCAGACCAACTGCATCAATCAAACAGGGTTTCTGTGACTACTACCAGCAGTCAGCCACGCTTGCCTAACCTTTCTTATAACATGTCCCCCACAGCCTCCCCCTGTGGGACACAAACGCAAATTATTCAGAATTAATAGATATTCGGTGGGTCGCCGTGGCGAAGTGGATTAGTGCGTCGACTTACGGTTCGACTTACGGCTTCGTTGCAGGTTACCAGGTTCGATACCCGAATTTGCCACCTTCGAGAATTCACGGCTCCACCTCTTTCGAGTCACTGACAATGCTCAAAGAGTCTAGAAAAAGCTTCTCAACTTCGCCGTTCGGAGTCGGCATTAAACTGTAGGTCCCTTCCACGCGTGAAAGAACAATAGCACGCACAACACGAGTGGTTGCTGAGAAGCTAGGCCCTGGCCCTCTTCGGGCTGTAGGCCTTCCTCAAGACGGAAAGTCCTAGATCGTTGCATTATTGCGTCAAGTGGAAAGACTACTCAAAGGGAATGGATGTCTTGCAGGAGGGCTTAGGACTGTGCGCCCAGGGCAAGCTCTCAACTTGGCGCCGTGTTTAAGCGACAAGTAATCAATGATAAGGTCCGGCAGAAATATAAGCTTGCAAAGATGTGGCAAAGCAATAAACAAAAAACGGAATTTTAAAAAGTTACGTTGCAATACCGCTCTTTGCTGCTTTGACTTAACAGGCTCTTCTTAGCAAATCACCTTGTCCTTGGCAAGTTGGTGGATATATCCCTGTGCCCTGAGGATCTCACGACTGTGGCGCACATAGACCAACGTCTTGAGTCCACAGTAGCCTTCATTTTACTGCCGAGAGACCTTCATTACTCCTCCACATATGCATCTCAGGTTTTCCATGAGGTTTTTTTTCACAGTTAAGCCCTCCAGCTCTGTGTCTCAGGAACTGTCTTATTTTCTTTGTAAAGCTGCTAGAGAGAAGATGTTGGACACATTCCAATGCTTCCTTTTCTCAGCAGCGTCTGTACGTCGTCGCTATGCGGTATGATTAGACTGTGTGGTGGTATGATCTTTGGCACGGTGCCCGTCGCTTGTGGTCTATAGATCCCTTTGAGAATTGATCTGTCAGTCAAGTGGAGCCAGCAGCAGGAAGTGACTGGCTTAGTAAGGTTGGACATCGAGAATCTCAAGCGATGAAACCTTGCCGCCTCGTTCTCTGGCAATTATTCTTATTCTTCGCAAAAGATAGCCGTTTATTATAATCTACGCTCACTTAAAATCATGTACATCAAATTAAAAAAGGGATAGGATCTGCGGAGACCATGTGAAGCACGTCCGTCCTCTGCCGCTGCTCAATCGATCTTCCCTGACTTTCTTATAATGCTCTTGGCATGTTACCAAAGCACATTGCTAGAAAATTGTTCTTCAATTGTTTCCACATCAAGGTAAGCCTCATGTTTACGAATTGATTTCCGCAAACCTTGAGCGTAAAACTTTAAGACGAGAAAAAATGATTTATTAACTCTCAGCTGTTTGTTGAGACTCTCTACCCTACGGGGCCTGTCGTGATCGCATATGCCGACACTACTCCCCTTTCACAAAGGCTATATCAGAACCAGTTCGAGAATAAATTAAATTTGTTTGTGATTAGCCAAACCGAGGAGCTTAGAGTAAAGATACACATGACGTCATACTTCTGACAAAGATCAGAACATTTCGATTGTGCTGAAATTCTTCCTCATTGGCAATCTATTCAGTTTGACGACAACAAAACAACTGAAAGTGACTACAAGACTGGTTCAAATTTGAAGCTTTAAGATGAAAGAGCGAGCGAACGACCGGCTTCTGGAAATCAAGAATTTGACAGAACAAATCTTGAAACTTAAATCTTGATGAATTCAAATGACCCTGATTTTAGTCACAAGGTTTGACGAGTTTTGTGGTAGGAGGTATATTGAACGAGAGCTTTTCATTGGTGCCGATGATTCACGTTGATTGGTAATGCTTTAATGCGAAATAAGCTGAGTTTATTAGGCGAAGTTGATCTTAGCTTTTTGGTTTAGATTCCAGCAGTAACAAGCTTCACGACATTTAGGCGGCATTAAATGTACATGTTGCGATGGGTTATTGAGTCTTGTTGCCTTTGATTACACACTTAGGCTGGATTTTTAAGCGCTTGGCTATTTTCAAAAACAGGTACACCTGCAAAATGTACTTATACAGTCCTTAGCATACATGATAATTTAATCCTTGCCATAAATCTGTTAAGGATTACTTCATGTAAATGTGGAGCAAGGCAACGTTTTTAATCTATACGAGGAGCCCAATTTTGAATCACTTTTTCGATTGTATTCGCAAAGACAGAAACACAAATTTGCGGCGCACGCTTCTGGCGTCTGATCTCTAGTTCCCTCGCCTACAGTTCTTCATCGACTACTACGACTGAACTCTGAAAACACGCGCAGACCTGATGATAGTCGACTTAGACGCAAACATTGTCAGAAACACTGCAAGATGCTTACACGGGTATGTTGTTGTTTTACGATCGACGCTGGCTTAGACATGAGTGCATAGTCTAGATTGTCGCACAATGTAGGCGGCCTATTCGCCGGTTCAAAAAAAAAAGAGATGAATTGCCCACCGAACTGATTTCTGAATTGTGCCAAAAGTTGGGAACCATTGAAGGATAGCAGTCACACAGCCCTTTGAAGAACTAATTCTTAGTATCTAGCGGTCTTTTTTCCCGAGTGATGAGTGGAGTGGAGTGTTTCGACAGGTTCGAACTTCGGCACGACAAAAATTATGTTCCCGGCCTCGCATCGTTCGAGTCACTCAAAGAATATTCCTTTCAAGAAAGTTGCTAGTTCAAAGGCGGAGCAGAGGCTGCTTCGTCGAACGGAAAGGGCTATGCTGCGACGAATGTCTCCATCCTCAAGACTCCTGAGGCGTGCCTTGAATGCGATTCCATTAGGTAGGCGACCACTTGGAAGACCAGGACGAGGTGATTGGACCAAGTTACCCTTGGGCATAGCTCCTCATGAGTTAGAGTCGATGACGGAGGATCGGGTGTCTTGGAGATCTTTCGTGTCGCTCATCCACTTTAGTGGATCAAGTGGGTCAACGAAGATAAGATGAAAACTAATTTATAATTGAAACTCCAAGGCTGAAGGCTTGGAATTCTATATTGTCCCCATCTTGGAACCACGTCCTAAAAATAGTACTAAGGTCTTTAAGGTGAAAAACGACTTTTCAAAAAAATTGGATACAATTTAAAATAAATTACGTTTGCTTTTCTGTCCCGAGTGGACACAATCGGCAATGGCGATCAAAAAGTGTGACATATCTAGAAATTGCGACGATAACACGGTTGATTTCAACCTACCCAATGGAACTGCTTCTTCTTCTGAGCAGGCCTGCGCCCCATGAAGGGTCAGAGCCTGAGATATAGCTGCCTTCCATTCCTGACATTCCTGGGCAAACTGCTTTCAGTCAACAAGACTCAAGCGACGTAGAATTTTTTTTTCGAATGCACTAAAAATCAACTCCGCGGTTCTGCTTAGCTTTCGGCTCCATACAGCAGGACAGGTAAAATAAGAATGTTGATCGACATCCAAGAGAAGATTGTGCAAAACTCACTGGCCAACACAAGAGGCACAATTCTCCTGAAGTCGGTACAATTGCTGGCATTCGCGGATGACATTGACGTGAGACGTGGCATTGAGACGGAAGCGGCCAAAATGGGTCTGGCTGTAAACGAGGGCGAAACAAATGATCAAGAAGGACGTACAACATCGACGACTCTGCCAGAACGTCACTGTAGGTAGCTATAATTTCGAGAACTTCGTGTGCCTCGGCTCCTAAGTGAACAATACGAACAACATCAGTACCGAGATTAGACGGAAAATACCCCTTGCCAGTCGCTGTTTCTGTGGGCTCAAGAAGCGATTGGGCCCTCTCTCGGAATACCAAGTTGACTCTGTATAAGACCCTGATCATCTCAGCCCTGCTCCACGGCGCAGAGCCATGGACTATATCCAAAACGGATGATGAGGCTGTTGGTATTTTCGAGAGAAAAGTTCTGCACTCAATCCTGTCTGCGTTGACGGTATTTAATGGAGGAGATTCAACCACGAGCTGTACGTGGTGTGCAGCGGCATGAATCCATCGCCTAAGATGGTTACGCCATGTAGGCCACATCACTGTAGGCCTACAACTTAGCTTCAGCCCGAAGAATCTTCGACTCTGAACTTGTGGGGCAACGGAACAGAGGACGATCACGTACAAGGTAGAGCACACAAGTCGAGGGGGTACCTCAGCAGGCTTGGTGTGTGCAAATGGAGACATGTTGAGTGTGACCCAGGTCCACCCCGGACTGTAGCGGACTAAGAACACGAAGAATACCATGATGTTGGTCCTTGGAGTCAGGAGTCTTGAGCCCGGTTGTTCTGACTACCCAGGGGCGATTATACGTCGCATGTTGAGTGTGACCCAGGTCAACCCCGGACTGTAACGGACTAAGAACACGAAGAATACCATGATGTTGGTCCTTGGAGTCAGGAGTCTTGAGCCCGGTTGTTCTGACTACCCAGGGGTGATTATACGTCGTCTATCTACATTTGCCCCGAGGTATATAAACACCTTTACTACCTCAAAATTGTAGCCGTCGATTGTGATGTTTTTTTCTAGGCGGCGGATCGTTTCTTATTCGACAGAATATATTTCGCCTTACCCTCCTTGACCATAGGGCCTTCGATCTGACAAAAATCCTTGGAATTTGACTCTGTCTTAAAAAACTCACAGCCTACTGAACTGGAATCGACACGACTTTATCGTAAAAAGGTTTTCCTCTAATATTTCTATGAAAATACTTTTAACTCTGTTCCTGTTAAGGTATTCAGCAAAAAAGCGACAGCAAAAAAGCGAAAGTACACATTTTTGCAGGAGTTCGAATTACAAAATACATAAAGGTGTTCAAATTAGTGGAGCGTTCGAATTGGCGAGTAAACATCTTGTCCGACACCTTTACACAACTTTTCATGAGACACATCTTTAAGCACATCGTGTCCAATCACACCGTCTCCCCTGCTCGTGCAGTGCAATTGTCAACATCTACATCTAGAGGCCTACTTTTTCAATCACTTGAGAGAACTGAACGATGTCAAGGTATATCAGCTTTAATGCAAGCGCCCTTTGGCTCTAGCTCTAGGCTCTAGGCATATTTTCCCAATAAGCCTGTACTGACCGGTGTGTTCTGCAGCCAGCCACTTTCACCTATCCTAACCTACAACAACGAATGCAGCATCTGAAGCGCCTAGACTTCTCGGAATGTCAAAACGTGTATGTCATGTGTTGAAAAACCTTTTACCTCAAAGAGATGGTTATCACCAGCTTCCTTGAGGTCGCCATAAAGCATCCATAAGACCTTCCGCAGAAAGTGTGAGAAGCAAGCAAAGCATTAAATTGACATATGTAACCAAACAAGTTCGCTCTTTTCACTCATTTACCCAGGCTCCGTTTTGACAATTAAACCCTCGACATTGTGTTAACCATGTCGTATCAAATTGCACACAACAGAAAGCGTGTATGCGATTCCTTACATAAGCCGTGTTACATCTTCGCCGTCCGAAAACGAACAAAATTGACGATCCATTTCCCCATTTAGACGATTATCGTCTCTCTAATTAAACTTTCTTCGGCCAGATGGAAGTGTAGCGCAAATAAGATTGCCATAATACCGTGAAACAATAAAAAAAGTAAACAAACCCTTGCGCCACGCCACGCAGATCCACAAAAAAACAGACAGCAACTGCGAAGTTTCGTGGAAAACTAGTTTATTTGGGGTTTCACTGAAATGTGTGTGCGTTTCAGTTCGGGAGATATTTTATGCAAATTACTGTCTGAGTTCTAAGCCAATAACACGAGTAGTATCAAGAGCAAATGAAGGCTGACTTTGGAAGGTTATCTGAGTCGCTATAAAAAGATTTGATTGTTGTGAGGTGACAAATGGCGGCATGTGGGTTTGTTGTGAATTTGAGAGGTAATTAATGATAAACACTCGCCACAATCTAAAGTATGAGCATGTGGAGTTTAGATTGTTTGCTGCATTTGGGTCAATTAGGGCTTATTTTTAAACATCTTGTTTAGTTCTGGGTACGAACGAGAGGACTAGCGATGTTGGTTCGTTAGGCTGTTGAGATTTTTGAGTTAAAACTAGCAAATAGGCATATGCTTTGTGCGATGAACCTATATATTCATTGGACCACCATTATACCACGTTTCCAATTAATCGAAACCGCGAAGTCCGGATTAACATTTACTGAAACCTCCATTGGCCGTTTCCACCGAGGTTGAAGTGGCCCGTTCTCAATTTTCGAGCCGCTCTCAGTGTATAAGTGCCCGCAAAGACAAATGTCACTCGCTCTCAATTTTTAAATGGCCGCCAGACAAGCTGTCTGTTGACAGGAAATAATTGTGTGAGAACACAAAAGATAGAATGAGGAAATGATCACCAAAATAAACAGAAGTCCTCTCTGCAGGCTTGTTCGGTTTGACAACCTCTCACGGACGGATGAATTCAACGGACCTGCAACGAGGCTTATCAGAAACCGCGAGGTTTGCAGACCCTGAAAATGTATGGCGGAACCTGGTAGGTTCGAGGAAAATTGATGAAACCTCGCGGTTTCTTTCGGTGGATACGTGGTATTAGGCCGTTCCCACCGAGTTTCATTCAAGTCACTTACTGATGGTGGCGCTATTATAACAAGAATTATGCCCGAAAGGGTGAAACAGTCATCCAATGCGTATAAGGTTCGGACAGAAGCATGCCGGGAATGGACGAGAATGGAGTACAGTCGTTGTCGATATTGAGAATTTGGAAGAACCATTTCTGCAGACTGTTCATCGCTGTCAGGCAGAATGTTCCAATTCACTCAATGAACGATGATCAACGAGAATTCCGTCCCAAGACTTAGACTTAGTCAAGTTAGCGATATCGGTGCACATGGATTGTCCTTAAGGCAGCTGAAAATGATCTGGTTGGGCACATGCACCAGCTCATCTGTAAGATATGATCGGCGAAACGCAGGCCCGACGAGAAGGACCTCAGGCTCGTTTCCCGATCCACAAGAAAGGAGACCCCTTCAACTGCGCCAACTACCGAGGGATAAGTCTCCTGAACATCGCTTACAAATCTTCTCTGCCGATTTGTGTGAGCGCCTGAAACGATCCGTGAGTCCCCGGTTTCAGGCCGGGGAAGTTCACCGTCGACCAAATCTTCATACTACAGCAGATCCTGGAAAAGACTCAAGAATCGACACCCTACACCTTTTCGTCGATTCGTCCGTATATTGAAGCCTGCATAGAGATGAGCTATACAAAGCCACGTCTAGTTTTAACATTCTTGCCGGACACGTCAGACTGACAACGATGGAAAACTCTCCCTGCTCCATCAAGGTCGGTCTCGAGCTCACCGAGACCTTCAATATCAAAAAAGGATTTATACAAGGCGAGGCCCTGTCATATGACTTTTTCAGTATTATTCTTGAGAAGGTCGTTCAAAACTCACTGGCCAGTTGTTTGGTGGCATTGAAACGGAAGCGGCTAAAGTGGGTCTGGCGGTAAACGAGGGCAAAACAAGGCATGAAGAAGGACGCACAGCATCGACGAATTGGCCAGAACGTCACTGTAGGCAGTATGGTTTGTACAGCGACATGTGTCTAGTCAAGCTTAAGCTGGCTCGGCCATGTAAAGCGTATGGACAACTCAGCTCCGGCGCGAAGTCTTCGAATCGAACCCGTGGTACAACGCAACAGAGTACGCCTATGTACAAGGTGGCGCACACAAGTCGAGGGGGACATCAGCTGGCTTGGTGTGCACAACTGAAGACGACTGGGGAGAGATCGTGCTGACTGGAGAGGCATGTAGAGTGAGACTCAGATCCACCCCGGACACTAGCGCCCTAAGAAGCAGAATTCATCAATGCAGTTGTTTCAAGTGACCGATGAAATTGCTGTTTGTTGCCTGGAAATAATCGTGTTGAGAACACCAGAAAAAGGGAAAGAGAGAATAAGGAAATTAACACCAAAATAAACTGAAGCTCACGCTGTAGGCTTGTCAGATTTGGCAACACCTCATGGACGGATGAACACAAGGGGTTTTTAACTAGCTTCGGCAAAACCTCGAGTTTTGAAATCCCCGACAATGTATGGCAAAGCCTCAGAGGTTTAGAGAACATAGCATTAGACTCTAAACGAAATAAAACTATATACACTGGGTTTTGTATTTCAAAACGTGATCACCGTAGGGAAATATGGAACTCACTCACGCCCAAGCCAACTTTGTAGTCATTTCAGCAACTGATTTCCAGGCGGAAGCTTGTTGTCAACTAACAACACCAGAGTAAAAAAGCGGTACATTAATTTTGAGTCAGTCTGATATCAATCAGTGTGTGGATGTTTGACAAGAAGCATATCATTGAGTTGAGGAAGGAAGTCTAAGGGTCGTTTTGTTCACTATTGCTCAACTTGCCGGAAAACTGGGAGTTAATCAACTTCGGAGTTGGTCTCAACTCGAGGTCTAACCGGCGAGTTGAAAATTGATTTTGTTCACTAATTCAACTCATAGTCTGAAATTTAAAATCCATAAGTTGGTTGCCGTGGCGTAGTGGGTAAGTGCGTCGACTCCTACGCAGAGGGTGCCACCTCTTTCGAGTTACTGACAATGCTCAAAGTGTACTCCTGTCTAGAAAAAGCTTCTCAACTTCGTCGTTCGGAGTCGGCATTAGACTGTAGGTCCCTTCCACGCGTCAAAGACCAATAGCACGCACAACACGAGTGGTTGCTGAGAAGCTAGGCCCAGGTCCGCCTCGGACTGTCGCGCCATCAATATTATTATTATATTATTAAGTTGGCTAACATTTAACTTTTAAATTACCCCTTGGAAATTTTTGACAATTCACACACGCAATGACATTTTCAACTTTGAATTTACGGTGTGTGCTGTTCGTCTGCGCTATGAGAAGGACAATTAAAAGCGAACGTTTGCAACAGAGAAGCTTTTTCTAGACAGGAGTACACTTTGAGCATTGTCAGTGTCACGAAATAGGTGCGGCCGTGAAAGCCGTGAAATATAAAAAGTGCTAAATTGGGGTATCGAATCTGGCACCCTCTGCGTAGGAGTCGACGCACTTACCCTCTACACCACTGCGACCACTCAGTTATTATGCACATTTATAATGCTTACATTAATATAGTCTGCATTCGCCTATTGAATCGATCCGAGCGAATAATATTGAGGATTTCTTAGTGTTTCATTTCTCATAATTTACCAGGTCTGTCAACAAATGAAAAAGAAACTATCAAATACTTCATTACTTCAAATCAAATCGAAAGGGCTCGTTTCACGGCAATGAATCCTGTATTAGTTCGATAACCATTATTTTTGTACGCTTGGGAAAAAAAAACGATAAAAGAGCTCACAATCATCCCCATCTTGTATACACACAGGCAAGCAGCTACGATAATGGAAAAAAAGAGAAATAGAGAGAGAGAGAGATAGAGAGAGAGAGAAAATCCCTGATTTTATCCCATGCATTCTGCCATTTCCGTGAAAAAGAAGAAATGACGAGTTGATAAACTGAGTTGTAAATTAAAAGTTGCAACCATACAATTTGAGTGAATGAGAGTTGAAAAGAAAAAATAATATTGGGCCTATGTCGTCTTTAATCGAAGCTTGTGATAATGTGCAAATTGTGTAAGAAAAACAGACAGCAACTGCGACTGATGGGCATGACAAATCATCTTCAAAGTGTCAAGGTCTCCTTCACTGAAATTGTGAACACCAGTCATTTTGAGACTCTCAAGACAAGGCAAAGGAATTGGTAAACGCTGAGACATTCTTTTCTGGGGAATCACATCAATTAAATGCAGATTGGTTATCAAAACCCATTGGAAACATAACGAAGCAATCGGGGCTCAAATGTGTACGGATCTATCAATAGTGTCAACCAAGCGAACAACCGGATGTCCTAAGGCTTATTTTAAGAACCTATTGTCTGGACATGCAAAGACTTGCAACATTTGTCAACACACTTGGACTCAATGGTTTGAATATTGATGACTAAATCCTCAGGTGGATAAGCAAAATAGGGGAACCTGAGGCCTTCCCTCTAGGAAGCACAAGGAAAGAATGGCTTCAGTCTGGCAGCTAGTCAAATAACAAGAGATGTCGGGAGCGGCCCGTCGGTTGCAGCATAAAAAGAAGCAAATGACGGGAAAACGTCAAAAAAAAGCGTCATAACTCAAGACTCGGCAACTTAATTGAGATTAAGCGAGAAATTCGGTCAAAAGGTGGCTTCTTTATTTAGGTGAACACGTAAATAGTGCTGTAACTTGTTTTTCTCTCCATTCTTCATTCGGCTCCAGCTTTTCATATGCTTCACAGGAGTCTACTCGATTTCATACAAAGAATGGCTTGAACACCCCTCGATCTCAGTCCCCCGCCCTCAGACGCTTACAAAGACTCACGATCCTTTTGCCCCCATCCCCGTCAAAGAACACAAACGACAGAGGAAAGGACCTCATCAAAATGCGCCCAATGAACGAAATCTTTCGAGTTCAACCAAGCGAATTCGAATCCCAAAGTTGTGTTTAACTTGTAGTGAACAAAATTACCCTAATTGCTTTTCAACGAAATTCACTATCGAGGCTATTGATCTGTCAAACTATAGGGTTGCCATGTGTGGGATGTTGATGGGAAAAGTGTGTTTGAAGGAAAGTGATCTTGAAGCCTGTCAAGCAAATAAGAGTTCTCAAAATGGCGGTCACATTGGATTGATTTGTTATCCAAGAGAAGAAATCAACGCAAGAAGATGGCCCCAGCTGATAACACCCTCATCAACCGACCTATTTGATTGACAACCAATAATGAGCCTACATTTCGCATTCATCACAAACCCATGTCCAGCAGGATGCAATAACCTCTCAATTTCATCCAAAATTTGTAAAAATCTTCATCCAGAAAATGACGAAGACATGTCTCTGACAACCCCAGAGACTGAGCTCGACACACCAAGCTACGCCTTGTCTTGAACCCGTCTCATATGAGTCTCGTGTCATTTTTGCAAACAGAACTAGTTCTAAGTCACCAGCTGGTGAACTTGTTTCTGTCTACCCTGTCTCTCGAGTTTAAACCGATTCGCTAGCTCGCCCGCATTCCATCATGTACACACAGCACGACTCTGAAGTTCAATAGCACCGTCCTGTCACAACACGTCAATTAAAAAAAAAACAATAAATGTACTGTATTTTCCCGTTTCCAGCTTAGATTCACATGGCTGCAGACCACTTAACGATGTCACTGCTAAAACTTGTTTGCCTTGCCGTCACGTGCGTCACGTACTGCGCGGCGGCTTCAAAGCCGCTCAAGAGCCAAAGACCTAACATCGTGATTATCCTTGTCGACGATATGGTATGCAATCTCAATTCCTCAATCACTGTCCCATGCGCTAATTTATTTGCATTTCTGCCACCGAACCGACGACCACCATCCAAAGGGAATCAACGATGTAAGCTTCCACGGATCGAATCAGATTTTAACTCCAAACATTGACGCACTCGCGTTCAATGGCGTAATCCTTAATCGACTTTACGTCCCGAATCTGTGCACACCGTCACGTGCCACCCTGCTGACGGGCAAATATCCAATTCACACAGGTAACAAGAGATTTATTGGTTTTTCTTTAACTGAATCCACATTTTTGTTTTAATCCTGATTCCATGTGAAAATCAACCGCCTTTGGCTCGCTGTCTTTGCTCACGTCATGTGTGTGTGTGTGTCAACTCTGTGCATATCCTTGATGAAGGCACCCAGCATTCGGTGATAATTAACGATGAGCCATGGGGATTACCGTTAAGTGAACGCACGATGCCGGAGATATTCCGCGATGCTGGTTACTCGACGAACTTAATTGGAAAATGGCATTTGGGCTTCGCCAGAAAGGCGTACACGCCCACCTACCGCGGCTTCGACACCCACGTGGGCTACTATTCGGGTTACATTGGATACTACAACCATGACTTGGTTATGCTGGTAAGTGCTGATGATGAAGGGTGGTGGTGCCGGGTGCCGGGTGAATGATTTCTCTGTCTCTCCATCCCGCAGCCGAAGAACTACAGTCGAGGCTATGACTTCAGGAGGAACCTGAAGGTGAACTACGACGGAAACGGAACATATGCGACAGATTACTTCACGGATGAGGCAGTCGCATTGGTGCGCAGGCACAACAGGAAGCAGCCGCTGTTTCTGGTGATGAGCCACTTGGCTGTGCACACGGGCAACGAGGACAATCCCATGCAGGCGCCGCCAGAGGAGGTCGCGAAATTCTCGCACATCAGCGATCCCAAGAGGAGAACCTACGCAGGTAAGGATTGACATCCCACGTGTCCACACATTGAGCCCCTTTATCCCCGCAGCGATGGTTACGAAACTTGACGAGAGCGTGGGCAGACTGATGCGGGCACTGGCTGAGAAGAAAATTCTGAACAACACGATTGTCCTCTTCTACTCGGACAATGGAGCGCCCACCGTTGGAATCCACTCGAACGCCGGCTCCAACTATCCCTTCAAAGGAGTAAGTAGCTCGCCTAATCCAGCTTCAGTACTCATCCCTTCTCCCCCGCTCCCCCGCACAGCAAAAAGAGTCCCCCTGGGAGGGTGGCATTCGCTCGGCAGCGGCCATCTGGAGCCCGCTCATCAAGCAGCCCCGGTACGTGTCCCATCAACTGATGCACTCCATCGACTGGCTGCCAACTCTGGCATCCGCCGCCGGGATAAAGCTCCCCGCCAAGCTCCAGGTGGACGGCATCGACTTGTGGGACACTCTGAGCAACAATGGGCCGCAGCAAAGTCGCAAGTTCATCCACGTCCTGGACGACGTTTACGGCTACAGCTCGTACATGCGCGAAAACCTCAAGTACGTCAATGGCACTGAGTACTTCCCTCAGCACGCCAGGTGGCTGGGTGACATCGAGGCCACCCCTGATCCCAGAGTCGACCAGTACGCCAAGCTTGTGGCGAACTCCGACGTGTCGTACGTCATCCAGGACTCAGAGCTCGCTGCTACCGATATTGAGTCCCTCCGAAGCGAGGCCACCTACAGATGCAACCCCGAGGAGGGTGTTGCTCCCGATTCAGGGATTTTCAAATGCGATCCGGCCGTGCAGCCGTGCTTGTTTGATCTTGACACGGACCCTTGTGAGATGTACAACATCGCCGCCGAGAATCCGGATCTGGTGCGGCAGCTGGAGGCCGACGTGATGTACTACCGGCAGACCGCTGTGAAGCCTGCGAGATTGCCAGCAGATCCGCTGGCCGACCCTGGACTGTACAACAACACGTGGACCTGGTGGAAGGACGTCAGGAAGAGCTCGGCGTCGAATGTGGTCCTGAACACGCCGTTGTTCAACCTGACCTTTGTCATGTCCGTGTTCCTGAGTAAAGTGTGATGAAACAAGTTGTCATTTAGTTAGTAAGTGTAAATAAATGTTGGATAGTCTGTAACTGTGGGTGTTGGGATTTATTCCTTTCGAATTTGGAGACAGTTCAGTTTGACATGTAGTCTAAGAACGAAGGTCGCTGTGGTGTCCAAAAGTTCTTAGGAATCTTCGAATGTTATGGTATCTCCGTGTGCCCTTTGTTGCAGGTCCTGCCCCAGCAGCGGTTACATTCACTTAGTCCTAGCTGTCCCTGTGGCTATTCGTAGTCTGTAGATGTCCTTGGGAAGACGTTATAGAATCATTTCCAAGGCGGCTGTGCACTTTAATCTGAGTGACTTTGTTTGACTGATCTGATCCGTCCACCATACCATGACGTCGTACATCAATATTGGTCGCACTAATGCGGTGTACAGCAATCAAACATCGGTTTGATACCCCATTTGGGGCCGACAATTTTCTTGCAGAGAGTGGAGTGTTGCTTCCGCTGAGTAGCCTCTGCGATATGCGTGTTGGTTTGGAGATACAAGCCTAAAAAGAGCACTTTCTCTTATATACAGCTCCATCAGCCTCTTTAGAGTTATAAGAGCCCTTCTCCAGAGCAGTGGGGTATAACTGAGTCTCAGGCAGCTGGTGCTGACTGCCAGCCGTGGTTTAAATGTCCTGAAACCGTGTTGCAGCTGCACTAGTCTTATACCGTCCGGTCCTGGGGACTTCAGTGGTTCCACACTGCTTTCTGGCCATGTGGGGGTGTGGCTACATGTAGAGGGTGGGGCTCATACTCTATGTCTCCATGAAAACTGCCCGATGGATTTTTGTTATCCAGGCAATGGGTGTCAAAGAGAAGCTGTAAAGTCTGTATGTATACTCTATGTTGGCATTGTCGGGGTTTTAGATAGGAATAGCCTTAGGCGACTATAGTCCTTCTTCGTCTTCTTCTACTTTATTTGGCGCTAGAGTCCGAGGTGGACCTGGGCCTCAACCAACTAGCCTCTCCAACTAGCACGGTCTCTGGCTAGCTGTCTGCAGGGTCGCACGCCAAGTTGGTTGAGGTCCTTCTCCACCTGGGTGCGCCGCCTTAAGCGCGGGCATCCTCTATTACGTTGTCCCTCAGGGCTCAGAGTCGAAGACTCTTCGGGCCATACGCTCTACATCTTAGGCATTGAATCCGTAGACGCCAGACTAGGCTCATGCCGCTGTACACCCCGTACAGTTCGTGATTGAGTCTTCTTCTCCAGAAACCGTCAATGCAAACAGGACCAAAGATCGCACGCAGAGCTTTTCTCTCGAAGAGACCAAGAACTTCCTCATCCGCTTTTGAGGTTGTCCATGCCCCAGCGCCGTACAGCAGGACTGGGATGATCAAGGTCTTGTATAAAGTCAGCTTGGTCCTTCGAGAGATGGCTCTACTACTCAATTGCCTCTTGAGCCCATAGAAACAGCGATTGGCAAGAGTTACTCTGCGTTTGATCTCGGTACTCATGTTGTTTGCACTATTTACTGCGGAGCCGAGGTAGACGAAGTCCTTGACTGCCTCGAAATTGTAATTATCTGTCCAAGACGTCTATGTTGTGTGTTCATTCATGATGACAACATATACTTCTTTTTACCCTCATTCACTGCTAGACCCAATTAAGCCGATTCCGTCTCAATGCCAGCAAACGCCGCATCGACGGCTCGCTGTGTTCTGCCAATCACGTCAATGTCATCCGCGTATGCTAGCAGTTGCACGGACTTCTGGAAGATCGTGCATCTAGTGATGGCGTGTGAGTCTTTCACGATTTTCTCCAGGAGTATGTTAAAGAAGTCATATGACAGAGCGTCGCCTTGGTATCCCTCTTCCTTAGTATTTTCAATTTCACTGCTGCTTTTTATATATCACTTCTTTCCTTATGAATGACACATCTGTGAAGTTTATTATCTGTGCTCGAAGCTTATGGCGAATACCGTCCAAATTATTGCATACTCTTCGGATGATGACCGAGTGTACCGGAGCAAGGTGAATTCATTGGAATATTCCTCGCAAGTGAAAGCATAACCACTAGGCTCAGCAAATGGTCATCAGAGACATGCACCCAAATCAATGGGGCTTAGATGATTGATTGTGGCAAAATTACCCGTTTGGACATTCTGAGTAGGGTCAGCACGAATAGGAAATCCTTGTATAACATGAAACTAAAGCCCCGACAGAGATGTGGTCACGACTTGTTGCTTACAATCTTCGGAGTTTTTTCAACAGAAGATACCAATGTTAGTGCATAGTGGTGTAAATTAACCGCAATTTCTGCGTAATTAAAGACCGCTAGCAAGAGATCGCAAGAGAGACTTGTTGGCTGAGGCCCAGCTACAAAGTCAGACTGTAGCGCAATGTACAGTCTTGTTGAATTATTGGTCACAGTGTTGGACTGATTGCTGAGAGCATCAGCCACTCCTACATAGGCCCATATGAGGACACGCGAATTGACTTCACCTGAACCTGGAAACAGTCAAAGCGGTTTAGCTGGATAATGCTGACGATGAGATTATAGAAATAGTAAACTCCTACCTACTTATGGCTTAACAGAGCAGAGGAAGTGATTTGTGATTTCTACTTCCTCTTCAGCCATACAGTTTCTGCAAAAATCATATTCCAGTGCCCACGAGCGTCATGCTGAGTGATCGTCTTAAATTTAGTGCTGATCCTATCTCCTTTATTTCGGGGCCTTCTTTGTTTTTGGTCGCTCTAAGTGTGTGTATCTTTAGAAAATGTGATCGGAATAGAAGGTACTGGTGGTAGACAGAAGCTTGTACCACACTCAACGAGCTCATCGGCTTTGCAATTGCCCGATATGTCAAACTGTCCCGGCACCCATAAGAGGAGTGTTGTATTTAAGTGCCCAGTCATCTCGGTAAGTCTCGTCTCGGTGCGGCCTTGCTGCCCGAAAGGATGGCGGTACCCCCTTTGACCTAGTCGCAGTTGAAGTAAGACGAGTCTAGTCCATCGTGTGTGACGCTTGTTCAAGGAAAAATGTTACGTATACGCCATCGTAGTCCACGTGAACTGCACCACATACGCCACCATAGTTGGAAATATGCAAAAGTACCCACTAACCCTAAGCTTGTATAAGGCATTCATCAAATTAGAGAAGACGAGCAACCTGACCGGATCAAACGTATCAATGAAACTGACGATCTTTCAACTAGTAATAAGCAGATATCCTTCACAACCAAGTTGAGGGTCCCCACAGTTTAGGGAGTTCCCCACAAATTGGAAAGTCTACAGCCAGATACACAGTTACACATAATAAACAAACGTTTTTATGTTATTGACGCAATTCGAAGCCGTCGTCACAAACTGAAACATAAACTTTAAAGTTACAGAGCATTTTTAAAACACGACGCAAACCGGAAGGACGGAAACCTGGGTATTGGCGCATGTAGCAGATTCTTATATCTTACGACGCATTGCATACACCACCACCGACACCTGCATGCTACTTTGAGACGTCTGTGTATACATTAATAGATTCTGCTCTTGGCGGGATTACTATACCAAATTTACGGTCAAAGCGGCTGATGGACTGTTGGTAATCTTTATTTATATTAGCAGTATTTATAAAGTTACAATACCGAAAAGTTCCAAATTTAAAGCTGTTGGACTCTTTTAGTCCCTTACAGTATTTAGAGTATTTTATCGTCACAGTTCTCTTAGTGTATGCCACCAGCAGCGCTTTACACTGCGGGATCATCTACCGATTTTGCATCTCATAGATTACATGAAATAAACAATATTAATTCAAGAATACTGTATTCATACATTTTTCCAACTAAACTCAATTTCGTTGCTAAATTCAATAAAAGTTCTTATACACCTTGTATAGGTTCATAACAACCATAGTTGGTTCTATGCCTCTTCGTCTTCTTCTTCTGGTGGCGCTACAGTCCGGGGTGGACCTGGGCCTCAACCAGTAAGCCTCTCCAGCCGGCACGATCTTTAGCCAGCTGTCTCCAACTGCGCACACCAAGTCGATTGAGGTCCTTCTCCACCTGGGTGCGGAATTGGTTCCGTGGGCGTCCTCTGTTGCGTTGTCCCACGGGTTCGGAGTCGAAGACTCTTCGGGCTGGAGAAGTGTGGTCCATGCGCTCTACATGGCCTAGCCATCTTAGGCGTTGGATCCGAAGACGCCTGACTAGACTCATGTCGCTGTACAGCCCGTACAGTTCGTGATGGAATCTTCTCCTCCACAAACCGTCAATGCAAACAGGACCAAAGATCGCACGCAGAGCTTTTCTCTCGAAGAGACCAAGAACTTCCTCATCCGCTTTTGAGGTTGTCCATGCCCCAGCGCCGTACAGCAGGACTGGGATGATCAAGGTCTTGTATAAGGTCAGCTTGGTCCTTCGAGAGATGGCTCTACTACTCAATTGCCTCTTGAGCCCATAGAAACAGCGGTTCGCAAGAGTTACTCTGCGTTTGATCTCGGTACTGATGTTATTTGTGCTGTTTACTGCGGAGCCGAGGTAGATTAAGTCCTTGACTACCTCGAAGTTATAGCTGCCCATTGTGACGTTCTGTCCAAGACGTCGATGTTGTGTGTCCTTTCTTGATGACAGCATATACTTCGTTTTGCTCTCATTCACCGCTAGACTTCCGCCTCAATGCCAGCAAACGCCGCATCGACGGCTCGCTGTTCTGCCAATCGCATCGATGTCATCCGCGTATGCTAACAGTTGCAGGGACTTCTGGAAGATCGTGCCTCTAGTGTTGGCGTGTGAGTCTTTCACGATTTTCTCCAGGATGATGTTAAAGAAATCACATGACAGCGCGTCGCCTTGTCTAAAACCTTTTTTGACATTGAAGGTCTCGGTGAGTTCGTTGCCGACCTTGATGGAGCAGCGAGAGTTCTCCATCGTCATCCTGCACAACCCGACGAGTTTGGCAGGAATGTCAAAACTAGACATCGCGTTGTATAGCTCGTCCCTATGCATGCTGTCATATGCGGCCTTGAAATCGACGAATAGGTGGTGGGTGTCGATCTGCATTGCTTGGGCTTTTTCCAGGATCTGCTGTAATGTGAAGATTTGGTCGATGGTGGACTTCAACGGCCTGAAAGCGCACTGATAAGGACCTATCAGGTTGTTGACGAATGGTGTCAGGCGGTCACACAAAACGGCAGAGAGGATCTTATAAGCGATGTTGAGGGGTCTTATCCCTCTGTAGTTGGCGCAGTTGAAGCGTATATATTGAGATTCCACTCGTCGGGCATGCTTTCCTACGACCATATCTTACAGATGAGTTGGTGCATGTACCTTACCAGCTCATTTCCAGCTGCCTTAAACAGTTCCTCAGACAGTCCGTCTGCACCAGCAGCTTTATTCGACTTTAGTCTCGATATCGCTATCTTGACTTCGTCTAGGTCGGGGGAACGGAGTTCTCGTCGATCCTCGTCAATTGCGTTGAGGGTAAATTTCTCACCCAAAGAGATCTGTGGGGAGTTTGTATATTCATGAGAAAAATTAATTCTGGTGAATTGACACGTTAATTAATGATGCATGGCTGACGCTGCCTTACGCCTGGAGCCTAAGGTTTGCAAGCTTTTGAATTTCATGAACATTGTTTACGAACAAAAGAAATAGCAACGGTCCTAAATGTCTACCTTGAAAGAACTATCGATCACTACCAATTGCTTCCTGGCTTTTAATTAAATGGATAACCACTCTCGCATTGAAGAATGGAATCGCAAAACTTTAAGCTTGCAAAGTGCGGTGTACTTAATCGAAGGCTTTCGAGAACTTGGAAATCATTTCTAGTCTTGGTTCCGATTTAGCCGCAACGCTTTTGGCAAATAGACTAATGGGTATTAGGTGTAATACCATGTTTAGTGACGGTCGAAAAGACCACGGGCTTCTTCATCTACTCTTGAGATTGTCCACGCTTCTGCGTCATAGAGCAGGACATCGTCTGTAACTATGTCCGAAAACTTCTTTTATGTCTTTTCACAGAGCCAACAACCAAGTGATCTCCGCTTGCCTAAACTGTTTCCCCTATTTTCTTGGATTGACGTCTACTCACTTCCTTCCTGCGAACGTCTGCAATCTTCAATGAAGTAGCTTGAAGAAAATTGAAAGGCAACTGGCTTGACTAGTGGTGTGCCAACCCGAAAGTTTTACAAACCGATTTAACCCGGGTTAAAATTGAAACAGACCTAGTTGTAACCCGGGTTGACGAACTCGGTTTGATGATGAACCGAAAGCAAAGAATATGGATTATGGAATGGGGTAAGTCGAGTTGTATTCTCCAATTCTATTTTATTTTGGATTAGTTTCGATGTTCCACGTGTATCCTAAGACGATTGTGTGGGCAAGGGAAGCGATAGTCGCACGAGGTAGCCAAGCCAATACCGGCTGCGTGTTTGCAAATTGTTTCAATTTTTCTCTCTTCTCTTTTATCTCTCTTCGTATTTTCTTCTACTCGCATGTCGCAACGCAGCTTAGGTCGCTTTCACACTCGCTAAAATTCATCGGCGACTTTTTCAAATTCCCTTTTCTAATTCTTCCACTCGTGAAAGAACAATAGCACGCACAATACGAGTGGTTGCTGAGAAGCTTGGCCCAGGTCCGCCTCGGAATGTCGCGCCACTCATATTATTACTATTAATCTCAAGGCACTTTCACACGGGAAATCTTTCAGTCTCTGCAATTGAGATCTCAATTCTGAACTCTCTCTCACACATGCGTCATCTCTTTCTCACACATGTACAGCATGCTTCCAATACTCAACATTGAGAACATAAGAATAACTCAAGCAACTCAAAGAAAAAATTAAGAGGGATAAAAGAGAATAGAAAATCCAAAAGCAAACCCCGAGCACACCAGACGCGGGCTACCCCTAGTACGTCTCACCTCCCTTGCCAACAAGATGGAAAATCGCCGACATAAGTTTCCTGTGTGAAAGCGGCCTTACTTGCTTCGACACGTTGCACAAAAAAAGAGAGAATATTATGTATACATACAAAGCACACAATAGGCGAAAATTTACCGAAATGCTGCAGCCTGCTGTGGTGGCTACTACATACACGAAGAAATGTGGATTGAGGCAAATCGATTTGTATTGTATTGTCTAGTTCGATTTTGGGTTGGTTTCGGTTCGGCATCGTATGCTCACACCGGGTTGTCCCATCTTCAGTTTTTCTTTCGGTTCACCAATTCGGTTTGAGTCGGTTTAGGTGTAACCCGGGTTAATTCGGTTTTTTATCCGGGTTGACAGACCACTAGACTCAACCACCCAACTTGTTGCAGCGCAATTAAAAGACCATTTTTTATCTACAAACTATACAACCTTAAATATAGATGTTTATTCGTGGACGGATTCAAAAGAGAAAAAAATAAAAGATTAAAGAAATATTTAACAACTCGATTGAATAAATGGATTCAGTTAGCAAACAATGAGTTAACAAGTTTCCCGTTTTCGAATGAATTAAATGCAAATTTATACAAGATCTTCCACGGGGACGGACGCATATGAACGTTGACGCGACAGCGTTCGCCAGCGTACGGCTCATGGATTCATAAATAGCTTCGACAAATGAGTTCACAAAGAAAAATACAAAAAAGGATCCTTAACCTAGAGTTAGTACATGTAGATTCGAAGTATACATCCTTGATAATACTTTAGATACACAGATACATTAGACATCGTCTGGATGGAGAGAACAATTGCGTTGCGCGGTGAGAATTGCGTGCACTCCTTTGCAGCTCCGCCGCACTATTCGATCATGTTGAACAGCAGGCTTGAGAAGATGAGTCCAAATATCTGAAAGTCAAGAGAAGAGTGATTTTAGCCTGTGTGGTGTATGGTGAGAGGGGTTAATGGATGTCTTACCATGATGATGGCGACGCCTATTCCGGAGCCACCAATGATTGCGGCATGATCTCGAATGAAGTTCGTTGTAACATTCAGACATCCTTGGCTGTGCAGATTCGTGATGGACGGGAAGTTTGTGCATTGCTTGCGTTGTCCGCCGAAGATTTCCTGGCAACATGACTGGGGGATGAGACCGTAACGATTCCAATCGTGCCACGAGTCAACGCCGCAGCAACGGAGGCGTTCCTGTGTCTGGTCCCAGGCTTGTGTGATTGCTCGACGGCTGCCGTATTGGCCCAGGGATGCTCGCATTTCCTGAAGGAGGGAGTAGAATTGAGGTTATTTAGGGAAATTTTGGCAGATGATTTGTAATTGGGAACTGATGAGTCTGACTTATGCCAACCGCACGAAGGGTCGAAATCCAAACAACAAACAAATTTGACTACTACACCACACATACATTCGTATCAATGCTGGGAAATCGGTACTCATGTGCTTTAGGAGACCATCTCGAGGTGGATGCAGAACAGCAGCTAAATGTCGGAGCATAAAGATAGTGCTCACTAACGGTACAGAAATATCAACAAACGAGAAGGTCAAGTATCTTGGCGTTAACTTCGCAGAAAGATTGAAGTTCAACAGCCATTGTTGATTGCCTCATTCTTGGACGTAGCTTAAAAAAAGCTGGTCCTCCAAGTTCACACCCCAAGTTGGTTAAGGTCCTTTCCACTTGTGTGCGCCATCAGTTTCGTGGGCGTCCTCTAGTGCATTGTCCCACTGGTTCGGAGTCGAAGGCTCTTGGAGCTGGGGTAGTGTTGCCAATGTGCTTTGCATGATGGAGCCATCTTAGACGCCTGACTAGTCTAGTCAAAAACTAGTCAAAAACCCAAATGGCCATACCCAAACCCATGCTTGACTTTCTGCTGCCGTGGCATAGAGGGTGCTTGGTCCTTCGAGAGAGGGCCTCTGAGCCCAACGAAACACCTGTCTTTAATCTCGTTACTTGTGGTATTTGAAATGATTACTTGGGGGCCTAGGTAGATGACGTCCTTAAATACCTCGATGGTATGTCTCCCTTTTGAAGTGAGGCTGTGACCAAGTTTGTGCTCTTCCTTGAAGACATCATACATTTGGCCTTACCTCACTCATCGCATTTTAGCCGCGATTCAATTCCAAGATGGGATTCTATTATACTTCAACACCTCGCAAATGCCGTCGAATTCGAAACACGTTCGTGTCGTCTAAATGCAACAAGAGGAACTCCACGATTTGACCCGCCATCCACCGCCTACCTCCGGTGACAGTGATTCACCAGAAAACCCGAGCGATCTTATCCACCCCGAGCGACATGCGCCTCTATCGGCTTAGCGCCTCGTCATGGGCCGCCGCATCGCATATTAAAACGAAATTTTAATTGCCGCTCGCTGATCGAATACCAAATGAAGGCATTTGCGTTTTACTGCGCTCCGCATTCAATTAGTTCGCGTGAGTGTACCGCCAACACCTCGGGGTGTGGCCGCAAGCCGGAGAGAACCGGATCTCCTGCGATGCCGCCTGCGAATCCCAGTGGCGAGAGTCAATGAACCGGCCCAAACCTGTCCGACAGACCAGAAGCAAACGATCGTCCCGCAGCCCGCTTACCTGTCGCATCGTCTGCGAGACCTTCTCCCGGAAGACGTATCCAAGTATGCCGCCAATCAGCATGCTCACGAATATCAGAAACACCATTATGAAATACTGCAAAGGAAAAAGATAAAAACTCAGATAAATGTAACGAATTAATTAATCACGGCAATTTGAATTGGACTCGAGCCGATCGATACGAATCTCAGGCAGAGGCGCGCGACCGCGCGGCCGCCTTTCACATTCGCTGCGATCGACCGCTTAATTGAGATACAAAACGATGGCGGTGCGTCGTCGTCACCACGGCGGCACAAGGCCAAGTTCAATGCGTTGACGACGACCACGCATCTCGGCCGCGGCCACTTACCGTCAGGAGAAGGCATTTGACCTCCTTCGCAGCGCCCATGCAGCCGACAAAGGAAAGCATGCAGACGCACACGGAGGTCACAATCAGCACGTAGACGGCTCCGGAGAAGAGATTCGTTCCGAGGAGCTCGTTCATGAAGCTCCTATCGACCAGGGTCCACACGCTGAGGCAGAACACTGTCGCTCCGCCGATCTGTGGGAAGAGAGGGTTATTAAGGGAGAGACACAGTGATTTTTGGGGAAGCTTACGAATATGATGAAGTTCGCCACGAACAAGCTGTACTTGACGAATTGGCCGCAGCAGTCCATACGTGACCCGAATCCCATGTTGTCGTCCTGAAATAAAACCGAAATTAGTGTCACTTGAGTTCAAGGATGTCGGCGAGTGTGTCTGATTCCGGTTGGCCGGTGTGGGCGTCATCGCTGACTGAACACTGAACCGATGCCAGATGCGCAGGGGATCTAAAAATAGACGCGAGAGCAAGTGTGGGCTGGAACACGTTTCTCCGCGAGCAACCCATTCGGCTGGTTAATGAGGAACGTGATGACTTTTGTGGATGCAGGTCAGGGAGTGAGCTTACGTCGTCGTGAGCGTTTATTTCCGCGTCATTAGCCGCAAACACTGTGGTGACGAGCCACTCCAGACACAAAGAAGCCTCGATAAGTGGAGTTCTGGGACAAGGTTGGATGATTGATGAACAATGCTTGCGGCTGCGGAACCGGTTGGTCGAAGTGAATGAGACAACTTTCAAACTGAGACAGATCCTTGAAAGCGTTTTTTTTTTCTTCAGTGACTCCAAGATGAGTCACGCTGTCTGATCAGGATGCAGGGTGCTTCGATGGGAGATGGTGTTCCATTGTGTGAAATGAAGTGAGAGATGAATTGGAGTTCAAATTTCAAGGACAGATTAAATGCGGCCCAGAGTCACGAGAGGGTTCAATTGTATTCACCCAAAATAGACCAAGCAGAACAAGGGAAGGAGGAGAATAATGACTTCGGTCTGTGAGAAGAAGCGTCCTTGGTCCTCTTGTGAGTGGTGTAGAACCTTGAGTTTGACGATCACGATGACGATCGGTGGCACTTATTCCCGTTCCAAGTCAGTCCTCTTTAATTGAACCATTCTTCGTCGACTTAGTCGTCTCAAAGGACAAGCTTCGAAAAAGCCCGATCATAATGTCGAGAGACTTAAGCCAGCTTAAGCAATCGAGGGGATATGCGAAAATGATATACTGCTTCTTATAAACTGGTTATAGGTCTTATAACTAACGATAGGTTTCGGTACGTTTCGTTAAGTTTCGTTAAGTTTCGTCAAGTTTCGTCCAGCTTCGTCAAGTTTCGTTAAGTTTCATACAAAAAACAGCTGGCATAAGCTGATCATTTTTGTTTTTGCTTTTTTAATTTTCAGCCCAAAACGTGTGCCTCCCTCTCCACATTTACTGTCATTCGGTGAAGGTTCATTATTCTGCGAGAAAGAAGGCATTATCGGCGTAGTCAATGTGTTTGAGTTCAGATACAAGAGTCCATCGAATCCGTCCAATTCCTGTTGACAAGGCCACATTCAGCATTCATCGCTGATCACTAATAAGAACAGTATTGGTGAAAATATGCAGCCTTGCTGCACCCCAATTTGGACTTCGAATTCCTTAGGCAGCCTTCCTCTACGTAAGGCGTGACATGTGGACCCATCATATGTAGCCTTGATGATTGGTATTCAATTTATCAGGACTGCCCCTCCTGTGCTAGGCACGTCAGATAAATTCCCGATTGACACTATCAAACTTACTTACTTATCAGGCATACGACCCGTGGATGGTCCGAGCTTGAGATATCGCTGCCTTTCATCGTTGACGGTCCTGGACACGCTGCTTCCAGTCATCAAGACCACTTACATCCGCGCTGACTTTATCCTTATACCGGAGGTTCGGTCTTCCTCTCCTCCTCGAACCAGGAGGCTTGGATTTGAAGACCTTAGCTGGAGCAGTGTTGTCCATGCGCTCGATGTGGCCCAGCCAGTGCAGTCGCCGGGTTCTTGCCTTCCGGACTACATCCACATCCTGGTGCAGCTCGTAGAGTTCGCGGTTGTGTCTTCTCGTCCACTCGCCCTCCTCGCAGATGGGACCATATATCCGACAGAATTTTTCTATCGAAGGCAGTAAATGCAGTTTTGCTTAGCGTCCAGCTTTCGGCTCCATATAGCAGGACTGACAACGTAAGAGTTTATGACACTATCAAACGCCTTTTCAAAATCAATGCACAGCAGCTGAAGTGGTGATCGATACTCAACACACAGCTCGGTGATGACAGGACAGGAGTATCCAGAGCGGAAACCTCCTTGTTCGGCGTCCAGTGTATTATCGAGGAGTTCTTTGAGTCGATCCAGAATGATTTTGGCTACTATCTTGGTCGAAGCTGATACCTCTTTATGTTTGAAAGTAGTTCTGCTTGAAACACGCTGGAAACGGATGTTCAGGGATTCTGGGAAAACACCCCCATCGACTTGGCCGTCCATCTTAGAGCCGCCAGTGTAGATTGTTCCTGCACATCTGCCCACTACGCCATTCCGCACTTTCTGGGATTAGAATGTCAGAGCTTTAGATAGATCCATTCTAGGGACCGTATAGTTTGGATGATATAAGATATTTTTATCAAGGATAGAGCTTTGACCAGGGTTTCGATGTCCAGCATCCAGACTTCCTAAGCCTGATGGTGGATTGTTTTTAATGTACAGGGTGGCGAACGAATCGTGCTACAAAAACAAAACGCGATCACTTTTTTTTGTGCGACTAATCAGCTTATTTTTGTTTTATTTGGCAGGTTGGCTATTTTAAATTTATTAAAATTAATGCTTGGGATACCGAAAAGATAATTTGGATAGTGCAGCGATACCATACTTTGCATTCCTTCATTTTGCATTCCATTCATTTTGCCTGAAGGGCAATTCAGGCGGGACTTTGGCGGCACTCCCCCGAGTAGATGGACCATTATGAAGCTGGTAAGCATGTTTCCCGAATCTGGAAACATCAAACGAAGACCGTACCATCGAGATCGCAATGTTCGGATACCAGACACAATCGCGACTGTAGCATCGTTAATGTAGGCAAACCCAAGCGTTTCGACTCCAAACTTATCGACGCAAATTGAAGTTAGCAGGCGGCCATTATAACGGATAATTCATGATGACTTGAACATGTTTCCGTACAAATTCCAAATCACAAGCAAATTAAAACCTCTGGATTTGCGTATTCGCCTGGAATTTTGCCGAGGAATGATTGAAATGGTCGAACCAGCTTGATAAATTTATGCTTAATGAGGCCCATTTTGATCTAAAAGGCAATGTAAACAAGCCGTATTTGGAGTGAATCTATTCCAGAAATACTCCATGAGACGGAACTGCTCCCAGAACGAGTCACCGTGTGGTGCGTGGTTTCATCAAGGTGCATTGTGGGACCGTACTTCTTTGAAGATAACGGTACAACAGTAACTGTCAATGGTGACCGATATTTAAAGATTTTAATGGAGTTTGTTTAGCTCTTGCCAACTGCTGTTTCTATGGGCTCAAGAGGCAATTGAGTAGTAAGGCCATCTCTCGAAGGACCAAGCTGACTTTATACAAGACCTTGATCATCCCAGTCCTGCTGTACGGCGCTGGGGCATGGACAATCTCAAAAGCGGATGAGGAAGTCCTTGGTCTCTTAGCGAGAAAAGCTCTGCGTGCGATCTTTGGTCCTGTTTGCGTTGACGGTTTCTGGAGAAGAAGACTCAACCACGAACTGTACGGGCTGTACAGCGACATGAGTCTAGTCAGGCGTCTTCGGATCCAACGCCTAAGATGGCTAGGCCATGTAGAGCGTATGGACAACTCAGCTCCGGCCCGGAGGGTTTTCGACTCCGACCCGTGGGACAACGTAACAGAGGACGCCCGCGTTTAAGGTGGCGCACCCAGGTGGAGAAGGACCTCAACCAACTTGGCGTGCGACACTGGAGACAGCTAGCTAGATTGGTGCTAATTGGAGAGGCTTGTTGGTTGAGGCCCAGGTCCACCCCGGGCTGTAGCGCCAAATAAGGAAGAAGAAAGGACCTAGAACTGCACCGAAGAAGGATATTCTTCAACATCATTTGGTTCCAACTAGATGGAGCAACAGCACACATAGCCAGACCGGTAAACAAGTGAACTTCCAGAAACTCCACTTTCCACTGGCCCCCAAGGATACATGACCTGACTGAACCAGACCTCTGTTATGGGGTTTTGTCAAGCAAGAGGTTTACAAAACGAAACCAAGAAATTTAACTGAATTGAAGCAATCCAGGCGATGTCGACTTCAACTCCTCCGGCCGAAATAAACAATTTTCTTATCAGGTGATGAGCATGAAGGTCATTTACGATCTATCATATATAAAAACAATTAATAATAATAATATGGGTGGCGCGACAGTCCGAGGCGGACTAGGGCCTAGCTTCTCAGCAACCACTCGTGTTGTGCGTGCTATTGTTCTTTCACGAGTGGAAGGGACCTACAGTTTAATGCCGACTCCGAACGGCGAAGTCGAGAAGCTTCTTCTAATCAGGAATACTCTTTGTGCATTGTCAGTGACTCGAAAGAGGTGGAGCCGTGAATTATTAAAGGTGGTAAAAATTCGGGTATCGAACCTGGCACCCTCTGCGTAGGAGTAGACGCACTTACCCACTACGCCACGTCGACCCACGGAGCTTGCAATTAGTACCCTTTTAAAGCTCTACTTTAAGACCCAGTCCTCGAATAGCAAGTGGGCAGAAGATCATTTACTGCTATGTTCCACAGGAGTGGGGAAAGCACACGAGCCAACTGCAGCCAACTGCCCAAAACTCACGCAAGTGGGGTTGGGACCCCTCCAACTCACTCTTGGTCGTTATGCAGAAAAGAGCCGTCAAAATGACAGGAACCAGATCCGTCGCAGAAACAATTCCATCTCTTGAACACTGTTGTTTTGTTTCCTGTCTACCCCTTCTTTCGGGCGACCCTTCTTCAACTCGCTTGATGAGAATTCTTCGAAAGATATTAAGGAACTAATGTCCTTCCCAAGCACCTCAGGTTGGATTTAGAGATATGTCAAATAAACCTACACCTCCCTCATTTATAGAGAGTGGCGTTAAAACGGCACATAGTGCTAATTGGGTTTTCATCGAACTACCTACCATTCCACCTCTTAAACAATCCAACCGGAATACACGTGCATCTTGGAATGACCATCAGTTTACTCTCGAGCCTTTAACTTACATACTCCACAGACTGAAAGGATACAAATGATCCCCATCAAAACAATCCGTCTGAACCTTCGTTCTCATCTCCTTTTCAGGCAAGCGACCTCCATCTCCTCAAAGCCAAGTACAACTGGCTGCTCCTGGATAACTCCCGCAATTAGCAACTTAAAATAAAATTGAATTCTTTTTACAAAAAAAGTTATTCGAGTTTCTTATTGTAGCGCAATTGGTGCGCCACCCTGTAGAAGATAAAGCTTTACAGGCAGAGTAAGCACGGCGAAGTCGGACGTAGAGCGGCTGTCCTCTGTATCCGGCCACCACACTGGTGGCATGTTAGAATCGGGCGAACCAGCACCGGATAAATGCAAAGGATCAACTTTGATAGCTGCCTTAAGAGTAAGCCAAGTTGACCATTCACTTGGCTTCCTCTTCCGTAAGCCAAGTTGACCATTCACTTGGCTTCCTCTTAAGGATGATAGAGGAATGTTGAGGTCTTGGAGTGAGGCAATAGCAATTTTGCAGGTGTTCATTGCGAGCAAACTGTCGGCTGGTGGAAGTTACAGAAGTGAATCAGTTGTTGGGCTTTAATAGGGGGAAACTCCTACAGTGCCGGCCGACTCTCAATTTTTAAATAGTTTTTTTTTTGTGTCTAAGCACACAGCTAAAGCAACACACAGCTACACGCTACAAGACTTCAAGGTATCCTTGACCATGAAAGAGAGAAAGCTGCGACTTTAAAAAAAAAACAAGGAGTAGGCACAAAATCACTAAAAGCTAAGAAAAATGTTGGGAACCGCATTGGAATGGTATCACTCAAGTCTACATCCACCAGTTCCCAGAAGATAGACTGTAAAACCTAGACCCCCATAGATCCATAGAAATTCAACCAAGATAATGGTAAAACCTCCAAAAAATCATCTTAACAAAAACTTCCAAGCCACAGCCATAAGACAAGGCAAGCCTTTAAGCCCATCCAATGACTCGTCATTCAGTCGTTTAGAAAAGACGTTGTAGCCAAGCAGATAAACAGGAAGGTTAAAAAATTGTACATTTTTATCATTCGACGATCATCGTCGAGATAAGCCTTTTTTTAAACTGCTCATTAACTGGGAACGCGATACAATCATCCACGAAATGAAAGCAATCATTTTCAGCGGTAGGACCAGATGTGAACTTGTTGCCAACTTACGATTTGGAGATCGAATCAAAGTCGTTAAATCTTAATCAGTTTTTTTTTTCGAATGATTTGAGTCTCATTAGGGTTTTATTGCCCAGTGCATCGTGTCATGACTAAGTCCTTTGTCAGGTGATACGACTTGAGAGGAAGCGACGACTGCTGATGGTACAGACTGTCTACCAGATCATCTTTGCACCAAGAAGAGATTTGGCAGGATTGTTCAAATGATATCAAGGTAGTCCCTTGCCACAAAACAATGTATGCAAACTTAGCCTAAGAGTAAATACGACTGGATGGCGCAGTTGGTGACTAAACGGCTTGGATGGATGATCCCTCCTACTATGCACTGATGTGTGATGCAAGCCAGTTTGCGACGTGACCAGATTCGGGTTTCGATGAAGCTGCTTACTGCGCATGAATCCGAAATGGTTTTGATCTTTACCCTTCCTTGTGGTTTTTTGGCACATTTTCCTCTCAGACAAGTTCAAATGGGTCTTGAAACGACTGGAAGGCGCAGTTGGTTCAGTGCCTGCCCCTAGTTAGCGGGGTCCTCGGTTCGAATCCCAGTGAAAGCAAAGTTAATACGCTGTTATCTGGTTTCCAAATCTGGTCCAATCACCATTTGCCGTTTGGATCAAATTAACGGCGGTGTCACTGGAGTAGTCAATCAGTCTGGCTATGGATATCACAATGGATCAATATGGTCTAAGTGTGCTAGTGAATGCACTAGCAGCTCTCCCCCCCCCCCCCCCCCTCCCCCTACATAACATAACCTACCTAGCCTAAGAGTAACCCATGAAGGGTATCTTGTTAGCCGTCGCTTTAAGACAAGGAAAGCAATCGAGCGAACGAAAAACAGTCAGTTTCGTTAAGTTTCGTTAATTTTTGCTTACATAAGTTTCGGTCACGACGTACGAGAATGTCAGTTGGCGGTCGAATTTTGCATAAGTTCCCGGAAGCAATTATGGACACTTTGGAATTGACGATAACACTTCTTCGGTTCTTACATAAGCCCACGTCAACTCCCATTTGACTTACTATATAATCCGAGCGGAAGTCTACCCAGGAATCAGCCCTAGTCCCCGGCACACTTCCCTGGACAACCATTTCGATGAGAAAAACTTTCGCAGCGAAGTGCAAGGTAAACAGCGAAAGAATTCGCAATGAAACATGTGGATCGCAATCATTGGCCTTGACCAGATCACGCACCACACATTGAACGTAGCCTCACTCTCCACGCCGAGCCGATCTAATCACGACATCAGTTTTACACGGGCTCTGTGTTGCCAAGGGCAGTGTTCAGAGAAAGGGACGTTTTCATTCATTTGTTTGCAATTCATTAATCTCATCGAAATTGAATAGAAAACAAACACCATCACGGCGGCAGAACAGCTTGTGAGTTATTTATGAACTTGTTGACAACCGCATCGACAGTTCCAACAGTTAAGATACAAGCCCCCCTTGTGGCCTTGTTTGCATATCTAATTGACAACCATTTTTGTTTTTTACTGCATACGCAAAAGTATCTCAAAGCCACTTAGAGATGCTAAAACCCGAATCGCCACTGCATATGTCTCAAAGCGGCAATTAGCGGCTCCTATTAGTCAAATGGCCAGACAAACGAAATAATTGCCATTTTTTGTGCTGTTTTTCTGCTTTTATTACCTCATCGCTTCGGATACAATCTCTCTCGCAATCCGTGTGCCATTGAGATTCCGTCGTGCTAAACGCTTCCCATGCCCCAGTCACACATTTCACACAATGACCGATCATTGTTCTCCGCGCGTCTGTTGACATGGAAAACGTTTGGGTTTTTTTTTTTTTCTTGTTGAAAAACCTCCCAATCAATGGCCCTATTCGAGGCTTAAAGCGACAAGTGTGTTACCCTCGTGGAGGAAAAAAAAAACTAATTAACACATGGGACGGCATGTGACACGGAATGGAATGTCAAGAGTATGTGTAATTACATGTCTCGGAGTTCGGGACGGATGTGAGTGCCCACACTCCTGCGCTTGCATAATCCCCACGGGCAATGGGACGCAGTGACGACAGGCCGGTAATGGCCGGGATGTGTGGCGGTGGATTAGTGAGTGAAAGTTTGTAACTACTTAAGGAGAATCATTCAAATCGCCGTCCGCTGGAGGAAGCTTATCTGTGGCCATTAATTTTACCCATAAATGGTCGCATGATGGCCGGTGGAAGGTGCGGATGTGTGCCCACTTTGGCTTACCATATGGGGTTGGAGGTTGCTGGGGAAGATGAATCTGAATGGGAGGGAATTTAAATAGACTTTGACTTCTGTCAGAATTGAGATTGCTGCGTGTTATTGGATGCTGATTGGCATATGATAACGCCATGTCTGTCTCCTGCCAAGCTCGTCAGACTGAGCATGATGACGATAGAGAACTCTCGGTGCTCCATCAAGGCCAGAAATGAGCTCACCGAGACCTTGAATGTCAGAAAAGGTTTTAGACAAGGCGACGCCCTGTCATGTGCTGCTTCCTTAACATAATCCTGGAGAAGATCGTGGAAGACACACACTCTAGAGGCACGATCTTCCAGAAGTCTGTACAACTGTCTGTACAACGCGGATGGCAGAACACAGCGAGCCGTCGATAAGGCGTTTGCTGGCACTGAGACGGAAGCGGATGAAATGGGTCTATCAGTGAATGAGGGCAAGACGAATTATATGCTGCCTCTGTCTTGGACAGAGCGTCACAATGGGCAGCTATAACTTCGAGGTAGTCAAGGACTTCGTATACCTCCGCTCCGAGGTAAACAGTACGAACAAGATCAGTACCAATACCAGAGATCAAACGCAGAATAACTCTTGCAACCGCTGCTTTTTTTGGGATCGAAAGGCAATTGTAATACCAAGTTGACTCTGTATAAGATCGTGATCATCCCTGTCCTGCTCTAGGGCACAGTGGCATGGGCTATAACCAAAGCGGATGAAGAGGCTGTAGGTCTTTCCGAGAGAAAAGTTCTGCGCGCGATTTTTGATCCTGTTTGCCTTGATGACATTTGCTTGCTGACAAGTGACTTCCCTTGGGAGTCGGCCTGCAACTGTAGCCTCCCTATACTCAAGACCCACCAGGGGTACGCGCCAAACCAGTGGTCGCTGTAAAAGCTAGGAATGTGGCTGAAGTCATTCTGATCCTGGCTGAAAATGACAAGGTTATTGACAACCAAGAAGTATGTATGCACTCGAACCATTTTTGCACAAGACCCATTTAGGCTAGGTTAGGTCGAGGGGCTGCTAGTGCATTCACCAGCACACTTAGACCATGTTGGTCCATTGTGATACCCCAAGTCAGACTACTACCACTCCAGTGACAGTGCCCATAAATTGATACCAACGCCAAATGGTGACTGGACCAGATTTGAAAACCAGATAAAAGAGTATTAACTTTGCTTTCACTGGGATTCGAACCGAGAACCCCGCTAACTAGGCGCAGGCACTGAACCAACTGCGCCATCCAGTCGTCGCAAGACCCATTTAAACTTGTCTCAGAGGAAAATGTGCCAAAAAACCACAAGGAAGGGTAAAGATCAAAACCATTTCAGATTGACGCGCAGTAAGCAGCTTCATCGAAACCCGAATCTGGTCACGTCGCAAACTGGCTTGCATCACACATCAGTGCATAGTAGGAGGGATCATCCATCCAAGCCGTTTAGTCACTAATCACCAGTTCAATGAGCAAACGCTGCGTAATCAAAGTCGAACGTGACAGGTGTTTCATTAGTCAAATGATTGAACACTGAAAACTATCGCAGGCGCATTCCAATGCTCTGATCTCAACCAGAACGGGTTGAACCTCCATTTTATTTCTGCTTAATGCTTTCTCTTCAACTGTATCTTGACCTCACACTTGGCTTACCCTCCTCAATCAGCATCCCCCACCAGAGGAAAGCAACGCCAAAGAATGCCACCAAGTGTCACTCCTGAGCTTTCAAGACAAATTTGTCTTTTCATCCTCAAGCCTGACTCGAAAGATGTACGCTGAAACACATATTTGGCCAGATGACCATTTCTCCTGAGCCTCAGCATGACACCACACCGAGTCCAAGGACTCCTTCGAACACAGGCTTCAGATCATCGAACCGACTGAGTCACAGCTTCGTGTATGAAGACCACTCTCAGGTGAAACCATAAATCATTCAGACAAGCGCGCACATTTAACACCGCCAATTACCGATCACTTCACGGTAAACAGATTACCCCAAAAAAACCACTTTCAGCAGCAGTAGCAGCGACGGACAAGGACATATGACCCATGCGTGTCAACAGGCCGTCCACGGTGGCGTGTCTGTACGAATTTAGGGTTCAAGGTTCGGCGGGCACTTGAACAGCCTCATCTGTCGAACTTCCTCATGCCACTAGTCTGGGCGCGTACTCAGATGTCAGATCTCAAGCCACACACCGATAGCGGATGTAATACGCTTCCCATCAACAACTTTGCATGAGAAACCTCATTTAGAGGTCGGGCCTTGAAGGCAAACTTCGGCAATATGGGCCGGCGGCATTAGCCATTGCCGCATGCTCCGCCGCCGGCCGCCGCTAAATTGCCGCATTAATCCGCTTGGGGGTTTTCTCATGACTTCATTTGTTTCACTTGTTTGTGCCAGTTTTAATGGCGCTCCACCACACAGAGCGGGGGGATGCTGTGCACTAGCTTTGAATGTCATGCACTCGATTGACACATGCTGGGTATCTCACATCCGTCGTGTGGATTCCTAGGCAATTAACTTTGAAATTACGACCCAATCTCCGGGCCATTTGACTTCCCAGGTGAAAATCCGGGCTTAAGTCTCCAACGTCACCGCCACCGCCTCAGAACGGGTGGCGCAAGACTCTAGGTTCCCATGTGCAGCCGCGTGCCGTGTGCATGCACTCGAGACTGCCTCCGATGCGCAACTGCAGGCGATCAGCCGCCTCGGAATTGTAAGTCGATCGGGGTTTCGTGTTTTGTTTTTTTCTTCTCGTTTTTTTTCCATTTTTGCTTTCCATGGAAACTGGGTCAGGGTTAATTGCAGCGGCATAACCACGGTCTGTGGGTACTTTCGTTTTCGAAACACGTCTCGTTATTCAACACGAGTCGCTGCTGTGGAAAATGCAGGAAACAGTGTTGCTTCCTCTGGCGGTCGGCGCGTCGATGACATAATTGCGTTATGAATCTTCAAGCCGTGCCAGTCTCTGAGTCTGTCACTGTGTGTGATGGCTGTCGGGCCAATTGGAAATCTATTTCTAGTCGCGGACAATACGACACACTTGAGCGAAGCACACAAAGCATCTGCCGGGCCTTGGCACAGACGCGAAGCGTTCTGCCGACTGTGAGCGTGTGTGCCAGTGGCCGCAGAACACGTTGGCATTTAATTGCCGTCCAGTCGTTTTTGCGCTAATCACCTTATTAATCGGATTCCAGTCTAAGACTGCAGTCGAGACTAGGATGTGGCGTCACAAGATCTGATCGCCGCCGCCGATGGCAACGTGTGCGCTCTTGTGTCTGATTGTTAACCCGTTCTGGTTGAGATCAGAGCATTGGAATGCGCCTGCGATAGTTTTCAGTGTTCAATCATTTGACTAATGAAACACCTGTCACGTTCGACTTTGATTACGCAGCGTTTGCTCATTGAACTGGTGATTAGTGACTAAACGGCTTGGATGGATGATCCCTCCTACTATGCACTGATGTGTGATGCAAGCCAGTTTGCGACGTGACCAGATTCGGGTTTCGATGAAGCTGCTTACTGCGCGTGAATCTGAAATGGTTTTGATCTTTACCCTTCCTTGTGGTTTTTTGGCACATTTTCCTCTGAGACAAGTTTAAATGGGTCTTGCCACGACTGGATGGCGCAGTTGGTTCAGTGCCTGCGCCTAGTTAGCGGGGTTCTCGGTTCGAATCCCAGTGAAAGCAAAGTTAATACTCTTTTATCTGGTTTTCAAATCTGGTCCAGTCACCATTTGGCGTTGGTATCAATTTATGGGCACTGTCACTGGAGTGGTAGTAGTCTGACTTGGGGTATCACAATGGACCAATGAATGCACTAGCAGTCCCTCGACCTAACCTAGCCTAAATGGGCCTTGTGCAAAAATGGTTCGAGTGCATACATACTTCTCGGTTGTCAATAACCTTGTCATTTTCAGCCATGATCAGAATGACTTCAGCCACATTCCTAGCTTTTACAGCGACCACTGGTTTGGGGCGTATCCCTGGTCGGTCTTGAGTATACGGAGGCTACAATTGCAGGCCGACTCCCAAGGGAAGTCACGTCGACTCGAGACTTTCACGTCGATTCCAAATGTCAACGATTGACCCGCCCACCAACATTATTAACTCGCGTGAGAATGCCTACAGAAGCGTTAAGAGATGAGTAGGAGAAATAAAGTAGAATTCTGCCTCATACCTGGCTATACGAGAGTAGAAGGCAATGAAATGGCCAACTGCCTGGCAAAGAAAATAGCATCAGAGCCCTTCACATGCCCCGAACCCCATGTCCTCAGAGATGACTTCGGGGAACGAGAAAAAAGAAACCGGACATGAGGTTAGGATAGGTTATAGTGACTTGCACAACTGCATCAGTTATGGTTCACTGAGATCCTGGTTAGATCGATGGTGATACCACTGACAGATACTTACTCTTACTAACAAACTAACCCCACAAGGGGGGTACTCTGCCCCCGTCTCTGGATATTGGTAGTGGACGAAATTCTTAAGGAACTAAGTCGTTCAGGCTGGATCTAAGTGGGCCACAACTGATACAGTGGTGGCAATCACCCTAACCTAACCCAAGTCTTACAGGCTGTAAGCCAATAGCCTATGCAGACGACATAGCCCTAGTTGTAAGGGGAACATTTTTTTCACACCGTATCACCGGGATATCATGAACGTCTCACTAAATAAAATAGAGAAGTGGACAAGAAAGCCGGACTGAGCCAAAACAGAGCTCGACTATTCACGAGAAGACGTATCATACCTCCGATAGAGCCCCCTAAGCTGAAGAGAAAGGAACTTAGCTTCACTAGTCAGGCAAAATACTTAGGATTAATCTTAGACAGCAAGTTAAGCTGGAAAGCAGGAACACATTAAGAAGGCGGCGGGTGCTGTTTACACATGTAAGAGAATCCTTGGCCCTTCTTCTTCTTCTTCTTCATTTGGCGCTACAGTCCGGGGTGGACCTGGGCCTCAACCAACAAGCCTCTCCAGCTAGCACGGTCTCTGGCTAGCTGTCTTCAGTGTCGCACGCCAAGTTGGTTGAGGTCCTTCTCCACCTGGGTGCGCCACCTTAAACGCGGGCGTCCTCTGTTGCGTTGTCCCACGGGTTCGGAGTCGAAGACCCTCCGGGCCGGAGCTGAGTTGTCCATACGCTCTACATGGCCTAGCCATCTTAGGCGTTGGATCCGAAGACGCCTGACTAGACTCATGTCGCTGTACAGCCCGTACAGTTCGTGGTTGAATCTTCTCCTCCAAAAACCGTCAACGCAAACATGACCAAAGATAGCACGCAGAGCTTTTCTCTGGAAAATACCAAGGACTTCCTCATCCGCTTTTGAGATTGTCCATGCCTCCGCGCCGTACAGCAGGACTGGGATGATCAAGGTCTTGTATAAGGTCAGCTTGGTCCTTCGAGAGATGGCTCTACTACTCAATTGCCTCTTGAGCCCATAGAAACAGCGGTTGGCAAGAGTTACTCTGCGTTTGATCTCGGTACTGATGTTGTTTGTACTGTTTACTGCGGAGCCGAGGTAGACGAAGTCCTTGACTACCTCGAAGTTATCGCTGCCCATTGTGACGCTCTGTCGCCACACGGGGAATTAAACCAAGAATGGCTCACTGGACGTATGCGGCTGTTGTTAGACCCACCTTAACGTACGGTATCCTTGTTTGATGGCCAGCACTGAATAACAAATCCAATCTTAAATCGATAAGATCAGCGTGTATCTGCATCACAAGGACATTGCGATCTGCCCCCACAGCCGCCATGGAAACATTGCTACAGCTTCTTCCCATGGACCTCTATGGGAAGCTGGTAGCTACGGGAGTGCAACCGCTGGAGCAGTTCACATAGCTTAGGTCATACAGAGATAATCAGAAATGCGAGAAAACCAACGCATAAAGATTATACATCACCCGTTTTAGACTTCGAGTTTGGGTTCAAAACACGTATCCCAGACAGAGAAGATTGGTAAGAAAGCCAGGCTACCTGGAAATCTACACAGATGGCCCGTCCTCCCACCCACGCCCACCAGCTTAAGCGCATCCATCAGTGTCGCAGAGCTGCTGCCGGACCACATCGCCCCCACCGACACCACCGAACAGCACCCTAGACCTCCCAAAACCCGCGATCGCAGCCGATGTCTGGAAGAGGCCCACCATTCCACCCGCTCTGGGACAATTCGTTCATAATACCCTCTCCCGGCAATTTCACCAAGAGCTGGGGTCTGAACATGAAGGCACATGCTGCCATACCTGAAAAAGATCTCCTAGAAAATACAGGATCCTGAACAGAGACCCATCGGAAATAAACGATAGCATCTACAGTTGCCGATCAGCAATGAAGCTTTCTCTGCGCAATAAGAACAATCAGCGGTTTCCGAACAATTTCCACCCTTTATCCACTCTCCCCTCAAAGATTCAAAGGTTCTCTTCAATACGAACTGCAAATCACGAACAGACTGGCGCAAGGTGCATGAAGAAAGGACAGTATCTGTGACACTGTGGCCAGATGGGACATCAAAGCCAAAGGCAGATGAACTCACACACAGATCCTCGCTATAGAACCTTGGACATCGAGAGCTCACGGGAACTGCAACTTCTTCTTATTCTTCTTAGGGCGCTACAGTCCGGGGTGGACCTAGGCCGCACTGAACATGCTTCTCCAATCGGCCCGGTCTTTCACCGGCTGTCTCCAGTTTCGCTGACCAAGTCAGTTGAGGTCCTCTCAACTTGCGTGCGCCACCTTGTACGTGGGCAAATTCTGTTGCGCCACTGGTTGTTATCCATACGGTCATACACTCAACATGGCTTAACCATCTTAGGCGTTGGTTCCACAGACGCCTGGCTAGACTAATGTCGTTGTACAGCCCGTATAGTTCGTGGTTACGCTATCTATCGTCATCTACATAGATAGTCAAGGCTCTGGATACACCATCAATCAAATCGAGGATTGTAAGACTTCAGGGTCGTCGTGGCGTAATGGGTAAGTGCGTCGACTCCTAAGCATAGGGTGCCAGGTTCGATACCCGAATTTAACACATTTTATAATTCACGGCTCCACCGCTTTCGAGTCACTGACAGTGCTCAAAGTGTACTCCGGTCTAGAAAAGGCTTCTCAACTTCGCCGTTCGGAGTCGGAATTAAACTTTAGGTCCCTTCCACTCGTGAACGAACAATAGCACGCACAATACGAGTGGTTGCTGAGAAGCTAGGCCTTGGTCCGCCTCAGACTGTCGCGCCACCCATTTTATTATGATTATGGTAAAACTTTGCCGTCTATCTCTTAGGGAGATGCAACCTAACCCTACGCTGGGTACCTGGACATTGTGGTATTCCAGGCAACGAATGGGCCGACGAGTTGGCAAGAAGAGGGGTGGGACTGCCGCTGGCAAATAATCAGGACACCCTATATCCCTAACTCCAAGTAATAAACACCATGTTACTTACAGATGCTTTCGACTCCGCTAATCGCAGATAGATGGAATTAGATTCATGTAGGACTTCGAGGCTTATTCGGCTCTCACTTAATCCAAACAATAAACAGGAAACAGGAAACCGGCCTCTACTCTGCAGAGGAGATTCCCAGCTTCACCCAGACGCCAGAGGATGACCCATGGCGTGGTGAATAAATCATGGATGAATCTGGACGCCGAAACAACTGCACTGGACCAATGACCAAAGCTGAGCAAGAAGATATTGTAATCAATGCTGAGTTCTAGTCCGGAAACCTTCGCCATTCATTACGAGTTGATATTCCTCCGCTTCTTTTTTGTTGAGCGCTACAGTCAAGGGTGGAGCTTCATCCGAAATGAAAGCCTGATCTTAAGCTAGCTGCCACCAGTTGCACAAATCAATGTAGGCACACTTTTTGAAGTTGTTCTTCACTTGTGTTCAACTTGCTAGGGCTGCAGCCACCACAATCGTAACCGCCTTACTATAGTCATGTAGTTGTAAGACTATGGGTCTTTCTTGAATCTTCATCCACAGATGCCGCCAATAATATTCCTCGCTGTGACCACAGAGTGTAGAAGTTGATGAAAGTTAGTATGGAAGTGCCTGAAATGTAATCTAATCTCTCCACCATGTGCCCATATCTAGCTAGCGAGGCAGGCGATGCAGTTTCTGCGTAAATACTGCTTTTGCGATCTGGAATATTTAAAGAGGACTGAATTGATAACTCCTGAGATTCATGAGAGCATCTGACTGCATTTAGACAAATGAAGGTCTAACGGGAAAAATCGGTCTCCGCTCAAGTGCACAACGCTATTAACCCACTTGACTCGAAACTAAGCCATCGATTTCATATAAAAACCTAAAAAGTCCAGAAGTAGGCAATCTAATTACCTAACTTGGGACCTGTCGCACACGGGGCTCACAAGGTTATGACTAATATTTTATTTTATTAAGCCTGACTTTCAGCTTTTAGACCGGGGAAGTCCTTAATAGACCAAATCTTCAGACTGCAGCACATCTTGGAAAAAAAAAACCAGGAAATTAAGATCGACACCTACCACCTATCCGTCGATTTCTAGGTCGCATACTACAGCGCGCATAGACGCTAACTATACAACGCCATGTCTAGTTTTGACAAACCTAGCCTAGTCCTATCCTACTTTTGACACTCGTCAGGTTGGGCAGGATGACGGCGGAGAACTCTCGCTGCTCCATCGAGGCTGCATACGGACTCACCGAGACCATAAATGTCAAAAAAGGATTTCGACAAGCCCGTCGCCTTGTCATGTGACTTCTTTAACAACATCCTGGAGAAGATCGTGCAAGACTCACAAGCCATAAGTCACTATGTTGAAAGGACATACCGCACCATCGGTGCTACCATTTGGTGCTACTAATTGAATCCGAGGCGACCAAAATGGGTTTAGCAGGATGTTCAAGAAAGGACACACAAAATCGACGTCTTGGCCACGACGGTACCTTACGGAGTTAAGGAACTCGTCAACCTCAGCTTCCAAGTAAACGACCAGTACCGAGATTAAACGCAAAATAACCCTCGCCATCGCTGTTTCTTTGGGCGGGAGATGCAACTGTGTAGTAGAGCCCTCTCTTGAAAGACCAAGCTAACATTATATAAGACCTTGATCATCCTTATATTAATCTATGGTCCGGAAGATTGTCACAAGAGAAGATAAAGGAGCCCTTGGTCTCTTCCAGAGGAAATTTCAACGTTCAATCTTTGGTCCTGTTTTCGAAGATCCAACCACGAACTGCACGGCCTTTAGAGCGACATGAGTCTAGCTAAGTGTCTACGGATCCAACGCCTAAGATGGCTAGACCATGTAGAGCGCAAGGGGAACACTGCTCCGGTCTGAAAGTCTTTGACTGAACCAGTGGAACAACGCAGTAAGGGACGCCCAACAAACTGATGGCGCACACAAGTGAAGAAGGACCTCAACTATCTTGGAGGCAGCTGGCTAAAGGGCTGGAGTTGGAGGCTTCTTGCCTGGGAACCAGTTTGAGAAGTAGCAGAAGACGGTTTGACTGTAAGTTATTTTAGCTCTTCCACCATTTCGACAAATCTACAATTCAAGCCAAGGACTTATTAGTTTTAAGGCATACAAGTTCCTGTCCCATTAAAGCCAAGCTTAAGGATTCGACAAAAACAAGCGTATTCATATCCGGCCCTAGACAACGGCAATTTTTTGAGCTTAAGCCAGGCTTTGGCGATCAAGTTACGGAAACTCGAAGCGATTTTATAATCAATTGAGTCATCATGTCTGCTAAAGACATCGTCTCACGTTATGAATCATTTAAGGGAACGCCCGAGCTCAGCTTAGAGTTCTTGTTTCATTGGATTTCCTCTGAAAAATGAATTGTTTAGCAGTGAGTCACTTAGTTCCTGTTTGAAATTTTCTCAAACGAATCTCAAGCAAGATTGAATCACAATTTGGCGACCTTGACCTGAGCCAAGAGCCTGAATGGCACCAATTGCCTCTTCAAACGACGAGCTGAATCCATTTCCTCAGCTGTCGACTCTTTCGACACGTAGTACTTCGTAGAATTAATCGCAAGTCATCATGTACCCACCCAAGCAGCCAAAGTCGCCCCACCCAGTCGCCCAACACGCGGGATGCTCAACTAAACTCGCCCGAGATCTGAATGTCTAATGAGTGTACTTCGTCGGAACCCGATCACTCTCGGGAGCCTCCAATTACGAAGTTAATTGAAAACTAGTTCCACCAGTCAGCCTCCTCCACAGTCGTCCCTTTTCCATTCACTTCTGCTTCATCACCGACGACCTTAAGACGCTCCCCCAATGGTATTAGGGTAATTTTGAAAATTAGTTGACATTCTAAGGCGATTACCGAAGCGATCAGTCCCCCTTGCTCGCAGCTTCGTCTCATCATGGGCACTGGCCTGGCAAATTGAGCACTTACGACTGTCAGCCCACAAGTGGCAGTCAGTCTGCCACTTAACAATCCGAAACTAATAACTCAGCCGTGTCGCAACTCGCAGCTGCACACAGCCACAGATCCAGCGTAGCGTTCGATTAATTTTGAATTTGAATTCACACAAGCGTCGGTAGCGTTCCAGTGTCAGGTATGTGCCCATGCATGGATTTTCGCTGCGACGCCACACGCTCGCTGGAATTAATTGACCTAGAGACGTGAGGCAGCTAGTGACGGGCCGTGCGCTGCGGTTGCCAGGGATGACCTTGCGATTTCCTATTTCGATAATTGATGGTTCCACGGCAAGACGGCCGACGTTCGGATCGAAACGCTTCACGGAGGGCCAACGCGCCACAGGAATGCTAATGACGACGTGCACGCAGGACCGCGCACTGTGCGCTGACTAAGTCAATCAGAATGTGAATCATATCGGCAGCTAATCGCCGACGGCTGCGGGGAGGATGATTCACAACGCGGTCAGTTTGGCGCGGGGGCACTTATTCGTGTCAAGATCTCGTATCGTAGATAACTCGCTGTGTGCTAATGAGAATTTTGCATTGTTTTCATGACGAAATCGGTTCTGCGAGTGCCTCTGCGGCAGAGAGTGACAGCGGCTGGTGGCTGTGGTTTGTTGGATGTGTGCAAGGGGGTGGGGAATTTGTTGAGCAACACTCAGAGGCAACCTTCCTCCAGAAGACTTCTGTCATTCTCACGCGATCGGATGTCATATGTCAGGCTGTGGTTTGAAGCTCCGCAGTCAGGTGGACTTGATGGGGACGGAATTGGTGAGTCAGCGATTGCACTGTTCTCAAATCAATCAATGCCATGCTCTCTGAACAGAATCGTGCATCGGAAATGTGGTCATTTTAGGAAGGTTGAAGTCGGAATTGAGTGTTGCAAGCCAGGCGGGGTCGATAAAGAAAAAAATACTGTCTCTGCTACTTAGGTTCTTCAATGAAACAATTGTTCCGCCAGAAACGGAAGAAAGAAGAAAACCGCGCAAGAAATGGCAGCAGTCTCGCGCCTCACAACATACACAACATGTGCCACCAACAAAAAAAAGTTCTACAAGTCTTTAAAATCCACGAGACATCGACTTATCTTGAACGCCTCCAAACTACTCACTCTGGAAAGCAGTACAAAATATCAAGAAGCCCCAAATGCAGTCCGCGTGAATCAGGAAACACAATGATGAGGCACAACGTGATAAAGAAGAGGCGCCTCTCTTTGCCGAACATTTGGAGGAAACATTTCGGCCTTTTGATGAAATGTTTGAGTATAATTTCTATATCTGACAGCACTGGTATAGAAAGAGTATCGCTAAAGGAACTCTGCCAGGCAATCAAAACCTCAAAAAACAACAAGACTCCTGACTACGATCTAATAACCGGACAAGTCCTGAAGTGCTTGCCGAAAAAGGCGCTAATTAAACTCATCTACTTAATTAACGCTTCATTTAAGCTATTACAGTAAGGACCCGAAAAAGTTAAGACGACTACGATCTAATAACCGGACAAATCCTGAAGAGCTTGCCGAAAAAGGCGCTAATTAAACTCATCTACTTAATTAACGCTTCATTTAAGCTATTACAGTAAGGACCCGAAAAAGTTAAGACGGGCAAAAGTTAAGAAGTTTCCAATCTCTGACTCTAAAAAGTTAAGTTTAGTCTTAACTTTGTCGAGTCATTTTGGTTTTTAGCTTATTTTTCTATTTATTCCCCATTTATGCAGTGTTGTACGGGTGTGTGGAGCAAAAGAAAACCATGAATCACAAATTCAAGCGGCATTTACCGTTATTTCTTTCAATACGTATGTATACATAATTACACATATTTTTTATTGATCGGTTGCCAGTGCATCGGTTGAAATTTTATTGTTTCGATTCAGTTCAGTGCGTGTTGTGTTTGGACGTGACTGCAACAATGTCAGGACGACTTAAGCAAAAACGAAAAATGCAGCATTTAAAAAAATATAGATATATTTTGGCCATAGATTTTCACGTGTCGGAAGCTGCAATTACAAAAATTAAAAAAAAAAACCAAACATTTATGGGATTAACATTATGGGATTAGGGATGAATGCCCTCAAAATGTTTTTCAAAAAGCATGGCATAAATTACTGAATTGGGATGATTATCAGTATGACGACGAAGACGATATCCCTTTAGCAGTACTGTTCCCATCGGATCCTGCTTATAATCGAATCGTCGAAGAAACACAACTGGCAAGACTTGCACCTGATTCTACTCACTTGGTGAAGAAATTACTGCATGGAATGCCGATTCGCTTGATGAACACAAAATGGCATCAAGCACCGATTCAGAGGATTGTAGTGTTTCTGAAGCTGCAGAGTTTGTTTCTTACACAGATAGGCGCGGCGAATACGTTGATCAAATGGAGTGAGTCCAATGCGAAGTTCTCCGATAAACATATCCCAAAGCTCCTGCAGCTACGATCGGACATCGTGACATCGCACTTTTATTAGAGTCTTCATCAAAAGAAAGTTACTGATTAGTTCACTTGAACGCATACCAATGAAACGTAATAAAAGTCATTGGATGAAACATGTACATACAGTGGACTCCCCCTAAGTCGAGTTCTCACAAGATACCAAAATTTTTCGATTTACGGATCTTCCAAGCTGCACAGGGAAGCTCAGCATTACTGCTTCCAGCACCCGTGAAAAAGACCCCCAAGATCTTAAGCTTCTCCGCCTACTTTAATGGGACTCTGATTATGGCAGTGTTTCCCAAGCTGCCAAAATGTTATCTATGTGATATTAGTAAATTACCATTCCAATGGACAGCCAAACGGCCATTAGAGCAAATTTGGCCATAGAGAACAAGTCCAAGCTTCTTATTATCTTTTGGATCCCAGGTTATAGGGAGGGACATAGTCGGCAATGTGGCAGCGGATGAACCTGCCAAGGAAAGGGCTGAAAACGACTCATCGCAGGCAATGCTATGTATCAAAGCAAATCGTGCAGCAATCATAGAGTCGGAAGATAAAAGGTGGACATCTTTCACCACATATGAGACCACTCCGTGGCTATGGCCCTAGTTTGATTGTGCAAAAACCGACAAACTCCGGATGGTAGTTGGACCACTAACTGGCCATAATCTTCTAAGTACCTCGAAATGAATATGGGACGAATCCACGACTGCATATACAGTGGTGGTGATGAAGAAAACCTTTGCCACTGCCCCAATTTCTGACAGTTGAGTTACAGAATAGAACACTTCTTCTGAGACCTCTAGAAAATGTCTCTTACCTCTATTTTCAGGTTTAGTGGGATTTCATGGTGGTTGGGCAACGCACTGAAACGACGGGAACAAGGAAGTTCTCCTACGGACATCAGGACCTTTTCAACCGTCTGTCGCTGGGGATCGCCCATCGTCTGATTGGCCATCCAATCCGAAATGGAAGGATTACTGGTAGAGAAGTTTTTTCTCGAAAATGGCTAGGGATAATAGTTCGATCAGTCACCTTGGGGTTGAGTTGAATTCGTTAGGAATAGTTGAGTGGTCACGCCCGCGTTTAAGGTGGCGCACCCAGGTGGAGAAGGACCTCAACCAACTTGGCGAGCGACACTGGAGACAGCTAGCCAGAGACCGTGCTAGCTGGAGAGGCTTGTTGGTTGAGGCCCAGGTCCGGACTGTAGCGCCAAATAAAGAAGAAGTGGAAGTGAGTGGTAGAGTTCGGACAATCGTGATGCCTTCAGTTTTTGGACTGCGCTGACTGCTACCTGTTTGCCGAATAAGTCCAGCGGAGGATAGTGGAGGAGTATGAGAGCCGATAAAGTGTTTCTCAACTCTCAAGGAAGCCGGTCGTTGAACCCGGCTTAAGTGCATTAGATGAATAGGAAATTAAGTGCCCTAACGACCTTCTTGCAGCGGCTCACTTAGACCAACGTCTTGTGTCCATTGTATCCATCCCTAGCACGGAGATTGTTAAGCTAACGTGAGATCAATTGAAATTTTAAAACCAACCAACCGAGTACCTATGACGTTTATCAAGTACTCTACCTCTTAGAACAAGTATTTATCCAGAAAATACATTTATTTCTATGACTGGGTATTCGCAGAGCAGATGTTGTAGAATCTGCAAAAATCATTTTGCGGTATGTTCAGTTCCTTGGCACAGTGCCCGGTGATGAGTCCTTTCTTTGCGTGCGCACTTTCTTGCGACTTAAGCCGATCAGTGGTGTTGAACTTTTTTTTATCAGCATCGGCGGTAGGGCCACTGCATTATTTGGGCTTAGCCGTCGAGTACTGGCCCTGTCCAGTTTAAGTCTTCTTGACCCTTTTCTTGGTGTCAACCTCCTATCGGCGATGAGATGCAGAGATTTTGGAATGGCGGTTAGCTGAAGAGTGATGTGGGGTACCATGTCTGCAATTTATCAAGGGCTTTCTGTATTGTGTTCCTAAGAGTGGAGACGAATTTTCCAGAAGCCGGCCTCCTCTAATATAAATAGAAGTTCATTGACTGCTACATTCCATAGAATTGGTGGAGTACACCTCCCACTAGCAATTAGAGTACATTGAACAGGCGTTATGAAAATGACCATAACCTCTGATTCGCCAGGTTAGCTTTTCTCCCAGCATCAGCACATACAGTCACAAACCCATCGAGTGCGCGCTGGAGTTCCATCTGGGAGGCTGTGAGAATAACTAAGTCATCTGCAAAAATGAGATGACTTACCCTCAACTCTCCCAATGTGAATCATTCCTCGCCTCCAAAAGTGATTCCTGAAAAGGAGAGGTGACAAGACGCACCCTTGGCGAAGTCCAACGCCCACGGTGAAAGGTGTTGATGATTTAGCACCGTTAACCCGAACACAGCTGCTACAGTTCGTTCTTAAACCGTTTCCGCATCAAACCAATCAGAGAATGCCATTTAGATGATTTCGTGATTAGTCAAAAAGTCTCTCAAATTCATCAGCTGTACAGTTGGCTGTCGCAAAACCGACTGTGAATTCTTTTTTTTCTTAATCCGATGTCTATCCCCGACCACTTTCGCATGCAATTCAAGGCGAACTTGCGAACCATGAATGTTCTCTGAAAAGACTGACACGTGGATTACTTCCAGGCAGTCAGCAACACCGAGTGATGCAACTCTCAGCCAGCCACTCTGATGAATTGAATCTCTCATAAGATTATGCTGCCAGAATGATTATCAAGTTGATCTAGAGGTCGTTGATGTCGTCATATTAAACAACTGAATAAACACTCGACTTTCCAAATTGCCTCACACTGAAGTCTAGGCGACTGATGTGAAGAGTCTCAATTTCACACAAAGTCAAGCTTAATCCATTAGTTCTTGAAATTACCCAATCTTTCATACATTCACCGAGACTTAAGTGACTTTTAGTGTCAATTATAAAAACAAACTGACTAAGAACATCTCTGAGCCGGGGTTTAACTTCCCGGAAAACTAGGAGTTGATCAAATTCCAGATTAGTCTCACCTCGTTATTTAATCGGCGAGTTGAAAATTGATTTTGTTCACTATTTCAACTCACAGTCCGAAATTTAAAACCCAGAAGTTGTCCAAAATTTCCCCTGGGATATTTTTGACAATTCACACACAATGCCATTCTCAACTTTGAGAAGGAGAACTCAGAGCGAACCGATTTCATCGCTTAACTTCAGCTATGTCCGTAAGTTGAGAAAAGGAGGAGTTGATGCTAGGCGTTGTTAAACTAACGTGAGATTAACTGAAATCTGGGTTGTAGTTTGAAAGTTTAAATTATAAAATTTGTGTGAATGAGAGCTAATCCAAAAGTTGAAGAAATAAAGCCGAATGTTGTGTTTGACCTTTGGTGAACAAAATGACTCTTAGTTATTCTCACAGCCTTCCAGACGGAACGCCAGCGCGCACTCGATAGGTTTGTGGCCGTATGTGCTGATGCTGGGATGAAGGTTAATGTGGGCAAATTAGAGGGTGTCCCATTGAAGCAGGTGGACAAGATAAAGTATCTCGGGGTCTTCTTCACGAATGATATGAGGACCAATGCTGACATTTTCTTAGGATTGGCAAGCCGAGTTCAATTTTGAAACAGCTTGGAAGATCTGTAACCAGGAACGCCGAGCTTGGTGTCAAAGTCAAGTTCATAGGTTTTCAACTCAGCATTTATTCCAACTGTCACCTATGGTTATGGGTATTTGGGTTACAACCGAAAGAATAAGACCACGAGTACAAGCTGTCGAGATGAGATTTCTTCGTGGCGTTGTGGGAATTACTCGATCTCTCGGTCAGCTGCTTCTTCGAACGGAAAAAGTACGCTTCGATGGTTTAGTCACATGGAACGAATCTCACCATCATACACGAGGTGGTTCGTTGTACAAAAGCTCACCTGGTTACGATCAGTCAAAACTCCTGTTGAGCTAGAGTCGATGGTGGAGGATCGAGTTGCCTGGACATATCTAGTGCGGGCTTTACCCCTACGACACCTTTAGTGGATCATTGGCGAACGATTTCGCTAAAAGAAAACACTTTGAACAGTTAAATTAAAAAGGAGAGAGAGTGTGTGTGAGTGTTTTCACGAGGATATCGGAAACAGTTGTGCGGCGCTGTCAGTGGGATCTGAAACAACCAATTGCTGAAGAGCAATCCTCGTCGAGTGTATCGATAAATTCAACGTTACGGAAGAACAGTGTTAATTCTGCAGGTATACCCGCACACAAACAATCCTCTGGTGGGTGCTCTTTTGGGGGATCAATTGAACGAAATTCATTGAGAATATCGAATCGATTTTGTTTCTTTGATTTGGAATGGTTGTGGTTGTCACGGGGTACCATAATTTATTCGACTTAGATTGAGTTTGACTAAGAGAGAAGTTTTTGCACGGAAAATCGAGGGAAATGTATGTAAACTGCGGAGAAAGATGGAGTTCGAGTAAGAGAGAGTTTCGACTTAGGGAGAGTACGACTGCATTTGGTAGAGTGCCTGCCCCTGGTTAGCGGGGTCCTCGGTTCGAATCCCAGTGAAAGCAAAGTTAATACGCTTTTATCTGGATTTCAAAACTGCTCCAGTCACCATTAGCCGCTTGGGATCAAATTAACGGCACTGTCACTGGAGTAGTCCATCAGTGGTAGTAGTCTGACCAGGGGTACCACAATGGACCTATATGGCTGGTGAATTCACTAGTAGCCCCCTTCCCTAACCTAACCTAGGGAGAGTCCACTGTATATGGTTTTAGTAATCGACTGAACCGACTTTCAAGTTCTCTGAGGCTCCAGAAGGGTGTGCGACTAAGCCACTAAGATTAAGAACTACTCCTGATTTTTGTACTGAAGACAAAAATTCCTCCTTCCTGACATTAGCTAGACGATAACTGTGTCCGTACGTAAGTCGTACCGACTGTTGCACCAACCGTGGCATCAAATCAACTAAAAAAAAGCGAGGAGAAGTCAGTATTTCAAGAACAAAGCAATCCTCACTCAAGCATTTTCCGAGAAGTCTTTTGACTCCAAACAGAGGCGTCTTCAAAGCTGGAACATTCATAGAATTCTCACTGCTTTACACACATCCACAGTTGCTGTGAATTCTCGAATGCTCTTGCTGCTGTAACCAGAGATCTGACTCCTCTTGGGAACAGCACCAAGAACCTTCGAGACTGTCCATCGAATCATAGCACTAAGCACGGCAGTCACCAGGTGCAACAAAAGGAATCACAAATCTCCAAGCGAACGGTTCAAATCAGGACAAACTCCAACCAACTCAACGCATGGAACTTTCCTTGAAACGAAAAAGCACTGCAAACGATTGCTCGCTGCGTAAAACCCAATGAAAGCCTTGATCTGCTCGGCCATACCGCCGTCGTTGTCGTCAACAACCAGATAGGACCTTCGGTGGCGTTCAAAAACAAAGCTACGCACTTAGCACGTACCGTCCTCGTTGGCCAATCGAGTCATGCAATCGCCAGCGCTATGTTATTTGCAAAAAAAAAAAAAAAAACGAAAACGAAAATGAAAACAAAAACCCGTTTGCAGCTAACTACAATCCCATCGGCCTGAGGCTTATTGCACAGAATTTAACGAGCACACACCCCGGATTTGCACAAGAAACCGAATCGCGCACTCAACTGCGAATCGCACTGGCACCTGGTGAGGTGACATTACTCACTTACCTTGTAGTCGTTAAGTTTGAACGAATTCCTTGAAAACAGACCAATTTTGACGGCTTTTACGGTGCGTCTGTGCGACTCGAACAAACGGATCTCAGCAGCAACGGCAGCGGTATGCGGTGTGACGTACTGGAACACACAAACGACAAATGATTACTGCTCCAACTTTCAACTCAAAACAGAGAAAGATGAAGACGGAGAAAAAAAAAAAACATAAACAAATAGAATGCAACAACAGTGATTGTAGGAGCGGGCAACGCGAACAAACTTGACGCGATCACGACAACAAACGCGGCAGCGCAGCGACGAGCACGGGACACAGAGTCGGAGTCACCGTCAGAGCTGGAGAGCCAGAGACAGAGAGACACCGACCGGGTGGGGTGAGCGAGAAGGCGCGCGCGCGCGCACTCTCGTTCGTTGTCATTGCATAATCGACCGTCTCGTAAGTCAACAATCGACCGAACAACACCCAAACGAGCAGAGAGATGGCCAGAAAGGAGGAGACAGACAGAAGCTGAAGAAATAACAAGAAAAACCGGGAAAAGCACACAAAAACACGAAAACTAGGTAAGGAGGGAATGTGTGCAGGCAACACGGAACGCGACGCGGTTGCGTACGATCGCGTAACGATCTCTTTTGTGGACTTCCTCCACCACTCGCGACACGGGAAACTCACTGGCTATTCGCGCAGCCTAGAAAGTGCTCGATCTATCCGAACCGGGAAATCTGGGTTAATCCGACGCTTCCCCGGGGAGTGGTGCGCGATGCCCGCCCTGAAATTTGACTTGTCATCGTACCTTTGGTACCTTTTTCGCGTTGAGGTTGAAGCTGTAGCTTTCGGTGCTTAATCCAAACTGGTACTGGCACGCATTCGTCGTTCGGTTGGCTTTTTGATTGAACCCCAGATCAATGGGTTTCTTTCACGACGCTCGCACACAACAACATCGTTGTGGTGATCGAGCTCAATACCGAGGCACTGCTGCTGCTTCTGCTGAGCGAAGCGTTGCTCAATCGAGAGGGGAGTAAGGGAGATAAAGATATAGACAGACAGACGCTTTGTCTTGACTTGCAACAGCTACAGAGCTGTCTAATTAAGCCCCTGGAGCTTTAGCGCTGAAAAGAGACGAACGGACTGTGGTTGAGCATGCACAGTGTGGTGGAAGGCGCCCTCTCGCGTGCAGGTGCAAGTGATCCCAATCGATTGTCGGGTCGATTTGGAGCGCTCGGATGGGCGATGGGAGATTCACTTGCGGCATTACCTGGAATTACGAAGGAGCTCAAGGGAGGACGGGCAATTTGTGCTGACGGGGGTCTTCGAGATGACATTGCCTAAGAAGCTTAAACAAAGGCAGGAGAAGGGATCCTCCGGCAAACCGTGGAACAGTACATAGAAGCCCTCTAGACCAAGAATGATAGACTGAGCCCTTGGCGACCTCTGAAAGACATTGTGCGGTCAAAATGAACAACGATCACTAGGCAATTACCAATAAAGATCCACCAGCTTCTGAAAAACGTACGTAGCACCGGCTTAAGGGCCAAGTCTCCTTCTAAACTCCAGCCACATCATACAAGTCTCACTGTTATGCTAATTATTCTCACGCATTCAGATTCTCCCATTCAAGCCGTTGTCTCTTTTCGACTTGAATTTACATAAAACAAAAACCGGTTGCCTCCTCCACATCCGCACACACGGCCAGCAACACACTTCGAGACAGTTTTGTCTTGCTGTTAATGTTTCTATTTACAAAATAACTATGACGACGCAGTCGCTGAGTACACCCTGTGGGGTCAACAAAATATCTTTTTGTATTCCCAACTTCCTTGGAAACACCCCAATTCCGGTGTTTATCTTCAGCGTAAGACGCAGTGCAATGAGTAATGGGGGGGGGGGGGGCCTTATGATGAAAATACCCGCACCTTATGCGTAATTGAACACAATTGTGCTCAGGGTTACGGCCACATCGCAACCAACACGAAAAATCATTCAAAACAGCCAAATCGTTTGTGGAGGCGCTTAAATGGTTCTCTTTTATTGGCAACGCTTTGTGGGCCTTTAGGTTGTCCTTGTTGTAAATGTAATCGCAGACTGTTCGGTAATTGAAGAACGTTTAGGCTCTGAATGGTTTGACTAATGTCTGAGGGGCAATGACAAAAAAGTGAATAATGGCGTGTGTAGATCCGTCTGATTGTAACAAAGGGACAACGATTTAAGCCATGATTGCAACAAGAAAGCATTTTCAACTGTCCACTGAGATGCCCTGTTCTTAAAGTCTGGATTATTATTGCTACAGTTTCCTGCACCTAAGCACTCAGAAGTTGACAAGGAAAATGATCTCAGAGGCAGGAAAGTTTTGAGAAACACACTAACCAAGTTAAAAGAAATTAAAGTTTTCTTGGCCATTATTGTGTTTGTTTTCTCTCGTTGATTGCATCCTTTAAAATTCGTTGCTAAATTCATGTTTTCCTGCATCCGTTCAACCAGTCGTAGCGTGGAGTATTCCTGTCTAGAAGAAGCTTCCCAACTTTACCGTTCGAAGTCGGCATAAAAACTATTTCGTTTGAATTTGATGTACTGACAGTCAATGAAAGTCGCCCAATAGACATTGCACAAAAATAATTCTGTTCATGATAATTAGCTATAAATTCAACTTCATTTCATAGATTTTATAATTTTTCAAACATTCAACCAGTTACTGTAGTCATATCCCTTTAACTTGGCATCACTTATCGACGAAATGTTTAGAAAACCGCATGTACTGCAAAGAACACCAATCTACTACATTTCTTCACCATTTTGGCAGCTGTAATCATCTTTCTCGTTCATTTCTGTCAAACTTGGTCTACCGTACGCGTGTTTCCGTACTATTATTAAATTCTTGCCAAGAATAAATTTAATTTCTTGCAATCGGCAAAGGGAAGTCGATGTCGATCAGAGATAAATAATATATAATAATAATAATATTATCTCTGATGTCGTTTTACACTTCATTTCTGATGGAGAATATTTGGACATCGAGGGCAATTCTGGTGAGATTCAACCGAGTTCAGAGATGGAATACTGTGATAAAGATCAAGAACCATCTAATTGATTTAGTGTCTTGATCTTCCAGGTTGCAATTCCCACGTTAGTACGGCAAGTTTGCAGGTTGATCACGAATCCTTGTCTATAACCTCAACTCAAATTTACAACGTGGTCTTATCAAACATGCATTAAATTCTTTAAGAGATTCCAGCAAATCATTGCTTTAATCTCCAGAAATCGATGCAAGAACAAATGTTTTCACTTTGCAACTATTGTCTGCTAATTTCTACCAGACGATTTACGTACGGAAACTACAAAACCGAAACAAATGAAATTGTATGAGATACCCATCATCTGCATCCAAGACGACTACGCAACGATTGTACTTCTCCATGTGCTCTCGTTACCAGTCTCGGTGCTAGATCAATGCTTCCACTTTGCAACAGCAGTCTACCAAATTCCTACTAGACTGTTTACGTACGGAAGTTACAAGCTCTCTAAGTTCTCATTTGATTTTAAAAGTGGTCTCCCCGATCACTCAGGAGTAGAAAATCGCCTACACTAATCGATCCTGTGAGACTGATGCTTGAAGCTGGTTTGCCACGCTGGTAAACGCCCAAGCTGTAGACTCACCGTGAGTCTGGCTGAAAGACAAAATAACTTGAAATGCTGCTTTGTTCTTATTTGATGCCATTTTGACAGTATTCTATATTTTATCTTATTTACTTTTAAATCCTTGCAATGTTTCCCAAATCGATTAAATAAAGAACTGAAAAATGAGAAATTCTTTCATTTTACGAACGTAACCAAACAATTTCGATTTCATAGACAATTCCATCGAACATCAGGCCATTAGCTAACAGGCATGACTAGGCACTGCCTTGATTGCATCCAACGACCTGACTGATAAAGAAATGCAAGATCTGCCTACCGCCTGGCTGAAGTTGGAACACCTGAAGCATTTTCTGGGATTCTGAGGACCTGTGCCTGTGTCTTCAGTCGAATGTTCGAGGGTATGAGCGGAGGGTTGCACATGTTCCGCGTGTACGTGTACATGCCTACTGAAGTTGAGGAGACCTTATGTTCAAGCTGACCACTTAATGAAAATTACCTTTTCGGGGATTTGCTGCCTTGACGAAGTCGAAATGGAGGAAGTGCTGATAAGAGCAATTGTGTAAGTTTCTGCAGTTTGTGTCGAATTATTCAGGCAGATGTCAACAGCTATCGGAAATAGATGTGCCAACGTTATTTGTGTTCATCGGAGGAACCCTTAGACTGCACCACGAAGGGATAGTCTATACGTAACGGAATTGGACTTTTGGACACCTCGATTCCAGAATATGTGTCGACAGGGAAAGCTGAGCTCTCTTCACCTGGAAAGCGACTTCGTTGCACTCACTACGACATGAGACCATTTCTGCTTTAAAACAGAAGGAATAATGCTTTTCAAAGTAAAAAGGCTAGTAATCGAAATAAAATGTTCCACCTTGTCCACAGTTTTAAAGAAAATACACCCACCTTATTTGCAATTGAACTCCATTGCTTGTAAAGATCAGACGAATCATTTGCGGAGGCATTCCAATTGTTTCCTCTTGTTGGAAATGCTCTGTCCATCCTAAGCTTATCTGAGTTGTACTCCACGCAGACTACTTGCTAGTTGATGAGCGTTTAGTGTCGAGAGAGAAAAGTTCTGCGTGCGATTTATGGTCATGTTGACGTTGACGGCTGTACGGCGTCATGAGCCTTATCATGCGTTTGTGGATCCAACGCCTAAGACGGCTGGGTCATGCAGTGCATGTAGAAAACTTAGTTCATCGACTCCAAACCTGTCGCAACAGAGGGCGCAGCATCTATGTCTGTCCAACGAACGACCTCAACCAACTTGGAGCGTGAAGCGCGCTAGTTGGAGAGGCTTGAGTCCACTCCGGACTGTAGCGCCAAATATTCCAACAAGAACCACATCTCAATGGCCATCTGTCGCACGGACAAACAAACGCTACGACCTTGTTGTTTCGTGTAGAGACCGCTGTTTCATCTATGGAGATTACATTATGCAAGACGATTAGAGGTACAGTCAAAATTTGTTGCAAGCATGCGAAAATGACAGGGTCTTTTCGCCACCCTATTTACGTTGTTCATCCCATCCTATTTTGGAGGTTTTCAGGCACACTAAATTCGTCGAAATATTTTCCAATTGATGTGTGATCTCTTTTGTCGCACCCCTCCTTGAGAACACCGTAAAATCTGCGAAGAATTTAGCGTTGCACATGCAAAACGTCATGAAAATGTAATAAAAACTTCCAATACGAGTATATCTAATTTCCAAACAACTTGGCATCACTCATCAGCAAGTATTCAGCAAATGACATCAACTGTATCACAGCAACAATCTACTACATTCCATATTTATTTTGGCATACACGTTCTTCTTTATCGTTCATTTCTGTCACATTTAATCAATGGTACGCGTGTTCCCGCAGTTTCTGTGGTTTCTTTTTAAATAATTCTTGCCAAGAACTATATTCGTGCCTCAATATGCGAGGAAACACTCCTCCACACATTCAGGATATTGAGGAAGACGGCGACGGCGAATTTCTAATCGCTCCAGAGGACGAAGAATTTGAAGAAGGTGTGTACACATTTCTTTTCAATCCCATGCGGCATCATTTGACATTCTCTTTTCTTCAGTGATTGCACTGGATGATGCCTCACAGCTGGACGACAACGACGATGACCTAGATGAAGAGGAACCAATGCCACCACAGTCACCAGTTCCAGATGATGCGATAGTAACATTCCGCCTTCATTCGGCACCAGTCTTCACGTGTTCAATGCATCCGACAAAGGACTGGGTTGTGACTGGTGGTGAGGATGACAAGGCATATGTTTGGAATATTGAAACCGGAGAGGTCATTGAAACCATTGAGGGACACCGCGATACTGTGATTGAAGCGCACTTTAGCTACGATGGAGGATATTTGGCAACCGGCGATATATCTGGTGAAATACAAGTGAGTTCTAAAAGATGGTGTTTAGGTTACACTGCAATGCCTCGAATAGTGAATTATTTTGCGCGTGTGACTTGATTGAGAGGGGGAATGTGTTGTATTCTACTTTGCAACTGCCGTGTACTAACATTGTACAAGATGGCTTACGTACGGGAACTACATTAGTTTTGAGTTCAGGGATTGTCCATTTTAATGATCATACAACCTGCATGAAATGTTCTAAGTCAACTAGGAAGCATGCATCAAGTTCTTGAAGAGATCCTTGCAGATGATTGCTTGAGTCTCCAGAAATCGATGCAAGAACAACTGTTTTCACTTTGCAACTATTGTCTGCTAATTTCTACCAGACGATTTACGTACGGAAACTACAAAACCGAAACAAATGAAATTGTATGAGATACCCATCATCTGCATCCAAGACGACTACGCAACGATTGTACTTCTCCATGTGCTCTCGTTACCAGTCTCGGTGCTAGATCAATGCTTCCACTTTGCAACAGCAGTCTACCAAACTCTTACTAGACTGTTTACGTACGGGAGCTACAAGAAGAAAGCATTCCTGTCACATAGTGCAATGGATGAAGAGCATGTGACACTTAGTGAGCTTAACCTCATTCTATGCATCCTGTGGATTATGTTCCGCTATGGGTGTAGCTACGGCCTGAAAATCCGCTTCTCAAACTCATTTATTTGTGGGCGCAATCTCCCTCAGCAGCACTTCGACAACCAAACACGATTGCAGTTCAATGTGCTTTCGATCCAAGTCATCGTGCCAGAACAACGTTTCCACTTTGCAACAGCAGTCTACGAAATTCTTACTAGATTGTTTACGTACGGAAACTACAAAAGTCCTTGCCCAGTCCACCTGAATGGTAAAAAGTTAGGTTAGGATGCTACGTGTCACTTGGAGCCTGATAGATCGATTGCGATGTCCTGAGGAAAGAAAGTCCTCATTTCGTTGTTTCCTTAAAGAAATCTCTGTCAATACATCCACTCTCTGCTTGCAGGTCTTCAAAATCACGAACGAGGTGACGAAAGTCTGGGACTATTCGATGGGTGACATGTGCTGGATGAAGTGGCATCGAGCCACAAACGTTCTGCTGGCCGGCAGTGATCAAGGAGAGATCTACATCTGGAGAATACCGTCAGGCGACTGTAAAATCCTCCCCGGCAACGCGGAGAAATGTGAATCAGCTGAGGTAAGTTGCCCAAAAAAATCACGGTCTATCTCAAACATAACATCATCCTTCCCTTCCTCTCTATACAGTTAACAGGTGATGGGAAGAAACTATTCGCGGGCTATGGTCGTGGAACTCTGAAGCTGTGGGACATCAAATCCAGTTCGATTGTCATGGAGGTGAATCAAAACCACCCGATGGCGCACAGAGAGAACGTCTCAACAGTGTCGTGTGATAAGGATAGTCCCCTGTACATGTCTGGCGGTGAGGATGGCAAAATCCTCTTCTCCACCAACAACGGTCCAGTGGGATCTGTCGAAGCAGCTGGTCCCGTTGAATGCGTGGCGTTCTCTCCGTCGACGGAGTTCAAAGTCGCCGCCAGTGGGACGCTGCATGGGCAGATTGCAATTTGGGACTACGGCAAGTACACAATGCGCACACTGTGTGAGCATCCAGAAATGGACGATGGAGTGACGAGGTAAGCCCTTAAAACTGAACCACCTCTGTCGTGATGGATTAAAAGGTATCTGTGCTCTTTTCAGTATGAAATGGATATCAGACTACACGCTGCTGGTGGGGACTATCCAGGGACACATCTTTGCCTACGACGCGCGGAGCGGTGTGCGAAAGTTTACGCTGTCTGGCCACATGACAGACATCTACAGCATGCAGTACAATCCACGAGAGGGCACTGTGATATCTGCGTCCGAGGATCAAACGGCAAAAATATTCAAATGCCCACAACTGGGCGACTGATCTGAGAATGGGCAGACGTCCTGGTAGTCCTGATAAATTAGTTTGATTGTACATATGACTAGTTATGTAAAATATAAGATTTTTATTGAAACTGGACGTTTTTTAATGATCGACTCCTACTTTGGGGGTTTAGCTTAAAATCCCGAGATAAACAATTTCCCTGATTCAAGGCTTCACATCGATCGACTCCATGACAATATTCAAGGATTATAACTGGATTCATGTCCACGCAGTAATGGAGCATCACTTCTTTTGAGGAGGAAGTTAAAGGCGGTAACCATATATATACTGAGGTGACCCGTCACGCCACGTGGCTTGTATTTATACTCTAGTTGCAGTTTGGTGCAAATATCCTTCTCTCTGTCTCATCGATTCTCCAACCACTGTAGTATTCTCCAGGCAGAGGCAAAAGCTATCCAAGGGCCTGCCAGCTTACTGTTAATGAACCTGATAGACGGGCTATATATCGTTATATAAATAGACAGTCAGGCGGCCATCAAGGCTCTGGATAGATCATCAATCAAATCAAAGATGGGAAAACTTTGCCGTCTATCTCTAAGGGAGATAGCGGTTAGATGCAACCTAACGCTGTGCTGGGTACCTGGGCATAGTGGTATTCCAGGCAAGGAATGTGACATCGAGCTAGCTAGAGGGTGTGCTTGCCAATGGCAAGTAATCAGGACACCCCATCTTCAAGTAATAAACACCACGTTACTTACAGATGCCAATCGGAGGTGGATGCAATTAGATACTTGCAGGACTTCAATAAATCCCACAAAAACAAGCACTCTCCTAAATCTATATAGAAAGGAAATCAGCAATGTAGTTGGCATTATTACTGGTCATTGCCTATTCAGCACACACGCAAGGAGAATGGGAACCCCCTACAATGACTTTTGTAGGAGCTTTAGGGACGAAGAGGAAGAAGAAACTACACTTCACTACCTCGGGACCTGTCCAGCACTTGCAAGGACAAGGAAAAGCACTGGCATTGGCACTATCTGGCATTGGAATTCTGGACATAGCAAAATTTATAAAAAATACGAATTGGCTGTAACCCAACCAAGGAGTGCAGTATATGCCACTAGCATACCAGTAGGTATCTTCAGGTGTTGTATTTAGTTAGTACCCAAAGAGGAACCGGCACGTTAGCGGCCGATTAGTGATATCACAATGGACCCAATCAGGATCTAAGTGGGACACAACTGCTTCAGTTGTGGCGATCACATATGTAAATCTAACCTAACCTATCCCGACTATAGCTTCTAGAAATTTTGCGCATAGCACCTGTTATTCCAAGAAATTTAAAATTATATTTTCTTATGATCAACATCGAGCAACATCTCTAAGATATAAACCATATAAAAGTGGGCAGATGAAAAACCATGGAAATGCTGTGTTTGGAGTGATTTACACGAGGGAAGCTGCACTGATTTGATCGGATGATAAATTGACGATCGAAATTACAGGCAAACCTCCTACAACGCGGTTTCCTATAACGCGTTTTCGCTGCAATGCGATTCCCAAAATGCGGAAATTTTCTTACAATGCTACTCTTACAACGCGATTTTTACGAAAAAAATGCCTTCAAGAACTTTTATTTCGAAAAACAAAAAAAGAGCTCCTGGCTTTAAAGTTTTTCCGCCCAACACCACATCGCTATTACAGCCTTTAGGTCATTGCATAACTGCACCATTCAAAGCTTACTACATTCGGAAATCCTTTGAGGTTATATTAGGGAAGATGGAGTCAGCAAATATTACGGTTAAAGAAGTCTGGAAACAATTTACAATTTTAAAGTCCGTTGAAATTGTTGATGCGGCACTTAAAGAAATTCGTCCTTCAACACTAAAAGCTTGCTGGAAGGCACTAATACCGGAAATAGACGAAATAGACACCAAGAGAAGATGAATATAGGAACATAGTGAGATTGGCGCATGCAGCAGAAGGTGATGGATTTGATGAAATAACAATGGCTGATATTCAAGAATTAATTGCGGACGGCGAAATAAACGAAGCAGATTTAGTGGCAATGACAAATGAAGAATCAGTTGGAGATAGCTCTGACGATCTTTTCCATCTTGAAAATAAAAACTTTTTCACTAAAAAATATCGAGAAAGTTTTAAATATGGCAAAGCAGTTGGAAGAATACATTTTGGAGAACGACCCTTTAAGTGACAGAGCGGAAATATTTAAACGAAATCTTCAAAACAATTTAACTCCCTATCAAGAAATTTATAAAGATTTGCGAAATAAGAGCAAACAAACTTCAATGCACGATTCTGATAGTGGATCAAGCTCAGATTTTGAACCAGTACGAACAAAACGTTCGAAACAAATCATACTAAGTGATGAGGAGGAGTAGAAAGTTATCCTTCTATTTTGGCTTTAATTTATTAATTCTTTCAACTTGAATATTTTACGTAGAATTGAAATTTTATTTTATTTTGTTTTGTTTTTGTTTAAATAAATTGATTGTTATTAAATAACATAATATTTATGTTCATATGACTCAACAAATAAATACACAAAATTATACTAAGCACATATCTTTACTATACAAATTCTAATATTTTATTGAAAATTTGTTTACTTTGTAACCAAATTCTGATTTTTGTATGGAGTTAGAGTCTCCTACAACGCGGAGTTTTTCAGGAACCTATTCACCGCGTTGAAGGAGGTTTACCTGTAATTGAAAATCATTCGACCTAGCATACAATATTTTGAGGCAAGACGACGATGAGTCGCAGTGGCGTAGTGTAGTGCGTCGACTCCTGCGCAGACCGTCCCAGGTTCGAGTCCCCAATCTACCAAATTTAATATTTCACAGCTCCCACCGCTTTCGAGTCACTGACAATGCTCAAAGAGTATTCCTGTCTAAAAAGAGCTTCTCAACTTCGACGTTAGGAGTCGGCATTAAACTGTAGGTCCCTTTCACTCGTGAAAGAACAGTAGCAGGCATGAGACGAGTGGTTGCTGAGAAGCTAGCCCCAGATCCGCCTCGGACTGTCGCGCAATCTATATTACATTATAATTATTATTATTATTTGGATAAATCAAATGAAAATTATAATTATTCGAGTGTTCTAGGTTAGGTTAGGTTAATGGGATTGCCACAACTGAAGCATTTGTCAAGCCATCGTGATTCATATTTTCGGATTGAGCCCCCATTTGGAACCCAGCTACCGCCGCCTTCCTAAAACGGTCCTGAATGTTTGGTTTCCCGCTTACTGTCTAATATTACGCCTAAGTATTTGGCCTGACTAGTAGAACTTAGTTCCTTGTTCTTCAACTTTGGTGGGATTAAAGGAGGTATTTTGAATCTTTTTTGTGAACAGTACGAGTTCCGTCTTGGATGGGTTAACATCTAGACCAGCTCTTCCCGTCCACCTTTTTGGCTATGTCGTCTGCGTAGGCTGTTGGCTTGCAGCCGCCATGACTATATTAATTTCGTCTTCCACTAGTATCCCCAGAAGAGGGGAAAGTACTTCCCCTTGCGGGGTGCCCCTGAAAACTCTTCTGGTTATGCTGTGATTTCCAGGTTCTGATTGGATACTTCTACGGGATAAGACATTCAGTCACTAATACTTCCAGTTACTTTTTGTCTAGTTAGGGGGTTAGTTATCGCTTCACATTTGCCCCCCCCCCCCCACCAAAAAAAAAAAAAAAAATTTGTGAACAGTACAAGTTCCGTCTTGGATGGGTTAACATCTAGACCAGCTCTTCTCGTCCACCTTTCTAGCTTCTTTTGGAAAGCAACCATTGTGTAATCTTTGTTATCAAGGGATTTCTCAATTTTGCTGACTAGGGAGTGAAGTGCTGTTTCTGTTGAACACCCTTTGCGATAGGCATGTTGGGTAGGTGATAGGGAGTTAAAGCTTTTACTTTCCTTAATATGTAGACCCACTATCCTCTCCAATGTTTTCAGAAGAAATGAAGAGTGGAGTGTTTTAGGCAACAACAAACGATGGCCGCGTATGAGATAATGCATTTAGTGTTTATTTATTCGCAGACTACACAATGATAACAACTATTTTCTTAATGAACTGACGTTTCGTTTTATCTCGCTGGCTCTCCGTCTATTACCCCATGAAGTCAAAGAAAACTGTTCCAATTGGACGGAGAAAACTGTTGCTGAAGACCTGTTTGATAACCACCAATATACCAAGACCTGGGCGGGGAGGTGGACTGGCAATCTATTTATCGCCGCCACTCGTTTGCGATGTCTCAATGCGATTAAGCTGTCTCCAATCAGTCGTCATCACAGCAACAAAAGAAAATGATGTGTCCACAACCACTTCCTTTTTGATATGTTTTCCTTTGTGTTTCTTCCATCATCCATCATCCACCAACCACTAGACCCAACACCAAACCAACGCGAATGTGAAAATGAAAATTCGTAAAAGGAACTTCGCTTATTAAGAATGCACAGTCCTTCTCAAGTGGATATGCGCAGCCTCGGAAATCAGAGAGTGTGACCGTTTTTTTTTTGTCACACTTTAGGAATTTGTTGGGATGTCTCATAACATGATGGTGATACATGGCATAGTGCATTAACACTTGCTGCAAGAGCATAAGTACACATATGTCGTCGCGAGTAGAGAGTGGTATAGGGAGAGAGAGGGAGAGAGAGAGTGAGATTGCGCTGTGCAATGCAGCGAAACAATGCAGACACAGAATTATGAAAAAACGGGGACGGATTTGTCTGGCGATGGAGACGAGGGCCACACAAGGCTGAAGTGAATGGGACCTGGGTGTGCTGCTGGCTAGAGAGGGAAACTTGAGGTGGGTGATGGCACTGCCACTGGGGTGACTTGTTTCTGATGGTGACGCATTTAAATTGCTTTGCCGGTGAAGAAGTAAGAACTTCTTCTTCTTTATTTGGCGCTACAGTCCGGGGTGGACCTGGGCCTCAACCAACAAGCCTCTCCAGCTAGCACGGTCTCTGGCTAGCTGTCTCCAGTGTCGCACGCCAAGTTGGCTGAGGTCCTTTTCCACCTAGGTGCGCCACCTTAAACGCGGGCGTCCTCTGTTGCGTTGTCCCACGGGTTCGGAGTCGAAGACTCTCCGGGCCGGAGCTGAGTTGTCCATACGCTCTACATGGCCTAGCCATCTTAGGCGTTGGATCCGAAGACGCCTGACTAGACTCATGTCGCTGTACAGCCCATACAGTTCGTGGTTGAATCTTCTCCTCCAAAAACCGTCAACGCAAACAGGACCAAAGATCGCACGCTTTTCTCTCGAAGATACCAAGGACTTCCTCATTCGCTTTTGAGATTGTCCATGCCTCCGCGGAAGAAGTAAGAACATATGAATCTATATCAACGAGACATCAGATCATCTGGGAGAGCACCCCAGGAGATAGGGCGACGACTTCTGCAGAAGCTCGAAGGAGCAAGACGACATAGAAAGCCAAAGACAGGAAAGCGTCGTCGCTTCCGCAGAAGTCATTTAAGAGGACGCCCTATCTTCTGGTATGATCTTCGAAGAGGGAGTGCCCTCTAATACCACAAGCCACATGGTTATGGGTAAACTGTTCATAAAGAGCGCTTCCTTGGAGCGATCGGGATCTAGTCCAGGTCAGATCAGGGCCAAGTTCATAAATATCACACTGCGGCAGCCCTGCAGTCTTTGTACTCATAAATGTTTCGAGAAAATAATTGCAAAAATGTTCCAACAATGAAATCAACGTCTTTTTGGCTAACAGATGACGAAGTAGCGTCGGCTTTGGCTGAGACCCCAGTGATTCCAATCAAGCACAGATATCGTCATCTGTTCCGATAGCCAGGCACCGATCAAATCTCTGACTTCAATTACTTTCAACTCCAAGACTTCCCTTAATTTGCCGCCTATCTGCTAACGAGATGGCCAAGTATTTCAGCATCCAACATGTGAGTGCCGGGACATTGTGACATTCCAGGGAATTGCGTCGCTAGAAAGGGAGCAAGCTCTGTACACTTGCCGGGTGGCGACCCACCCTCTATGCTAAAGCTAGCATCACTTGCTCAAATGAATAGCAGATGGTCAACTGGCACAGGATGGCTCATTATAAAATAATCTTGGCCTACGCTCGACCCAAAGCGATCGATGAACCAAATTAGATTGAACATTAACTCACTCGCCAGGCCTTCCTTATAACGACTTCTGCAGAAGTTGCAGGAACGAGGATGAGGAAGAGCCCATTGATCTGCATTCCTCTCTAATCCCGCAAATTTAGACTTCTGGAGGCTCACTTTGATAACCTGGCTGAACTAAGCAACATAAAAGTCCGACATCTCCTTCGATTTATTAAAAGCACTACAGTACCCCCTGGATATAAGCAACCCTCTTAATAGCAACAAATTATATTCAGCTGAGACTTAGAAACGCCATCCTATGCCTACCTAAGGTACCCGCTTGATAGGAATTTCGTTGGAAACCCGCTTATAAGCAAAAGAATGTTATGCCCTGCGCATGTGCTATTAGCCGGGGAGTACTGTAATTGGTTTGCGGAAAAGATATTCATAGATCCGCGTGGTAACAGAATGGGTTTATGATGGCCTAAGTGTGGCTGCTGTCCTTGCGCACAGCCACTTTAACCCAATCTAACTGTGTGAACGTCTAAAGCCATCTTGCACCGCACCAATCGGCACACGCCAGTGCGGCTTCGGGACCGGACAAATCGACTATAGACCAAGACCAGACACTAAGCTAAATCCTGGAGAAGACTTTATCGATTTCAAAGCCGCATATGACAGCATTCATCGGAGGGACTATTCGATGCGATGGCCGAACTGGAGATCCCGAGAAAATTGATTCGGTTGTGTCGCAGCACACTAATACACACGCGATGCACCATGCGGTTTGGCTCGATGACTTCCGAGCCGTTTGAAATCTGCACCGGATTGAGATGGGCTGTCGTGTGAGTTTTCCAATATAGTGCGGGGGCACTGACTTCTTCAAGTCAGTCCAAATGTTACGATACGCAGATGACATCGCACCGTAGTGGAAGCTTTCACGGTGATTGAGGAAGGTGCAAGACGAGCTGGTCTTGAGTTAAATGAGGATAAGACAAAATGTCTTCAGTCGATCAAGAAACGAGCCGCCGCATACCAGCTAGGACAAAACTTTACGATCGACAGCTACTATTTCGAGGTAGTGAAGGAGTTTGTCTACCACGGCGCAAACGTCAACTCCACGAACGACATATTATTGGAAATCCGACGTAGAATCATCCTTGGCAACCGATGTAACTTCGGTTTGTCGAAACAACTGCCTGACTCGAAGGACTAAGATCATGCTCTACAAAACCCTTATTTTGCCAGTCTTGCTGTATGGAATCGAAAGCTGGACGCTAAGCAAAACTGCGGAGCTGATACTTGGTGCCTTCGAAAGAAAAATTCTGCGTCGGATATATGGTCCCGTCTGTGAGGAAGGCGAAAGGAGGAGAAGACACCACCGCGAACTCTACGAGCTGTACCAGGATGTGGATCTAGTCCGGAAGGCAAAGATCCGTCGACTACATTGGCTCGGCCACATCGAGCGCATGGACAACAAGAGGGTCCAGCCAAGAGGGTCTTCGAATCCGAGCCTCCTGGTTCGAGAAGGAGAGGAAGACCGAATCTCCGGTATAAAGTCCGAGTACTCGCGGATGCAAGACAGCTTGGTCTTGATGACTAGAAGCAGCGTACCCAGGACCGTCAGCGATAACAATTGCTCAGGCTCAGACCCCTCCATAGGTCGCATGCCTGATAAGTATGTAAGTAGCCTAGGGTTAGGGTTAGGTAGGGGGACAGCTAGTGCATTCACCAGCACACTTAGACCATATTGGTACATTGTGATACCCATACTCCAGTGATTGTGGCGTTAATTTGATCCCAATGGCAATTTATGACTGGACTAGGTTTGAAAACCAGATAAAAGCGATTTAACTTTGCTCTCACTGGGATTCGAACCGGAGACCTCGCTAACAAGAGGCATGTACTCTACCTACTGTGCCATAGACTCCTGTAGCCTAAACCCCAACGGCTAGTCAAACCAGACAAGCCTCATTTTCGCTTCAACGTCTGGACAGCACATGCTCTTGAACACAATGGAATTCTCTTGGAACTGCAAGGACTGAAAAACTGCGGCTTGTGTGTCGTATGCGAATCTGAAACGAAAGGACAAGGATACGGCATCAGCACACGACGAAATGAGGGTGGATCGGGCACAAGTTAAGGCCTGATGGGAGAACAGAACTGACAGCTGATTTGACGCTGTAGGGTATACGCGTGTGATTAGGCCAGAAATGAAGTATTACAGAGATGCCCAAGTTCTACCTCTCGTGCCCCTTGAAATTGTTAACAACTGCTTTTTATAACGTGTTCACAAACCAAATTGACAATCCAGAGAACGGCATTCACTTGATTTCGTGAATAACCGTCAAAAATGTATGAACGGATGACATTAGTCAATGAAAGGCCGTCGAATAGTGAGAGACACGGTGTATTGTCACAACGAATAGATGTTTATCTGAGGAAGGGTATGGCGAGAGGAGGGTTGCATGCTTTTTGGTCATTAAAAGCGGTCGAGGAAGAATTCGCTGATGGGGTGAACGGGTTTTAAAGGAAATAAAAATAAATTCACCCTTCGGCGAGGACTGTGGTCGGTTTCTGCTTGCGTCAGTTGTACATTCGCATTTGGAAGGAAGTGTGGGACTCGGTAGTTGGGCCTTCACAGCTTGCCGGTGGCGTTGCTGGTATATTCGATTCACTGACCTCTCTGGCAGCACTTGGAGGGAAGGACAGAAGGACTGTACAGAGTAGACTCAGTCTGTCTCGGTCTACTATCTAGCGAGGCCACAGTTAAACTTGACTAGCTTCATTCAAATGGTTGTCTGTGTGGACATAGTTCCTCTACAACTTGAAAATTAACACTAGGTTGGTAAGTTAGGTTGTAGTGGGTTGGATGCACCTAGACCTGGTGTGGTTCATTGCACCGACGTGTGGAATTCATTATCCACTAATAATAATAATATGGGTGGCGCTACAACCCGTAGAGGGCCAGGGCCTAGCTTCTCAGCAACCACTCGTCTTATGCCTGCTACTGTTCTTTCACGAGTGGAAGGGACCTACAGTTTAATGCCGACTCCGAACGGCGAAGTTGAGAAGCTTTTTCTAGACAGGAAATACTCTTTGAGCATTGTCAGTGACTCGAGAGAGGTGGAGCCGTGAAATGTGAAACGTGGCTAATTCGGGTATCGAACCTGGCACCCACTGCGTGGGAGTCGACGCACTTACCCACTACGCCACGGCGACCACATTATCCACTGCTAAGGAAAAATTATCGATTGCGACGAAGACTATCGATGGAGTGAAATTATTGGGTTGGTTAAAGCCCTAGGAGTCCTAGCCTCTCCTCCTCGTGCAGACAGTATCTGCAAAAATTATCGCCAAGACGCCCTCCCTTCTTCTTGTGGCGGCGATGGGTCTTCGCGTCGGCTCCTACGGTATCTAGGTTCGATTCCCGGTACGACCACAATTATTTTAACGACCTCAACTCTTTGGAGTCACTGACAATGCTAAGAGAACTTACCAATCCAGAAAAAGTTGCTCAAACTTTTCCGTTCAGAGTCGGCATAAAACTAGAAATGAAGTATTACAGAAATGCCCGACTTCTACCTCTCTTTCCCCTTAAAATTGTTGACAACTCTTTTTGTAACGTGTTAACCAAATTGACCAGTCAGAGGATGGCATTTATGTTATTTCGTGAATAACCGTCAACAATTCGTGAATATCTGTCAAAAAAGCACTCAAAGTCGTCGATGGACTAGGTGGCAATCAGCTGGGAAGTCGGCTTTCTCTGTAATAGTTCATTTCTGGTGAGAACTTCAAAGATCGCATAGAACGTCTGTTTCGGATTCAGCATCACCCTGTCGCTCAACGAAGGACTGACAGCAGATTGAGCCTCTATCATTTCTGATCTGTCAATTGTACTTTTTCTTTTTCTGGATTCTTTTTGTTTTTTGTGTTTGAAAAGTGAGTCGCAATTGGTACACTTCACCTGAAGAGTGAGTCGCAATTGAACCGTGCTCTTTTACATTTCAAAAAGAAATAAGATTGGATTAGAATCTCAAGTGGTTGGAAATGAGGTTAGGTGCGCCTCGAGATCTGCTGTGGGACCGAACTTCCTCTTCAGCGTTCAGCTAGACTGCGTCCACTTAATAAAACAGAAGGCAAACAGTGAAGACAAAAATGATGATCGCGTTCTCTGAGACTGCGAGTTAAAACGAAGTTTCGAGTCTCGCCACAGCCAGCTTTAAAATGATTTTCCAAAGCTAGCTGCTTGTGTTTTTAAACGCAGAACAACGCTTGCCAATCGCTGTTTCTTTGGGCTCAAGACGCAATTGAGTAGTAGAGCCCTCTCTCGAAGGACCAAGCTAACATTATATAACACCTTGATCATCCCTGTCCTGCTCTATGGCTCGGAAGCCTGGACAATGTCAAAAGCAGATAAAGACCCCCTTGGTCTCTTCGAGAGAAAAGTTCTGCGTGCGAACTTGCGTTGATGGTTTCTGGAGGAGAAGATGCAACCAGGAACTGTAGGGCTGCACAGCGACATGAGTCTAGCCAGGGGTCTACAGATTCAAAGCTAGGCCATGTAGAGCGCATGGACAACACTGATCCAGCCCGAAGAGTCTTCGACTCGGAACCAGTGGGACCACGAAATAGAGGAAGCCAACGATACCGATGGGGAGAAGGACCTCAACCAACTTGGCGTGCGCAATTGGAGGCGGTTGGCTAAGGGTCGTGCCAACTGGAGAGGTTTGTTGGTTGGGGCTCAGGTCCACTGCGGACTGTAGCGCCACCAGAAGAAGAGGAATTACTTTGTTTGCTGTAATCTTTTGAAATGGAGTTTGGAGACTTAGCTCTGATCGGCTTAACGACACCGCGAGGGATAGCTCAAATCGACTTGACGACACAACGAGGGATCAACGAAAGAATGCAAGATTTGTCCCTCTCAACCCACAAGACCATCTAAATGACGCCCCACTGACCCCGCCTGCGTCTAACCAAACAACCGCAGGCCAACCCTGTGCAGCAGAAACCGAGGAGACATGCACATATTCTCCTTAATCGTGACGTTATGACCCCGATGAGGCAACGCCACCTCCCTTCTCCGTCACTCCGTCGCGGGGGCACCGTCGCAAAAGGGGGACTATCGACTGACACCGGCTATGGAGGCAGTGTGGCAGACCAAAAATCGACACCCAGTCACCACAGCGCCGTCACCCTAAACAGTTTTCATTTAAATTCTCTCGCAGTGACATGAAATTTTATTCGTTTTTATTGCCGTTCACCTAAACTGAGCCGAATGTACGTTACCCTTAAACTATGAGGGGGTAAGTCGACTTACACGACCGCCACCGCACACCACGACGTACATGTGGAGTGGTGCAGAGTGGCTGCGCCGCGGAATATCACTTCAGTTCTGCGATACAATCGAAAGTGCTCGGTTTGAATGCGGATCAAGCGGCTTTAGCCCAGTGCGTTGATATCCAAGTCGGTCAGCGAGTGAAGGATACTCAAGTGAATCAGTGTCAAGCGATCCTGTGAAGCGATGCACGGCTGACGGTATACCCTTGTCCGATGGCACAAAGCCCAACCAATCCGTCGGCGAGTCGACGACGAACACATGTGATCAGATCACCCAGCCGGGAGAGTGATTGCGGGACGCCACACCACATCCACCGCCGCGTGAATCGGATACTCTCTAATAAAATTAATTTTAATTCTATTTACTGCTCGCCAGGAGCGACGTGAAAACGGACGCGGGGGCTGTGCGGCGGGAGCGTGTAGTGCGCGACCGGGGCGATGCGACGAGCTGCGATAATTCAGGCGACAGTACTACGACTACAGCGAGCGCTGGCATAATGGACGTATGTGTGCGTTCGGGCTGGACGCGTAAGTCTCAAGAGTCGTTAAATTAAGAGCTCATCAAGAGCCGTGTTTAAAGTGTGTTTTATGGTTCGGAAATTGCGAGCAGCTACGGCCTATGGCCGGCCATCCTCTGCGCGCGGCCAGTTTTGAGCAGCAACCAACTCAAGGCGCGCCACTCTTACACTCTTACACATGTGAAACGGTGTCAGTGTTAAATGATTGATTCAGATGTGGTTTAAGTGAAAGTGGAACGTACGATGTTTTTTTTTTTTTTTGTTTATTTGGGCGGTTGTAGGGGGTTGTGGAGGGCGAACGAAAGCGGATATGGAATACAATGAATTTTGAATAGAATATGATCTTGTTAAGTGGAGGCCTTGAGTTGAGGTTGAAGAACTGAGAATTGGGAAATGAAACAGGCATTCACTTGTTGTTGGAGGGGAGGAGAGGGCTTTAAATGTGAATTTTCTGTGGAGTCTTTCTTTGAAGATGTTATCAAGTGTCTTAGAACTGTGAAGACGATTGTTAAGGGATATAAGAAACTGGATTGTTTTTCGAATCTTCCCCTTCTGTCGTAGTGTGGACCGTGTTGCATGAAGGCGATGAATCCCATGAAACGACGGCACGGAAAGGGGTCATGGTTTAGTTAGCACCCGCAAGCGAGAAGGGACATCAATCGTTTTCTTCACTGACTGACTGCCGCAGCATACACAGATGAACAGGCTGCGATAAATTAGCATTTGTCAGTGATTCTGCGGCATTTCTCGGCAAGATTTACATCAGCCACCATTTCGGTTTTCCGCAACATTTTTCTGAAGTCTAAGCACTTGCCCATAATTGCGTAAGGTGGTTCTACTTTCCGGGTTGGCCCTGAGCCTCAACAAACAAGCGTTTCCAGCCAGCTCGATCTTTAGCTAGCTGCCTCCAGTTTCGCGCGCATAGTTGGTTGAGCTCGATTTCCACTTCCGTGCGTCACTTGAGTCGTAGTCTTCCTCTACTGCACCGTCCCTCGAAGGTGGAGGACGACTTTCCTGTACCCATCCGCTCTGCATGATCCAGTCTTCTCAATCGTTGGATCTTCACTCTTCTGGCTCAGTCGATGTCGCTGAACAGCCAAAAATGCTGCGAAATGTTAAGGTTGCCTTAATCGATGCAAGAAATATTTCACCCCTTCTGATTTGGCTTTAATTTATAAGGCGTACATCCGCCCCAAGCTTGAGTATAACGCTCATATCTGGTCTGGTGCCCCCAAGACCACCCTGCACCTACTTGATAGAATCCAAAAGCGAGCGATAAAAGTGATTGCAGACTCGCTCAAACATCGACATAGCGTGTTTTATCTTTATTTCAAAATTTCAAACGATGCTCAAGTGCCAAGCCAACTACATTCCTCCTCTCCATGAATTCAGCCGCAATACCCGTCTCGCCAGGAATGCCCATCAGTGTACCCTTAAGCCTACTTTCGGACACACAGTTAAATGGCGTTGATGGCATCTGTAAGTAACGTGGTGTTTATTACTTGAAGATGGGGTGTCCTGTTTACTTGCCATTGGCAAACACACCCTCTAGCTAGCTCGATGTCCCATTCCTTGCTTGGAATACCACTATGCCCAGGACCCTAGCATAGGGTTAGGTTGCATCTAACCGCTATCACCCTAAGAGATAGACGGCAAAGTTTTACCATATCTGATTTGATTGATGGTCTATCCAGGGCCTTTATGGCCGCCTGACTGTCTATGTATATAATGATGGATAGCCCGTCGATCGGGTTCATTGACAGTAAGCGGGCAGCCCCTTGGATAGCTTTTGCTTCTGCCTGGAATATACTACAGTGGTTGTTACAATCGAGGGGACAGAGAGAAGGATATTTCCTGCGATGACGCAAATACTCCTAGTCCAGTGCCTTTTCCGTGTTCGATCCGTCTGTGTACACTTCCAGATGGGTAGCTTCTCTGACTACGTCTGATGCCCAGTCTTATCTAATTCTTTAAATTCAAAGTCTACAAAGGACGCGATATAATCTGTATGCTTTGGGATGCTCGCATTCTTGATTATTTCCATGTGACCTAAACCATTCGCCTTCCTCAAAGGCGGGACCATAAAATGTAGAAGGCACGAAGAATAAGCTTTGCTTATCTTTCATCTCCTACAGTAGACAAAATATATTCAAATTGCCTACATCATTATTTTTACTAAATCACCACGAGGCATGCTAGGGGTATTACTGACGATATGCAATCTCAATGGCGTGCTTGAATCAATTTCGATTTGAACTTTATCGGTTAACTAAGGGGAAAGCATCTTATAACAGGCTTCCAACGTGGTATTTACCATCTTCAAAGAATGTTTTGAGTCGCTCGTGGGACCTCCTCAAATAGAGGATGGATGCAAGGACCTACTTGCTTTAAGGAAAACATCAAGATCTATCTTCAATGTAACCAAGGCCTCCAGGTCGGCCGACGATTGAATTGCCTACACTTCACTGAACTTTCAAAACTACAGTGGCCACAGCCAAACGCGGCTCGTGGTGGATCGTGGATCATGAAAACCTAAGAAACTGGGCAGGACCTTTAATGTAAATGGAAGAGTCAAGAAAGCGTCATGAGCAACGGGATATTGGGGACCTAACTTCAAAACAATCCTGTGGATGTACACAGCGATTAATTGAACAGTCTTGACATATGCCAGCATAGCATGGTGGCAAGCTTCCCTAACATCCACCAACTTAAAGGATTTACCAAGAATACAGAGACTTGTACGCCTGAGCGTCAGAAAAGCAATTATCACTACTCCTACGGCGGGCCTATAAGCCTATCTTCCTTTCATCTGAAGACATTGGAAAAATTGATCGACGTATTCATCCGACACATAGTCACAGGCAAACTATCGATCTCTCAGCCCTGCACTGTAGAAAAATCCCTTGATTTTGTACTGCTTTGTCGAAATCGAGGGAGCCTTTAATAACGTAGAACCCCACGCAATAACCTCAGCACTCAACAGACTTGGGATCGAAAAGCCTATAGGGACATTTATCCACCGGCTTCTCAATAAAAGAGCGATAAACTCGAAGCTTCAACTCGTGAAAGGACAATAGCACGCACAACACGAGTGGTTGCTGAGAAGCTAGGTCTAGGTCCGCCTCGGACTGTAGCGCCACCCATATTATTATTATTATTGAACTCGAAGCTTGGTGATACTACGATCCGCAAATCTGTGAACAAAGGCACACCGCAGGGTGGTGTACTCTCCCCTCTACTGTGGAACATAGTGGTCAACGAACTACTTGTGATGCAGATGATATGGCCACAGGGATATTATGCAATCTGTCCTATCCAAGCTAGTGAAATGGGCTAGCGAATGCGGCCTAGGTGTCAATCCGCAAAAAACGGATCTAGTCCTCTTTACTAGGAAGTATAAAATCCCTAACTTTGACCCTTCCACACAATGCGGGCCCCCTTGGTGCTAAGCGACAGCGCTAAATTTCCACGCCTTATACTGGACACGAAGTTAAGCTGGAAGCTAAATATCCAGGAACGTGTCAAGAAGGCCCCAACGAGGATGAGGAAGAAACCATCGAACACTTGCTATGTAGCTGCAGTGCTCTCTCATCCCGTAGACTCAGACTTCTTGGAGCCCATTTCTTTGTTAATCTGGCTGAACTGAGCAGCATCAGAATTCAGCCCTCTTCTTCGCTTTATCAAAAGCACAGATTGGTTTGCGGAATAGGTAGCCTAAGATCCGCGTGGTAACACAATGGGCCTATGCTTGGCCTAAGTGTGTCTGCTGTCCGTATGCGCGGCAGTCAGCCACCTCAACCTAACCTAACCTACGGCGGGCAATGAATGAATAAACTCAGGAATGAACACACAGAAAATATTGTTTGGAAGCATTGCGTTATTTCTTAAGCGCCGATAGATATGATGAGTAACTTAAGCGGATATAGGATTTGTTGTCAGTGTATTTTACATGCAAATTGAACTTCAATATACGCTTGCAAAAAAACACACCTAATACGCTCATGCTTCCTGTGACGTAGGCACGAAACGTAAGCAAGCATGGCGGACATGCGCAATGCTGGCCAATCCATCATCTCAGTAACGTCACTTGTTTTCTAAAACGTGTGCCTATTGATTCACCATCAAATAGACCTTAATGAAAGGAAAGGCCCAAAATGGTCGCTTTCTAAACTACAGTGTGTAACGCTTACATCTGGCGAGACTTGGCAGCACTAAGAAGAGCTACACAAAGTCTTGCAGAAAAAAGAAGAAGCAGATGGCATTCTTTGTTGTAGTTTGAATATTTAAGCAATAAAATAAGAAATATAAATAAAGCTTGTGTCTTCTTGATATTTATTTGTTCATATAATTGTGGTTGTGGAGAGGCTTTTCCGAAATTCGTTCCTCTGAATTTTCTGTCTCCAGTCTTAAAGAAGCACGTACACCAACGTAGTACGCGGTTGTGTACTTTTATTAGCTCTCAGATGGACCTATGCTTTGTACGAACTAATAAATGACGTTGATGTGCGACTTCAAGTGCAAGACTCAACACAGTGGAGTGGCCGAAGCGTTAGAAAATGCGCAGTGACCTGTGACTGTGTCGCCGTCACACGAAATAGAACTTCAGGAAGCCACCGAGTTCAATCACCCTCAGTCTACCGAATTAGAATGAAAAGAATAGATGACATTTGCCAGCTAGACCAAATGCCACAATTCGCAAGCGAGAATTCGTCGCTGAATCTAAATGTGTCCACATCACTTCCACTTCCTTAACAGTGTGCCCCTGCCTACATGAGAGATAGCTCGAAGCATGTGCGTTGCGATGTATCCATCCATCCACCATCCATCCATTGATGCGAAATTTCATTCAACTCATTCAGATGATCAAGATCGTTCGACAGAGTACGCGTGCGTTACACAAACACCATCACCGCAACACTTACACTCTTGTAAGTGTCATCAAATTTAAGTCACACACGCCCCCGCTGTGCCCCCGCAGTGTGTGGGGGGCGACTCAGCAGAGAACAATTGACTTGACAGATTAAGTTAACTAAGCAAAGTGTTGCGGTGCGATCACTTGCATGCGCTATTATCAATCTGTTTACACCCCCCTGGGGGGCTGTCCTCAGCAATGTCAGCTGCTGGCGATGTCGTATCCGATTGCGATTTTTTGTGTCTAGATAGGCGGCACACAGATCGGAGAGTTGCGTTCCGAAATGCCTGAGCCCACGAACACCCAACTCGGAGCAGAGCCACCATGGTCAATAGACTCTATTGAACTTGTAATCTGTGTTTATGACTGGATCTTGTTTACTACCCTTTACAACCCTTCCGCTGTTGGTCACTCATTCACACTGCAATCAAAGCATGATTCGAACACAATGAGAGCTTGTGTGCGAGCGAGTGAGCGAGTGAGTGAGTGAGTGAGCGAGTGAGTGAGGCTTTCAATGGAAGTGCTCCGCGATCACTTTGTGTCTTTATGAAGCCACTGCTGAGGCCAGTGCGTCCTAAATACGAGAACAAATGTGGTGAGTGGTCAAGCGGACTGGATGGACGGACTGATTGAAGTAAACCGACGAGCGATGATTCTCGCTCGAGATTAAAGATGAAAGAACCGGAAATTATCGTTTTGCCTGAATAGCTCTATGGAGCACACGTCAAAAGAAATCGAGCGACTTTCAAGACGAAGGAGAACTGGCTTGTGTGACAATGCGTAGCGTCGGTCATACGATATGAGGTTAAGAGTGGTGGGAGAATGGACATGATGATCGGAGGTGGCTTCAGGTTGGATGGCATTCTGTGAATGGAATCTGAAAAGGGTGCTTGGACATAGAAGGACTTTGTGCGGGCGGTTTCTTGAAGGAGTCATGGTTATATATGGTTAGGTTTTGGGAGTACGACGATACAAGAGCCCACAGTGAATCCCTTCATTTGTGGAGAACACATTCTGATTAAGCCTACCCTGTGTCTCTGTCAATTCTGCTTCACCACTCGCGGTCGGAGTTGGTTTTTTTATATTTTGAGCTTAGATCGATTTGTCTTGGCGGTGAGTCAAACACAGGTAGGTGAGAATGCCGAATTATCGGATTTGAACCTGCCTCGATGTAGCTTGATGCCGCATTTCTTCTTACACCGCGGCTTACCAAATTCAACCACAATACGGCCTCTTTTCCAATCCGGAATTTATTTTTCTGCTGTTAAAAATTCATGTCCGTAAGCATCTAATCCACTACTGCTTTATTTATAGAAGTCCAAGCATGGTTGCTATCCATCAACTTTTAACGAATTTGTTGACAAATCTCAACACTGCCAGAGTCCAATATGTCTCTACCTGTACTTGAGAACGTTGATTTCACCATGGGACGAATCCACTTCCGCACTCGTACAGTTGCAAGAGTACTGAAAGATCTCGACGTGCACAAAACCACTGGACAGCATGGTATTCCCACTATACTTCTGAATAGGTGTTCTTCTGCGCTCGCAAAACCACTGAGTAAGCTTTTTGTCTATCCTACTCTTTAGGTCTCTTTCCGAGCAGATGGAAAACAGCATTTGTCCAGCCAGCGTCACCCACCTCGTACCAACCCATAGCATCTTACCTCTCCCTTCTTTCTAAGGTCATGGAAACGCTGATAAATCGTAAGCTTATGAAATATCTTGAATCGCGGAAGCTTCTTAATGACCGACAATATGGTTTCCGCAGCGACAGGTCCACTGGTGATCTGATAGCTTATCTCACGAAAAGTGGAACCAGTCTTTGCACAATGCAGCCGAAAGCAAGATCGTTGCGCTTGATATTTCTAAAGCATTTGACAGAGTTTGGCATCAAGCTCTCTTGTCGAAAATGGGGGCCTACGGTATCGATGAATCTCTTCTCCTATGGATTAGAAATTACCTTTTGAACCGTTCAATTCAAGTTGTTTTGATGGGTTCAAGTCTGATATCCACCGAATAAATGCTGGTGTTCCCCAAGGCTCAGTTCTGTCTCCGACACTCTTTCTCTTTTTTCTCTTGTCTGCTACTTCTAATCCAATTCATTCCTTCGCTGATGACAGCACCCTCAGCCTTTCATATTCGTTCCAAGACTCACGACCCCACCCTTCGGCCGTAGAATTGGAACGGCAGCGTATGTTAAGCACAATGAATTCCGATCTTGACTGCATAATTAATTGGAGAAAAAAAAACAACAGAGTGCAATTCAATGCTGTCTGCTGTCACTCAAGGGAACCCTTGATAATCAGCCATTATCCATGAATGGCGCTTGTGTCGTTGAAACCGGAAAACTTTCCATCCTTGCATATTTGAGGTCGCCAAAAAGGCTGCGAAATGTTAAGGTTGCCTTAATCGATGTAAGAAATATTTCACCCCTTCTGATTTGGCTTTAATTTATAAGGCGTACATCCGCCCCGAGCTGGAGTACAACGCTCATATCTGGTCTGGTGCCCCCAAGACCACCCTGCACCCACTTGATAGAATCCAAAAGCGAGCGATAAAAGTTATAGGAGACAGATTCGCTCAAACATCGACATAGCGTGTTTTATCTTTATTTCAAAATTTCAAACGATGCTCAAGTGAGCAAGCCAACTACATTCCTCCTCTCCATGAATTCACCCGCAATACCCGTCTCGCCAGGAATGCCCATCAGTGTACCCTTGAGCCTACTTTCGGACGGACAGTTAAATTCAGAGACTCGTTCTTCAGCCGTACTTGACGAATACAGACTACAACCCGCAGATATTTAAGACCTCCTCTCCCTTTCTCCCTCTATACTTTCCGCCGTGCTGTGCCTTGACCCCGGCATCAGCATGCGCAAATTATATATATAAAAAAAACGTGATGGCTTAAGCCACCCCGTGCTCTTTACGAGACTTACGAGATCCGGTATATGCACATTCGCTAAGTCTGCAGTCTCTGTGAAGAATCTTTGGCCCAGCGAAGAGTAGAAGGCGCCGGTTCTGGAGAGTTGGGCAGTGGCAAAGCAGATATTGGATCGTCGGCAGAGATCGCTGGATTCTGCATTCCATTCTCCGATGGACAGCGTCCTGTAATCACTGCGACAAGCACACGGCTCGAGTTGCGGTCCAACGCCAGAAGCATCTTTGTTCCGCCACGTTGATCTTGTCGTGTGACAGTCATCTCTGGGGAGCCAAGACGAGTTGGCTTCTTTAAGTATGGTGTCACTTATAGTCCGGTGTAGTAGCACTGATTGGTGGCTCCAGTGATGTGTCCGGTTCGCTGATGTCCATTTCAGACCCTTGTCTATCCAATTCGTCCACTCTCTCGTTCTCTGGCATTAGGCTCTGGCCTGGGACCCAGCAGAGTTTGACCTTGTGGTGACTGATGGACTTTAGTAGTCTGGTCGTACATCATACTATTGACTTCAGTGCAGCTTGGCTATATCGGTTGTTTGAGTGTGCTTGACTGCTTTCCCTACACTGCTGGACACTGTACATAGCAGGCAGTCTAACCGTGTCCATTTTCCGATGATACCGCTCAACAACCAAATGTGACTTTAAGTCCATATGGCTCTGTGAGCGCTAGAGGCATGTGTGATGCTCGAGAGCTTGAGGATGTCGGTAGAACGAAGACCTGCTGTGTATCTTCCTCTTCAACGCTAATTCGTGTTGACACTGAGTACAATCAAGCAGTGCCTTCCTTTGATCAAGCTGCTCACATGGGCTTTGAGTCTTAAAACCGATCTTCTCGGAAGAAAGCGTATTGGCCCCACCATAATGAACGTAAGGACTTAAGCACAAAGGATCCTACCAGGATCTAAGTGGGCCACAATTGCTACAGTGGTGGCAATCAAGCAAGCCTAAACCTAAGGACCTTTAGAACAACTTAAACAATCGAGCGAATGAACCGAAATGATACGCTGTGACCATAATAAACTCTTCACTCAGTTATTTTGAGTTTCTTTAAGTTGCGTAGAGTTTCGTGAAGTTTCGTTGAGTTCAGGCACCCAAAAATGGGCTTCAAACAGACGGAATTGACTTGGCCCGGCTATGCATGACTTATTTTGACATTAATGGCACTCGACTAGTGACAAATGTGAAGAAAATTATAGGTAACGAGCAAGGTAACGAAAAGGTAACGAAGCGAGGCTAAATAGGTGCAACCTATAGTCGTTCGTGCTGTGTGTTCATTGTGGTATCAGTCGTTCACATCCATGTCCTTCAATTTGGTGAAAAAAAATTATTCATCATCAGTCAGGTGCTTTGTTGAGCTTCGTTGAGTTTCGTTAAGTTTTGTTAAGTTTCGTTGAGTTTCGTTAAGTTTCGTTAACTTTTTCTTTCTTCAGTAGGAGCGAAATAAATCGAGTCTAGGTGCGTTTGACGATGAAAATGAAACGTCGTATCAGTTCGCAGAAGCAAGCAACTATTAACATTTCGATTGAATTACACAAAGCTGCTGTATGAGTTTCGTTCGATTTTCACATAAGCTGAGGCTTAGGCAAGTAGGTAGAAAGCGGCTTTAATGCACTTAGGCCAAAAAGAAGGCCCATTGTACCGTCACGTGGGTGTTTCAAAAAAGAAGAGAGTTTCCGTGAAATTATGATAGCCACCCAAATTCACTTAACACATTTTAACAGCGCATTGACTGATATTTCGCCGGGATGGCTTAGATTGTCGTAAAAATAGGAACCTGTAGTGGCTTTCCTAGTTGTGGCAAGAGCGGAGTAGCTGCAGAGGAGGTGTTGGATGCTTCCTCCCTCCTCGTCGTCGAGGCAGCTCCTGCTAAAGTCAGTCGCGAATAAGCTTAGTCCTTTTGTGTAAAGGACAAGTAGGCAGTGTCCAGTAATAATTCCCACTGCAGTGCTTATCTTGGATCCTTTTAGAGAGATCGGGCTACTTGATCTTTTTGGATCGAGATGAGGCCGGATTCGTTTTGAGATTCGACAAGTGATGGCGGTCAACCATCTGGCATTGGATCATTCTTTGTGTAGAGATTATTGAGCTGTAACTTGAAGGGAACTGTAGGGATATCTATGTTAGGAGAGAGTCCATCAACTGGGAGTATAGTGTCGCGTTTTGGCAAGTTCATCAGATTTGCAGTTGCCGGGGATGTTTCTATGGCCTGGCACCCAGAGGCCCACGGACCCCCGAATGTTGAGCTGTTGAGATATCTCGGTAAGAGATGCACGACAGTTGATCACTATCTTAGAGTTTATACACAACGATTCCAGAGATTTGTAACGGTCCACATTAGCCAGGACGGGGCTTCGCTAATCGCCATTACTTCCGCTTGGAAGACGCTGCTGTGAATTGGTAGGCTAATAGATTTGCTTGGATTAAGACACTCCGAAAAAACGCCACTTCCTATTTCAGTCTGAGGCTTACTTCAGTCTCAGTTGCAGTTGCCACGGACTAAGCTATCTTTAATCTGCTATTCTCTTGCTGCAAGAAAACTCTTCTCCTTTTCGAAAAAAAAAGTCTCACACCTCCTTCCCCTTCTTCTCACAAGAAACAACCACTAACGCCAATTGGAAACCCTACGAGTGCCATCAAACTTACAAGTACTGTCCCCCTTTGCATGTTGGAATCAATTTCCCAGCCCTTCTGGTTGCTCGCATAAATTTCCTCAATCGATTATGTCTGCATCGTCGTCTAATTGAATCAAGAGGAGGTCAATCACTCCTCTTGATAAGCGCAACCCAAATGCCTGCATTGTGTTTGCTAATCGTCTCTTTGTTGAGAGATTGTTTCAGGAATTCGAAGTCGAACGCAATGATAACACGAACGCATGTGGTGCGCAGAGAGAGAGATTTGTGGGAACTGATTTTGAGAAGAGTGATTCATCAATCTGTCAGCGAGATGTTTTGACTACAAATTAGGACCGTTTGCTAATGAGAACGAGATCTTTGGTGGTTTATCTTGGAGGCGTCTGCCAGTGAGTCAGTCTTTATCTTCAGACGATTGCATTTGATTCGATTATCTCGAGGGTGTTTCACACCGAATTTTGGTTCAAGTGATTGGAATATTTTTGTGTTATTGTTGGGAAGATGCAGAAATTATTTGATCGATTTAGATGCCCACTAAGCTTCATTCAGAGCTCTAGCTATGGGACAGTTAAAGCCGGCTTTCGGAAGTTTCAGCTGGCAGTGCAGACATGATATATTCCGTCATTCTGATTTTGGCATCATACTGAGAGGCAGCGTTACCAGATTATTTTGTTCAAACCTGCTAAAGCTGGGACGAAAAACTGATGAATCCAGTAGACAAAAAGGTAGAAGATGCTGAAAAAAGCTGCGATCGATGTCCCCTTGAGAAATATGTTTATTTTTATTTTCTTTAGTTTAATTTGAGTGAATTCACACATAAATATGTTAAGTATACATTGCGGCAGCCGTGGCGTTGTGGGTCACGTCAACTTCTACGCAACTGAACCTCGATACCTGGGTTCGATTCCTGGAACGACCAAAATACAAATCTTTCACGATCTTACCTCTTTCGAGTCACTATGGGTGTTTTTTTCATCGATAGCGAAGTTAAGTAGGATTAAAAACAAACGATGTGCGGTGACTAAAAAATAAATTTATTCGTCCAAAATCGATGTCAAAATATATGCAAAAAATTCAAAGTCGAATTTCTACATGCAGCCACTTTTCACTGCTTAAGTGAAAAAATCTGCAATAAAAACTACTGACAATGCTCAAAGAGTAATAACTTATTAGAAAAAGCTTCAAGGAGTTGGTCGTTCGGTGTTGGCATAAAACTGTAGGCCAATTCCACTCTTGAGAGAACAATAGCACGCACAGAATGAGTGGTGGGCGTATAGGCTAATCCCTGGCCCTCTACGGGCTGTAGTGCCACCCTTACTATTATTATTATGCATTTATTTTGTCATAAATGTTAATTTATAAAGGATGGACATTTCTAAATTTACATATTTACAAGGTTATTGTTTGCAATTATTCTGAGTCTTTATAAAGAAGTTTCGGATTCATTAAAAATAACATTTTATTTGTTGGAATGAAGCTGTAACAGCTTTTACTTACAGAAGTCCCCTGATTTTCATCATCTTCGTTACTCAACTGATTACAGTTTTTTTCTTTCTAACAAGATTACATGTGAGAATATTTATTTTGCATTGTTGTTCAGCTGGCTCTCATTGTTGTTAAGACCCGATGTCGAAATATCGCATGTATATTTATCACATTTCATTTGTCGTTATTCGTCGTTAATTTTTTGAGTATCACCAAATGGTGTCCCCACGATGTAAATTGTCGATGGGACTTAAATCGATCTGGACTTAAATTGTGTACCGAAGTTCAATTAAAATGGATGGACGCATTAAAAAAATGTCGTACAATCTTTATTCGACGCATGAATACTTGCAATGTGACTCGCCCCATTAATAATAATAATATGGGTGGCGTGACAGTCAGAGGTGGACCTGGGCCTAGCTTCTCAGCAACCACTCGTGTTGTGCGTGCTATTGTTCTTTCACGCGTGGAAGGGACCTACAGTTTAATGCCGACTCCGAACGGGCAAGTTTGAGAAGCTTTTTCTAGACAGGAAATACTCTTTGAGAATTGTCAGTGACTCGAAAAAGGTGGTAAATTCGGGTATCGAACCTGGTACCCTCTGCGTAGGAGTCGACGCACTAACCCACTACGCCACGGCAACCACTTTACCCCCCATCAACACCTAAATATATTTCATTTAAAGTAAAATTTTTAAAAAGCTTCTGAAAAGTGCAGACGTTTAAGAAAAAAAATCTGCGGCATCTTTGCTTTATCGTCAAATTCTGCTAAAATTGCAGGAAACAACTAAATTTGGTAACGCTGCTGAGAGGTACAAGCGACATTCTAGTTGAAAAATTTTATTTCGAAATTTTTGAAATATAAATTAAAAAAAAAAAATGATGTAAAGAAATACAGTCGAACTTCGACAACTCGAATGTCTTGATAACTCGAACAAATTATTTGGCGTAACCTTCCTCTGATTTTCAGAACTGAACGCTTAAACTTCCTTCGTTGAGAGAGAAATTCAACTGTTGCTTTGAAGCTTAAATAAATACCAGAAATATACAAGGTGTTACGTGTAGTGATCCTCTGCAGGTGGATGACTTAGTAGTTTTCCAAATAAGAATATGTTGTCGAGATATTTAGATGTGAATCAGAATATTCACAGCTCGACCATAACGATGACAGTCGGAAAGACTTCGCGTTGATTTAAGATGATTTGATTCAACCACCCTCAAACGAGTTGGTTGCAAATTCATTATTCAATAAACAACAACCGGTCGTCTGTACCTACAATGGTTTAAATTGCATTAAAATTTTTTTCGAAAACCAAAATAAAAAGTCGTGGGTCGCCGTGGCGTGCGTCGACTCCTACGCAGAGGGTGCCAGGTTCGGTACCCGAATTTACCACCTTTGATTATTCACGGCTCTACCTCTTTCGAGTCACTGACAATTCTCAAAGAGTATTTCTGTCTAGAAAAACCTTCTCAACTTCGTCGTTCGGAGTCGGCATAAAACTGTAGGTCCCTTCCATACGTGAAAGAACAATAGCACGCACTACACGAGTGGTTGCTGAGAAGCTAGGTCCAGGTCCACCTCGGACTGCAGCGCCATCCATATTGTTATTATTAAAATAAAAAATCCTCTCTTCAGCCATGTATAACAGACTATTCTGAATAATAATTATGTTCCTCTACGTTTTATGTGTTATATCGCAAATAAATAAATATTACATTAATTTTTTATTTTATGTGATAACTCGAATTTTGTTTCTTGCAAGTGGTGATTCGAGTTATCGAAGTTCGACTGTATAAGAAAAAAAACAGTGGACTCCTCCTAAGTCGAATTCTCACGGGATACCAAAATTTGTTCGAGTTAGAGAGAGTTTGACTTAGAGCGAGGTTTTTGTGTGGAAAGTTGAGGGAAATGTATGTAAAATATGGCGAAAAAGTTCGAGTTAGAGAGAGTTTCGACTTAAGGAGAGTTCAGTGTATTTTGAAAATTTCGTGAACATCGTTTAAGAACCAATCAAATAGTCAAGGCCCCACATGGTTACCTTGAGGCATGCCTGATGTAACTTCTAGATCTAAGACGACCGATCTTTGCCAATGGCTACCTTCCGGCCCTTTCAGTAATTAGGAAACCAGTCTAATATTGATGAGTGGAATCCCAAAGACTTGAGCGTGTTTACAAGCAAACGATGTACTTTATCGAAGGCTTTCGAGAAATCGCTGTAAATTATTATTATTAATGATAAATCAGTCTTAACGAGATGGCCTGATCAGACTGAACACGCCAACTCTCAGAACTCTTATCTGCATCATAACTCGGCAGTTTGCTATTGGAACTATAGCCTGTAGATTGGGTCTCCCTTACAATGACTTCTGCAGAACCTTTAGAAACGAGGAAGAGGAAGAGAGGCAATTGCGCACTTTCTCTGCTAGTGCTCTAGGGCTCTAACTTTTATAAGAGTCTTCATCAAAAGAAAGTTACTGATTATTTCACTTGAACGCATATGTAATAAAAGTCATTGGATGAAACATGTACATACAGTGGACTCCTCCTAAGTCGAATTGTCACGGGATACCAAAATTTGTTCGAGTTAGAGAGAGTTTGACTTAGAGCGAGGTTTTTGTGTGGAAAGTTGAGGGAAATGTTTGTAAAATATGGCGAAAAAGTTCGAGTTAGAGAGAGTTTCGACTTAAGGAGAGTTCAGTGTATTTTGAAAATTTCGTGAACATCGTTTAAGAACCAATCAAATAGTCAAGGCCCCACATGGTTACCTTGAGGCATGCCTGATGTAACTTCTAGATCTAAGACGACCGATCTTTGCCAATGGCTACCTTCCGGCCCTTTCAGTAATTAGGAAACCAGTCTAATATTGATGAGTGGAATCCCAAAGACTTGAGCGTGTTTACAAGCAAACGATGTACTTTATCGAAGGCTTTCGAGAAATCGGTGTAAATTATTATTATTAATGGGAAATCAGTCTTAACGAGATGGCCTGATCAGACTGAAGACGCCAACTCTCAGAACTCTTATCTGCATCATAACTCGGCAGTTTGCTATTGGAACTATAGCCTGTAGATTGGGTCTCCCCTACAATGACTTCTGCAGAACCTTTAGAAACGAGGAAGAGGAAGAGAGGCAATTGCGCACTTTCTCTGCTAGTGCTCTAGGGCTCGAACATCGTAACATCGCACTTTTATAAGAGTCTTCATCAAAAGAAAGTTACTGATTATTTCACTTGAACGCATATGTAATAAAAGTCATTGGATGAAACATGTACATACAGTGGACTCCTCCTAAGTCGAATTCTCACGGGATACCAAAATTTGTTCGAGTCAGAGAGAGTTTGACTTAGAGAGAGGTTTTTGTGTGGAAAGTTGAGGGAAACGTATGTAAAATATGGCGAAAAAGTTCGAGTAAGGGAGAGTTTCGATTTAAGGAGAGTTCGATTTAGGGAGAGTCCACTGTATTGAGAACAACAATGTCTTTTGCCATGGCACGTAGCACAGAAATTCGGTCTATGTCATCGCACGGTACATATGGTACCGAAAAAAGAAAAAGAAATGGGCGTGCATAGTAAATATGGGTGCCCAAGAGTGTTGATCCTCTACTTATTGAGATCGGTGTAGAAAAAACGGATGCCAAAAGCAACTGCGTACATTACGAGAGAGGACTTTTAAAAGGACACTCGTTATAAAATCGCTGGTCTCCACTATAAAAAATAAAAAAACAACACTTTCTGAAAAAAATATAAAAATATAGGAAAAAAAATATAGGCCCGACTAAATTTCTCCAAGGAACATAAAAGCTAATTTGTAGAAGACTATAGTCGAGTAAAAATCAACAAGGTCCAATCCGACGGTAACTGAAAGTTTCAATCAAGTCCGTCGCAAGGAAGCAATTTTATTGATCAAAATCAGAAGAACAAAATGATTTATCCAATTTTTCTCGCCACTGTAGTTGGAGACGAAAAAGCAGACAAGATTCTTGAATCTTTGATGATGGCTATTGATACAAGGCTAGTTTTGGTATAGATTAAGCTCTATAGAGCGATGACAATCAGTTTATGAGCTAAAGTTGCATTTCAAAAAAGCAACGGAAGGAAGATGTTAAACAAACTGCATAGTTGTGTATCAAAGGTCACCGAACTTGTTGTTTAATTTAAAAGGACTATCAATGACATTGAGGCATTGTATAAATAACAGCTTGAAATTAGTCGTGTATCGCGCATTCGTAGACTCTGGCACCCAAAAATGGGCCTCAAACAGACGGAATTGGCTTGGCCGGGTTATGCATGACTTATTTTCACATTCACGGTACTCGTCATGGCGTCTTATTGACGTCCATACATATCTCTGCAACTTCTTCTGCTTTTGGTGGTGCTACAGTCCGGGGAGGACCTGGGGCTCAACCAACAAGCCTCTCAAGCTGGCATCATTTTTTAGCCAGCAGTTGGTTGAGGTCCTTTTCCACCTGAGTGGCCCATCGGTTCCGTGGCCGTCCTCTATGTGCGTTGTCCCACTGGTTCGGAGTCGAAGACTCTTCGTGTTGGAGCAGTCTTTTCCATGCGATCCACATAGCCTAGCTATCTTAGGCGTTGCAACTCAAAAAAGTCGAGCGAGGTAATGTCTCACGACGCCGGGCTAAATAACCACAACCTCAAGTCGTTCGTGTAGAATGTCCATTGTGGTATCAGTCGCTGACATCCATGTCATCGAATTGGGACCATTTTTGATCATCAGTCAGGTGCGCTGTCAGCTGCTGATGAAGGACGGACTGATGATGCCGACGGTGCGATAACCTACTATTCACAACGAAGAGTGACCTTATGCAGATTTATTGCCACTTGGACAGTGTATAGATTGTCATTTTTTCCCAAATCCGACAATTTTCGACACGCAGGCATATGGTGTGGAGAATTGAAATCGTCTCTTTAATTTGAAGTAGGGCCCACTTCCAATTTGCTTCAGAATTCAGTTACCGAACTCACCGCGTTGTCTATGACAGTTTTCTTTTAGCTGTCTGTTTTTGACAAGTTGTCGAGTTCTTGTGCGCGAAACAATTAGAGCCTAAAAGTATGCTACTTGCAACATGACTTGATCGTGTCAATAAAACTTCACATGATTTGAAATTTCGTCGATTTTTGAACTGAAAATCGCTAGTCTGGAACATTGCCTGGCCAAGAACTGATGATTAAGCATTTCTGCGACATTCCCTGTGTTCAACTGTTGTCAATCAAAGCTTGTCTTATGCTAGCACTTAAAGCACGGCGCTAAAATGTTCAGTTCCTCGAAGTCTAAACGTAGAAATTCGAGACGTTCAAAGCCAAGGCGGTTGCTGCGTTTGACGTCAAGTAGTGTGGGCGTCAAACTAGCCTGGCTTCTGCAGATCCAACGGCCCCCAAAAGTCGGTTTTTTGATGCTGAGCTACGTCAATCCTGAACGTCCGAGTTGAAGTCGCAGCGCTGTAATGCCGTAAGTCAAGAGGCCTACAGTAAAGCCACTTGATGTTAAACTTGAAAATGAGTTTCTTAATGTGAAGACGTCCGAGAGTGTCGGACTCGATTGACGTAGCATTGCTTTGAAATTCCTACTTAATCTCAATTGTGTGCCAAGCAAATTTGAAAAAAAAAGTCTTCTTCGACTGAAATCATTGTGTTGTAAAAGGACATGACCCAACGCGCGGGCCTAGCTTCTTCAGCAACTACATCTGATGAACGTGGTATCATTCTCTGAAAAGGGAAGTCTTATGCTGTCTCCAAATGGACCGTAACTAGACTCTGTAACTAGAGCGTGAATTTTGAATGCGCTGGTGTATCGAATTGAACATTTGAGACGAAGCCGATGCCCTCTCCACTAAACCAGCTCCCGCATGCGTTTGAATCGATGTTGCTCATGGCACATGTGAAGCATTCCCTTTCCTCAGATCTCCGAAGCTCCGGAAGTCAAAATTGTCCACAATGTGTGTCCTTGATCAGCCAAAGCATTCTTAAGGTAAGAGCGACTGCCATGCCAAACACCAGAACCCACTCAGTCCCCAATTGGATCCATTGCGTTCGTTCCTCTTTGTCACACTCGCCTAGACACGGGCTCCATTTGCAGATTCCCTTTGTTGCAAACATTGTAGGCACTCGTAAGGAATTCGATAGTCAGCCAAATTTGAACTCACTTCCACTTCGCAAAAAACTGAGTCAACGAGCCAGCAAAATATCGACTTGACAGTTCCCCCACAGTAGCCCTGCTTGTCCAGCAATTTAGCTCTGAAAAGCAAATCAACAGATCGCTTTATGTCACCTCTGTATGCATATCTGTCATCTTCAAGTCGTTAACATTCACGCCGAACTCTGGTTTTAATTTAACTGCCTCGTGGAACCTTTTGATTAATTTCGTCATCCAAAAAAACACACAGACCAGACACCTGACAATGCCGGCGTTTCCCCGAAATGCTCCCTGCAACGAAATCCCTTTCAAGACCAGCCCTCCGAAACTGAGTCATAAAAAATTTCTGAAGCGACAAACGTCATGAAACAAAACGCAGTCCACTACCACTCTCTCTCTCTCTCTCCCCAGAAGCATGCTGTGCTGACGTAATCGTTGACAGGTAGACGAATGTGTTTGTGGCTCTCACCGGCTGAAAACACATAAAAACCGTCAGTACCATGCTTATTCGGAACTCGATGAAATTTCATCATGCAGCCATGCAGACGGATTTCGCCAAAACATCTGCACACACCAGTCACCAGTGCGCCGTGCCTCTGCCACATGGTGGAACTTGAAGAGTGAGTGTTTTGTGGATTTCTCTTAACCGAAGAGAGGGTGGAGAGGAGATGCGATGATGGGAACTCTGTTAGTGTTGCCATTGAGGTTGTGGTGGGTGTTTTTTTTACGAGTTCTGTGGATTTGATTACAGGGGAAAGGTTCGTTTGTTGGGCTGGAAGCGGCATATTGACATGGTCCATGAACTAGATGTTCACAGTGAAGAAGGAGAAGGAAATTCAGTGGACTCCCCCTAAGTCGATTTTGTCACGGGATACCGTCACGGAGTTGGACTTAGAGAGAAGTTTTTGTATAGAAAATTGAGGGAAATGCATGTCAAATATGGCGAAAATGTTTGAGTTAAAGAAAGTTTCGACTTTGGGAGAGTTCGACTTAAGGAGAGTCCACTGAATGCTATTCACCATGATATCTTTAGCAGTGGGTGTTGCTGACAGCCGTAGAAGCTAGACACAGGCCCAACTCGCAGTTGGTGTTGCTGACAGCCGTAGAAGCTAGACACAGGCCCAACTCACAGTTGGTGTTGCTGACACCCGTAGAAGCTAGACACAGGCCCAACTCGCAGTTGGTGTTGCTGACAGCCGTAGAAGCTAGACACAGGCCCAACTCGCAGTTGGTGTTGCTAACAGCCGTAGAAGCTAGACACAGGCCCAACTCGCAGTTGGTGTTGCTGACACCCGTAGAAGCTAGACACAGGCCCAACTCGCAGTTGGTGTTGCTGACACCCGTAGAAGCTAACCACAGGCCCAACTCGCAGTTGGTGTTGCTGACACCCGTAGAAGCTAGACACAGGCCCAACTCGTAGTTGGTGTTGCTGACAGCCGTAGAAGCTAGACACAGGCCCAACTCGCAGTTGGTGTTGCTGAAAGCCGTAGAAGCTAGACACAGGCCCAACTCGCAGTTGGTGTTGCTGACAGCCTAGATACAGGCCCAACTCGGAATTTAGACCGACATTTTAAAGAATATGAATGCTAGTCTTGTAGACATTCATTTAGTTCCATTCCACAATCTACTTTAAATACACTCCTTAAACTTCAGCCGATAGATCTTGTCGCCAGGGAGATCGTTGCCAGCACGGCGATCCGATTGAAATCGATGCGCAGGTGGAAGGAGCTTAGGAGATTAGCTCCGGATCCCTACCAGGAAACACCGACCTCAATAGACCTAAGCTCATCTTCGTGAACAATTTCTCAACCAGCATACCCTCCAGGTCTTACGGGATATCTGAAAATCAGACGATGGTCTTTTTGAACAATTGCCAACAATTGAACAATTTAACCATCATACCCTCTAGATCTGAAATATCAGACGCTGGACAGTCTTCTCCGAATTTTCAAAGTTGGGCGAAGGACAGGGCGTCTTCTCTAAGGATCGGAATTTTTCATCTGTCATTCCGACTACACTCTCACTGTAGCGTCTTTCAGACAGAGACTATAGCGATCAATGAACCTCTCTCCTGGCAAAAAACAATCAAATATTTGGCACCAATAATGTCATCTGTTCGGACAGCCAGGCAGCGATCAAATCTTTCAGCACAGTCCTTCAATTCCCGCCAATCTCTTAACGAGATGGCGAAATACTTCAGCATCCCACTTATATGAGTGCCAGGACACAGTGACATCCCAGAGAATTGTGAAGCAAATGGACTTGCTAGAGAGGGCACAACCTCAACACTCTGTCCGAACTAAAGCCTCCGTCCATGCCTATTCCTACTCCAAAGCATCTTCTAAAGTTTGAAACGCTTACTCCTACCAAACGCTGATGGTTTTCTGGTCACAGAAGCAATTATGGCTTAGTATCGATCCAAAAGGCTCAGTGCACCTGATCGGGATGAGCAGATCGAATCTAGGAACTCTTATCGGCGTCAGAACTGGGTACTGTTCCATTGGAACTCCCGATCCCGCCTAGGAATCCCTTGCAACGATTTTTGTAGAAGTCGCAGGCATGAAGACGAAGAAAAAACCATTTCACCCCTTCCTTGCATTTGCAGTGCTGTCTCATCTCGCAGACGAACGTCCCTTATTTTACCAACTTGGCGGAGCTAGGTAATATTAGCACTGTCAAGTGCTTCGCTTTATTAATTGCTCTAGATGGTCTGTGAACTGAGATCTACCACCACTAGATCTTGTGGTAACAGAATGGGCCTACTCTGGCCTACGTTTGGCTATCTTCTTAGGCAGTCAGCCACTCCAACTTAAACTAACCTACTTAAAATTACCCAAGATTGGTAGCGACAGCATTTCCTTCGAATAGCTTGGTTTCCGCCTGCGCCATCTATGGAACCCTCAAATTTACGTTACAATAGAATATGACATTTGAAAACGAAGTGCAGTTGGTTGCATTTAAAATGAAAAACCCGACTTGAATATTTACGAGCAGCGAAAAGGTAAAGGTAAAGTTGAGCCGGAGCTTTAAGTGGAACTTGGCTATGAAGCAGAGGCCCTAGAAGAATGGCTTCTTAAGTCACCCTACTCAGCTCGAGTTTTGTGCGAGAAATCGAATTCCTGTCAACTGATTGGTCAGAGGTATTCCCGGTCAGATTTATCGCGCACACTAGCCGGATGTTCCATTCCCCCGTCAAGTCGTCGTAGCCATCAAAAACCTCTGCACTTCACAGACCTCGAACAGTACGAAATTCACTCCCTTTCTCGTACCATTCTCCAGCGACTCCCTCCGTCATCCGTCAAACTCAACCAAACACACACACACACGCGCACACAACTCTCTTAATCTCAAACACTTCTTCTTCTTTGGTTTTCCCTGAATGGTTGCTCGCTCGACTGGCCAGCCAAAGCTGGTGCAATACCTCCCTGAATAAGAACCATACAGCTACACGCTCGAAGACGAGCAACGACCACTTGCTGCTCCCCACACTTGGCCGTCGAACGCGCCCGACCGTATCACAGAAACGTTTTTCGCATCGCAAACGACTATCGTGCCGTCGTTCGTCGGCTTCGCCTATCAGCTCGGCAGAACACACAATTTGAAGTTCACTGTTTGCCGTTGGCACGATTCAGTTGAGTTTAGTCCGTCCAACGCGACGGTTTGGTTGGCTTCTCCGCGCGCACCTTCAGCTGACACGATTTCCTGCCGCAGGATTTTATTTCTTTATTTTTTCTCTTTCTCTGTTCTCTGTTTGCTTGTCTGTTAAGTGGTAACTGAAGGAAGCACATGTTCGCCGAAGGAACCAGTTCGCAGTGTCATTCGAATCCGTGACCCAGCTCAAATACACACACACACACACTCACACACGTGCTCTGGAAAGGAAAGCACTCGTAGCCGCGAAACCGAAATTTCCCAAACATGCCCGCTGCCTTGACAGCCGCTTATCAACTGATATCAAGTTCTTTCAACCATTCGCTCTGATTTCTGTGGTGAACCGCGAGTAACGACACACAGCCACCGACAAAGTTTTTCGCTTGAAATTCTGAAAATTTGAAGTTCTCCGGACCGCCGACCCGAGTTGGACTCGTTTGTTTTTTTTTTTATCATAAAATTGAAAAATCAAAGACCCTCGCTCGCACAGACAGGGAGACAATGGCCCGCGTTGACGCTGGAGACAAATTAATGCCGAAACCCGGTTTCAACAGTCCTGACCGGGTGCCCGCCGATGGGGAGAGGGGCATGCACGCATCAAATTCGGACAGCTCCAGCGAGGGGGGCTTCAAGATGAAGAAGGAGCTCGGCCTGCTGGACGGCGTGGCGATCATTGTTGGTGTCATCGTGGGAGCCGGAATCTTCGTTAGTCCCAAAGGTGTCCTCATCTACTCCGGATCCATCGGCCAGTCGATTGTCGTGTGGATACTCTGCGGCGTGCTGAGCATGGTCGGTGCCCTCTGCTATGCCGAACTAGGTGAGTACCGTAATTAAATGTATTTTTTTATTTTTTTTTATTCTCATTTGTATGCGTGTGTGCTCATTTGACTTGCTACTCTTGCTAGTCGTCGCTGAGTTTTTGCCTTGATTTTTGGTGACTTTTTCGAGTTTTTGTGTGTGACGTCATCTGAGGTTGCCACATGGTCGGATGTGAAACACTGAATTGGCTTTGAAATTTTGGGGCGGAATTTGACGAGACGGCGACGGCGATTTGCGTGCACGGGGGTTTGACAACGTGGCGGGCGCTGCTGGGTGTGCGCTCGGTAGCCTGCTGGTGCACCAGTCGCGGTTGTGGTTGTGCATGCAACCGGCTTTTGGGGGGAGTTCGTTTGTGAGGGGGGCGATGAAAAGTGAGGTTGGGGGTAAACATGTGCGTGTGCAGGGTGGTGGCGAAAGTGCACGTGAACGCGGGAATGAACGAAATGCCACAAGAATTATGTCAATCATCTATCGATTGCGGAGTGGACGGTGGAATTAGGAGAACATGAGCGTCCAAACAAGGGCATTGATTGGTCGGAGGGAATTTGGTTGTGGCCGTTGGTGCGTTTTGGACGGGCAGCAAGAATTCCAAACAACCAAATCGCAAGGGTTTTAGTGAGGTTTTCCCCAGTGTACGTACTTCAGATTCGGTTTCCCCGCGTTCGCAATCCGGAATTGAAAACAGTGTGACTTAGTTCCATCGAATGTGTCCGCACATATTCGAGATTGAGGTATCGGAAGCCTGTCTACACACATCTCGTGTGCCCAAGATGAAACTGCCCAAGTCCGGCAATTTGTGTTTCCAATTTAGGAAGCCTTGGTAGCTTCCTTCATTCCTTGTTGTGAGGGAACGTAGACAAGACCTCTGAGGGATCGAAGATCGTTTTCTAGATGTGGATCGTGGACCAAGCCCTCAGAGGTCTTAGCAGTGAGACGGTAGCATAAGAGGGTGGTTTAAATTGTCAAGGAAGCTCGATTATTCTGAATGCAAATGCGGTTCTAATTGAAAACATGTACAGGGTGGGTCAAATAAAAGTTTGTTTTTTTAAATGAATAGAATTAAATGTTTTCCATGTAATAGGGCCTCATTATTAAGAACAAACATTCACATTAATTATGAAATACAACGTCGTTGTGGTGGTTTCGCACATTCTGTCACCCCAATTTTCCAAGACCTTGTTGATGGATTCGGGCTGTATCTCTCGGATTCCTTGGATCATATTGGCCTTAACTGCTTGAATCTTTTTCAAATTGTTGGCATAACATCGGTCCGTCACACTTCCCAGCCAATAATTGACATCGCCAAGACGGTTGATAACGCGACTTGGGAATTTGGTGGGCAAAAGATCAATTGTGGCAAGGGCTGTGTGGCATGGCGCGCGATCCTGCATGAACCAGTGGCCGTTCAAATCCATGTCTTCAATTTCAGTAAGAAAAAAAGTCGGGGTAACGTGGCTCTGTGGGTCGCCGTGGCGTAGTGGGTTAGTGCGTCGACTCCTATGCAGAGGGTGCCAGGTTCGATACCCGAATTTACCACCTTTTTCGAGTCACTGACAATTCTCAAAGAGTATTCCTGTCTAGAAAAAGCTGCTCAAACTTGGCCGTTCGGAGTCGGCATTAAACTGTAGGTCCCTTCCACTCGTGAAAGAACAATAGCACGCACAACACGAGCGGTTGGTGAGAAGCTAGGTTCAGGTCATCCTGGGACTGTAGCGCCACCGATATTAATATTATTAACGTGGCTCTGTAATGTCCAGCCTCATTTTCGAAGAAAAATGGTATCGCCCACAGCAGCCACATTCTCAACCGTGCGAACCGGAACACGTCGAGGACCACGAGTGTTGTCCACTAGCATATCAGTCCCACGAACTTTTTTGACAAACTTGCGTACAGCTGCCGCGGTGGGTGCTTCGGCCAATCTCGCTCACAGCACTCACTTTGGACAAAAGTTTTCAATATTCCCCATTATTGTTCAAACGTTAATCGACTAATTTCGTTCCGCGGCGGTATGATATCAGAAATGGAGAGCTACAGAGACAACCGATTCCACAGCTGATTGCCACTTAGTCCATCGAGGAATTTGAGAGGTTTTTTGACAGATATTCGTGAATTTTTGACGGTTAATCACGAAATAAAGTGAATGGCGTTCTCTGATTGGTCAATTTGGTTCAAGAAAACGTTTTCAAAAACAGTTTTCAACAATTTTAAGGGACGAGAGGTAGAAGTCGGGCCTCTCTTCACATCTGGTATGATACTGACTTTCTGTCAAGATTTCGACAGGGAAACAGCTGCCAGTGTCAAAATAACCTTTGATTAAAAAAAAAACAACACTAGATGGCCCACCATGTATATTCCTGTCCCCGAAGAGTCCAAGAGGAAATGTTGATTCAGTGATCTAATTTTTTAGCTTGTCAGAAAACCATTTCCAATTCTGATTAAAGCGACTTCGTAAATTTCAGAATTCCTTTCCAAGACTCACGACCCTGCGCTTCGACTGTAGAATAACAGCCCCGCTGAAAAGTTCGTATCGTTTTTTTTTTTGAGAATTCTATGTATTTTATTATTCAACCTAGTTACCATCGAGCGACTTAGTAAATTTCAAAATTCCTTTCCAAGACTCACGACCCTGCGCTTCGACTGTAGAATAACAGCCCCGCTGAAAAGTTCGTATCGTTTTTTTTAATAATTCTATGTATTTTATTATTCAACCTAGTTACCATCGAGCGACTTAGTAAATTTCAAAATTCCTTTCCAAGACTCACGACTCTGCGCTTCGAATGTAGAATAACAGCCCCGCTGAAAAGTTCGTATCGTTTTTTTTGAGAATTCTATGTATTTTATTATTCAACCTAGTTACCATCGAGGGCCATTCATCGATTATAGTGAACTTCCAAATTTTTCAACACCACTTTTGTAGTACGACCTATCTCTTGCTTCAAAATAAGCCTCGGTCTCGGTGATCACCTCTTCACTGGCCTAAAATTTCCTTCCAGTGAGCATTCTTTTAAGGTCTGATAACTGACGACTGGATGGCGCAGTTGGTATAGTGCCTGCCCCTGGTTAGCGGGGTCTTCGGTTCGAATCCCAGTGAAAGCAAAGTTAATACGTCCGGTCACCATTTGTCAATCGGTGGTAGAAGTCTGACTGTGGGTATCACAATGGACCAACATGGTCTAAGTATGCTGATGGATGCACTAGTAGCCTCCTACCTAACCTAACCTAAGGTCTGAGAACAGGAAAGAGTCCAGATCAGGAGAATACGTTCAATCAATTCGAAGCCCAATTCATGCAATTTTGGCATCGTTTTCATTAACATGTGTCATCGTGCATTGTCTTCATTGTGAGCTAGCGCGACACTGGCTTTCGCATGCCAATCTAGTAATGATCGAGAAACCACACGTTCCTTTGATATCTTTAGAGTGTCAGCTTTCTCGATTGGCTTCACTTTGCGGCGATCCGAAATCATTTGTGGACTTTTTTGATGTTTCCGTCCGTAATAGCCTCTTTTGGACGGCCACCTCGTTCGTCGGTTAGAAAACCACTTACGAATGGTTACTTCGCCTTGCGCAGAGTTCGGATGAGAATCATGAGTGGAACAACTTTTGTAATTTTGAACAAAAAAAATGGAATTTTGTCTGCACTGTGAATTCCCTCTTTTGTCAAAATTACAAAAGTTGCGCCACTCTAAATGCTATACATCACAAACTAATAGTCCGACAGCTGTCAAATTAATCCACTTCTCTTGTGTAGGTTCGCACTTACTTTGCAGCCGACTTAATAGGAGCGCCAACACATGTTAAAGCCGATCTTGAGACTGAGTTGAATATTCAACTGGAGTACCAACGAATAGAGTTGAATCCATTGTTTCCTGTCTGATGTCGTTCTCAAGCATCAAGCACGAACATCCTCTTCTTCTTCTAGCGCTAGAGTCCAGTGGGGACCTGGGTCTTAGCGAACAAGTCAACCCAGCCGGCACTATGTTGAGACAGCTGCCTTCAATTTCGTTCACCAAAGTGATTGAGGTCCTTCTCCACTTGTGTGCACCATCAGTTTCCTTTACTGCTTTGTCTCATTAGTTCAAAGTCAAAGACTCTTCTGCTGGACCAAAATTGTCAATGCACTCTGTAAGGCCTAGCCATTTTAGGCGTTGAAGCCACGTCTGGGGAGATTCATGTCGGTGTACAGTTCGTTGTTGAATCTTCTGTGATCAACTCAAACAGGGCTCTCATCGCGTAACTTTTTAGACTACTATCGTCCTTTTGATTCACTTCGATGATATCGTCGATTATTTGTTTCATGTCAGACAATCACTATCGTCTCGCCTATGGTTAGAGTTTGAGTGCTCTGAAAATAATAACTCTCACGTAAAAATGATATCCTCTCAAATTTCACTAATACACAACTGCGACCTATCACTCCAAAAATGTCTCAAAAATGTAAAGCAAGATATGTTTACACAATTTGTTCTCATTTAATAGGAGACGATACTGAAATAGGTATCGCCAAAAATCAGTCGTCGAGCCGATAGTTAATGATAGTCTTCAGTCTACACGAAGCAGGCGAAACGATATCTCTCAGACGCTATCGTTTTCTTATGCTTACATGAAGCGAAACTATCGTCGAAACGCTAGCTCGAGACGATTGTCGCCTTACGCGATTAGAGCCCAAGACAAAAGATTGAACGAAGAACTTTTCTTTCATAAAGACCAAGCGCTTCTTTATCTGCTCTTGTGATTGTCCATGCTTCCGCGCCAGAGAGTACGACAGGGATGAACAGGGTCCTCTATGAACAAGCACAAACTTAACTCAAATTAGATTTGAATTCCATTTGAGTGGCTAAAGGAGAAGTGTATGTCTGGGGACTCACCTTTTATCTCATACTATTCAAATGTCTGCAAATTCCTGATTGCATTCAACCGTACCTCAAAACTGGGGCTATCAAAAGTCACATTTAAGTCACCGATAGCCTGGAGCGGGTTTAACGACGCCGCGGATGGCCATAACTCTATTAGTTAGTGTCATCCATTTCTCTTAAGAACATGCAATTGACCATCAAAATAAACCCGTTATGCATGGTTCCTTGCTTTCTTTAAAATCAAACGTTAAATGAAATTAAATCGAGTTCAATATTCACCATGGAAGAAATTGAGGAGTGACTGTAACAGTCACTAAGCACCGCGACCACGACAGATTTATTATGTCCCCTTTCTTGATCTAGGACTTTAGAGTTACGTTGTCTGTCTGTTCCTGGTAAGGTGATTCTGTTCGTTGTTCTGCAAAGGAGTTATTGGTCTCTTCTTTGCTTGGACGTCTGTTCTTGTCCTGGCACCCATACGAGTCTTAAGTTGCCAGCGTGTTAAGTGTTTTGTGGCATTCTTAGACGGATCTGGAGTTGAATGTGAGACTTTTTAGGGCTTCAAGTACTGCATGGCTATCTGAGAATATCTTCATTTTTTAATTGAGTAGATTATAATGTGAAAGAAAAATGTGGAATCCGACTTGGAAAACGGTGGACTCTCACATTTATGTTCCACAATGTCTGCTCCACTCTACTTTCTGACATCCACCTGTCTGTGTAGCACCTATACGCATTTTGACCAGTTGTTTAAGTTGTTGAGGTCGTGAGAAATTGTCCGTTCAAGGGGATTGTCCGATTAACTGAGTGTCCGCCTAAGAGAGTGTCAGCCTATAAGAGCTTTCAATCTATATTTCATCATTTCATCTTGTTCGCAATTTTCTTACGCTTACGCTTACTTCTTTTCTTATTTGGCATGTTGAACGCCAAGGGCTTTTCTACCACGGGCAAAACTGACATTTTTTAATTATTGCCAACTACGGCTCAAGACTAGTTTGCAATAAATGTCGTTGGTCTTTACTGACTAAAGCAACTTTTGGCAGCTCTTAGATTTAGATAGACACGTGCTTTGTATCAAAAAATCAAAGACGCTCTTAATCTGAATTGAACTCATAACTCCCTACTAAGAGCTTGGTTATCGTCGTCGTGGTCATGATAACTGCTTAGTGTCTTCCAAAGTTGGTCATGTTCCAAAAATAAATCACTTTCTTGCTTCTGAATACTGGAAATCGTTTATACTGGACTGCGTTTTAAGTAAGTAGAATCTACGTCCCTTTATAGCGAGCAATTCACAGAGTAGAGAATTTCCGTTTTTGGGCTCATGAGGCAATCGTATGGTGCGACTTTTCGTACGTAAGTAGTAATGGTAGTTCAGTGAGAACCCAATTAGCCATATGTACCGCATTAATGGGCAACATGGATACTGATTGGTTAGGTTAGGGTGATTTGGCCATGGTGGAATGCCTCTTCGAGCTCATTGGCATGTCCAACATTCAAACCTTAGAGTTCACAATTCTCCATGCCTTCTATTCATAGGTGAGGAAAGAGCTTCTTTTTATCATCTCTCCGACTTCTGCATGTCGTTACATTTGACTTCTTCTTCTTTGATTGCCCATGGCAATTGACCAATAAGTAAGCCCATCAATTTACTAATGTCCGTCCTTTCAACATCTAGGAATGAGTAATATTTGTCTTTGATCGATGTTTCCTTAAATATATACGATAACTTTGAATCATCTCGGTTTCTATTAATGGCGTGCCCAGAGCCTACGAGTATCACAGCCTGAGTTTCTATGCATATGATTATAGATTCCTGGTCTATCGGACTCATTGACGGTATACAAGCTGTCTCTTGCAAGTTGCCTCTTGAATTCGTCCGACCAACGGACGGGTCTACGCTGAGACGGTGTCTTTCTCTGTCTAACAATTGTCCAGGAAGCTTACCAAAGCAACAGGTTTCCTTTGAAGGTTGTCACAATTTTCTTTTTGCGAAGGAAGCTGTAAGTCAGTGACCTTCTGTATAAAACATATATTTTATTTTTCGACTTTTATTTTAAAATAAGGTCTCTAAGAATTCAGCTAGTGTGGAAAATGGTAACAAATCCTTCTTTTCAAGTACTTTTTGCCAAACAGCAATTTTTTTTTAGACGTGGATTCGAATCTTTTTTTGTAAACCCATTTTTCACTCATCTAAATATCCAAAAACATAAATATGCGTACTTTTACTTTTGCATACCGTATTTTTGATGTTTTATTGAAAGGCCGTCGCAGAAACCCTGAAAGTGCTAGTATCCATGGGGGTCCACGGACCACAGGTCGGGAATGGCTTGTCTAGTGTAAGCAATCGCACCTATCGCGGGGATAGCTTTCTCATGTTCAAATATTTGATGTATCCGCTCAGCTGGTCTGTGTTCAGTCTACAGCCAGTCATCATCAATGGATACGGCGTGACAATCTCGAGCCCGAACGTTCGGCATAACATATACTGGTTCGACCACATTGGAACCCAGTCAGCTTCTTCCTAACAACCCCAACTGAGGGTGCAAAGTCCTCATAATACTAATCAAGCCCTCCTTTGGTTTCGGTGATGGGTTTTCATGCAAAAAAAATGCCTAATCAGCACACGAAATTTAGTTTCGTTTAAGTTCACGAAATTGGCTGCTTCCAATGAGAGTCTAAACAAAACTTGACACTAGATAGATGGTTGATGTCAGCAGAGTTGCATTTGAAGGCACTGAGCCGGACATTCGTGTTCTGGAGCAGATTTATATTCCTACGCTTTCATCATCATCATAATTTTCTGCATGATCCACTTAAGGCGTCGCGGGGGTAAGGTAACTCGATCCTCCTCCATCCACTCTAACTCATCACAACTTATGCCCAAGCGTAACCAGACGAGTTTATGGACTTGGGTCGACCACCTCATCCTGGGTCTACCAAGTGGCCGCCTACCTGATGGAATCGCATTCAAGGCCCGCCTAGAAAGTCGTGATGGTGGGGACATTCATGCCACGTGACCAAACCAGCGAAGCATAGCTCATTCCGTTCGATGAAGCAGCTGCTCAACGTTGAGTTCCTCACGCAGTGCCCTGTTTCTCACCCTATCCCGGCGAGTAATTCCCACAACAGCACGAAGGAATCTCACCCCAACAGCTTTTATTTGCGATCTTATTCCATCGGGCATTGCCCAAATTTCATGAATTAACTTGGCTATGCTCGACCTTCTTGATTACAGATCTAGCTTGACCACAGGCCATCACCCAGCACTCGTGAAGAGAGAAACTTCTCCACCTGCTTCAATGGGACTCCAGCAACATGTACAGTGCATTGAACAGGCGTTCTGGAAATTCCCATAACCTCTGATTTGTCCACCTTCCTTTTTCTTTTCTTCAACTTTACACGAGGAAACATTCCTTCAAACCGAAGCGAATCTTGTGACTTCATCATCGCCTCCCAAAAATGTCCGTTCCACTTGCTTAGTCTATTTTCGAGGGCTTCGCTTTCCAAGTCCTCGAACATTCCTCCGATTTCAAGATTAGGCGACCAAATGCCAGTCGGTTCCTCAGTCTTACCGCAGCGAATATCTTAAGCCTACGACTCGGACGCGATTTATCAGAAGCTCGTCTACGCAGTCTCAGCCGGCATTCACTTGCGTCTTTATCGCCATGATTTATGTCAACACTTAGTCATTAGAACACTCTTATGGTAATTGGACGGTATCCTCGCGATCAACCGCCTCTTTATTGTCTCGAACTTATGAAATATTCATCACCTAATCCCATTCAGATACAAATCATCCTCAATCCGCGTAGGTGTCGTTAAACTCCTGTTCGCATCACACAATCCGACAGCCGATCCGTCGACCTTCAGCAGCGTCCCCTTCCCACGACGGTGATGTCTAATCAGTGGTTCCATGGAGTCACACGAATTCCTGCAAGACGCCGTCATTCACACCTCCCCTCGAGGGCTGCTTCGAGGTGTCAACGTTGTAAAGTGATTATCACCCGAGTTATCACTCGCGAACAAGGTTTCGTTGCAGGGAGTGTAACCTCTAGGGTGAATCAAGTTCGATCAAAGCACATCGGTTCCGCGTTCTTGACTTTGTCATTCACACTTGTTGGCCACTTGAATTGTTTACACAACTGGCTCGTTGTATCGTCGACCAGGAAATGGGCGTGAAAGTGAAAACAATTCGGTGGCCCTGAAAAGAGAACACTCTCTTCTTTCGCGGCAGACGAAGGGCTGGAGGAACCGAGCAGTCGAGGAATTGTCACCCAAATGCAAATCAAATCACCCAACAGACTATATTCATAAGCACCCCCTCCCTTCACCTCTCGCCAACCATGTCATGCCATAATTATGCGTGAAATCAAGAAAAGAAAAATAACGAATTGAATTTTCGCATAAGGTTAAGCGCTTTTGTTTGTTTCTTTGAACGAACACATGGCTGAAGACGTTTCACGGCCGCGTTGGGTAACGTCGAGTGTGCGACATTTAGCGGAACCTTTACAAGAATTTCCAGCACGCGTAAGCACGTTCTTGCCACCAGCGCCACCGTGACGCTGAAGAACGCCAAACTGAGCTGTGTCTCTTGATTTGTGCCACTCAACACAGGCACAAGCAGAAATCAAACGACAAATTAATGAGGCGCACATCATCCCGACCAGACACTGGTTGGCGCGTTCTCGTTCTCGTAGACAAGAGAAGAAAAAAAATGGACAACAACAAAAACGAATCTGCTTGACTGATAACGGGGAATTTCTTTTGATTGCTCTCTCAAGGTCCCGCCCCGCATTGAGCGGGGGGAGGCGTGAATAAATGGGTTTTTATGGCGAATTTCATTCAGCGATCATTTGGATTGTTACATCTAGAGTTGCGACGATTCAATTAGGTATCGCGTTTCCTCCGACCACAGGGGTGGGGGTGTTGGGCGTCTCTTTCGGGGTGTGACGGGGGTTCTCTGTATTGCGGGTTGCATCACTCGAAATGGGATCGATGACTATTTTGCTTGCTTCCCTTTCTTTTGCTTCCAAAGCCGGCTCTCACTTTGGCAACTTAAATGCCTCTCTTATCTCAGAGGGGATTCATGACGCGCGAAACCATGACGTGAACATCAAGCCACCGTAGACGCTGAGTCCAACGTGATGTCGCCCTTTTTGTGGGTCAACGCGAGATAAGACTGCGGAAGATTCTTCGATTGGAATGACACATTTGGCGTCTCCGAATGAAATTCGAGTTTCTTATCTGTGTTAATTTCGTTCCGTGGCCTAGATTCGGGAGTTCAAGGTATGCGGAGAGATAAGTCTTGCGTTTGGCGATTGAACCACGTCCTCCTACATAAACATTGACGTGCGCCTTGACTGCGGCACGTGGCTGTGAATGGATGAGTGAAAGGTTCAAGACACGAGGGCTTATGCGTAAGGATCTGCCTTAGGTGGTGTTCCTGGGCAGTGAATGGGCGTGTTATGGTTCAGATTCATCAGCCATTGCTGACTAAACATGCTCTAATTTAGTGTGGTGTCGTCCAATTCGAAGCGCTGGGAAACGATCAACGAAACCTGGATGTGGAAATCTGTATCTAAGAGTGGATAAACAATGTCCTGTATAACAGAAAAATTTAATCTCAATTAGGATCGGCTATAATACAGTAAGAAGAGTTTTCAGAGGCACACCTCAAGGAGAAGTCTTATCTCCCCTTATCTGGATTATTGCAGTTGATGGCATCCTTAAGAGATTATTTGCAACAGGATCCAAACCCATAGCTTATGCAGATGATATTGCAAGGAAGATTTCCTGATACCATAACTGACATGATGGAATCAGGCCTAAAAACTTTAGCAAGATGGATGGACAGCGTCGGACTTGATGGGAACCCAACTAAGACTGAGCTGGCGCCAAAGTTGAAGGGAAAAATAGTAACTTTCACTGACCGAGCGAAATACTTGGGTTTTATCGTCGACAGTAAACTAAACTGGAGCCATAACATTCAAGAGCGCATCAGGAAAACATCGATTGCGCTATACACGTGCAAACAAATAGTCAGACCAAAATGTGGAATCCGACCGAAAATAACACACTGGCTCTACACGGCAATAGCAAGGCCAGTATTGACTGAGAAGGCACTACAAATACAGCAAAACCCAATCAGAATAAGCAGAATACAAAGATCGACATGCACCTGTATCACAAGTGCACTCAGTTCAACACCCACGGCGGCCCTCGAGATCTTACTCAATCTCCTTCCCTTGGACATCTACGAGAAGCTTATTGCCACGCATTCTGGCCACATTAAAAGGCACGTTGAGATACTTCATAACTCGAAGATTCCTAAACAATCAGATTAGAAAACACCATTTGAGGACTTCAAAATCAAGCACGAAAAGGTAACCCCCTCGAGAACAGAATGGGATGAAGGAAAGGTGTGCAACTCCACTGTCACGGAAACTTACACTGACGGCTGAAAGTCGGTAGAAGGCAGAGGCTCTGGTGTATACGCCAGTTCGCCGGAGCTAGCAGCTCCCGAACCACTGCAGTGTTTTCCAGTCAGAAGTAACAGCTATTCAAGTGGCAGCCCTCCGTCTATCAATGACCCCGATAGACGGGCTGTCTGTCGTTCTTCATATAGATAGTCAGGCGCGGCCATATAGGCTCTGGAAACACCATCGATCAACTCTGAGATGGTGAAACTCTGCCGTCTATCTCTGAGGGAGATAGAAACTTTAGCCTGTACTGGGTCCCTGGGCACATGGTTATTCCGGGCAACGAAAGAGCCGACGAATTAGCAAGAAAGGGGGCGAGTCTACCACTGGCGCCTCACCCCCCGATGAGAGCAATAAGAACAATGCTATTTATAGACGCCATAATCAATACTAATCGTAGATGGGCGGAAATGGACACCTGTAGTTCATCGAAAACGATGTTTCCTACACTAGAATTGGACAGGAGAAACATTAGTAAAGTAACAGGCGTAATCACCGGCCACTGCCTAATTGGCAAACCAAGCCAGATGACTTGGCGCACCCTACAACGACTTCTGCAGAAGCTGCATAGATGAGGAATAGGAGGAAACCGTGCTACACTACCTCGGAGCCTGCCCAGCCCTTGCAGAGACAAGAAAAAAATATACGCGTAGCTACTATAGTCTTGATCTAGCAACTGCCAACATAGAGTTATTGGTTATTGGTTTAACTACGCGTATCAAAAAAAGCCAAGTGAGGAAGAGTGTAATAGGTCAACGAAGTGGCGGGACAAGCCGAATAGTGACAGCACAACGGACCTAAAAGGTCTAAGTGAGGCAAATACCCATGAGGGCTTTGCCAGTCACATCGACATATCTACCTAGTGTGGTATCCTGACCATTGCGTGTGTATTCAGACCATTAGACCCGAGGTCTGCAGAGATTCGTAGTCATTCTGTTGACGGTCGTGTACCTACATATGTATAAGCTTTTGTACAACCCATGCCTTGACGACAACGACACTGCGACCAGGGGAGTTCTATTGTATCGAAGGTACTACCGCCCAACAACTGAACGTCCCTTGTCAGACACACAAACTCGGCTGGGTTCCTAGACACAGATGAGTGAATATGCGTTCACAGACTGTAATGTCATTTTGACAGCAGCTACAAAACTGATTAACGAATGGGAAAACACCATAGACTATTGGACCAATGAGGGTGGTCTTAGGAAATCCAAGTGAAAATTCTCAGCCTTGACTAAGACAGTATAAGAATGCTAATGACCATTGGGACCAGAAACCCTCTTAACTGAATAAACCTGTGTCAGCGGGAAGGGAATGAAAATATCGGACATGTCTGGAAGATGATGAGACATTTGAACACATTTTGTTTGAATGTCCGGCGGCTAAAATGGGTCTAGCGGTGAATGAGGAAGCATATCCTGTCATCGAGAATTTACACACAACATCGACGTCTTGGACAGACCACCACAATGGGCAGCTATAACTTCGAGGTAGTCAAGAACTTCGTCCACCTCGGCTCGGCAGTGAATAGTACGGACAACATTAGTACCGAGATCAAACGCAGAGTAACTCTTGCCAACCGCTGTTTCATTGGGCCCAAGATGGACTGGGATGAGTCCCTCAGAAGTGAAGAAGAAGAGCGTGACGTGCGATATTTGGTCGTGCTTGCGTTGATCGCTTTTGGAGGAGAAGATTCACACACGAACTGTGGGGTCTGTGCAGCGACAGGAGCCTAGTGAGGCGTCTACGAAACGCTTAAGATGGCTAGGCCATGTTGAGCGTATGGATAACTCAGCTCCGGCCCGAAGAGTCAGACAACGCAACAGAGGACGCCCGCGTTTAAGGTGACGCACCCAGGTGGAGAAGGACCTTAACCAACTTGGCGTGCGACACCGGAGGCAGCTAGCCAGAGACCGTGCTAGCTGGAGAGGCTTGTTGGTTGAGGCCCAGGTTCACCCCGGACTATAACGCCAAATAAAGAAGAAGAAGAAGTCCTGCACTAATCTGGTTAAGGAAACATATCTTCCACAGGGAGATACCAACTTCAGTGGGGTTTAAGAATTCTATCTCTCTATCTTTCATAAGTCAAGTAGTATGTCTTTTGGCTAAGTCCAACCCTTCGAAATGATACATATTTCCTAAGAGGGAGCAAATCGCATACCGCAGCCGTTTATTGACGGTGGACGTTAGCTCGGCTTGGCTAATGAAAGCGATCAGGCTGGCCCTTAGTCAGACAACCGATTTTCTTTAAATGACTAATAAGAGTCAGTTCCCTGTTTTCTGGAGATTAACACTTAGACTGCATAAGTTCATTTGTCGAGTTCGACGGCGATGGCGAAATGCATAATATCCCCAAAAAAGATTTCCCAGAGGCCTTGATGGACCGTGGTCGGCATAGGCAAGGACCTTATTATTATTATTGTTGTTGAGGGTACTTTGCACCGCGATCTATTGTGCCCCCTTTTCATAGCTTTGCTTTCTCAAGTGTGCCCCTCCCATGCTCTTCTTTTCGGAATTGTATTGAGGGTTATGCACTCGAAGGTGGAAGAGACTTATTCTAGAGTGTTCTCTCTAAGCAAATTTCCCTTAGAAATCCGAGAGAATCTGAGAATGAGAGCTGGTTCAAGTGACTTTAATTCTTCCTCTGATATGAGGTGCTTGCTGAGACGACTGGTAGAGTGCCTGCCCCTGGTTAGCGGGGTCCTCGGTTCGAATCCCAGTGAAAGCAAAGTTAATACGCTTTTATCTGGTTTTCAAATCTGGCCCAGTCACCATTTGCCGTTGGTATCAAATTAACGGCACTATCACTGGAGTGGTCAATATGTGGTAGTATTCTGCCTGTGGGGAGTGTGTGCTGGTGAATGCACTAGCAGCCGCCCTACCTAACCTAACCTCGGTGCTTGCCCAGATATCTTTGTCTTTTGTGGGCTAGTTTACAGTGCCCTGTGGAGCTGTGTCAATCGTGAATGATTCGTTCATTTTGACCCGTTCACTCAAAAGTGTTGGTGAATGCAATCACACAACTACAAACCAATCATATAGTCAATACTTTTAGAGATTCGTTCGGAACTAGGAACTACATGAACGAACGAAATGATATGAGCGAGCGAAATGTAATGAATTCGATCATTTGATTCGGTCGCTCTTATGAAAAAATCGTTTTTATTTTCGTTCGTGCTTCGTTCGTTCGTTCATATTGTTCCGAGCGAAATGAGCGAGATTTCCTTTCGTCGTCCTTTCCTTCGTTCGATGGACTATTAGTAGAATACTCGTTTCGCAATTCCATTCAAGTGAAGGCCGATGGGCATGTACACATTAGTACATAATATACTACGTTTACTTACCTCTTATTTATAATTTAAATTATTTGTGTGACCGATGAATCTGTATATGCTGTTCAAACAAGTCGATTGGTTGCAACAATTTGTTGTTGCTGTCAGTAGCATTGAACGAATGCAACATATCGGTCTCCATCTTTGAGTGACCGATGATCGAAATGACCGAACCTTTTTTTTTAACCAATACTTGAATGATTCGTTCGTTGGATTTGAACGATTGACCCAGCTATAGTGCCCTGTTCGGAAGCTTGTTGGGATACGTAGGTTGTTTTTGCTTATGCCTCTGCCTGACCCAAAAATGTCTTGGCCTGCTTCATGCCATGACCGTTGTTCCAGGTATCTGCTAGGTTCTCAGATACTCAGCCTCTTAAGCTTCTGTAGACATTCCCACACGAGCTTGGATTTGATGAAGAAGTCCAGTGCCAGGAAAGCGGTATGACTGTCCGGCCTTATTGCTATGCCGCATTCTGAGCGCATCTGTCTATGGCATAGGCTTCTGCTTGAGAGATACTGATCCGTTGCCCGCGGTGCAAATACTCCATCCTTCATAAGTTCTTGATCCATCTGTGTACCATTTTTTGCTTTTCCGGTTGTCTGGGAGAGGGTCACTGGAAAAGCGAGGTTCGATTGTTTGAAAAAGTCGATGAAGTGGAGTGAGGGATATGCTGTAGGGTTGCTGCAAACGAGTGCTCACTTTTCTTAGGGACAGTCTTTGTGCGGACAATTAACTCGACTGCTGGTCTGTCTTGGATCCCATGGGATATCTCTTCAAAGGACTACTAAGCTTGTACAGCCGATGGCTCAACGGAAACTTTTGACTGTCTTCGACTCCGAGCGAGTGGGACAACGCGAATAGAGGACGCCCACGAACCCGATATGGCGCACACAAGTGGAGAAGGAGAAGCTGGCTAAAGATCGTGCCAGCTGGAGAGGTTTGTTGGCAGAGGACCTAGTCCACCCGCAATGTAGCGCCACTGGAAGCCGAAGGAGAAGTAGTAACTTTTACATAATTTTCGGGGACGACAATTTAGCCGGACATAAAAAGTTGTTTGAATCTTCATTTGCAACCTATTGCATCGTATTGCCATGTCGGAGCAATTAAAAGATGTAGATGATCTACTCACGCGTCCACCGATGTTAGTCTTATAGCGGAGATTCCGTGTCGAAGCATGAGGCTGGGATTGGAAGACCAATATCTGAAGAAACAAGTTTAATTTGATTTATACATACAAACCTATTCACATTATTTAGTTTTAAGAAAAATCTGCTGATTGAAGATTAAAGGAATTTTATTTGTGTCTGATTAAAAAATGTAAAGCTACGCGCAACAATTCGTATGAAAGATGGATGGAATGACTTAACTCGAACTGCATGCAAGCAGGGGCAATTCTTGGTTGGAATTGGAATGGTTTAAGTAGAACTACTTGTGGGCAGGGACAATTCTTATGAAGAGTTTCATGTCTTTAATAATTTGCTTTGTAAAAAATGGTAAGGAGGAGTTCAATCTCCTCCTGTCTTTCGACAATACTGCACGTAGTGTACAGTGGTTTCCGCTACCTCCTTGATGGCGTACCGGCAATGCCACAAGTCTTTAGCGTGTGTGTACGTATGCACACCAGAGAGTCTCTCGCTCCTATCGTCCTATCTTCAGCATCCTCAGCTGAGATCATAGCTAATGGATGCTCAAATTGTTCTCGAAAAACTAAAATTCATATTTGTAGTGTCTGCCACATGAGAGCTATATCTTCTTCTTCTTCAGTCCGGGGTGGACCAGGGCCTCAACCAACAAGCCTCTCCAGCTAGCACGGTCCAGTGTCGCACGCCAAGTTGGTTGAGGTCCTTCTCCACCTGTGTGCGCCAACTTAAACGCGGGCGTCTTCTGTTACGTTGTCCCACGGGTTCGAAGTCGAAGACTCTTCGGGCCGGAGCTGAGTCGAAGACGCCTGACAAGACTCATGTCGCTGTACAGTTCGTGGTTGAATATTCTCCTTCAGAAACCGTCAATGCAAACAGGACCAAAGATCGCACGCAGAGTTTTTCTCTCGAAGATACCAAGAACTTTGAGATTGTCCATGCCTCCGCTCCGTACAGCAGGACTGGGATGATCAAGGTCTTGTATAAATAAAGTCAGCTTGGTCCTTCGAGAGATGGCTCTACTACTCAATTGCCTCTTGAGCCCATAGAAACAGTGGATGGCAAGAGTTACTCTGCGTTTAATCTCGGTACTGATGTTGTGCGTACTATTTACTGCCGAGCCGAGTTAAACGAAGTCTTTGATACAGTATACGGGCTATGTATTCATTGCTCCAGTCCTTTTTGGTGCTGAGCTGAGGTTTACCCCCTCCTTTTGGAAATTGAATTTCCGAATTTCGTCATCCTTCGGAATGGGTAGCCTTTTGACTATTACATTGAATTGTCTCGATGTAATGCACCTGTCTTTTCCTATCCCTTCTTTTGCCATCCTCATGCTTGCACATTTTGCAACATTTTGCCAAAGGAGTCAGCTCCAGAAACACCTCCGTGGCAGCAGTTTGGCACGTTATCTTAGCGCCTGTAGTTCAGAGGCATGCCAACCTTTGAACGGTGTTAAGGGTCTCTCTTGCGCTGATCAGGCTGGTTCTTTTGGCATGAATGAGTTTTGGTCTGACAATAGCTGTATACATCCATCTTAGGGTTCCAGGACTTGCCCGCCAAGCTGCGGCAAATGATTAGTCCAAGTAACCTCTTCTGTGTCCTTTTTTCCAGATGAGATTTCTGTCAAAGATTACTCCTAAGTATTTAACTTCGTTTACTGCAGCCAGTCTTTGACCCGACAGCCTTATTGGTTTCAGTCGATCCAGTTTTCGACTCCTCACTTTGGTGGCTTTTGCTGGATTTAGATTTAACCCAGCCGACAAGCACCATTGCTTTGTTAGTGTTACAGTCCATTTGATGATGTATGGGGTCTCCTCCATTTGACCTTGCACCATGTCCTTTCCAGCGTCAGTAGCAGTTCATTCACCACTACATTCTATAAGAAAGGAGAGAGCACTCCACTCACTGGAGTGCATCTGTTGACCGCTCTGCAGATCGTAGTGTCATCAAGCTTGGAACATATTACTCTCTTGTTGACATGGAGTTTTCAATCCCGACCCAGTTGAGAGCTGAGGTTATTGCATGGGGTTCGACGTTGTTAAAAGATCCTTCAGTGTCATCGAAGGCTGGGAAGGGGAGGTTCCTAATGCTCGAGGGATTTTCTATAATGGCAAGAAGCGAGTGAAGGGCTCTTTCTACAGATGTGGAATGCTGAGAGTTCGACATTTTGTATATCGCGACTGCGCTCCAGATGTGGATATCAGTCAGTTTTTTTCAGAGTCTTGAGGAGGAAGGATGAGAGACTGATTGGTCTTAGATCCTTCGCATGGACGTGAGAGTTTTTCCCTCCCTTTGTTATTGGCCTAGGTAGTTGTCCTAAATGAAGACTTCTCTGATAAGATAAACATGATGCCGTCCAAAAACGTCACTTCCTTCGACTCTTCATCTGAATGCTCTTCTGATTGTTCGCCTGTTTATTCACACTAAACGTGTAAAGTTTAGAACCTGAAGTGTTGGTTCTGATCATTTATTCTGATGAATTGTTGACACTTTGTTAGGATCTGACTTTCTGATTGTTTCTGTGTCGATGAACTATGCAGAAACCGTCGGAAGGAATTCCTCCACTTTGACTGGATCTACCGAGCCTCATCGGACAGCAGGAGTGATTTAGAAGACTCACTCCGAGAAGGAGTTCAGACAATGGAACATCGTTCTAAATTTACTTTCTAATCCCAATTGACATGCAAGAATAAATAAGAAACAGTCCAAATTCCACAATTGCGCAAAGATTAGACGATCAGGTTGGCAAAAAAAGGTAAACAAGTGCTAAAGCTGAGAGCTGAATAACAACTAGTCACCCAACTACAGTATGGCATGCAAAAATGTGACCAAAAGAATTTGAATTTTTTTTTTGTTAAGTTTTACAAGACAGATTTAGGGATTTGGTAAAAGACCACACAAGTATGTAAACCACTCATGGGCGGGGCTTTAACGACAGAGGGAACACATTTCTTTGCAAAAATATGAAAAATGGAGAAGGGGCACATATTCTATCGACCGCTGGCGTTTCTTCAAAGCGAATCAAAAGCGATTAGGGAACGACGGCGAGGGACAGCATAGTGGGGTACCGAGACTAGACACAATCAACCCTCTAACTGGGTCGCCGTGTCGTAGTGAGTCAGTGCGTCGACTCCTACGCAGAGGGTGTCAGGTTCGATACCCGAATTTACCACCTTTGATAATTCACGGCTCCGCCTCTTTCGAGTCACTGAAAATGCTCAAAGAGTATTTCTGTCTAGAAAAAGCTTCTCAAACTTGGCCGTTCGGAGTCGGCATTAAACTGTATGTCCCTACCACGCTTGAGAGAACAATAGTATGCACAACACGAGTGGTTGCTGAGAAGCTAGGCCCAGGTCTGCCTCGGACTGTCGCGCCACCCATATTATTATTATTTTTATTATTAACTGGCAGTTCCGTCTTTAGCCGGTGTTGTAGTAAGTGTTTGAGACAAATAACAAACTTATCCGTCTGTATTTATTCATCCGAAAAAAAAACGTGGCCTGTAAGGGGGTTAACAACGCCGACGTCGATATTCACTGAATCGATAAAGTCGCAACCAAAGACCCACTCTTCAGGAGAACACATCTCACAGCAGGAAACTTACGGATTTGCGATTGAACATTAAACAGACTTCGAGTCGATTTTCGAGTCACGAGGACCAACGGAAGGAACAAGGACGTTGGGTAGGTAGTAAATTTACCAGGAAATTTAGACCACGATGGTCCATTGTGATACCCACAGTCAGACTGCTACTACTGATCGACCACACCAGTGATAGTGCCTTTAATTTGATCCCAACGGCAAATGGTGACTGGACCAGGTTTGAAAACCGGACTATAAACCTTGCTATCACTGGGATTCGAACCGGGGACCCGACTTACCAATGACAGGCGTTAACCAACTGCGCCATCCAGTCGAACCGAAGGAGGACAGCCACACGGCGTGACACTCGCGGACAACAGGGACTCTGGCTGGAAGATTGATTAGCAGCTCGAGGGCTTTCCTGGGATTTGACTTCTAATTGGGTGACGAATAGAGTTCCGAGAGCTTTAATTGGAAATGAAATAAACGCCGGGTATTTTAGTACAAAAAAAAAGCTTGCAGCTGTTCTAAATCTCCCCTTGTTTACAGCCAAACACGCCTTTAATCCCGTTCGATCGCCAGATTTCCCTTAAGGAACTCATGAAAAGAGTGATCCGAAAATGTCAACGTTCGATACCTGACCTTTCCGCAAATTCAAACCAAATCTTGCTTCTGTCAAATTCAAATGAATGATGAATCCATTCAAAAATAGCAGCAATTTACGATCAATCTTCGAGCCCGTGACAATCATGTCACAGAATGTACAATACTTCGGCGGACAAATTAGGACCCACAATCTAATGACCTTTCAGAAATTAGCGACGAGATGTACAAATTTGAAGGTATGACTTCAACCGCCAGTCCATTAGTCTATTCAAGGAATCTCTGACTAATTCGTTTTTAAGCTGAAATTTACTTAAGTCAGTCAATTAGCACTTGACACGTGATTGGTGGTCATTGTCGAAGTGGTTTACTTTTGGACAAGACGTGGGTCTATGCCAAAACAAGTGTGCGTTGTGTGTGGTAGAACAAGTTTATTGCCCGTAGATGGCAAGCAAAACCAAACAGGTGTCTGGTTGATATGATGGAACAAGAAATTGATCAAATGCATGCAGTTGGTTCAGATTGACAGGTTTGTCGAACATTTTCTTTGAGATTTGTGCAGCTACCGGTTTGGGAGAGGCGCACTCAATAGTATGGTATGACTTGGAACGTGTTTCGTGCTGGGTGGGGGATAAGATACCGCTAGGTGAGAACATTTTTTGGCGATTGTGTTGAGGAGATATCAGATGTTTGGGTGTTGAAGAACATTCAATACGAAATAATGACCTGATTTGGCCCAAGCTGTCAAAGTGAAGGAACAACAGAGTCTAGAGCATGCTTTGTAGCCAAGATGGTGAGGAAACAAGAAACAGTTTAAGGTCTCACATGACTTGATTAGAATGTGTCGAATAGGCGGTTGTAGCTTCCATTCTTGGAAGCAGAAATGAAGTATTAGAGATGCCCGACTTTTATCTCACTTGCCCCTTAAAATTTGGAGGCTGTTTTTTATAACCTCTTCTTCTTGACCAATCAGAGGATGGCATTTACGTTATTTCGTGAGTAACCGTCAAAAAATCATGAATATCTGCCAAAAAGACACTCAAATTCGTCGATGAAATAGGGGCCAATCAGCTGTGAAGTCGGCTATTTCCGTAATACTTAATTTCTGCTTGGAAGTAGACGATGGCATGAAATCAAGCAATGTTTCGAAAAAGTGAGTAAAATAATAAGTGGGCCTGAATTATAGCACATCAGTTATTATCACAGCTTTCTGTAAGCAACGCTTTCTTTATTCCAATTCTACTTTTTGAGTGGTTTAGACGCCATCGGAACTGGGTTGATTGGCTAGGTGCCCCACCAATTGTGAGACTGGCGCTTATGTCCAATGTGGTAATTTTTGGAAAATATTTGACGCTATTATCGGACAATGTTCAAACCGTTGACGAGGCACACAGTGGTCCCGCAGTGGAAAATGCTCGAAGTGACATATTTTTCTCGGCGACATGGTATAGGCTTTATGACCCTACAAATATGAGAAACTAGAAAGCCAACATTTTGTTAACTTTTGATGACTTTTGATGATTCTGTAGGGACAGTCTGTGTCATTATTTTTTTATGGAAATATTTCCAACTTCGGAAGCTTTTAATCAAATAGTTGCCGAAACTTAACATCGTCCCAAATCGATCATGGTGGTGGTTTTATAAGTGAAACAAAGGTTTTTGCCATTGTTTAATCAGAGGTATAAGTTATTAAATAAATCACTGAATCACTGAATTTTGTAAAAACACACACACTCCGACAATATGTAATCGGAGAATGTGGTATATTTTGATAAATGAGGAAGACCAAATAGAGGCTTTAAAGAATGCTGTGAATTTGAAGCGTATACCCCAGAAACCGCTACATTGGCTACAAATTTGTATCCCTGGTATTACATGCCAGCAACTGGACGTGGAAAATTCTGTTCCACGGAGCAGAAATAAAATTATCAGTAGCTTTGCCAGTCGGATCGATCTCAGAGAAAGCTCAGAAAAGTCGGAATTAAGATTGCTGAAAAATTAGACAATTTTCTCGTACAGCAACAAACCAAGGTGTTATTCATCAAATGTTGGTATCAACTGATCCCTGGATTGTGTATTTAGGGCTTGAACCGAAAACAAAAGACTCGCCTCCTCTCAGCCATGAAGCGCAAGCCTTATTATACCAAATTGCTTAGTTTTTTTTTATTTTTTAAACAAATAAATGTAGCCAATTCATGTAGAATTTAATTTATGTATATAGTGACAGCTTAGACAGCTTTAGAAAAATGGATAATAAAAAAATAATTATCTTATGCATTTAAAAAAAAGTCAATTTTTGCTCACTTTTTCTTCATTAATGAGTAATCCGTTTGAGCCACATCAACCATGTGGACCACAGTAAACACCCGTGGCGCTTGTACTATGTTTCAAATTTCAGTAATTTTTCGGTCTACGGGTTCAAAAGTTACAGATTTATTTCCAGCTCTCCCATACAATGGGACCACTGTGTACCGTCTCGTGCAGGCGTCTGCACCTAGGCTCTGCCAACGAACTCCTAGGTAGGTTGAAGTGGACATTCTCTGTAAACCCAATCAGCATTGTGCCATTTAAATGCCAAAACTCCTTTTATCCTTTTATGCCAAGTGAATTTTTGATATGTCTCCTTTAAGACATTAGCTGCTTAATATCCTTGGCAAACAACTCATCAAGTGAGCTGAAGAAGAACCTGCTGTCTGGCACTATGAAATGTTTTAAAATCAGTCTCTCTTCCCCTTAATGACAGCGCAAAAGTCTTAGGTCTTGTATTAGACATGAAGCTAAGCGGAAGCTCAATATCAACGACCTGTCAAGAAGGCCTCCACGGCTGTAGGGCTTTAAAAGGTCCATATGGTGCAAATGGGGACAACAACCCCTATTGTCCACTGGCTATTTCTTTCCGTAGTTTGTTCAGTAGTTTGGTAGACTGCACTCGAAAAGAAAATCAACCTCATACCACTCGAACGAGAGCAGAGGATGTCATCCTGCCACCTATCAGCGGAGTACTAAGGACAACCTCCTCCGAAGCTCTGAACATACTCCTTAACCTACCACCGCTAGAACTAGTGGGTAGGCAGACATCAGCTTGTACGGCGATCATGCTAAGATCACTGCACAACAGGACACTCAATGATTATCAGCATAGATACAGATCTTACGATACCTAAACATCTTCGAGAAGAAGTTCTCTCTCTCTCGATCTTACTGGGAGTCTGAACACCAGACGCCGAATGGTCCATTGCGAATCTTCACAGATGGCTCAAAGATGGATACAGGTGTCTTTTTCAAGGATCTAAACATCCAGCTATCTTTCCGATTACCTAAGCACTGTAGCGTCTTTCAGGCTGAAACTATAGGGATTAAGGAAGCTCTCTCATGCCTAAGAAACAATGCAATATCAAGCCAAGATATCATCATCTGTTCGAGCGATCAAATCTCAGAACTCAGCCACTTCTCTTAATTGCCACCTATCTCTCTCCGAGATGGCCATGTACTTTAGCATTCATCTTATGTGAGTGGCGGGACACTGTGGCGGTCCAGAGAATTGCGAAGCGGACGAACTCGCTAGAGAGGGTACAAACTCTGTGCTCTCTCCGGGTGGCGATCTACCCTCCGTCGCTACTATAAAAATTCTGCTAAAGCGAGAAACCCTTCCTCAAATGAATCGTTGATGGACAACTGGCAGGGGATGCCTCATCACCAAGCGACTTGACCCTAAGCGATCGCTGAGTAGTTTGAGAAGGCCGAAACTCAGAACTCTCATCGGCGTTATAACAGGGAATTGCGCCATAGGAACTCACGCCAAACTTGGCCTCTCATACAACCTGGGTATGCTGTGTTGTTAAACCTGCGACAATGCGTGTTGTGTGGGATACCTAGTTTTGCGACATGATCACCTACCGGCCAGTGTACCGTACAGATAAGCCTTGACTGTCTGGTTTGGGATATGCACCTCTTCTACAAGCTAGGACTGGAAGGCAAGATCCCTGACTAGACAGGTCTTCGGACTTCTCAGTTCCTGACTTATCACTGCGTCATGGAACCCGGATGATGTTCGCTCGTTTTGACCGGTATTCCTGTGCTAGTCTAGAGTGTGAAGTAGCTTTGATGGCTGCTTGGCTATTAATGTATATGACAAACTTCTGTGTCAGCGAGATTATTGGGCGTATTTTGATTTGACGAAATGCTTACCGAACAGATTGCAAATAGTTCCCCTTGGAAGACTAAGTTGACTCGACATTGTTAAATTGTCGAGCCGACCATCTTCGACGGAAGAAAGGGTACTTATCTCCTGGCTGCACACTAAAGGAGAGTGAGCCATTACAAGAGCTATGGACGTTATTTTCACCAACTACATAAGTTTATTGTGACACAAAGCCGAATGTGAACTCGGCCTTACTTCTTTTCGTCTTATTTCTTGTCTACCTCGGATTTTGACCCACATTGGTTCGTTCAAATGCCACCAGATTCATTCATTCAGATTCGCTTTCGAAATTCCAACCAAGATTGCATTCAATTGGTTCTTTGCCTGCCTTTGTGATATCTCTGAGTTTAATTTTAAGACGGAATTAAAAGTCGAATTTTGTAAGTCTTTTGATCCCCTTCGACGGCTATGAGCAAATGATTTCCCGATATAATCGATTTGGATTCGATTTAATTTGTATTCTCTAACTGGCTGCGCATGAAATCAACATTCATTCTGGCTCGGAGAACTAGGTTAAGCTGCGCATCGATTGGCATTTATGAGCGTGCTTACGCAGAGAATAAAATTCAGGTTTCATCATCTCACATCATCTATGAATAAGATCACCGAACAGCTGTAAAATGTATTGGGTATCTGACTTCCGAGACTTTCGAAGCAACTATGTAGGGGAAGCATTTGCCAAGTGTATTGTCTGCGCACCAGTACGTCCGCACTTGCTAGAGGTCAGATCATCATGCTCCTGAGCATGATTCAATTGGCAGCCAACGCTAGCTGCGTGGAGGAGCAGATCCTTTGGATGGAGATTACAATATGCCTAATTTCGAGGCTGAAATAGAACTCAAGTGCTGCAAGAATCTCATAATAATATAGTAGACGCTCGCTGTAGTGAACTAATAAAAAACTGGCCTATTCACTGTGACGAGCTTGGTCCCTTTAAGACTCATCAAAATGGGTAGGGTTATACGTGAGTTTCATCAAATATAGAATATAATTAAAATTTTTAGGACAGATCAATGCTTATACAAAATAATATTTTATTAAAAAAAACAAGCAATTCAAACGTAAAAAAAAGTAAAATTCAACAAATGCATTACAGTCCATCTACAGAACCGAAAATACAACAAAACTTAACCCTCTAACGGGCCAGTTTTTTTTTCCAATAAAAAATTTTAACGAACTATTGTGTAATTTGCTTGACAGATTCGGAAGAATAATAGTTTTCAGCGACCACAATCCGGTCTAAAGGCGGAGCTGGTGATAAGAGATTAGGTTAAGCTGTCATTTTCGTTTGCTTTTTCTTTGAATTCAAATCAGTTAATATAGCCTTTAAAGGACCAAAAGATCCGTGTAAAGTAGAATAAACTGCTAGTAGCTCATTCTCAAATAATTGAACAGCATCCCAAGAGGAGACTGAGCCAATCCGATGATCTGCATCTGGTTATTGTTCTATTTCGCCTTCGCCTTCATCAATATCTGAAGATATCTGATCTTCTTTCCAGTAATTCAAATCTGCTGCCATTTTTGCTTGACTTGTTATATGGTTCAGAAGATTAATCAAGCCTTCCGTGGTATAGTCTAATGCTTTTGTGGTTACAAACGGCGTCACGCACTTTGTATTTACACTGCAAAGAACCCAAAACTGTGTGCCCTATACAAACAATCCGTAGAACAAACGGTACATTTGGCCGATTGTGTGGATACATGCCGCCTGCTTAACACTAATGAGTTTTAGACGTGTTTTTGCAGACCGAAATGTTCAAAGAATATAAAAAGGCATACGTTCACTGTGTCGAGATTTTTTTTGTTCCTGTATAAAATACTGTAGGTTCACTATATCGAGCGTTGACTGTAATTTGGGTGACACTACAATCCGTAGAAGCCAGGGCGTAGCTTCTGTAGCAACCACTCGTGTTGCACGTTCTATTGTTCTCTCACGAGTTGATGAGACCTACAGTTTTACGCAGATATGAAGTATTACAGAGATAGCCGACTTCCCAGCTGATTGCCACCTAGTCCATCGACGACTTTGAGTGCTTTTTTGACAGATTTTCATGAATTGTTGACGGTTATTCACGAAATAACATAAATGCCATCCTCTGATTGGTCAATTTGGTTTATGAACACGTTATAAAAAGAGTTGTCAACAATTTTAAGGGGAAAGAGAGGTAGAAGTCGGGCATTTCTGTAATACTTCATTTCTGGTTTTATGCCGACTCTGAACGGAAAAGTTTGAGCAACGTTTTTGTGGATTGGTAAGCTCTCTTAGCATTGTCTGTGACTCGATAGACTTGAGGTCGTAAAAATAATTGTGGTCGTACCGGGAATCGAGCCTAGATACCGTAGGAGTCGACGCGAAGACCCACCGCCGCCACAAGAAGAAGGGAGGGCGTCTTGGCGATAAGTTTTGCAAATAGTGTCTGCCCACCAACCCAATAATTTCACTCCATCGATAGTCTTCGTCGTAATCGCTAATTTTTCCTTAGCAGTGGATAATGTGGTCGCCGTGGCGTAGTGGGTAAGTGCGTCGACTCCCACGCAGTGGGTGCCAGGTTCGATACCCGAATTAGCCACCTTTCACATTTCACGGCTCCACCTCTTTCGAGTCACTGACAATTCTCAAAAAGTATTTCCTGTCTAGAAAAAGCTTCGCAACTTCGCCGTTCGGAGTCGGCATTAAACTGTAGGTCCCTTCCACTCGTGAAAGAACAATAGCACGTACAACACGAGTGGTTGCTGAGAAGCTAGGCCCTGGCCCTCTACGGGTTGTAGCGCCACCCATATTATTATTATTAGTGGATAATGAATTCCACACGTCGGTGCAATGAACCACACCAGGTCTAGGTGCATCCAACCCACTACAACCTAACTTACCAACCTAGTGTTAATTTTCAAGTTGTAGAGGAACTATGTCCACACAGACAACCATTTGAATGAAGCTAGTCAAGTTTAACTGTGGCCTCGCTAGATAGTAGACCGAGACAGGCTGAGACTACTCTGTACAGTCCTTCTGTCCTTCCCTCCAAGTGCTGCCAGAGAGGTCAGTGAATCTAATTTACCGGCAACACCACCGACAAACTGTGAAGGCCCAACTACCGAGTCCCACATTTCCTTCCAAATGCAAATGTACAACTGACGCAAGCAGAAACCGACCACAGTCCTGGTCGAAGGGTCAATTTATTTTTATTTCCTTTAATTTGCCCAAAATTGACCTAGAAACCCGTTCACCCCATCAGCGAATTCTTCCTCGCTTTTAATGACCAAAAAGCATGCAACCCTCCTCTCGCCATACCCTTCCTCAGATAAACATCTATTCGTTGTGACAATACACCGTGTCTCTCACTATTCGACGGCCTTTCATTGACTAATGTCCTTCGTGGCATTGTCATTGTCTGTCTCCTTCCGGAAGGTTAAACAATGAAGAAGGGCACACAAAACCGGCGTTTGTTCATGCCTCCACGACCCGTGGACAGGTATACAACTGGCGTGAACCGGCGGAACAGGAAGATGATGGATCGTAACACATCTGTCAGTCGTGCTGCGGGAAGTATTGGAGCTGATGAACTTGTTTTGAAAGGACACGGTCTAGCAGTGTCAACGATGGTTCCAGAGATGTGCACGAATGGGCGGTGAAAAGAGTTGTGAACGATCAATGAATAATAAACTATTTGCCACAGTCCATGCTGTGAATGACGCACTCATTGGGAAACAAAAAAAAAAAAAACGTCGTCAACTAGTGGGGTGAGTCAGTTCAGTGATAAAGGGCCGTATCTTTCCATGCGCCAAAATGACAACTCCACGCCGAAAAAGCCGGTAAACATCCACCTACTCCCCACGCAGCGCACAATCGCTCGTTTCATCATCGCTTCAATGTCGCAAGGTCTGCCGAGTGCGAGAGTGGCATACCTTATCTTATCTAGATACAATTTCTGTAACCTAATGTCAAAGGCCCCCCATTACATTGAAGGTGCTTTACGTCTGCGATCTCACCACAAACCCATAAGCCCATGTACACCCCGACCAAGCGTAGCTCGCAAGTCGAACACGGTGACGGTGACAACTGTCTGGTTTGGATGCCTCACAAACTCGGATACAATCGATGAATAAATATTTATGTAGCCCAGATACATACGGTGTATGTTAATTGGATTCGTGGTGCTCCCCGTCGTTTTGTCACCTCGCGGTTTGTCATTCGCGCCAAAAATTACTCTCCAACTCCGCCAGGTTCTGTCTAATCGCCGTAGTTCATAAGCTAATTTTGTATCGGAATTTCCCGCCGCGTCTTCTTCTTCGTTTTCTTTGTCTTCATCGAGAGGAATTCGAATTAAAAAAAATAAAAAAAAAACTGAAAAACTGCGTCTAGGCAGCCATTTGTGATTCCAAATCCAAAGGCCGCCTGTCCACTGTTTCTCTTCGGTTCTGTGTTGGTCTCTCGATTTGAAACAGTGTTGCCACTTGTATATTTTTGGAGTTGATTGGTTTTTAAAAATATTTCGATGGAATTTTGAGGAGAGGGTTGTTTTTTTTTTTGAGTAATTTGAGCAATTCGATTTCAAAACACCCGGAGTTCTGGATCTATGGTCGAGGGGGGATGAACAGTGCGGCTTACGTCCCGGCAGAAGTACAACCGACCAGTGTTTCACTCTAAGGTAGATAGGTGGTACTTGAGAAGGCTTCGGAGTATGCTGCTAGTTCATTCACCAACACACTTAGACCAGATTGGTCCAGTAATAGTTCTGTTAATTTGATCCCAACGGCAAATGGTGACTGGACCAGATTTGAAAACCAGATAAAAGTGTATTGACTTTGCTTTCACTGGGATTCGAACCGGGGACCCCGCTAACCAGGGGCAGGCACTGTACCAACTGCGGCATCCAGTCGTCTTTGAATGACAAACCTATCTACAGCTGTTTAGTAGATTTGGAAAAGGCATATGACCGCGTTCCTCGAGGTACACTCTGGAGTGTTCTGCAGGAGTATGAGATTGATGGTCCTCTTTTGAGGGCCATGCATGTTTGTGTATAGACAAACTGTAGCAGCTTTTTTTTATGGTTTGCGCCAATGGATGTGTAACCCGTGTTACCAGCGTGAACGATTCACGGGATATTATTTTCCTTTTACCTCGCGCCTACGTCCTAAACCACACCTCTGCACACTTCTAGCACTCTCTCGCGGAACTGCCGTTAGGTATTAATTCGCGAGGCTGGTTAGCATATCACGCTATGTGATCTATATTCGCAAATTCGGCCTTCCTTTCTCTCTCGAGACTTCTTACCTTGATCTGCACACTTGTAATAAAGGAACAGGTCACCAGGCGTTTGTCAGCTGGCTCCGTCATATGACTAACGAGGAGCTCGGGAGTTGGTAGTCTCGCCACCGCAAAGCAAAGTCTGCAATGGAATATTGCGTGCTCTGCATCTTCATCTTCGCCTTCTTCGCATTCTGGACAAGTGGGTGAGCTGTCGTGACAGAATCTGTGGAGGCATTTCCGGTAACCCCCATGGCCCGACAAGAACTGCGTGAGATGTGACAAACTGTAGCAGCTGCGTTCGGATTAACGTTGCTAAATCAACACCTTTCATCGTGGGTGTTGCACATCCCCAAGAGTGCGTCTTGTCACCTCTTGTAAAATCGGAAATGAATCACTCATAAAAGTAAGCGAAATAAACGATCTTGGTGTTTACTTTTGATTCAAAACTAACTCTTTCGGCACACTATGATTTTATTATAAGTAAAGCAAACTCTATGTTAGGTTTCCTTAAAAGAAACTCTGGGATTTTTAAGGACCCTTATACACTAGAGTAAATTTTTTCATCACTTGTACTTCCTATATTAGAATACACATGTGTAATGTGGACCCCTCCTTATGATAACAATGTAACAGGAATTGAAAGAGTTCAAAAAAGGTTCTCGCGTTTTGCTTTAAGAAACCTGCGATGGTCTGATGGGTTACCTGAATACTCGTCAAGATGTGCCCTTTTAGGTTTAAAAACTCTTAAAAATAGACGAGATGTTCGAGTTGCGTATTATTTGTAAAAGATATTTTGAATTTCAATATTAAGTCGGATGAATTACTCGCCTTAATATCCTGGCACGTACCAGAAAATAGAGAAAATAGAGATTTACTATTTTCCAACTCATCGTACTAATTATGGTCAAAATAATCCCATTAGTCGCTCTCTTAAATCAAATAATTCCGTCTCATCGGAAGTCGATATTTCAATGAATAAGGACTGTTTTAGAAATGTTGTTAAAAAACTATTTTCTTAATTAAATCCAGAAAATATACTTTTTGAATTTTATGAAATTAAGAACCAACATTTTTGTAATCAGCAGATTGTAAATCCATTGATGATAAATAAATAAATAAAAAAATTAGACGTTCATCTAAGTTGCATTCATTGGAAAAGACGTCTTTCAAAACTGTTTTGCCATTTCGCTTGTTTTCTTCAATTTCCTATCAGATTTTGTCAGACATTGACGCATGAAAGTCATGAGACAATGACACTATCCAACTAGATTTAAAAAAATGATGGATTGCCATCAACACAGTTAGTCATCAACGATTAATCCGCTGGTGAATGCGTCAATCTAATCCAATCTCAAGAGATATCCTCAGTCGAAGCAGAAATAAACGTTTGATACAAAATTTCCCATCAAACCTCTGCAGACTTGAATCTGATTGAAACAAAAATATGAGCACTTACTCGTGTTCCAATCGCGCCCACTCAAGATTCCATTGTCTAAAGCTCTCATTAAGTGCGGGAGCATTTCGCTATCAACGAAGCATTGCTTTCTGTCGATAAAAAAGACATCAAGTGCCAGACGTTCGACGATAAAGACACAATTAGAGCCGTTCGATAAGGGTTATCGGAGTTATGGCGTTATTAACCGGTTGCAGCCGCCCGGAGTGTGCTTACTGGCTTTTCTTTATCATTGTATTGCTTTACAGACCCCGGTATCAAGGAGGTCTTAAGTGATAAATGAAAGAACTTGAGGGTGGTCTTAGCGTACTTTGTGCAGCCAATTTAAACATCTGCTGGATCAGTGCTTTGAAGTGGCTTTTCGTTGGATGGGGCAACCTGGCTCATGACTGCGCTATGAAACAAGACGCGACGTAGAAGGTTCTTAGAACGTAGATGGTCTTAGACATATATGATCTCATGACTCTAGCTCGACAGAATAGGCGAGTTAGACGGTTCCAAGACTGTGGCTTGACCATGAAAAGGACTTAGACGGCTTCAAGACTGCAGAAGCGACGTAGTAGAGTGTCATACGACGTTAGCCTTGTTTAAGGTTAAGAACCTGTTTTAAATTGACTACATTTTGAGTCGCTCAACATTCTGTGATGTCTTCCTCATGTTAAAATAACTGCAACACCTTGTCAAACTTGCCAAAACTCCTAGCCTGGCTGTCTCCAATTTCTTGGGCAAACTCAACGACATTACATTTGCCAACCCCAAGGAAGAGGCAAATTCTTCGATCATCATATTCAAGGACACACGCAGAGTTCAACGTGTCTCCACTCCTCCACCTCCATCTTCCAGTCGAATTGCCTCATAATTTAGGGCATCTGTGGCCGTCACACACATTGCCACTCCCGCGGTGCGTCGGATTAAAATTAAGGTCCGCGAAATGTGCTTAAGTCTGCAAGGGCGTGCAAACATCGCATGTCTTTGATCTCCAAATAATTCTGAACTCATCTTGACGTGTCCCCTGATCGGATCATATTCCATTTCACCAGAACACCCTTTTGCTCATATTTCATACTAATCTCATCATTTCTTTTCTTCTCACAGGAACAATGATCCCGAAATCGGGAGGAGACTACGCCTACATAGGAGTGGCTTTTGGACCCCTCCCAGCATTCCTCTACCTCTGGGTGGCTCTGCTTGTCCTCGTGCCCACGGGGAACGCCATCACGGCGCTGACCTTTGCCCAGTATCTGCTGCAACCGTTTCGACCGTCATGCGATGCGCCTGTGGAGTCTGTTCAACTCCTGGCCGCTGTCATAACATGTGAGTGAAACACGAGATGGGAGTTTTCATCCAGTTACTGATGAATTCCTCCGGTTTTTTTTTCAGGTGTCCTGACGGCGATCAATTGCTACAATGTCAAGTGGGTGACTCGAGTGACGGACATATTCACTGGCACTAAGATTCTTGCACTCCTGGTGATCGTGGCAGCTGGCGTGTATTATTTGGTCGGCGGAAACACCGATTACTGGTCTGAGCCCATGCGAGGATCGTTTCAATCACCCGGCCTGATCGCCTTGGCCTTCTACAACGGATTGTTCTCGTACTCGGGATGGAATTACTTGAATTTCGTCACCGAAGAGCTGAAGGATCCTTTCAAGTGAGTATTTGAATGATTTCGGGAATTCCTGCCCATTCGGCAAAATGTTCTCGTGAATTCTTTGTCGATTCCGGAAAATGAATTGTCGATCACTTCCAAATCCGTTGCATACATTCAGGCGACCAAAACTTTCGCCCCCAGAGCACTCTCCAAAACTTCTTCAAATTTTTATTTCACACAAATCTCTTTCAGGAACCTCCCCAAGGCCATTTGCATCTCGATGCCACTGGTCACGATCATCTATGTCGTCACGAACATTGCCTACTTTTCGGTGCTCTCAACCGAGGAGATCCTCTCATCAGAAGCTGTCGCCGTCACGTTCGGCAACAAAATGCTTGGGTTCATGTCCTGGATTATGCCGTTCTTCGTCGCCTGCTCCACGCTGGGATCTCTGAACGGCGGAATTTTCGCCTCCTCCCGGCTGTTCTTCGTCGGCGCTCGCAATGGTCACTTGCCCGCCGCCATATCTCTGATCAATGTCAATTGCCTGACTCCGGTGCCTTCACTCATCTTTCTGGTAAGTGCCTCTGCCAACCTCTACTCAGCCTCAGACTGACCGTCTTCTCCTCCTTTAGTGCATTCTGTCGCTGGTGCTGCTGTTCATCAACGACGTCTACGCTCTGATAAACTATGTTAGTTTCGTCGAAGCCCTGTTCACACTCATGTCAATCTCTGGCCTGCTATGGCTGCGATACAAACAACCAAAGACTGAGCGACCCATTCGAGTGAGTAACTCCCGCCCTCCTCCAATTTGTACCCACAATCACATCACACGTCTCATTGCAGGTCAACTTAATCCTCCCCGTAATCTTCCTGATCACATGCAGTTTCCTGGTGATATCGTCGTGCTATCAGTCCCCCGTGGAAGTTGGCATCGGCACTGCCATCATTCTCTCAGGAATCCCGGTCTACTATGCCACCATTTACCGGCCGGTGGGATGGCTCACCAAATTGTCGCAGTCCATCAACTTGTGGTGCTCGAAATTCTTCATCTGCATGCCGAACCAGGAGAAGGACAACTGATCGACGCTCGCCCTCTCGACAAGTGGCATTGCTGCCTTACTGATCAGCTGATGCCCTAACGCGTTCCACATCGTCATCACATTAGGGCGCAACGTCCTGTCTCGTGTATAAATCAAAATTTTACGATTTAGAACCGGTTCTTCTTATTTGTATCTTTATCTATCGAACGTACCGAAGGATATGTTGTCGTATTATTAAATAAGTATTAGTTAGCATCTAAGACGATGTAGGAGGCCTTGTCAATTCTCTTGTTTTCGATTTTGTTCCCCCTCTGCTTTTTTTTTTACATATATTTACATGTACATAGGATGATGGTACACATTTGTAACTGTAACTGTAACTGTATTTGTATTTAGTGCGTAAGCTGTGTAGTCCGTAAGAGTTGTGTAAGATAGATATCCTCGATCGAATCAATCAATTTTAAACCACCCTTTGGGGCCAACTATATAATAAATATCACATTGGTTAAGTTATTTTTAACACATTGAGTTCTTGTTTCGAGTGACCGCTTCGAGGGGGCAAGCAGCAAATATAGAACATCGACATGAATAGGAGGGACGGGTAAAATGTGAGAGGAGATGAGACAAGAAAAATGCAGTGCCTCTCAAGGAACTGTTCGGTCAGTAGGCAAGGTGAGCAAGATCTGCACTGTCTGATGGTGCTGCTAATCAAGACATTTTGCCCAGTTTATGCCGTCAATCGACAACTGTCAGAACCGAGCTACCATTCATGATCACCAAGCGTGGTTCCCAGTAACAAAACTACACTCGGTCTGGGACACACGAGAGACTTTAAAACAGAAATGGGCAACTTAACGTCAGAAAGCGTTGAACTTCTGACTACACGATACGAAGGTTAGATGAGGTAAGTGGGTAAGCTTCGTCTCAAGGATTGAAAGTAGTTGCGTATGCAGACGACGTGCTAATCATAGTATCGGATATGTTTCCCTCAGTGATGATCGAAATCACAGAGGGGGCTCTGTCTAAAATTCACTCTTGGGCTACAGACTGCGGACAGAACGTGAAAACGAAACCCTTGCAGTTTACCACGAAGACCAAGATACAAACCTTCAGGCTTCCTCGGCTCAGAGAGATATTACTATCTCCCTTTACTCCAGTGCTAAGTACCTAGGCGTCATCCGGAATCCCAAGCTCAACTGGAAGTCTAATATAGAAGACCGGGTTAAGAAAGCAAGTGCAGCTTGCCACGCCTGTAACAAGACTTTCCGCAGAAGGTGAGGTCTTAAACCCATAATGACCATGCACAGCTGTTGGCCGTCCCATTCACTAGCATGGTGGTTCGCCCTAAGCAGAACATTCAACTCACACAAACTCAATAAATTCCAGAGATCGACAGGAACCATCCGAGTTGATGAGATCATGCCCCACCGAAGCACTGTACGTGCTCCTACACTTCCTCCTTCTGGACTTTTACATCAAGTATGTAGTCACGTGCTGACCCCTTTAGACTCAGACAAGCGGGATGTTGGTCAGCGAGACCGTATGGCCATGGCAGAGCCATGCAACTTCTGCCACCATTACCACCACCAAAGAATTCGACAAATCGGCACAATGGCGATTTCCATCAAGAGAGGACTGGAAAACCCAATCACTCGCGTCAGAATATCAATTTCTGATCGCCGCAGATGGATCTAGAGCTAGATCACTGTATAGGCTCAGCGGTCTTCTCGGCGGATTTCAATATCTGCAACTCTTACCGCCTTCCAGATCACTTGAGTATCTTCCAGGCTGAAGTACTAGCGATGAGAGAAGCGTGTAAACTTCTCAGTAGTACCTGCCCTTATGGTAGAGCAGCGGCGATCTGTAGCGACAGTGAAGCTGCCATAAGGGCCATATCCTCAGTAACCACTTCCTCTAAATTGGTGCAACAGTGCAAAGACGAACTCAAAAAGGCCAGTAACAGCTGCAATATCACTCTCCTCTGGCTTCCAGGCCATAGAAACGTAGAGGGAAATGAGATCACCGACGAACTGGCCAAGCAAGGAGCTTCCGGCAACGACCCCACTGATCTGGTGGGCTCCCCAATCAACCAAATCATCTACCAACACTTCCTGCCCTAAGCTAGTAAAAGGTGGACTATGTCATCCAAGCACAAATTCTCTAGGAAAACCTGGCCCTCTTACACGAAAAGAAGAACGAATAACCTCCTCAATAGAAATTGCTCCGAAATATCTAGAGTTGTGGTCGTAAGCTCGGGGCACTGGCCAATGCGCCGCTGGACTCGTAATACCGTTCAACCCACACTCGACACCCACTCAGAAGAAAGTTTGCCCACAAAAATATATCGCGTTCGGCAAACGCTTCCTTAGCGACCTCTCTGAGTTCGCTAGCCAAAGTTCCTAAACTGCACGGGCTGGATTAAGCTAACCCTAACAACCCAGGTCTACGAGGTGTAGTATCAAAACGGCGCGCCGCTGCGCTACTTGTACCCGGCTCGAGCCAAATCGCGTAGCCAACGAACCAACCAAGCCCCGTCTCACTTTGGTTCAGTTGGACGAATTGTGATGCCCTCTTTGCTCCTACTTCGCCCCACTTGATGTTGATGTGGATGTTTTAGGTAGGTAGGTAGGCAGGATGGTAGGTGGGGCTGCTAGTGGATGCACCAGCACTCTTAGACCATGTTAGTCCATTAGGATACCCACAGCCAGACTTCTACCACTTCCCAACGGCAATGGTGACTGGACCAGACTTCAAAACCACATAAGAGCGTTATTAACTTTGCTTTCACTAGGCTTCGAACCGGGGACCCCACTAACCAATGGCAGGAACTTAACCACTTGCGCCATCCAGTCGTTTGGCTGCTAGCTATTTAAACTGGATGCCCTGACGGCATACTGGCCGCGGCTCTTTTGACCAAAGTGCTGGGTCAATTGTGCGCATGTTTAGGAGCGTTAAGCTACCGCGAGATCTTCTAAAACCAGACAGATTCACGTGAAAATCCTAGGAGGTTTTCCAAAAAAAAAAAACACCGCTCAAGTCCCCTAGCTCCGAGAAGAAGTGTACCTTCTTTTCATTGTTAGGGCTGGGCATTCGCAGAGTAGACTGTGTTTCTTCCTCGTCTCTGTTCAGTCGCATTACATGTGTACGTGTGGCACAATGACCGATAAGGACTCCTTTTAGCGTACGTACGACCCTGCGACTAAAGCCAATTAATGATGTTGGTCTCTTCTTGTTCAGCTTCGGCCATAGAACCCTTCCTGTTCCTGTGTGGCTCAGTCATCTTCATATCCTAATAAATCAAAACAGAGATTCTTAAGGGATATTTGTTAGATCCTGGACGTCTTGATAGAAATATTCTCCCTGTGGTCCATCCTTGTTTCAACTCGCAGGACACAGGTAGTGAGGAGTATCCTGTTTTTCCTTCACGTCGCGTCGCCGCAGCATCTGTATATAAAGTGGTTGGCTAGTCTCATTTCATGATACTTCGGATGATTATGGCCATTTTGTGCTCCAACCGCCACCAAGGAGTTTGTCGGTTTGTGCACTGTTCAAATTTAGTTGGAGCACCCGAATGGTCTAACAGGTGGTAAGAGAGGTTAGAACACGTGTTTAGCGTAAATAGATAGGTTGTTAGTTTAGGTCGAAGGACATAGCATTAGTTTAAGCTTAGCTTAGAGTGCCAGACGAGGGCCATTGAGTTATATTTAGCATCATGTTCGTCTAACTAGTTTTAAGCATTTTTGTCTAGGGGGTGGTGCGAAAGAGTTCCTCTATGATCATGTCATCCACTTCATCTTAACATTTGCAAGAGGTGATTTGATACGTAGGATAGCCTGGGATAGGTCGGTTTCAGCCCACTTTCCGGCAAGTTCATTCCCTCCCCCATTGATAGCTATGTTGTATGACCCAGCAGAGAGCAATCGAGTGCTGTCCTGTGAGAACCTTGAGCTCTTCGCCACACCTTGCGACCAGCCTAGGCCTGATTCCTATTGCGAATCTGCTTTGTTATAGCCTGGCTTGACTGTCAATTCTGGTGGTAAAACCAGCCGGTGGTATTCCCAACATTGGTATAATTTTGGCCGCATCCCTGACTGCTAGTACCTCCACTGGATTAAATCACATCATTAATCATGGCTTCTTATAGGGTAGCGCACGTTTAACAATTTGGAGAAAATTTCCTCGCGCCTGTGCCCTTTAGAATCGTCGATCCATCTGTCGTGGATGGTCGAAATGTTGATGGGTTTATTTGTGGTCCTCTCTTGTTGGGAAATAGCACCAGAAAGGTATTTCGAAAACAAGGAACGGAGAAGCATAGTCGCTTTTGACTAGTGAATCTCGGGACCAACCACTGGATGCGGTGATCCTTATAGCGCTCCTTGCAACAGTCATATGCATATAGAGGTGAAGAGGAAGTATGTAAGTTTAATAATGACTTCAAGCCCGCTGTAGGAGCAGTTCTAACTGTTGTAACACCCAGGCATAAACGTTTTTGAAAGTTTAGGTTGGTAATTTCTGAGAGCCCAGGCACCAGACTAAGCTGCCATAAGTCAAGATAGGTCAGACAACCGATATGACACAATAAGCAACGATACGAAATTTGTCACGGCTCATTGGGATTCGAAGAGTTGTCATGACTAATTTCCCTGTTTCTACGCACTTAGTTTAGATAAGATAGAGTCCTGGTTGAATCTGAATAGAGTCACAGCTGTTGCTACTGATGATGGGGATATGCAACTGGGACTAGGTTTTGTTATGAAAAATTACTGACTTTTACGAGAATTTTGTTTGATCTGTAATTAGGAGAAATTGGACGGATATAAAGTCCGTAACTCGTTTGCAATGGCAATCGACACCGACGGACGAAGGCACAGGGTCAGGTCACGAGCGATTTCTCACGCCACACGTCTAAGGAACAGCTGCAGTGTATTACAGGCAGAAGTAAGTAGAAGAAGATCTTCCTACTCTCATTGAGTTCGATAGACTGCAGATCTACTTGTTTTGGATAGATAGCCAGGATAGGCTCCAGGGAAGGGGGCGAGTTTGCTACTGGCACAGAATCAAGAAACACCCCATCCCACGCAGAAAGCAACAAGCCAACACAACTTTCGCTTTCCATAAGCGACACCAACCGTAGATGGGCGGAAACAGATACCTGCAGGTCATCCTAAACGATGTGGGTTGCACTAAATGTGAACAAAATTAAAGCTCTCCTAGAGTTCCACAAAAAGCAAACAAGCAAGATAGTTGGCATAGTTAGTGGACTCTGTTTAATAGGCAATCAATCAGAAGACTTGGAGCGCCTAACAATGACTTCTGTATCAGCTGCAGGGATGAGGAAGAGGAGGAAAGAGTACTACACTACATCGGTACTTGCCACGCCCTTGCAGAATTGCGGGAGCTTCGAGAAGTCTCGAAGAAATGACAAACGTCAAGTGAAAGGATATTCTAGAGTGCCTTAAATCCACCAAATGGTGGAAAAGACATCTGAAGACGACAGCAAGCTTTCAAATATGGGAAATGGCAGAATGCTCAACGAGGAGCCATGATTCATAGCTGGAACGTGACAGTACGATGAACCCCTAATGAGTCCAAGTGGAACGTAAGTTTTTGTTTAAACATGCTAGTCAACCCTAGGCCAGGCCAACCTTGTTAGACTGTAGAAAAGCTGAACGAACGAGCCTGGTCTGGAATCAAGAAGGAAACTTCCTAACTTATTTTAAACTCAAGCTGACATAAAAGTCGATAAGAGAATGCTTCTGTAAAGTCTAAAGCGTTCAGGCTCTGACATAAGTAGGATACTTGTAAGTCCAAGCGGTCGCGCTTTGATAGATGAATGTTAGAAGCCACAGCGCAAAGCTGTAGGTAGAGCTACTTCTACTAAATCAGGCGTTTTACTTGTTGTGAAACTATTTTTTTTTTACTATGTCGTGGTTTTTCGTTTATGACTTGCTGAAGCAACTATTTGTGGAAGTAATTAATTTTTTGACATAACTTTCTCGTAAAAATTAATACCGAAGCCTATTAAAGCCTGAACGCGGCATTATGATTTGGGCTTAAGTCGTCTTATGATAATAATAATAATATTGGTGGACCGACAGTCCAAGGCGGACCTGGACCTAGCTTCTCAGCAACCACTCGTGTTGTGCGTGCTACTGTTCTTTCACGAGTGGAAGGGACCTACAGTTTAATGCCGTCTCCTAACGGCGAAGTTGAGAAGCTCTTTCTGGACAGGAATACTCTTTGAGCATTGTCAGTGACTCGAAAGCGGTGGCAGCTTTGAATTATGAAAGTTGGTAGATTGGGGATTCGAACCTGGGACGGTCTGCGCAGGAGTCGACGCACTACACTACGCCACTGCGACTCATCGTCGTCTTGCCTCAAAATATTGTATGCTAGGTCGAATGATTTTCAATTACAGGTAAACCTCCTACAACGCGGTGAATAGGTTCCTGAAAAACTCCGCGTTGTAGGAGACTCTAACTCCATACAAAAATCAGAGTTTGGTTACAAAGTAAACAAATTTTCAATAAAATATTAGAATTTGTATAGTAAAGATATGTGCTTAGTATAATTTTGTGTATTTATTTGTTGAGTCATATAAACATACATATTATGTTATTTAATAACACTCAATTTATTTAAACAAAAACAAAACAAAATAAAATAAAATTTCAATTCTACGTAAAATATTCAAGTGGAAAGATTTAATAAATTAAACCAAAATAGAAGGATAACTTTCTACTCCTCCTCATCACTTAGTATGATTTGTTTCGAACGTTTTGTTCGTACTAGTTCAAAATCTGAGCTTGATCCACTATCAGAATCGTGCATTGAAGTTGGTTTGCTCTTATTTCGCAAATCTTTATAAATTTCTTAATAGGGATCTAAATTGTTTTGAAGATTTCGTTTAAATATTTCCGCTCTGTCACTTAAAGGCTCGTTCTCCAAAATGTATTCTTCCAACTGCTTTGCCATATTTAATCTTTCTCGATATTTTTTTAGTGAAAAAGTTTTTATTTTCAAGATGGAAAAGATCGTCAGAGCTACCTCCAACTGATTCTTCATTTGTCATTGCCACTAAATCTGCTTCGTTTATGTCGTCGTCCGCAATTAATTATTGAAAATCAGCCATTGTTATTTCATCAAATCTATCACCTTCTGCTGCATGCGCCAATCTCACTATGTTCTTATATTCATCTTCTCTTGGTGTAGAAACAGTGCCCTGAACGTCTATTTCCGGTATTAGTGCTTTCCAGCAAGCTTTTAGTGTTGAAGGACGAATTTCTTTAAGTGCCGCATCAACAATTTCAACGGAATTTAAAATTGTAAATTGTTTCCAGACTTCTTTAACCGTAATATTTGCTGACTCCATCTTCCCTAATATTACCTCAAAGGATTTCCGAATGTAGTAAGCTTTGAATGCTGCTATTATGCCCTGACCTAAAGGCTGTAATAGCGATGTGGTGTTGGGCGGAAAACTTTAAAGCCAGGAGGTCTTTTTTTTTTGTTTTTAGAAATAAAAGTAAGTAGTGTTGTAAGAAAATGTCCGCAACGCGTTATAGGAAACCGCGTTGTAGGAGATTTACCCGTACTTTCGATCGTCAATTTATCATCCGAACAAATCAGTGCAGCTCCCCTCGTGTAAGTCACTCCAAACACAGCATTTCCATAGTTATTCAACTATGTACTTTTATATGGTTTATATTTTAGAGAAATCTCGGGCCTTTAAGTCAATCAGAAAGATTTAAAAATAAATGTTCTGTCGCAACAATTCAACTCGACGGCACATGTACAGCATGAGTAAATGGAAGACCTCAATTCACCACGATATTCAACACGTTTGCTTGTGAAGCTATTGACCGATCGACCTATACCTCTAGCGGATAAATTTGGTACCTCGTATGCGTGATGGATTCTGAGCTGTCAGAACTGGGATAGGAATTTACGTACAAATGGCGAAATGTAGTGGGATATTACAAAAATTAGAAAAAATATTAAATAATTATATTTTATTCTAATAAATGTTTTGATGTTGAGTTAAAATGTAGAAGTTTTGATTTAAGCTGTTGTCAAGTGTCTATTTGTGATAGTTTTTGAGGAATGCTGCATTGAAAAGTGTAAACAAAGCACCAGTTTGACATGAAATTGTTGTTGCTTTATCATTCTTCAACACAAGATACACCGAATGGTGAATAATATTAAGGGTTATTTCGTCATAGTTTGTTAAACAAATTATTTTAAACATATTCAGGGCAGTGTAATCTGCTGAAAATTCACTCATTCATACATATGTATGTACATATCCTCTAATATAGCACAATATTTCATTTGCTTTGTTCAAAATGAATGAATAATACATTATGTTTGTTGCGTTCATTGCTTGAATTAATTATAAGAAATTGTTTGTATCATATAATTAACTTATTGCTTTAAACGGAAACCAATTTCTATGAACTCTTCACGTACATTACACAAAGAAAGCGTCTTGGAATTGTTGCTATATTAGTAGAACGTAATGTGGAATAATGTATGTAATGTGCGAATTTCAGCTGTATTTCACTACTTCAGACATTGTTCTATTATAATACAATGAATATGCAGTAAATCAACACTTAATATTATTCACTATTCACATAATGATAAAATGCACAATGAAGAGTTATTGGTACACAAGTGGTTTGTTTACATTTTTCATTATGCGATTCCAAGTAAACTATCACTTCCAAGAACTTGACAAGCACTAATAACAAAACTGGCACACTTTTTCCCCGTATTCCACCATTAATAATATTCAAAAACATTTATTTTATATTAGTTTTAACAAATATAGATCTGCACCGCCTGGTGGAATATTTTATTCCGAACCCAAATGCAGTCAGCTCTTTCGCGCGAAGCAATTTGTATGGGAATTTAAAATTCGCTGTAGATCTATATTTGTAAAAAATAATATAAAATAATTGATTTTGAATAATATTCCGGGTGGAATACCGGAAAAAAGTGTCCCAGTTTTGTTAATAGTGCTTGTCAAGTTCTTGGAAGTGATATTTTACTTGGAATCGCATAATGAAAAATGTAAACAAACCATTTGCGTACCAGTACATCTGGTGTTCTAGAAAAAAAATTGCTGCAAAAGTTGATTTTTCTGACATTGAAAAACTCATGAATGTTGTTCTACCTTACTCATATCTCAAAAACTGTGCCTCGTACAGCAAAGTGATGTAGCCCGATTTTGTAGGTTATGGCTTGGTCTTTAGGATGGAGTTGGATAGCGGTCAGATTTACCGTTATAAGGGTATAATTTTTAATGAATAAGGCACTTTTCGCAATAAAATAAGTTTAATTATCGACTTGCCGACAATGGAGGGTGATGAAAACTTGCACAATGTAAATTCAGGTTAAGAGCAACAATTCAGATCGACCTTCCTTCAAGGCCGATGTAAAATTTCATATAATTTACGGCAGAGAAACAAATTTCCCTGTTTTTGTCAAAAATTTGCCCAAATAACGGTCGGATCGGGAATTTACCAATTCCATCCTCTAGATCAAGTCATAAGCTACAAAAAATTGTACCGGTTTTTTTTCGTAGGACTCACCGTTCTCGAGATATCGACTGTCAAAAGTTCCATCGGAACCGCCAGAACCCCTACAGATGTCGATTTTTCTACATTGAAAAAGTCATGAATGTTGGGCTTACTTTGCTTATATCTTAAAAACCGTGCGTCCTACGGCAAAGTGACTGAGACCGATTTTGTAGCTTATGACTTGATCTAAATGATGGTGTTGGAGAATGGACAGATCTACCGTTATAAGGGTATAATTTTTAATGAATAAGGCACTTTTCGCAATAAAATAAGTTTAATTATCGACTTGCCGACAATGGAGGGTGATGAAAACTTGCACAATGTAAATTCATGTTAAGGGCAACAATTGAGATCGACCTTCCTTCAAGGCCGATGTAAAATTTCATATAATTTACGGCAGAGAAACAAATTTCCCTGTTTTTGTCAAAAATTTGCCGAAATAACGGTCGGATCGGGAATTTTCCAATTCCATCCTCTAGATCAAGTCATAAGCTACAAAAAATTGTTCTGGTTTTTTTTCGTAGGACTCACCGTTCTCGAGATATCGACTGTCAAAAGTTCCATCGGAACCGCCAGAACCCCTACAGATGTCGATTTTTCTACATTGAAAAAGTCATGAATGTTGTTCTACCATACTCATATCTCAAAAACTGTGCGTCGTACAGCAAAGTGATGTAGGCCGATTTTGGAGCTTATGACTTGGTCTAAAGGATGGTGTTGGAGAATGGACAGATCTACCGTTATAAGGGTATGATTTTTAATGAATAAGGCACTTTTCGCAATAAAATAAGCTTAATTATCGGCTTGCCGACAATGGAGGGTGATGAAAACTTGCACAATGTAAACTCACGTTAAGAGCAACAATTCAGATCGACCTTCCTTCAAGGCCGATGTAAAATTTCATATAATTTACGGCAGAGAAACAAATTTCCCTGTTTTTGTCAAAAATTTGCCCAAATAACGGTCGGATCGGGAATTTACCAATTCCATCCTCTAGATCAAGTCATAAGCTACAAAAAATTGTACCGGTTTTTTTTTCGTAGGACTCACCGTTCTCGAGATATCGACTGTCAAAAGTTCCATCGGAACCGCCAGAACCCCTACAGATGTCGATTTTTCTACATTGAAAAAGTCATGAATGTTGGGCTTACTTTGCTTATATCTTAAAAACCGTGCGTCCTACGGCAAAGTGACTGAGACCGATTTTGTAGCTTATGACTTGATCTAAATGATGGTGTTGGAGAATGGACAGATCTACCGTTATAAGGGTATAATTTTTAATGAATAAGGCACTTTTCGCAATAAAATAAGTTTAATTATCGACTTGCCGACAATGGAGGGTGATGAAAACTTGCACAATGTAAATTCATGTTAAGGGCAACAATTGAGATCGACCTTCCTTCAAGGCCGATGTAAAATTTCATATAATTTACGGCAGAGAAATAAATTTCCCTGTTTTTGTCAAAAATTTGCCCAAATAACGGTCGGATCGGGAATTTTCCAATTCCATCCTCTAGATCAAGTCATAAGCTACAAAAAATTGTTCTGGTTTTTTTTCGTAGGACTCACCGTTCTCGAGATATCGACTGTCAAAAGTTCCATCGGAACCGCCAGAACCCCTACAGATGTCGATTTTTCTACGTTGAAAAAGTCATGAATGTTAGGCTTACTTTGCTTATATCTTAAAAACCGTGCGTCCTACGGCAACGTGACTGAGACCGATTTTGTAGCTTATGACTTGATCTAAATGATGGTGTTGGAGAATGGACAGATCTACCGTTATAAGGGTATAATTTTTAATGAATAAGGCACTTTTCGCAATAAAATAAGTTTAATTATCGACTTGCCGACAATGGAGGGTGATGAAAACTTGCACAATGTAAATTCATGTTAAGGGCAACAATTGAGATCGACCTTCCTTCAAGGCCGATGTAAAATTTCATATAATTTACGGCAGAGAAACAAATTTCCCTGTTTTTGTCAAAAATTTGCCCAAATAACGGTCGGATCGGGAATTTTCCAATTCCATCCTCTAGATCAAGTCATATGCTACAAAAAATTGTTCTGGTTTTTTTTCGTAGGACTCACCGTTCTCGAGATATCGACTGTCAAAAGTTCCATCGGAACCGCCAGAACCCCTACAGATGTCGATTTTTCTACATTGAAAAAGTCATGAATGTTGGGCTTACTTTGCTTATATCTTAAAAACCGTGCGTCCTACGGCAAAGTGACTGAGACCGATTTTGTAGCTTATGACTTGATCTAAATGATGGTGTTGGAGAATGGACAGATCTACCGTTATAAGGGTATAATTTTTAATGAATAAGGCACTTTTCGCAATAAAATAAGTTTAATTATCGACTTGCCGACAATGGAGGGTGATGAAAACTTGCACAATGTAAATTCAGGTTAAGAGCAACAATTCAGATCGACCTTCCTTCAAGGCCGATGTAAAATTTCATATAATTTACGGCAGAGAAACAAATTTCCCTGTTTTTGTCAAAAATTTGCCCAAATAACGGTCGGATCGGGAATTTACCAATTCCATCCTCTAGATCAAGTCATAAGCTACAAAAAATTGTTCTGTTTTTTTTTCGTAGGACTCACCGTTCTCGAGATATCGACTGTCAAAAGTTCCATCGGAACCGCCAGAACCCCTACAGATGTCGATTTTTCTACGTTGAAAAAGTCATGAATGTTGGGCTTACTTTGCTTATATCTTAAAAACCGTGCGTCCTACGGCAAAGTGACTGAGACCGATTTTGTAGCTTATGACTTGATCTAAATGATGGTGTTGAAGAATGGACAGATCTACCGTTATAAGGGTATAATTTTTAATGAATAAGGCACTTTTCGCAATAAAATAAGTTTAATTATCGACTTGCCGACAATGGAGGGTGATGAAAACTTGCACAATGTAAATTCATGTTAAGGGCAGCAATTGAGATCGACCTTCCTTCAAGGCCGATGTAAAATTTCATATAATTTACGGCAGAGAAACAAATTTCCCTGTTTTTGTCAAAAATTTGCCCAAATAACGGTCGGATCGGGAATTTTCCAATTCCATCCTCTAGATCAAGTCATAAGCTACAAAAAATTGTTCTGGTTTTTTTTCGTAGGACTCACCGTTCTCGAGATATCGACTGTCAAAAGTTCCATCGGAACCGCCAGAACCCCTACAGATGTCGATTTTTCTACATTGAAAAAGTCATGAATGTTGGGCTTACTTTGCTTATATCTTAAAAACCGTGCGTCCTACGGCAAAGTAACTGAGACCGATTTTGTAGCTTATGACTTGATCTAAATGATGGTGTTGGAGAATGGACAGATCTACCGTTATAAGGGTATAATTTTTAATGAATAAGGCACTTTTCGCAATAAAATAAGTTTAATTATCGACTTGCCGACAATGGAGGGTGATGAAAACTTGCACAATGTAAATTCAGGTTAAGAGCAACAATTCAGATCGACCTTCCTTCAAGGCCGATGTAAAATTTCATATAATTTACGGCAGAGAAACAAATTTCCCTGTTTTTGTCAAAAATTTGCCCAAATAACGGTCGGATCGGGAATTTACCAATTCCATCCTCTAGATCAAGTCATAAGCTACAAAAAATTGTACCGGTTTTTTTTCGTAGGACTCACCGTTCTCGAGATATCGACTGTCAAAAGTTCCATCGGAACCGCCAGAACCCCTACAGATGTCGATTTTTCTACATTGAAAAAGTCATGAATGTTGGGCTTACTTTGCTTATATCTTAAAAACCGTGCGTCCTACGGCAAAGTGACTGAGACCGATTTTGTAGCTTATGACTTGATCTAAATGATGGTGTTGGAGAATGGACAGATCTACCGTTATAAGGGTATAATTTTTAATGAATAAGGCACTTTTCGCAATAAAATAAGTTTAATTATCGACTTGCCGACAATGGAGGGTGATGAAAACTTGCACAATGTAAATTCAGGTTAAGAGCAACAATTCAGATCGACCTTCCTTCAAGGCCGATGTAAAATTTCATATAATTTACGGCAGAGAAACAAATTTCCCTGTTTTTGTCAAAAATTTGCCCAAATAACGGTCGGATCGGGAATTTTCCAATTCCATCCTCTAGATCAAGTCATAAGCTACAAAAAATTGTTCTGGTTTTTTTTCGTAGGACTCACCGTTCTCGAGATATCGACTGTCAAAAGTTCCATCGGAACCGCCAGAACCCCTACAGATGTCGATTTTTCTACATTGAAAAAGTCATGAATGTTGGGCTTACTTTGCTTATATCTTAAAAACCGTGCGTCCTACGGCAAAGTGACTGAGACCGATTTTGTAGCTTATGACTTGATCTAAATGATGGTGTTGGAGAATGGACAGATCTACCGTTATAAGGGTATAATTTTTAATGAATAAGGCACTTTTCGCAATAAAATAAGTTTAATTATCGACTTGCCGACAATGGAGGGTGATGAAAACTTGCACAATGTAAATTCAGGTTAAGAGCAACAATTCAGATCGACCTTCCTTCAAGGCCGATGTAAAATTTCATATAATTTACGGCAGAGAAACAAATTTCCCTGTTTTTGTCAAAAATTTGCCCAAATAACGGTCGGAACGGGAATTTTCCAATTCCATCCTCTAGATCAAGTCATAAGCTACAAAAAATTGTTCTGGTTTTTTTTCGTAGGACTCACCGTTCTCGAGATATCGACTGTCAAAAGTTCCATCGGAACCGCCAGAACCCCTACAGATGTCGATTTTTCTACATTGAAAAAGTCATGAATGTTGGGCTTACTTTGCTTATATCTTAAAAACCGTGCGTCCTACGGCAAAGTGACTGAGACCGATTTTGTAGCTTATGACTTGATCTAAAGGATGGTGTTGGAGAATGGACAGATCTACCGTTATAAGGGTATAATTTTTAATGAATAAGGCACTTTTCGCAATAAAATAAGTTTAATTATCGACTTGCCGACAATGGAGGGTGATGAAAACTTGCACAATGTAAATTCAGGTTAAGAGCAACAATTCAGATCGACCTTCCTTCAAGGCCGATGTAAAATTTCATATAATTTACGGCAGAGAAACAAATTTCCCTGTTTTTGTCAAAAATTTGCCCAAATAACGGTCGGATCGGGAATTTTCCAATTCCATCCTCTAGATCAAGTCATAAGCTACAAAAAATTGTTCTGGTTCTTTTTCGTAGGACTCACCGTTCTCGAGATATCGACTGTCAAAAGTTCCATCGGAACCGCCAGAACCCCTACAGATGTCGATTTTTCTACATTGAAAAAGTCATGAATGTTGGGCTTACTTTGCTTATATCTTAAAAACCGTGCGTCCTACGGCAAAGTGACTGAGACCGATTTTGTAGCTTATGACTTGATCTAAATGATGGTGTTGGAGAATGGACAGATCTACCGTTATAAGGGTATAATTTTTAATGAATAAGGCACTTTTCGCAATAAAATAAGTTTAATTATCGACTTGCCGACAATGGAGGGTGATGAAAACTTGCACAATGTAAATTCAGGTTAAGAGCAACAATTCAGATCGACCTTCCTTGAAGGCCGATGTAAAATTTCATATAATTTACGGCAGAGAAACAAATTTCCCTGTTTTTGTCAAAAATTTGCCCAAATAACGGTCGGATCGGGAATTTTCCAATTCCATCCTCTAGATCAAGTCATAAGCTACAAAAAATTGTTCTGGTTTTTTTTCGTAGGACTCACCGTTCTCGAGATATCGACTGTCAAAAGTTCCATCGGAACCGCCAGAACCCCTACAGATGTCGATTTTTCTACGTTGAAAAAGTCATGAATGTTAGGCTTACTTTGCTTATATCTTAAAAACCGTGCGTCCTACGGCAACGTGACTGAGACCGATTTTGTAGCTTATGACTTGATCTAAATGATGGTGTTGGAGAATGGACAGATCTACCGTTATAAGGGTATAATTTTTAATGAATAAGGCACTTTTCGCAATAAAATAAGTTTAATTATCGACTTGCCGACAATGGAGGGTGATGAAAACTTGCACAATGTAAATTCATGTTAAGGGCAACAATTGAGATCGACCTTCCTTCAAGGCCGATGTAAAATTTCATATAATTTACGGCAGAGAAACAAATTTCCCTGTTTTTGTCAAAAATTTGCCCAAATAACGGTCGGATCGGGAATTTTCCAATTCCATCCTCTAGATCAAGTCATATGCTACAAAAAATTGTTCTGGTTTTTTTTCGTAGGACTCACCGTTCTCGAGATATCGACTGTCAAAAGTTCCATCGGAACCGCCAGAACCCCTACAGATGTCGATTTTTCTACATTGAAAAAGTCATGAATGTTGGGCTTACTTTGCTTATATCTTAAAAACCGTGCGTCCTACGGCAAAGTGACTGAGACCGATTTTGTAGCTTATGACTTGATCTAAATGATGGTGTTGGAGAATGGACAGATCTACCGTTATAAGGGTATAATTTTTAATGAATAAGGCACTTTTCGCAATAAAATAAGTTTAATTATCGACTTGCCGACAATGGAGGGTGATGAAAACTTGCACAATGTAAATTCAGGTTAAGAGCAACAATTCAGATCGACCTTCCTTCAAGGCCGATGTAAAATTTCATATAATTTACGGCAGAGAAACAAATTTCCCTGTTTTTGTCAAAAATTTGCCCAAATAACGGTCGGATCGGGAATTTACCAATTCCATCCTCTAGATCAAGTCATAAGCTACAAAAAATTGTTCTGTTTTTTTTTCGTAGGACTCACCGTTCTCGAGATATCGACTGTCAAAAGTTCCATCGGAACCGCCAGAACCCCTACAGATGTCGATTTTTCTACGTTGAAAAAGTCATGAATGTTGGGCTTACTTTGCTTATATCTTAAAAACCGTGCGTCCTACGGCAAAGTGACTGAGACCGATTTTGTAGCTTATGACTTGATCTAAATGATGGTGTTGAAGAATGGACAGATCTACCGTTATAAGGGTATAATTTTTAATGAATAAGGCACTTTTCGCAATAAAATAAGTTTAATTATCGACTTGCCGACAATGGAGGGTGATGAAAACTTGCACAATGTAAATTCATGTTAAGGGCAGCAATTGAGATCGACCTTCCTTCAAGGCCGATGTAAAATTTCATATAATTTACGGCAGAGAAACAAATTTCCCTGTTTTTGTCAAAAATTTGCCCAAATAACGGTCGGATCGGGAATTTTCCAATTCCATCCTCTAGATCAAGTCATAAGCTACAAAAAATTGTTCTGGTTTTTTTTCGTAGGACTCACCGTTCTCGAGATATCGACTGTCAAAAGTTCCATCGGAACCGCCAGAACCCCTACAGATGTCGATTTTTCTACATTGAAAAAGTCATGAATGTTGGGCTTACTTTGCTTATATCTTAAAAACCGTGCGTCCTACGGCAAAGTAACTGAGACCGATTTTGTAGCTTATGACTTGATCTAAATGATGGTGTTGGAGAATGGACAGATCTACCGTTATAAGGGTATAATTTTTAATGAATAAGGCACTTTTCGCAATAAAATAAGTTTAATTATCGACTTGCCGACAATGGAGGGTGATGAAAACTTGCACAATGTAAATTCAGGTTAAGAGCAACAATTCAGATCGACCTTCCTTCAAGGCCGATGTAAAATTTCATATAATTTACGGCAGAGAAACAAATTTCCCTGTTTTTGTCAAAAATTTGCCCAAATAACGGTCGGATCGGGAATTTACCAATTCCATCCTCTAGATCAAGTCATAAGCTACAAAAAATTGTACCGGTTTTTTTTCGTAGGACTCACCGTTCTCGAGATATCGACTGTCAAAAGTTCCATCGGAACCGCCAGAACCCCTACAGATGTCGATTTTTCTACATTGAAAAAGTCATGAATGTTGGGCTTACTTTGCTTATATCTTAAAAACCGTGCGTCCTACGGCAAAGTGACTGAGACCGATTTTGTAGCTTATGACTTGATCTAAATGATGGTGTTGGAGAATGGACAGATCTACCGTTATAAGGGTATAATTTTTAATGAATAAGGCACTTTTCGCAATAAAATAAGTTTAATTATCGACTTGCCGACAATGGAGGGTGATGAAAACTTGCACAATGTAAATTCAGGTTAAGAGCAACAATTCAGATCGACCTTCCTTCAAGGCCGATGTAAAATTTCATATAATTTACGGCAGAGAAACAAATTTCCCTGTTTTTGTCAAAAATTTGCCCAAATAACGGTCGGATCGGGAATTTTCCAATTCCATCCTCTAGATCAAGTCATAAGCTACAAAAAATTGTTCTGGTTTTTTTTCGTAGGACTCACCGTTCTCGAGATATCGACTGTCAAAAGTTCCATCGGAACCGCCAGAACCCCTACAGATGTCGATTTTTCTACATTGAAAAAGTCATGAATGTTGGGCTTACTTTGCTTATATCTTAAAAACCGTGCGTCCTACGGCAAAGTGACTGAGACCGATTTTGTAGCTTATGACTTGATCTAAATGATGGTGTTGGAGAATGGACAGATCTACCGTTATAAGGGTATAATTTTTAATGAATAAGGCACTTTTCGCAATAAAATAAGTTTAATTATCGACTTGCCGACAATGGAGGGTGATGAAAACTTGCACAATGTAAATTCAGGTTAAGAGCAACAATTCAGATCGACCTTCCTTCAAGGCCGATGTAAAATTTCATATAATTTACGGCAGAGAAACAAATTTCCCTGTTTTTGTCAAAAATTTGCCCAAATAACGGTCGGAACGGGAATTTTCCAATTCCATCCTCTAGATCAAGTCATAAGCTACAAAAAATTGTTCTGGTTTTTTTTCGTAGGACTCACCGTTCTCGAGATATCGACTGTCAAAAGTTCCATCGGAACCGCCAGAACCCCTACAGATGTCGATTTTTCTACATTGAAAAAGTCATGAATGTTGGGCTTACTTTGCTTATATCTTAAAAACCGTGCGTCCTACGGCAAAGTGACTGAGACCGATTTTGTAGCTTATGACTTGATCTAAAGGATGGTGTTGGAGAATGGACAGATCTACCGTTATAAGGGTATAATTTTTAATGAATAAGGCACTTTTCGCAATAAAATAAGTTTAATTATCGACTTGCCGACAATGGAGGGTGATGAAAACTTGCACAATGTAAATTCAGGTTAAGAGCAACAATTCAGATCGACCTTCCTTCAAGGCCGATGTAAAATTTCATATAATTTACGGCAGAGAAACAAATTTCCCTGTTTTTGTCAAAAATTTGCCCAAATAACGGTCGGATCGGGAATTTTCCAATTCCATCCTCTAGATCAAGTCATAAGCTACAAAAAATTGTTCTGGTTCTTTTTCGTAGGACTCACCGTTCTCGAGATATCGACTGTCAAAAGTTCCATCGGAACCGCCAGAACCCCTACAGATGTCGATTTTTCTACATTGAAAAAGTCATGAATGTTGGGCTTACTTTGCTTATATCTTAAAAACCGTGCGTCCTACGGCAAAGTGACTGAGACCGATTTTGTAGCTTATGACTTGATCTAAATGATGGTGTTGGAGAATGGACAGATCTACCGTTATAAGGGTATAATTTTTAATGAATAAGGCACTTTTCGCAATAAAATAAGTTTAATTATCGACTTGCCGACAATGGAGGGTGATGAAAACTTGCACAATGTAAATTCAGGTTAAGAGCAACAATTCAGATCGACCTTCCTTGAAGGCCGATGTAAAATTTCATATAATTTACGGCAGAGAAACAAATTTCCCTGTTTTTGTCAAAAATTTGCCCAAATAACGGTCGGATCGGGAATTTTCCAATTCCATCCTCTAGATCAAGTCATAAGCTACAAAAAATTGTTCTGGTTTTTTTTCGTAGGACTCACCGTTCTCGAGATATCGACTGTCAAAAGTTCCATCGGAACCGCCAGAACCCCTACAGATGTCGATTTTTCTACATTGAAAAAGTCATGAATGTTGGGCTTACTTTGCTTATATCTTAAAAACCGTGCGTCCTACGGCAAAGTGACTGAGACCGATTTTGTAGCTTATGACTTGATCTAAATGATGGTGTTGGAGAATGGACAGATCTACCGTTATAAGGGTATAATTTTTAATGAATAAGGCACTTTTCGCAATAAAATAAGTTTAATTATCGACTTGCCGACAATGGAGGGTGATGAAAACTTGCACAATGTAAATTCAGGTTAAGAGCAACAATTCAGATCGACCTTCCTTCAAGGCCGATGTAAAATTTCATATAATTTACGGCAGAGAAACAAATTTCCCTGTTTTTGTCAAAAATTTGCCCAAATAACGGTCGGATCGGGAATTTTCCAATTCCATCCTCTAGATCAAGTCATAAGCTACAAAAAATTGTTCTGGTTTTTTTTCGTAGGACTCACCGTTCTCGAGATATCGACTGTCAAAAGTTCCATCGGAACCGCCAGAACCCCTACAGATGTCGATTTTTCTACATTGAAAAAGTCATGAATGTTGGGCTTACTTTGCTTATATCTTAAAAACCGTGCGTCCTACGGCAAAGTGACTGAGACCGATTTTGTAGCTTATGACTTGATCTAAATGATGGTGTTGGAGAATGGACAGATCTACCGTTATAAGGGTATAATTTTTAATGAATAAGCACTTTTCGCAATAAAATAAGTTTAATTATCGACTTGCCGACAATGGAGGGTGATGAAAACTTGCACAATGTAAATTCAGGTTAAGAGCAACAATTCAGATCGACCTTCCTTCAAGGCCGATGTAAAATTTCATATAATTTACGGCAGAGAAACAAATTTCCCTGTTTTTGTCAAAAATTTGCCCAAATAACGGTCGGATCGGGAATTTTCCAATTCCATCCTCTAGATCAAGTCATAAGCTACAAAAAATTGTTCTGGTTTTTTTTTCGTAGGACTCACCGTTCTCGAGATATCGACTGTCAAAAGTTCCATCGGAACCGCCAGAACCCCTACAGATGTCGATTTTTCTACATTGAAAAAGTCATGAATGTTGGGCTTACTTTGCTTATATCTTAAAAACCGTGCGTCCTACGGCAAAGTGACTGAGACCGATTTTGTAGCTTATGACTTGATCTAAATGATGGTGTTGGAGAATGGACAGATCTACCGTTATAAGGGTATAATTTTTAATGAATAAGGCACTTTTCGCAATAAAATAAGTTTAATTATCGACTTGCCGACAATGGAGGGTGATGAAAACTTGCACAATGTAAATTCAGGTTAAGAGCAACAATTCAGATCGACCTTCCTTCAAGGCCGATGTAAAATTTCATATAATTTACGGCAGAGAAACAAATTTCCCTGTTTTTGTCAAAAATTTGCCCAAATAACGGTCGGATCGGGAATTTTCCAATTCCATCCTCTAGATCAAGTCATAAGCTACAAAAAATTGTTCTGGTTTTTTTTCGTAGGACTCACCGTTCTCGAGATATCGACTGTCAAAAGTTCCATCGGAACCGCCAGAACCCCTACAGATGTCGATTTTTCTACATTGAAAAAGTCATGAATGTTGGGCTTACTTTGCTTATATCTTAAAAACCGTGCGTCCTACGGCAAAGTGACTGAGACCGATTTTGTAGCTTATGACTTGATCTAAATGATGGTGTTGGAGAATGGACAGATCTACCGTTATAAGGGTATAATTTTTAATGAATAAGGCACTTTTCGCAATAAAATAAGTTTAATTATCGACTTGCCGACAATGGAGGGTGATGAAAACTTGCACAATGTAAATTCAGGTTAAGAGCAACAATTCAGATCGACCTTCCTTCAAGGCCGATGTAAAATTTCATATAATTTACGGCAGAGAAACAAATTTCCCTGTTTTTGTCAAAAATTTGCCCAAATAACGGTCGGATCGGGAATTTACCAATTCCATCCTCTAGATCAAGTCATAAGCTACAAAAAATTGTTCTGGTTTTTTTTCGTAGGACTCACCGTTCTCGAGATATCGACTGTCAAAAGTTCCATCGGAACCGCCAGAACCCCTACAGATGTCGATTTTTCTACGTTGAAAAAGTCATGAATGTTGGGCTTACTTTGCTTATATCTTAAAAACCGTGCGTCCTACGGCAAAGTGACTGAGACCGATTTTGTAGCTTATGACTTGATCTAAAGGATGGTGTTGGAGAATGGACAGATCTACCGTTGTAAGGGTATACTTTTTAATGAATAAGGCACTTTTCGCAATAAAATAAGTTTAATTATCAACTTGCCGACGATGGAGGGTGATGAAATCTTGCACAATGTAAATTCAGGTTAAGAGCAACAATTCAGATCGACCTTCCTTCAAGGCCGATGTAAAATTTCATATAATTTACGGCAGAGAAACAAATTTCCCTGTTTTTGTCAAAAATTTGCCCAAATAACGGTCGGATCGGGAATTTACCAATTCCATCCTCTAGATCAAGTCATAAGCTACAAAAAATTGTTCTGGTTTTTTTTCGTAGGACTCACCGTTCTCGAGATATCGACTGTCAAAAGTTCCATCGGAACCGCCAGAACCCCTACAGATGTCGATTTTTCTACGTTGAAAAAGTCATGAATGTTGGGCTTACTTTGCTTATATCTTAAAAACCGTGCGTCCTACGGCAAAGTGACTGAGACCGATTTTGTAGCTTATGACTTGATCTAAAGGATGGTGTTGGAGAATGGACAGATCTACCGTTGTAAGGGTATAATTTTTAATGAATAAGGCACTTTTCGCAATAAAATAAGTTTAATTATCAACTTGCCGACGATGGAGGGTGATGAAATCTTGCACAATGTAAATTCAGGTTAAGAGCAACAATTCAGATCGACCTTCCTTCAAGGCCGATGTAAAATTTCATATAATTTACGGCAGAGAAACAAATTTCCCTGTTTTTGTCAAAAATTTGCCCAAATAACGGTCGGATCGGGAATTTACCAATTCCATCCTCTAGATCAGGTCATAAGCTACAAAAAATTGTTCTGGTTTTTTTTCGTAGGACTCACCGTTCTCGAGATATCGACTGTCAAAAGTTCCATCGGAACCGCCAGAACCCCTACAGATGTCGATTTTTCTACGTTGAAAAAGTCATGAATGTTGGGCTTACTTTGCTTATATCTTAAAAACCGTGCGTCCTACGGCAAAGTGACTGAGACCGATTTTGTAGCTTATGACTTGATCTAAAGGATGGTGTTGGAGAATGGACAGATCTACCGTTGTAAGGGTATAATTTTTAATGAATAAGGCACTTTTCGCAATAAAATAAGTTTAATTATCAACTTGCCGACAATGGAGGGTGATGAAAACTTGCACAATGTAAATTCAGGTTAAGAGCAACAATTCAGATCGACCTTCCTTCAAGGCCGATGTAAAATTTCATATAATTTACGGCAGAGAAACAAATTTCCCTGTTTTTGTCAAAAATTTGCCCAAATAACGGTCGGATCGGGAATTTACCAATTCCATCCTCTAGATCAAGTCATAAGCTACAAAAAATTGTTCTGGTTTTTTTTCGTAGGACTCACCGTTCTCGAGATATCGACTGTCAAAAGTTCCATCGGAACCGCCAGAACCCCTACAGATGTCGATTTTTCTACGTTGAAAAAGTCATGAATGTTGGGCTTACTTTGCTTATATCTTAAAAACCGTGCGTCCTACGGCAAAGTGACTGAGACCGATTTTGTAGCTTATGACTTGATCTAAAGGATGGTGTTGGAGAATGGACAGATCTACCGTTGTAAGGGTATAATTTTTAATGAATAAGGCACTTTTCGCAATAAAATAAGTTTAATTATCGACTTGCCGACAATGGAGGGTGATGAAAACTTGCACAATGTAAATTCAGGTTAAGAGCAACAATTCAGATCGACCTTCCTTCAAGGCCGATGTAAAATTTCATATAATTTACGGCAGAGAAACAAATTTCCCTGTTTTTGTCAAAAATTTGCCCAAATAACGGTCGGATCGGGAATTTACCAATTCCATCCTCTAGATCAAGTCATAAGCTACAAAAAATTGTTCTGGTTTTTTTTCGTAGGACTCACCGTTCTCGAGATATCGACTGTCAAAAGTTCCATCGGAACCGCCAGAACCCCTACAGATGTCGATTTTTCTACGTTGAAAAAGTCATGAATGTTGGGCTTACTTTGCTTATATCTTAAAAACCGTGCGTCCTACGGCAAAGTGACTGAGACCGATTTTGTAGCTTATGACTTGATCTAAAGGATGGTGTTGGAGAATGGACAGATCTACCGTTGTAAGGGTATACTTTTTAATGAATAAGGCACTTTTCGCAATAAAATAAGTTTAATTATCAACTTGCCGACGATGGAGGGTGATGAAATCTTGCACAATGTAAATTCAGGTTAAGAGCAACAATTCAGATCGACCTTCCTTCAAGGCCGATGTAAAATTTCATATAATTTACGGCAGAGAAACAAATTTCCCTGTTTTTGTCAAAAATTTGCCCAAATAACGGTCGGATCGGGAATTTTCCAATTCCATCCTCTAGATCAAGTCATAAGCTACAAAAAATTGTTCTGGTTTTTTTTCGTAGGACTCACCGTTCTCGAGATATCGACTGTCAAAAGTTCCATCGGAACCGCCAGAACCCCTACAGATGTCGATTTTTCTACATTGAAAAAGTCATGAATGTTGGGCTTACTTTGCTTATATCTTAAAAACCGTGCGTCCTACGGCAAAGTGACTGAGACCGATTTTGTAGCTTATGACTTGATCTAAAGGATGGTGTTGGAGAATGGACAGATCTACCGTTGTAAGGGTATAATTTTTAATGAATAAGGCACTTTTCGCAATAAAATAAGTTTAATTATCAACTTGCCGACGATGGAGGGTGATGAAATCTTGCACAATGTAAATTCAGGTTAAGAGCAACAATTCAGATCGACCTTCCTTCAAGGCCGATGTAAAATTTCATATAATTTACGGCAGAGAAACAAATTTCCCTGTTTTTGTCAAAAATTTGCCCAAATAACGGTCGGATCGGGAATTTACCAATTCCATCCTCTAGATCAGGTCATAAGCTACAAAAAATTGTTCTGGTTTTTTTTCGTAGGACTCACCGTTCTCGAGATATCGACTGTCAAAAGTTCCATCGGAACCGCCAGAACCCCTACAGATGTCGATTTTTCTACGTTGAAAAAGTCATGAATGTTGGGCTTACTTTGCTTATATCTTAAAAACCGTGCGTCCTACGGCAAAGTGACTGAGACCGATTTTGTAGCTTATGACTTGATCTAAAGGATGGTGTTGGAGAATGGACAGATCTACCGTTGTAAGGGTATAATTTTTAATGAATAAGGCACTTTTCGCAATAAAATAAGTTTAATTATCAACTTGCCGACGATGGAGGGTGATGAAATCTTGCACAATGTAAATTCAGGTTAAGAGCAACAATTCAGATCGACCTTCCTTCAAGGCCGATGTAAAATTTCATATAATTTACGGCAGAGAAACAAATTTCCCTGTTTTTGTCAAAAATTTGCCCAAATAACGGTCGGATCGGGAATTTTCCAATTCCATCCTCTAGATCAAGTCATAAGCTACAAAAAATTGTTCTGGTTTTTTTTCGTAGGACTCACCGTTCTCGAGATATCGACTGTCAAAAGTTCCATCGGAACCGCCAGAACCCCTACAGATGTCGATTTTTCTACATTGAAAAAGTCATGAATGTTGGGCTTACTTTGCTTATATCTTAAAAACCGTGCGTCCTACGGCAAAGTGACTGAGACCGATTTTGTAGCTTATGACTTGATCTAAAGGATGGTGTTGGAGAATGGACAGATCTACCGTTGTAAGGGTATAATTTTTAATGAATAAGGCACTTTTCGCAATAAAATAAGTTTAATTATCAACTTGCCGACGATGGAGGGTGATGAAATCTTGCACAATGTAAATTCAGGTTAAGAGCAACAATTCAGATCGACCTTCCTTCAAGGCCGATGTAAAATTTCATATAATTTACGGCAGAGAAACAAATTTCCCTGTTTTTGTCAAAAATTTGCCCAAATAACGGTCGGATCGGGAATTTACCAATTCCATCCTCTAGATCAAGTCATAAGCTACAAAAAATTGTTCTGGTTTTTTTTCGTAGGACTCACCGTTCTCGAGATATCGACTGTCAAAAGTTCCATCGGAACCGCCAGAACCCCTACAGATGTCGATTTTTCTACGTTGAAAAAGTCATGAATGTTGGGCTTACTTTGCTTATATCTTAAAAACCGTGCGTCCTACGGCAAAGTGACTGAGACCGATTTTGTAGCTTATGACTTGATCTAAAGGATGGTGTTGGAGAATGGACAGATCTACCGTTGTAAGGGTATACTTTTTAATGAATAAGGCACTTTTCGCAATAAAATAAGTTTAATTATCAACTTGCCGACGATGGAGGGTGATGAAATCTTGCACAATGTAAATTCAGGTTAAGAGCAACAATTCAGATCGACCTTCCTTCAAGGCCGATGTAAAATTTCATATAATTTACGGCAGAGAAACAAATTTCCCTGTTTTTGTCAAAAATTTGCCCAAATAACGGTCGGATCGGGAATTTTCCAATTCCATCCTCTAGATCAAGTCATAAGCTACAAAAAATTGTTCTGGTTTTTTTTCGTAGGACTCACCGTTCTCGAGATATCGACTGTCAAAAGTTCCATCGGAACCGCCAGAACCCCTACAGATGTCGATTTTTCTACATTGAAAAAGTCATGAATGTTGGGCTTACTTTGCTTATATCTTAAAAACCGTGCGTCCTACGGCAAAGTGACTGAGACCGATTTTGTAGCTTATGACTTGATCTAAAGGATGGTGTTGGAGAATGGACAGATCTACCGTTGTAAGGGTATAATTTTTAATGAATAAGGCACTTTTCGCAATAAAATAAGTTTAATTATCAACTTGCCGACGATGGAGGGTGATGAAATCTTGCACAATGTAAATTCAGGTTAAGAGCAACAATTCAGATCGACCTTCCTTCAAGGCCGATGTAAAATTTCATATAATTTACGGCAGAGAAACAAATTTCCCTGTTTTTGTCAAAAATTTGCCCAAATAACGGTCGGATCGGGAATTTACCAATTCCATCCTCTAGATCAGGTCATAAGCTACAAAAAATTGTTCTGGTTTTTTTTCGTAGGACTCACCGTTCTCGAGATATCGACTGTCAAAAGTTCCATCGGAACCGCCAGAACCCCTACAGATGTCGATTTTTCTACGTTGAAAAAGTCATGAATGTTGGGCTTACTTTGCTTATATCTTAAAAACCGTGCGTCCTACGGCAAAGTGACTGAGACCGATTTTGTAGCTTATGACTTGATCTAAAGGATGGTGTTGGAGAATGGACAGATCTACCGTTGTAAGGGTATAATTTTTAATGAATAAGGCACTTTTCGCAATAAAATAAGTTTAATTATCAACTTGCCGACGATGGAGGGTGATGAAATCTTGCACAATGTAAATTCAGGTTAAGAGCAACAATTCAGATCGACCTTCCTTCAAGGCCGATGTAAAATTTCATATAATTTACGGCAGAGAAACAAATTTCCCTGTTTTTGTCAAAAATTTGCCCAAATAACGGTCGGATCGGGAATTTTCCAATTCCATCCTCTAGATCAAGTCATAAGCTACAAAAAATTGTTCTGGTTTTTTTTCGTAGGACTCACCGTTCTCGAGATATCGACTGTCAAAAGTTCCATCGGAACCGCCAGAACCCCTACAGATGTCGATTTTTCTACATTGAAAAAGTCATGAATGTTGGGCTTACTTTGCTTATATCTTAAAAACCGTGCGTCCTACGGCAAAGTGACTGAGACCGATTTTGTAGCTTATGACTTGATCTAAAGGATGGTGTTGGAGAATGGACAGATCTACCGTTGTAAGGGTATAATTTTTAATGAATAAGGCACTTTTCGCAATAAAATAAGTTTAATTATCAACTTGCCGACGATGGAGGGTGATGAAATCTTGCACAATGTAAATTCAGGTTAAGAGCAACAATTCAGATCGACCTTCCTTCAAGGCCGATGTAAAATTTCATATAATTTACGGCAGAGAAACAAATTTCCCTGTTTTTGTCAAAAATTTGCCCAAATAACGGTCGGATCGGGAATTTACCAATTCCATCCTCTAGATCAAGTCATAAGCTACAAAAAATTGTTCTGGTTTTTTTTCGTAGGACTCACCGTTCTCGAGATATCGACTGTCAAAAGTTCCATCGGAACCGCCAGAACCCCTACAGATGTCGATTTTTCTACGTTGAAAAAGTCATGAATGTTGGGCTTACTTTGCTTATATCTTAAAAACCGTGCGTCCTACGGCAAAGTGACTGAGACCGATTTTGTAGCTTATGACTTGATCTAAAGGATGGTGTTGGAGAATGGACAGATCTACCGTTGTAAGGGTATAATTTTTAATGAATAAGGCACTTTTCGCAATAAAATAAGTTTAATTATCAACTTGCCGACGATGGAGGGTGATGAAATCTTGCACAATGTAAATTCAGGTTAAGAGCAACAATTCAGATCGTCCTTCCTTCAAGGCCGATGTAAAATTTCATATAATTTACGGCAGAGAAACAAATTTCCCTGTTTTTGTCAAAAATTTGCCCAAATAACGGTCGGATCGGGAATTTACCAATTCCATCCTCTAGATCAAGTCATAAGCTACAAAAAATTGTTCTGGTTTTTTTTCGTAGGACTCACCGTTCTCGAGATATCGACTGTCAAAAGTTCCATCGGAACCGCCAGAACCCCTACAGATGTCGATTTTTCTACGTTGAAAAAGTCATGAATGTTGGGCTTACTTTGCTTATATCTTAAAAACCGTGCGTCCTACGGCAAAGTGACTGAGACCGATTTTGTAGCTTATGACTTGATCTAAAGGATGGTGTTGGAGAATGGACAGATCTACCGTTGTAAGGGTATAATTTTTAATGAATAAGGCACTTTTCGCAATAAAATAAGTTTAATTATCGACTTGCCGACAATGGAGGGTGATGAAAACTTGCACAATGTAAATTCAGGTTAAGAGCAACAATTCAGATCGACCTTCCTTCAAGGCCGATGTAAAATTTCATATAATTTACGGCAGAGAAACAAATTTCCCTGTTTTTGTCAAAAATTTGCCCAAATAACGGTCGGATCGGGAATTTACCAATTCCATCCTCTAGATCAGGTCATAAGCTACAAAAAATTGTTCTGGTTTTTTTTCGTAGGACTCACCGTTCTCGAGATATCGACTGTCAAAAGTTCCATCGGAACCGCCAGAACCCCTACAGATGTCGATTTTTCTACGTTGAAAAAGTCATGAATGTTGGGCTTACTTTGCTTATATCTTAAAAACCGTGCGTCCTACGGCAAAGTGACTGAGGCCGATTTTGTAGCTTATGACTTGATCTAAAGGATGGTGTTGGAGAATGGACAGATCTACCGTTGTAAGGGTATAATTTTTAATGAATAAGGCACTTTTCGCAATAAAATAAGTTTAATTATCAACTTGCCGACAATGGAGGGTGATGAAAACTTGCACAATGTAAATTCAGGTTAAGAGCAACAATTCAGATCGACCTTCCTTCAAGGCCGATGTAAAATTTCATATAATTTACGGCAGAGAAACAAATTTCCCTGTTTTTGTCAAAAATTTGCCCAAATAACGGTCGGATCGGGAATTTACCAATTCCATCCTCTAGATCAAGTCATAAGCTACAAAAAATTGTTCTGGTTTTTTTTCGTAGGACTCACCGTTCTCGAGATATCGACTGTCAAAAGTTCCATCGGAACCGCCAGAACCCCTACAGATGTCGATTTTTCTACGTTGAAAAAGTCATGAATGTTGGGCTTACTTTGCTTATATCTTAAAAACCGTGCGTCCTACGGCAAAGTGACTGAGACCGATTTTGTAGCTTATGACTTGATCTAAAGGATGGTGTTGGAGAATGGACAGATCTACCGTTGTAAGGGTATACTTTTTAATGAATAAGGCACTTTTCGCAATAAAATAAGTTTAATTATCAACTTGCCGACGATGGAGGGTGATGAAATCTTGCACAATGTAAATTCAGGTTAAGAGCAACAATTCAGATCGACCTTCCTTCAAGGCCGATGTAAAATTTCATATAATTTACGGCAGAGAAACAAATTTCCCTGTTTTTGTCAAAAATTTGCCCAAATAACGGTCGGATCGGGAATTTACCAATTCCATCCTCTAGATCAGGTCATAAGCTACAAAAAATTGTTCTGGTTTTTTTTCGTAGGACTCACCGTTCTCGAGATATCGACTGTCAAAAGTTCCATCGGAACCGCCAGAACCCCTACAGATGTCGATTTTTCTACGTTGAAAAAGTCATGAATGTTGGGCTTACTTTGCTTATATCTTAAAAACCGTGCGTCCTACGGCAAAGTGACTGAGACCGATTTTGTAGCTTATGACTTGATCTAAAGGATGGTGTTGGAGAATGGACAGATCTACCGTTGTAAGGGTATAATTTTTAATGAATAAGGCACTTTTCGCAATAAAATAAGTTTAATTATCAACTTGCCGACGATGGAGGGTGATGAAATCTTGCACAATGTAAATTCAGGTTAAGAGCAACAATTCAGATCGTCCTTCCTTCAAGGCCGATGTAAAATTTCATATAATTTACGGCAGAGAAACAAATTTCCCTGTTTTTGTCAAAAATTTGCCCAAATAACGGTCGGATCGGGAATTTACCAATTCCATCCTCTAGATCAAGTCATAAGCTACAAAAAATTGTTCTGGTTTTTTTTCGTAGGACTCACCGTTCTCGAGATATCGACTGTCAAAAGTTCCATCGGAACCGCCAGAACCCCTACAGATGTCGATTTTTCTACGTTGAAAAAGTCATGAATGTTGGGCTTACTTTGCTTATATCTTAAAAACCGTGCGTCCTACGGCAAAGTGACTGAGACCGATTTTGTAGCTTATGACTTGATCTAAAGGATGGTGTTGGAGAATGGACAGATCTACCGTTGTAAGGGTATAATTTTTAATGAATAAGGCACTTTTCGCAATAAAATAAGTTTAATTATCGACTTGCCGACAATGGAGGGTGATGAAATCTTGCACAATGTAAATTCAGGTTAAGAGCAACAATTCAGATCGACCTTCCTTCAAGGCCGATGTAAAATTTCATATAATTTACGGCAGAGAAACAAATTTCCCTGTTTTTGTCAAAAATTTGCCCAAATAACGGTCGGATCGGGAATTTACCAATTCCATCCTCTAGATCAAGTCATAAGCTACAAAAAATTGTTCTGGTTTTTTTTCGTAGGACTCACCGTTCTCGAGATATCGACTGTCAAAAGTTCCATCGGAACCGCCAGAACCCCTACAGATGTCGATTTTTCTACGTTGAAAAAGTCATGAATGTTGGGCTTACTTTGCTTATATCTTAAAAACCGTGCGTCCTACGGCAAAGTGACTGAGACCGATTTTGTAGCTTATGACTTGATCTAAAGGATGGTGTTGGAGAATGGACAGATCTACCGTTGTAAGGGTATAATTTTTAATGAATAAGGCACTTTTCGCAATAAAATAAGTTTAATTATCAACTTGCCGACGATGGAGGGTGATGAAATCTTGCACAATGTAAATTCAGGTTAAGAGCAACAATTCAGATCGACCTTCCTTCAAGGCCGATGTAAAATTTCATATAATTTACGGCAGAGAAACAAATTTCCCTGTTTTTGTCAAAAATTTGCCCAAATAACGGTCGGATCGGGAATTTACCAATTCCATCCTCTAGATCAGGTCATAAGCTACAAAAAATTGTTCTGGTTTTTTTTCGTAGGACTCACCGTTCTCGAGATATCGACTGTCAAAAGTTCCATCGGAACCGCCAGAACCCCTACAGATGTCGATTTTTCTACGTTGAAAAAGTCATGAATGTTGGGCTTACTTTGCTTATATCTTAAAAACCGTGCGTCCTACGGCAAAGTGACTGAGACCGATTTTGTAGCTTATGACTTGATCTTAAGGATGGTGTTGGAGAATGGACAGATCTACCGTTGTAAGGGTATAATTTTTAATGAATAAGGCACTTTTCGCAATAAAATAAGTTTAATTATCAACTTGCCGACAATGGAGGGTGATGAAAACTTGCACAATGTAAATTCAGGTTAAGAGCAACAATTCAGATCGACCTTCCTTCAAGGCCGATGTAAAATTTCATATAATTTACGGCAGAGAAACAAATTTCCCTGTTTTTGTCAAAAATTTGCCCAAATAACGGTCGGATCGGGAATTTACCAATTCCATCCTCTAGATCAAGTCATAAGCTACAAAAAATTGTTCTGGTTTTTTTTCGTAGGACTCACCGTTCTCGAGATATCGACTGTCAAAAGTTCCATCGGAACCGCCAGAACCCCTACAGATGTCGATTTTTCTACGTTGAAAAAGTCATGAATGTTGGGCTTACTTTGCTTATATCTTAAAAACCGTGCGTCCTACGGCAAAGTGACTGAGACCGATTTTGTAGCTTATGACTTGATCTAAAGGATGGTGTTGGAGAATGGACAGATCTACCGTTGTAAGGGTATACTTTTTAATGAATAAGGCACTTTTCGCAATAAAATAAGTTTAATTATCAACTTGCCGACGATGGAGGGTGATGAAATCTTGCACAATGTAAATTCAGGTTAAGAGCAACAATTCAGATCGACCTTCCTTCAAGGCCGATGTAAAATTTCATATAATTTACGGCAGAGAAACAAATTTCCCTGTTTTTGTCAAAAATTTGCCCAAATAACGGTCGGATCGGGAATTTTCCAATTCCATCCTCTAGATCAAGTCATAAGCTACAAAAAATTGTTCTGGTTTTTTTTCGTAGGACTCACCGTTCTCGAGATATCGACTGTCAAAAGTTCCATCGGAACCGCCAGAACCCCTACAGATGTCGATTTTTCTACATTGAAAAAGTCATGAATGTTGGGCTTACTTTGCTTATATCTTAAAAACCGTGCGTCCTACGGCAAAGTGACTGAGACCGATTTTGTAGCTTATGACTTGATCTAAATGATGGTGTTGGAGAATGGACAGATCTACCGTTATAAGGGTATAATTTTTAATGAATAAGGCACTTTTCGCAATAAAATAAGTTTAATTATCGACTTGCCGACAATGGAGGGTGATGAAAACTTGCACAATGTAAATTCAGGTTAAGAGCAACAATTCAGATCGACCTTCCTTCAAGGCCGATGTAAAATTTCATATAATTTACGGCAGAGAAACTAATTTCCCTGTTTTTGTCAAAAATTTGCCCAAATAACGGTCGGATCGGGAATTTACCAATTCCATCCTCTAGATCAAGTCATAAGCTACAAAAAATTGTTCTGGTTTTTTTTCGTAGGACTCACCGTTCTCGAGATATCGACTGTCAAAAGTTCCATCGGAACCGCCAGAACCCCTACAGATGTCGATTTTTCTACGTTGAAAAAGTCATGAATGTTGGGCTTACTTTGCTTATATCTTAAAAACCGTGCGTCCTACGGCAAAGTGACTGAGACCGATTTTGTAGCTTATGACTTGATCTAAAGGATGGTGTTGGAGAATGGACAGATCTACCGTTGTAAGGGTATAATTTTTAATGAATAAGGCACTTTTCGCAATAAAATAAGTTTAATTATCAACTTGCCGACGATGGAGGGTGATGAAATCTTGCACAATGTAAATTCAGGTTAAGAGCAACAATTCAGATCGACCTTCCTTCAAGGCCGATGTAAAATTTCATATAATTTACGGCAGAGAAACAAATTTCCCTGTTTTTGTCAAAAATTTGCCCAAATAACGGTCGGATCGGGAATTTACCAATTCCATCCTCTAGATCAAGTCATAAGCTACAAAAAATTGTTCTGGTTTTTTTTCGTAGGACTCACCGTTCTCGAGATATCGACTGTCAAAAGTTCCATCGGAACCGCCAGAACCCCTACAGATGTCGATTTTTCTACGTTGAAAAAGTCATGAATGTTGGGCTTACTTTGCTTATATCTTAAAAACCGTGCGTCCTACGGCAAAGTGACTGAGACCGATTTTGTAGCTTATGACTTGATCTAAAGGATGGTGTTGGAGAATGGACAGATCTACCGTTGTAAGGGTATAATTTTTAATGAATAAGGCACTTTTCGCAATAAAATAAGTTTAATTATCAACTTGCCGACGATGGAGGGTGATGAAATCTTGCACAATGTAAATTCAGGTTAAGAGCAACAATTCAGATCGACCTTCCTTCAAGGCCGATGTAAAATTTCATATAATTTACGGCAGAGAAACAAATTTCCCTGTTTTTGTCAAAAATTTGCCCAAATAACGGTCGGATCGGGAATTTACCAATTCCATCCTCTAGATCAGGTCATAAGCTACAAAAAATTGTTCTGGTTTTTTTTCGTAGGACTCACCGTTCTCGAGATATCGACTGTCAAAAGTTCCATCGGAACCGCCAGAACCCCTACAGATGTCGATTTTTCTACGTTGAAAAAGTCATGAATGTTGGGCTTACTTTGCTTATATCTTAAAAACCGTGCGTCCTACGGCAAAGTGACTGAGACCGATTTTGTAGCTTATGACTTGATCTTAAGGATGGTGTTGGAGAATGGACAGATCTACCGTTGTAAGGGTATAATTTTTAATGAATAAGGCACTTTTCGCAATAAAATAAGTTTAATTATCAACTTGCCGACAATGGAGGGTGATGAAAACTTGCACAATGTAAATTCAGGTTAAGAGCAACAATTCAGATCGACCTTCCTTCAAGGCCGATGTAAAATTTCATATAATTTACGGCAGAGAAACAAATTTCCCTGTTTTTGTCAAAAATTTGCCCAAATAACGGTCGGATCGGGAATTTACCAATTCCATCCTCTAGATCAAGTCATAAGCTACAAAAAATTGTTCTGGTTTTTTTTCGTAGGACTCACCGTTCTCGAGATATCGACTGTCAAAAGTTCCATCGGAACCGCCAGAACCCCTACAGATGTCGATTTTTCTACGTTGAAAAAGTCATGAATGTTGGGCTTACTTTGCTTATATCTTAAAAACCGTGCGTCCTACGGCAAAGTGACTGAGACCGATTTTGTAGCTTATGACTTGATCTAAAGGATGGTGTTGGAGAATGGACAGATCTACCGTTGTAAGGGTATACTTTTTAATGAATAAGGCACTTTTCGCAATAAAATAAGTTTAATTATCAACTTGCCGACGATGGAGGGTGATGAAATCTTGCACAATGTAAATTCAGGTTAAGAGCAACAATTCAGATCGACCTTCCTTCAAGGCCGATGTAAAATTTCATATAATTTACGGCAGAGAAACAAATTTCCCTGTTTTTGTCAAAAATTTGCCCAAATAACGGTCGGATCGGGAATTTTCCAATTCCATCCTCTAGATCAAGTCATAAGCTACAAAAAATTGTTCTGGTTTTTTTTCGTAGGACTCACCGTTCTCGAGATATCGACTGTCAAAAGTTCCATCGGAACCGCCAGAACCCCTACAGATGTCGATTTTTCTACATTGAAAAAGTCATGAATGTTGGGCTTACTTTGCTTATATCTTAAAAACCGTGCGTCCTACGGCAAAGTGACTGAGACCGATTTTGTAGCTTATGACTTGATCTAAATGATGGTGTTGGAGAATGGACAGATCTACCGTTATAAGGGTATAATTTTTAATGAATAAGGCACTTTTCGCAATAAAATAAGTTTAATTATCGACTTGCCGACAATGGAGGGTGATGAAAACTTGCACAATGTAAATTCAGGTTAAGAGCAACAATTCAGATCGACCTTCCTTCAAGGCCGATGTAAAATTTCATATAATTTACGGCAGAGAAACTAATTTCCCTGTTTTTGTCAAAAATTTGCCCAAATAACGGTCGGATCGGGAATTTACCAATTCCATCCTCTAGATCAAGTCATAAGCTACAAAAAATTGTTCTGGTTTTTTTTCGTAGGACTCACCGTTCTCGAGATATCGACTGTCAAAAGTTCCATCGGAACCGCCAGAACCCCTACAGATGTCGATTTTTCTACGTTGAAAAAGTCATGAATGTTGGGCTTACTTTGCTTATATCTTAAAAACCGTGCGTCCTACGGCAAAGTGACTGAGACCGATTTTGTAGCTTATGACTTGATCTAAAGGATGGTGTTGGAGAATGGACAGATCTACCGTTGTAAGGGTATAATTTTTAATGAATAAGGCACTTTTCGCAATAAAATAAGTTTAATTATCAACTTGCCGACGATGGAGGGTGATGAAATCTTGCACAATGTAAATTCAGGTTAAGAGCAACAATTCAGATCGACCTTCCTTCAAGGCCGATGTAAAATTTCATATAATTTACGGCAGAGAAACAAATTTCCCTGTTTTTGTCAAAAATTTGCCCAAATAACGGTCGGATCGGGAATTTACCAATTCCATCCTCTAGATCAAGTCATAAGCTACAAAAAATTGTTCTGGTTTTTTTTCGTAGGACTCACCGTTCTCGAGATATCGACTGTCAAAAGTTCCATCGGAACCGCCAGAACCCCTACAGATGTCGATTTTTCTACGTTGAAAAAGTCATGAATGTTGGGCTTACTTTGCTTATATCTTAAAAACCGTGCGTCCTACGGCAAAGTGACTGAGACCGATTTTGTAGCTTATGACTTGATCTAAAGGATGGTGTTGGAGAATGGACAGATCTACCGTTGTAAGGGTATAATTTTTAATGAATAAGGCACTTTTCGCAATAAAATAAGTTTAATTATCAACTTGCCGACGATGGAGGGTGATGAAATCTTGCACAATGTAAATTCAGGTTAAGAGCAACAATTCAGATCGTCCTTCCTTCAAGGCCGATGTAAAATTTCATATAATTTACGGCAGAGAAACAAATTTCCCTGTTTTTGTCAAAAATTTGCCCAAATAACGGTCGGATCGGGAATTTACCAATTCCATCCTCTAGATCAAGTCATAAGCTACAAAAAATTGTTCTGGTTTTTTTTCGTAGGACTCACCGTTCTCGAGATATCGACTGTCAAAAGTTCCATCGGAACCGCCAGAACCCCTACAGATGTCGATTTTTCTACGTTGAAAAAGTCATGAATGTTGGGCTTACTTTGCTTATATCTTAAAAACCGTGCGTCCTACGGCAAAGTGACTGAGACCGATTTTGTAGCTTATGACTTGATCTAAAGGATGGTGTTGGAGAATGGACAGATCTACCGTTGTAAGGGTATAATTTTTAATGAATAAGGCACTTTTCGCAATAAAATAAGTTTAATTATCAACTTGCCGACGATGGAGGGTGATGAAATCTTGCACAATGTAAATTCAGGTTAAGAGCAACAATTCAGATCGACCTTCCTTCAAGGCCGATGTAAAATTTCATATAATTTACGGCAGAGAAACAAATTTCCCTGTTTTTGTCAAAAATTTGCCCAAATAACGGTCGGATCGGGAATTTACCAATTCCATCCTCTAGATCAAGTCATAAGCTACAAAAAATTGTTCTGGTTTTTTTTCGTAGGACTCACCGTTCTCGAGATATCGACTGTCAAAAGTTCCATCGGAACCGCCAGAACCCCTACAGATGTCGATTTTTCTACGTTGAAAAAGTCATGAATGTTGGGCTTACTTTGCTTATATCTTAAAAACCGTGCGTCCTACGGCAAAGTGACTGAGACCGATTTTGTAGCTTATGACTTGATCTAAAGGATGGTGTTGGAGAATGGACAGATCTACCGTTGTAAGGGTATAATTTTTAATGAATAAGGCACTTTTCGCAATAAAATAAGTTTAATTATCAACTTGCCGACGATGGAGGGTGATGAAATCTTGCACAATGTAAATTCAGGTTAAGAGCAACAATTCAGATCGACCTTCCTTCAAGGCCGATGTAAAATTTCATATAATTTACGGCAGAGAAACAAATTTCCCTGTTTTTGTCAAAAATTTGCCCAAATAACGGTCGGATCGGGAATTTACCAATTCCATCCTCTAGATCAAGTCATAAGCTACAAAAAATTGTTCTGGTTTTTTTTCGTAGGACTCACCGTTCTCGAGATATCGACTGTCAAAAGTTCCATCGGAACCGCCAGAACCCCTACAGATGTCGATTTTTCTACGTTGAAAAAGTCATGAATGTTGGGCTTACTTTGCTTATATCTTAAAAACCGTGCGTCCTACGGCAAAGTGACTGAGACCGATTTTGTAGCTTATGACTTGATCTAAAGGATGGTGTTGGAGAATGGACAGATCTACCGTTGTAAGGGTATAATTTTTAATGAATAAGGCACTTTTCGCAATAAAATAAGTTTAATTATCAACTTGCCGACGATGGAGGGTGATGAAATCTTGCACAATGTAAATTCAGGTTAAGAGCAACAATTCAGATCGTCCTTCCTTCAAGGCCGATGTAAAATTTCATATAATTTACGGCAGAGAAACAAATTTCCCTGTTTTTGTCAAAAATTTGCCCAAATAACGGTCGGATCGGGAATTTACCAATTCCATCCTCTAGATCAAGTCATAAGCTACAAAAAATTGTTCTGGTTTTTTTTCGTAGGACTCACCGTTCTCGAGATATCGACTGTCAAAAGTTCCATCGGAACCGCCAGAACCCCTACAGATGTCGATTTTTCTACGTTGAAAAAGTCATGAATGTTGGGCTTACTTTGCTTATATCTTAAAAACCGTGCGTCCTACGGCAAAGTGACTGAGACCGATTTTGTAGCTTATGACTTGATCTAAAGGATGGTGTTGGAGAATGGACAGATCTACCGTTGTAAGGGTATAATTTTTAATGAATAAGGCACTTTTCGCAATAAAATAAGTTTAATTATCAACTTGCCGACGATGGAGGGTGATGAAATCTTGCACAATGTAAATTCAGGTTAAGAGCAACAATTCAGATCGACCTTCCTTCAAGGCCGATGTAAAATTTCATATAATTTACGGCAGAGAAACAAATTTCCCTGTTTTTGTCAAAAATTTGCCCAAATAACGGTCGGATCGGGAATTTACCAATTCCATCCTCTAGATCAAGTCATAAGCTACAAAAAATTGTTCTGGTTTTTTTTCGTAGGACTCACCGTTCTCGAGATATCGACTGTCAAAAGTTCCATCGGAACCGCCAGAACCCCTACAGATGTCGATTTTTCTACGTTGAAAAAGTCATGAATGTTGGGCTTACTTTGCTTATATCTTAAAAACCGTGCGTCCTACGGCAAAGTGACTGAGACCGATTTTGTAGCTTATGACTTGATCTAAAGGATGGTGTTGGAGAATGGACAGATCTACCGTTGTAAGGGTATAATTTTTAATGAATAAGGCACTTTTCGCAATAAAATAAGTTTAATTATCAACTTGCCGACAATGGAGGGTGATGAAAACTTGCACAATGTAAATTCAGGTTAAGAGCAACAATTCAGATCGACCTTCCTTCAAGGCCGATGTAAAATTTCATATAATTTACGGCAGAGAAACAAATTTCCCTGTTTTTGTCAAAAATTTGCCCAAATAACGGTCGGATCGGGAATTTACCAATTCCATCCTCTAGATCAAGTCATAAGCTACAAAAAATTGTTCTGGTTTTTTTTCGTAGGACTCACCGTTCTCGAGATATCGACTGTCAAAAGTTCCATCGGAACCGCCAGAACCCCTACAGATGTCGATTTTTCTACGTTGAAAAAGTCATGAATGTTGGGCTTACTTTGCTTATATCTTAAAAACCGTGCGTCCTACGGCAAAGTGACTGAGACCGATTTTGTAGCTTATGACTTGATCTAAAGGATGGTGTTGGAGAATGGACAGATCTACCGTTGTAAGGGTATAATTTTTAATGAATAAGGCACTTTTCGCAATAAAATAAGTTTAATTATCAACTTGCCGACAATGGAGGGTGATGAAAACTTGCACAATGTAAATTCAGGTTAAGAGCAACAATTCAGATCGACCTTCCTTCAAGGCCGATGTAAAATTTCATATAATTTACGGCAGAGAAACAAATTTCCCTGTTTTTGTCAAAAATTTGCCCAAATAACGGTCGGATCGGGAATTTACCAATTCCATCCTCTAGATCAAGTCATAAGCTACAAAAAATTGTTCTGGTTTTTTTTCGTAGGACTCACCGTTCTCGAGATATCGACTGTCAAAAGTTCCATCGGAACCGCCAGAACCCCTACAGATGTCGATTTTTCTACGTTGAAAAAGTCATGAATGTTGGGCTTACTTTGCTTATATCTTAAAAACCGTGCGTCCTACGGCAAAGTGACTGAGACCGATTTTGTAGCTTATGACTTGATCTAAAGGATGGTGTTGGAGAATGGACAGATCTACCGTTGTAAGGGTATACTTTTTAATGAATAAGGCACTTTTCGCAATAAAATAAGTTTAATTATCAACTTGCCGACGATGGAGGGTGATGAAATCTTGCACAATGTAAATTCAGGTTAAGAGCAACAATTCAGATCGACCTTCCTTCAAGGCCGATGTAAAATTTCATATAATTTACGGCAGAGAAACAAATTTCCCTGTTTTTGTCAAAAATTTGCCCAAATAACGGTCGGATCGGGAATTTACCAATTCCATCCTCTAGATCAAGTCATAAGCTACAAAAAATTGTTCTGGTTTTTTTTCGTAGGACTCACCGTTCTCGAGATATCGACTGTCAAAAGTTCCATCGGAACCGCCAGAACCCCTACAGATGTCGATTTTTCTACGTTGAAAAAGTCATGAATGTTGGGCTTACTTTGCTTATATCTTAAAAACCGTGCGTCCTACGGCAAAGTGACTGAGACCGATTTTGTAGCTTATGACTTGATCTAAAGGATGGTGTTGGAGAATGGACAGATCTACCGTTGTAAGGGTATACTTTTTAATGAATAAGGCACTTTTCGCAATAAAATAAGTTTAATTATCAACTTGCCGACGATGGAGGGTGATGAAATCTTGCACAATGTAAATTCAGGTTAAGAGCAACAATTCAGATCGACCTTCCTTCAAGGCCGATGTAAAATTTCATATAATTTACGGCAGAGAAACAAATTTCCCTGTTTTTGTCAAAAATTTGCCCAAATAACGGTCGGATCGGGAATTTACCAATTCCATCCTCTAGATCAAGTCATAAGCTACAAAAAATTGTTCTGTTTTTTTTTCGTAGGACTCACCGTTCTCGAGATATCGACTGTCAAAAGTTCCATCGGAACCGCCAGAACCCCTACAGATGTCGATTTTTCTACGTTGAAAAAGTCATGAATGTTGGGCTTACTTTGCTTATATCTTAAAAACCGTGCGTCCTACGGCAAAGTGACTGAGACCGATTTTGTAGCTTATGACTTGATCTAAATGATGGTGTTGGAGAATGGACAGATCTACCGTTATAAGGGTATAATTTTTAATGAATAAGGCACTTTTCGCAATAAAATAAGTTTAATTATCGACTTGCCGACAATGGAGGGTGATGAAAACTTGCACAATGTAAATTCAGGTTAAGAGCAACAATTCAGATCGACCTTCCTTCAAGGCCGATGTAAAATTTCATATAATTTACGGCAGAGAAACAAATTTCCCTGTTTTTGTCAAAAATTTGCCCAAATAACGGTCGGATCGGGAATTTACCAATTCCATCCTCTAGATCAAGTCATAAGCTACAAAAAATTGTTCTGTTTTTTTTTCGTAGGACTCACCGTTCTCGAGATATCGACTGTCAAAAGTTCCATCGGAACCGCCAGAACCCCTACAGATGTCGATTTTTCTACGTTGAAAAAGTCATGAATGTTGGGCTTACTTTGCTTATATCTTAAAAACCGTGCGTCCTACGGCAAAGTGACTGAGACCGATTTTGTAGCTTATGACTTGATCTAAAGGATGGTGTTGGAGAATGGACAGATCTACCGTTGTAAGGGTATAATTTTTAATGAATAAGGCACTTTTCGCAATAAAATAAGTTTAATTATCGACTTGCCGACAATGGAGGGTGATGAAAACTTGCACAATGTAAATTCAGGTTAAGAGCAACAATTCAGATCGACCTTCCTTCAAGGCCGATGTAAAATTTCATATAATTTACGGCAGAGAAACAAATTTCCCTGTTTTTGTCAAAAATTTGCCCAAATAACGGTCGGATCGGGAATTTACCAATTCCATCCTCTAGATCAAGTCATAAGCTACAAAAAATTGTTCTGGTTTTTTTTCGTAGGACTCACCGTTCTCGAGATATCGACTGTCAAAAGTTCCATCGGAACCGCCAGAACCCCTACAGATGTCGATTTTTCTACGTTGAAAAAGTCATGAATGTTGGGCTTACTTTGCTTATATCTTAAAAACCGTGCGTCCTACGGCAAAGTGACTGAGACCGATTTTGTAGCTTATGACTTGATCTAAAGGATGGTGTTGGAGAATGGACAGATCTACCGTTGTAAGGGTATAATTTTTAATGAATAAGGCACTTTTCGCAATAAAATAAGTTTAATTATCAACTTGCCGACAATGGAGGGTGATGAAAACTTGCACAATGTAAATTCAGGTTAAGAGCAACAATTCAGATCGACCTTCCTTCAAGGCCGATGTAAAATTTCATATAATTTACGGCAGAGAAACAAATTTCCCTGTTTTTGTCAAAAATTTGCCCAAATAACGGTCGGATCGGGAATTTACCAATTCCATCCTCTAGATCAAGTCATAAGCTACAAAAAATTGTTCTGGTTTTTTTTCGTAGGACTCACCGTTCTCGAGATATCGACTGTCAAAAGTTCCATCGGAACCGCCAGAACCCCTACAGATGTCGATTTTTCTACGTTGAAAAAGTCATGAATGTTGGGCTTACTTTGCTTATATCTTAAAAACCGTGCGTCCTACGGCAAAGTGACTGAGACCGATTTTGTAGCTTATGACTTGATCTAAAGGATGGTGTTGGAGAATGGACAGATCTACCGTTGTAAGGGTATAATTTTTAATGAATAAGGCACTTTTCGCAATAAAATAAGTTTAATTATCAACTTGCCGACAATGGAGGGTGATGAAAACTTGCACAATGTAAATTCAGGTTAAGAGCAACAATTCAGATCGACCTTCCTTCAAGGCCGATGTAAAATTTCATATAATTTACGGCAGAGAAACAAATTTCCCTGTTTTTGTCAAAAATTTGCCCAAATAACGGTCGGATCGGGAATTTACCAATTCCATCCTCTAGATCAAGTCATAAGCTACAAAAAATTGTTCTGGTTTTTTTTCGTAGGACTCACCGTTCTCGAGATATCGACTGTCAAAAGTTCCATCGGAACCGCCAGAACCCCTACAGATGTCGATTTTTCTACGTTGAAAAAGTCATGAATGTTGGGCTTACTTTGCTTATATCTTAAAAACCGTGCGTCCTACGGCAAAGTGACTGAGACCGATTTTGTAGCTTATGACTTGATCTAAAGGATGGTGTTGGAGAATGGACAGATCTACCGTTGTAAGGGTATAATTTTTAATGAATAAGGCACTTTTCGCAATAAAATAAGTTTAATTATCAACTTGCCGACAATGGAGGGTGATGAAAACTTGCACAATGTAAATTCAGGTTAAGAGCAACAATTCAGATCGACCTTCCTTCAAGGCCGATGTAAAATTTCATATAATTTACGGCAGAGAAACAAATTTCCCTGTTTTTGTCAAAAATTTGCCCAAATAACGGTCGGATCGGGAATTTACCAATTCCATCCTCTAGATCAAGTCATAAGCTACAAAAAATTGTTCTGGTTTTTTTTCGTAGGACTCACCGTTCTCGAGATATCGACTGTCAAAAGTTCCATCGGAACCGCCAGAACCCCTACAGATGTCGATTTTTCTACATTGAAAAAGTCATGAATGTTGGGCTTACTTTGCTTATATCTTAAAAACCGTGCGTCCTACGGCAAAGTGACTGAGACCGATTTTGTAGCTTATGACTTGATCTAAATGATGGTGTTGGAGAATGGACAGATCTACCGTTATAAGGGTATAATTTTTAATGAATAAGGCACTTTTCGCAATAAAATAAGTTTAATTATCGACTTGCCGACAATGGAGGGTGATGAAAACTTGCACAATGTAAATTCAGGTTAAGAGCAACAATTCAGATCGACCTTCCTTCAAGGCCGATGTAAAATTTCATATAATTTACGGCAGAGAAACAAATTTCCCTGTTTTTGTCAAAAATTTGCCCAAATAACGGTCGGATCGGGAATTTACCAATTCCATCCTCTAGATCAAGTCATAAGCTACAAAAAATTGTTCTGTTTTTTTTTCGTAGGACTCACCGTTCTCGAGATATCGACTGTCAAAAGTTCCATCGGAACCGCCAGAACCCCTACAGATGTCGATTTTTCTACGTTGAAAAAGTCATGAATGTTGGGCTTACTTTGCTTATATCTTAAAAACCGTGCGTCCTACGGCAAAGTGACTGAGACCGATTTTGTAGCTTATGACTTGATCTAAATGATGGTGTTGAAGAATGGACAGATCTACCGTTATAAGGGTATAATTTTTAATGAATAAGGCACTTTTCGCAATAAAATAAGTTTAATTATCGACTTGCCGCCAATGGAGGGTGATGAAAACTTGCACAATGTAAATTCATGTTAAGGGCAGCAATTGAGATCGACCTTCCTTCAAGGCCGATGTAAAATTTCATATAATTTACGGCAGAGAAACAAATTTCCCTGTTTTTGTCAAAAATTTGCCCAAATAACGGTCGGATCGGGAATTTTCCAATTCCATCCTCTAGATCAAGTCATAAGCTACAAAAAATTGTTCTGGTTTTTTTTCGTAGGACTCACCGTTCTCGAGATATCGACTGTCAAAAGTTCCATCGGAACCGCCAGAACCCCTACAGATGTCGATTTTTCTACGTTGAAAAAGTCATGAATGTTGGGCTTACTTTGCTTATATCTTAAAAACCGTGCGTCCTACGGCAAAGTGACTGAGACCGATTTTGTAGCTTATGACTTGATCTAAAGGATGGTGTTGGAGAATGGACAGATCTACCGTTGTAAGGGTATACTTTTTAATGAATAAGGCACTTTTCGCAATAAAATAAGTTTAATTATCAACTTGCCGACGATGGAGGGTGATGAAATCTTGCACAATGTAAATTCAGGTTAAGAGCAACAATTCAGATCGACCTTCCTTCAAGGCCGATGTAAAATTTCATATAATTTACGGCAGAGAAACAAATTTCCCTGTTTTTGTCAAAAATTTGCCCAAATAACGGTCGGATCGGGAATTTACCAATTCCATCCTCTAGATCAAGTCATAAGCTACAAAAAATTGTTCTGTTTTTTTTTCGTAGGACTCACCGTTCTCGAGATATCGACTGTCAAAAGTTCCATCGGAACCGCCAGAACCCCTACAGATGTCGATTTTTCTACGTTGAAAAAGTCATGAATGTTGGGCTTACTTTGCTTATATCTTAAAAACCGTGCGTCCTACGGCAAAGTGACTGAGACCGATTTTGTAGCTTATGACTTGATCTAAAGGATGGTGTTGGAGAATGGACAGATCTACCGTTGTAAGGGTATAATTTTTAATGAATAAGGCACTTTTCGCAATAAAATAAGTTTAATTATCGACTTGCCGACAATGGAGGGTGATGAAAACTTGCACAATGTAAATTCAGGTTAAGAGCAACAATTCAGATCGACCTTCCTTCAAGGCCGATGTAAAATTTCATATAATTTACGGCAGAGAAACAAATTTCCCTGTTTTTGTCAAAAATTTGCCCAAATAACGGTCGGATCGGGAATTTACCAATTCCATCCTCTAGATCAAGTCATAAGCTACAAAAAATTGTTCTGGTTTTTTTTCGTAGGACTCACCGTTCTCGAGATATCGACTGTCAAAAGTTCCATCGGAACCGCCAGAACCCCTACAGATGTCGATTTTTCTACGTTGAAAAAGTCATGAATGTTGGGCTTACTTTGCTTATATCTTAAAAACCGTGCGTCCTACGGCAAAGTGACTGAGACCGATTTTGTAGCTTATGACTTGATCTAAAGGATGGTGTTGGAGAATGGACAGATCTACCGTTGTAAGGGTATAATTTTTAATGAATAAGGCACTTTTCGCAATAAAATAAGTTTAATTATCAACTTGCCGACAATGGAGGGTGATGAAAACTTGCACAATGTAAATTCAGGTTAAGAGCAACAATTCAGATCGACCTTCCTTCAAGGCCGATGTAAAATTTCATATAATTTACGGCAGAGAAACAAATTTCCCTGTTTTTGTCAAAAATTTGCCCAAATAACGGTCGGATCGGGAATTTACCAATTCCATCCTCTAGATCAAGTCATAAGCTACAAAAAATTGTTCTGGTTTTTTTTCGTAGGACTCACCGTTCTCGAGATATCGACTGTCAAAAGTTCCATCGGAACCGCCAGAACCCCTACAGATGTCGATTTTTCTACGTTGAAAAAGTCATGAATGTTGGGCTTACTTTGCTTATATCTTAAAAACCGTGCGTCCTACGGCAAAGTGACTGAGACCGATTTTGTAGCTTATGACTTGATCTAAAGGATGGTGTTGGAGAATGGACAGATCTACCGTTGTAAGGGTATAATTTTTAATGAATAAGGCACTTTTCGCAATAAAATAAGTTTAATTATCAACTTGCCGACAATGGAGGGTGATGAAAACTTGCACAATGTAAATTCAGGTTAAGAGCAACAATTCAGATCGACCTTCCTTCAAGGCCGATGTAAAATTTCATATAATTTACGGCAGAGAAACAAATTTCCCTGTTTTTGTCAAAAATTTGCCCAAATAACGGTCGGATCGGGAATTTACCAATTCCATCCTCTAGATCAAGTCATAAGCTACAAAAAATTGTTCTGGTTTTTTTTCGTAGGACTCACCGTTCTCGAGATATCGACTGTCAAAAGTTCCATCGGAACCGCCAGAACCCCTACAGATGTCGATTTTTCTACGTTGAAAAAGTCATGAATGTTGGGCTTACTTTGCTTATATCTTAAAAACCGTGCGTCCTACGGCAAAGTGACTGAGACCGATTTTGTAGCTTATGACTTGATCTAAAGGATGGTGTTGGAGAATGGACAGATCTACCGTTGTAAGGGTATAATTTTTAATGAATAAGGCACTTTTCGCAATAAAATAAGTTTAATTATCAACTTGCCGACAATGGAGGGTGATGAAAACTTGCACAATGTAAATTCAGGTTAAGAGCAACAATTCAGATCGACCTTCCTTCAAGGCCGATGTAAAATTTCATATAATTTACGGCAGAGAAACAAATTTCCCTGTTTTTGTCAAAAATTTGCCCAAATAACGGTCGGATCGGGAATTTACCAATTCCATCCTCTAGATCAAGTCATAAGCTACAAAAAATTGTTCTGGTTTTTTTTCGTAGGACTCACCGTTCTCGAGATATCGACTGTCAAAAGTTCCATCGGAACCGCCAGAACCCCTACAGATGTCGATTTTTCTACGTTGAAAAAGTCATGAATGTTGGGCTTACTTTGCTTATATCTTAAAAACCGTGCGTCCTACGGCAAAGTGACTGAGACCGATTTTGTAGCTTATGACTTGATCTAAAGGATGGTGTTGGAGAATGGACAGATCTACCGTTGTAAGGGTATAATTTTTAATGAATAAGGCACTTTTCGCAATAAAATAAGTTTAATTATCAACTTGCCGACAATGGAGGGTGATGAAAACTTGCACAATGTAAATTCAGGTTAAGAGCAACAATTCAGATCGACCTTCCTTCAAGGCCGATGTAAAATTTCATATAATTTACGGCAGAGAAACAAATTTCCCTGTTTTTGTCAAAAATTTGCCCAAATAACGGTCGGATCGGGAATTTACCAATTCCATCCTCTAGATCAAGTCATAAGCTACAAAAAATTGTTCTGGTTTTTTTTCGTAGGACTCACCGTTCTCGAGATATCGACTGTCAAAAGTTCCATCGGAACCGCCAGAACCCCTACAGATGTCGATTTTTCTACGTTGAAAAAGTCATGAATGTTGGGCTTACTTTGCTTATATCTTAAAAACCGTGCGTCCTACGGCAAAGTGACTGAGACCGATTTTGTAGCTTATGACTTGATCTAAAGGATGGTGTTGGAGAATGGACAGATCTACCGTTGTAAGGGTATAATTTTTAATGAATAAGGCACTTTTCGCAATAAAATAAGTTTAATTATCAACTTGCCGACAATGGAGGGTGATGAAAACTTGCACAATGTAAATTCAGGTTAAGAGCAACAATTCAGATCGACCTTCCTTCAAGGCCGATGTAAAATTTCATATAATTTACGGCAGAGAAACAAATTTCCCTGTTTTTGTCAAAAATTTGCCCAAATAACGGTCGGATCGGGAATTTACCAATTCCATCCTCTAGATCAAGTCATAAGCTACAAAAAATTGTTCTGGTTTTTTTCGTAGGACTCACCGTTCTCGAGATATCGACTGTCAAAAGTTCCATCGGAACCGCCAGAACCCCTACAGATGTCGATTTTTCTACGTTGAAAAAGTCATGAATGTTGGGCTTACTTTGCTTATATCTTAAAAACCGTGCGTCCTACGGCAAAGTGACTGAGACCGATTTTGTAGCTTATGACTTGATCTAAAGGATGGTGTTGGAGAATGGACAGATCTACCGTTGTAAGGGTATAATTTTTAATGAATAAGGCACTTTTCGCAATAAAATAAGTTTAATTATCAACTTGCCGACAATGGAGGGTGATGAAAACTTGCACAATGTAAATTCAGGTTAAGAGCAACAATTCAGATCGACCTTCCTTCAAGGCCGATGTAAAATTTCATATAATTTACGGCAGAGAAACAAATTTCCCTGTTTTTGTCAAAAATTTGCCCAAATAACGGTCGGATCGGGAATTTACCAATTCCATCCTCTAGATCAAGTCATAAGCTACAAAAAATTGTTCTGGTTTTTTTTCGTAGGACTCACCGTTCTCGAGATATCGACTGTCAAAAGTTCCATCGGAACCGCCAGAACCCCTACAGATGTCGATTTTTCTACGTTGAAAAAGTCATGAATGTTGGGCTTACTTTGCTTATATCTTAAAAACCGTGCGTCCTACGGCAAAGTGACTGAGACCGATTTTGTAGCTTATGACTTGATCTAAAGGATGGTGTTGGAGAATGGACAGATCTACCGTTGTAAGGGTATAATTTTTAATGAATAAGGCACTTTTCGCAATAAAATAAGTTTAATTATCAACTTGCCGACAATGGAGGGTGATGAAAACTTGCACAATGTAAATTCAGGTTAAGAGCAACAATTCAGATCGACCTTCCTTCAAGGCCGATGTAAAATTTCATATAATTTACGGCAGAGAAACAAATTTCCCTGTTTTTGTCAAAAATTTGCCCAAATAACGGTCGGATCGGGAATTTACCAATTCCATCCTCTAGATCAAGTCATAAGCTACAAAAAATTGTTCTGGTTTTTTTTCGTAGGACTCACCGTTCTCGAGATATCGACTGTCAAAAGTTCCATCGGAACCGCCAGAACCCCTACAGATGTCGATTTTTCTACGTTGAAAAAGTCATGAATGTTGGGCTTACTTTGCTTATATCTTAAAAACCGTGCGTCCTACGGCAAAGTGACTGAGACCGATTTTGTAGCTTATGACTTGATCTAAAGGATGGTGTTGGAGAATGGACAGATCTACCGTTGTAAGGGTATAATTTTTAATGAATAAGGCACTTTTCGCAATAAAATAAGTTTAATTATCAACTTGCCGACAATGGAGGGTGATGAAAACTTGCACAATGTAAATTCAGGTTAAGAGCAACAATTCAGATCGACCTTCCTTCAAGGCCGATGTAAAATTTCATATAATTTACGGCAGAGAAACAAATTTCCCTGTTTTTGTCAAAAATTTGCCCAAATAACGGTCGGATCGGGAATTTACCAATTCCATCCTCTAGATCAAGTCATAAGCTACAAAAAATTGTTCTGTTTTTTTTTCGTAGGACTCACCGTTCTCGAGATATCGACTGTCAAAAGTTCCATCGGAACCGCCAGAACCCCTACAGATGTCGATTTTTCTACGTTGAAAAAGTCATGAATGTTGGGCTTACTTTGCTTATATCTTAAAAACCGTGCGTCCTACGGCAAAGTGACTGAGACCGATTTTGTAGCTTATGACTTGATCTAAAGGATGGTGTTGGAGAATGGACAGATCTACCGTTGTAAGCCGTTACCGCCAGAACCCCTACAGATGTCGATTTTTCTACGTTGAAAAAGTCATGAATGTTGGGCTTACTTTGCTTATATCTTAAAAACCGTGCGTCCTACGGCAAAGTGACTGAGACCGATTTTGTAGCTTATGACTTGATCTAAAGGATGGTGTTGGAGAATGGACAGATCTACCGTTGTAAGGGTATAATTTTTAATGAATAAGGCACTTTTCGCAATAAAATAAGTTTAATTATCGACTTGCCGACAATGGAGGGTGATGAAAACTTGCACAATGTAAATTCAGGTTAAGAGCAACAATTCAGATCGACCTTCCTTCAAGGCCGATGTAAAATTTCATATAATTTACGGCAGAGAAACAAATTTCCCTGTTTTTGTCAAAAATTTGCCCAAATAACGGTCGGATCGGGAATTTACCAATTCCATCCTCTAGATCAAGTCATAAGCTACAAAAAATTGTTCTGGTTTTTTTTCGTAGGACTCACCGTTCTCGAGATATCGACTGTCAAAAGTTCCATCGGAACCGCCAGAACCCCTACAGATGTCGATTTTTCTACGTTGAAAAAGTCATGAATGTTGGGCTTACTTTGCTTATATCTTAAAAACCGTGCGTCCTACGGCAAAGTGACTGAGACCGATTTTGTAGCTTATGACTTGATCTAAAGGATGGTGTTGGAGAATGGACAGATCTACCGTTGTAAGGGTATAATTTTTAATGAATAAGGCACTTTTCGCAATAAAATAAGTTTAATTATCAACTTGCCGACGATGGAGGGTGATGAAATCTTGCACAATGTAAATTCGAGCAACAATTCGCATCGACCTTCCTTCAAAGCCGATGTAAAATGTCATATAATTTACGCCAGAGAATCAAATTTTCCTTCTTTATCAAAAATTTACCCAAATAACGGTAAGTTCGTGAATTTTCCAATTCCAACCTCTAGATCAAGTCATAAGCTACAAAATTGTATGCTGCAAATTTTTGACATGAGCCTAGCCAGACGTCTACGGATGGACGCCAAAGATGGCAAGAGCATGTAGAGCGAATGGCCAGCACTGATGCAGCCGGAACAGTCTTCGACTCCGAACAAGTAGGATAACGCAATAGAGGATGCCCACGGAACCGGTGGCGCGCCCAGTTGGAGAAGGACCTCAACCATCTTGGTGTGCACAGTTAGAGACAGCTGGCCAGCTGGAGATGCCTGTTGGTTGAGGCCCAGGTCCACTCCGGTATGTAGTGCCACCAGAAGAAGAAGAAGGTGAATTGGAGAAATTTCCGACGAGATTTCAGATTTTGATGAAAATATTTTGTTGGATTCCTTTCTACACGGTATGAGTACTTCATGGTATTTTTTAAAGCTTAGCTCAGAGGATATCAAACCAAACACACTGCCAAACGATAACCACACACTTCCTTAATTCCATCGCCCAGATCTCTAGAAGAGTTGGTTGAGAGACCTGGGAAATGCCAAAGATCTCCATAGCCAGCAACCACTTCGAGCGGCGCTGTGCGACCCACAACCAACAGCCACCTCGAGCGAGGCTCGGTGCGGCCCTCTGCATGCTCAGCACGGATGGCCCTTTCCTTATGCCATAGCGTGAACGGGAACAATTAGAGCACAAATACTTGTGTTTACGCATTGCAGCGCACCTGCTATCTAAGAAAACTTGTTGGACTCGTTCAGGCACTTGATAGTGCTCAGCACTTATCGCCGATCAGTCATTGTGGACTAATCACTGGGTCACTTATCAAGAGCCACTTGTTGATCGAAGTAACATATTTCATTCACAGTACACAGTACACAAAATAATTTCTTTTGGTAGAAAGAAAATTCCACAGCCTCGGGGACTGACAGCACTGTTGCAGCCACAATGCGACATTCGGTGCTAATTGGCTTCCCCTATTCGGCCACTCACACCTTCCAAAGAGCGATTAACTGCGGGAGCATGAGTCAGTCTCAGATGCCGCTGTCCGAAATATCAATGACCACTGGCTTCAGATTGTAATTTTGTTCACCAAAAGTTAAACAAAAAAAGTGGTCGCCGTGGCGTAGTGGGTAAGTGCGTCGACTCCTACGCAGAGGGTGCCAGGTTCGATACCCGAATAACCACCTTTGATAATTCACGGCTCTGCCTCTTTCGAGTCACTGACAATGCTCAAAGAGTATTCCTGTCTAGAAAAAGCTTCTCAACTTCGCCGTTCGGAGTCGGCATTAAATTGTAGGTCCCTTCAACGCGTGAGAGAAGAAGAATAGCACGCACAGCACGAGTAGTTGCTGAGAAGCTAGGCCCAGGTCCGTCTCGGACTGTCGCGCCGCCCATATTATTATTATTAAAAGTTAAACACAACTTTGGGATTTTTCTCTTCAACTTCTGGCTGTGCTTTCATTCCTTCAAAGCTTATGGTTTCAACTTTCAATTTACAACTGGTGAGTTTATCAACTCCTCATTTCTTCAACTTACGGAAATAACAGAAGTTAAGGGATGAAATCAGGGATTTAGCTCTCTATCTCTCTCTCTCCCTATCCATCTTTCTCTCTCTCTCTATCCCTCTCCGTCTCCCTCTCCCTCTCCCTCTCTCACTCTCTCTCTCTCTCTCCCTCTCACTCTCTCCCTCTCCATCTCTCTCTCTCCCTCTCACTGTCTCCCTCTCTGTCTCTCTCTCTCCCTCCCCATCTCTCTGCCTCTCTCTCTATATCTCCTCTCTGTCTCCCTCCACTGTCGTTGTTTTTGTGGCTGCGTGTATACAAGATGGGATGATTGTGATATCATTTATCGTTTTATAATGCAAGGCATTTGAAAAGGTTGTCATTCGAACTCTGCAGACATGAGTCGAGGACAACAATATTCCATCTACGGCAGGGCATTCGACAGTGCATGCTGCTTCAAAGTTGGTTTCCGACATACAATGGAATATGGATGAAAAGCAGTGTACGGGTGCCTGTCTGTTCGACTTGGACAAGGCATTTCATACCGGGTTGGTTAGAAGGCCTCTTCCTTAAGTTGGTCAGACTTAGGCTAAATAAACCATTGCCATACATGATTTATGATATGCTAACAGCTAGGAAGTTCGTCGTGAAATGTGGCGGCGTAACGTCCAGTAGAGTATCTAGTATAGAATACGGTCTACAACAGGGGGCTGTAGGATCCCCATTATTGTTTTCTATATTTACTGCAGATCTTCTAAGGTCTATGCCGCAGCTTATCGCGTATGCCGATGACCTAGTGGCTTACAGATCAGCACCGAAGGTAGTAGTCATATACACCCTGTTGCAATGGGATGCAAATAAAATAACTGGATTTTGTTATGACTGGAAGTCATTACTTTCCGTGCCCCGGTGCACAGGGCTTCAAGGGATACGCGTATGAACTGGAAAGAGAGATTGTCGACCCCCAGGGCTAGCCGTTAATCGTGAAAAGTGTAGTCAGATATCTCGGCATTTGGTTGGATCATTTTGTGTATTTTAAAAAACATATAGAGAAGGTTAGCCTTTGCTGTGGCAAGTAAGCTCTTTTACAGTAGCCAACTTGAGTGACGGTAATCTTCTACATGGCCCTCATAAGGCCAGTCCTGGTGTATGGTTGTCGCCTTTGGTTCAACGTGAGCCCTTCCCACATGGAAAAGATGAGAGTGTTCGAGAGACGGTGTCATAGGACCTGTCTCCGGTTGTATCAGACGCCTGAGTCCGAGTACAAGAAGTACTTTCGCAACGAGGTCTTGTACAACAGGGCTAACGTGACAAGAGTAGACAATTTGATAACTGCACTAACGCGACGACACATTGCAAGGAGAATGATGTCTACCAACAGTCTGATCATCGGGGATTATTACCCGAACTTTATGTATCATGAGAGGGCGAGCCACACCGTCCTTATTCAACCTGAGAATTTTCTCTATTTAGATTCGTTAAATTTGATTCAGGACATGAGTGGACTTGACTTGCGAACACTTGACAGGCGACTCCACTATGAATCGGATATCGCTCGCGAACACGGTGATCAACCCCGGTTCAGTAGAGCGATCCTCGCTCGAGATTGGAGGGAGAGTGCAAAGGAGCGGCACCTCTTTTGGTGGTTACACCAGAACCAGTCTCCGCCATCGCCAGCGCCTGATCTGATAGTCGATCTGTTGGACAACAGCCCACTTACATAGATTTAAGTTAGGTTAAGTTAGATTGAGAAAAAAAAAGGCGTGTAGATTATATATGTCAAGCATATAAATAGCGTACACGATCTTGTACACACGTCCGCAATGTCACGGGCATAGTGTAAGGTAGTTTAAGTTTTATTAGGGTTAGGGTTTAGTGTTAGAGCTTAGGTTTAGTTGGTTTTAAGAAAATTAAAAAAAAGAGCGCTAAGTTTTTTCTAAGTTCTTTGGTCGGACAAACAATAAAGATTGTCCATATGGGCTGGACAAAAAAACAGATATTACTAGTAGTAGACGCCGAAAGGCAAATAGATAAGTAAGTTTAGATTATTTTAGAGTACCCGCGAAGGGTCAGTAGGATAGATTTTAAGAACATGAATTGTTTAGACATTAAGATAGATTTAATCATTTTTGTCTAGTTTTAAGAATCATGAATTTAAAAATAAAAATTAATTTTAAAGTTAAAGTTAAAGTTTTATAATGGTGATCGAACTAATACAGGATTCATTGCCGTGAAACGAGAGAACAGCCTTGCCTCTTTCGATTTGATTTGAAATAATGAAGTGTTACAGGCAATTACACACTAAACAATCGTATTACAATACAATGCGCTCGAATCAATTCTTATTATGTGCCACAATGGACCTAGGACCCATCTGGTCGGGTAATAAGCCCATAATTGGATTGTAAACATATAACCCACCTGAGTAACATCTCGTAGATTCAGACTTCTCGGGGCCCATTTCTTTGTTAATCTGGCTGAACTGAGCAGCGTCAGAATCAGCCCTCACAAATTGGTTTGCTGAATAGGTAGCCTAAGATCCACGTGGTAACACAATGGGCCTATGCTTGGCCTAAGTGTGTCTGCTGTCCGTATGCGCGGCAGTCAGCCTCAACCTCAACCAAACCTAACCCACGAAATGTCTGTGGACTTAATAATAATAATATTGGTGGCGCGACAGTCCGAGGCGGACCTGGGCCTAGCTTCTCAGCAACCACTCGTGTTGTGCGTGCTATTGTTCTCTCACGCGTGGAAGGGACCTACAGTTTACTGACGAATCCGAACGGCGAAGGTGATAAGCTTTTTCTAGACAGGAATAATCTTTGCGCATTGTCAGTGACTCGAAAGAGGTGGAGCCGTGAAATGTAAAAGGTGGTAAATTCGGGTATCGAACCTGGCACCTTCTGCGTAGGAGTCGACGCACTAACCCACTACGCCACGGCGACTCACTGTGGACTTAAGACCCTTTAATTATTGACTAATGGTTTACAAGGGTGCGGTTTCGATAGACACAAAAGTACCCATAGAAATATCAAAAAATTGAAGCGTACGTCAAATTTTACAAAACAATTTATTAGAAATAAAGTAAAACGCAAAGTGGAATAGGTTTGCGAGGTGCGTAAAATTTGGCTTTATTTGGCAATGAAAATGGAAATAGGGCCACATTGGTTTTATTTTCATTTCCACATCGCCACAAGGCCAAATTTGAGATCAAGCCCGTAAGAGAGTCTGGTATATTTAAAGTAAGGGGTGGGTGGCGTAATCTTTTTCTCCGCAGGGTTTAACCAAGGGTATGGCAGGGCTTAGCCAATAGGTAAGGCAGACCTGTGGATTTATGACCCTGCACCACTTCATTAGTATTTATAAGCGTTATAAATGTCCATAGTCGCTTGTGTTGTTCTCCATGACACAGCCGGTAGCAACATAAAACCGGAGATAATGGAGGATAGAGATATCCCACCACCAACCTAGCGTTGCCGGAAAAATATTTGTCAAAGAGCAACCACTGCTTTCAAAAAGTGCCAATTTAAAATCTAGGGTGCCACAAATGGAAGTACATCATCATTCATTTCGAGACCATGGTCAGATGTCAACACTAGATGCTTAGTGCTCGCTTAGATAATGGAGATAATGGAGGATAGAGATATCCAACCACCACAAATGGAAGTACACCAAAAATATATTTTTGTGGCGTCCCATGACTTAGCATCATTTCGAGACCATGGTCAGATGTCAACACTAGATGTTTAGTGCTCACTTAGGTCGAGGACATTGAAATCATCGGAAAGAGGCAATTTGGTTCGGAAGGAACAAGGTAAGGCTTATACCACAAAGTCCAGTTACCCATGAGGACCAGTGACGGCGAACCAACGCCTTCAGGTACCAGTAAAGTTCATGAGTTATTTGGCAATCCCTCTCATTCGATAAAGTGAGAAGCCGATCTAAAACGCCCTGGCCTTGGTGTCGCTAAGAGTCACACACGCCCATGACGGTATGTTCATATCAAACAAGTTGACGCGTTAGCATTAATCTCAAACCATTATCGCGGCGTAGTCAGTGAAAGGCTCACTTTTTCTTAAGAAAGGCATCCCGCCTACAACTCTAGTGCGAAGCTTATAACTCGACGCAGATGTTGTATTCTAGCACCTTGGTAGGTTAAGACCTGCTGAGCCTGACAGCCGGTTTCTGCCTGTCAAAGTGGTGTGCCCATTATAGGAGCGTCGTGGAGGTTAAACACAAATCCATTAGAATATTGGACTTCACTCAGTGAGCATACTTCCTTTTACGAGCTTTTTTTTAACTCAAAACTAAGACCCAACCTGTATTAGGGTCGTATCTCAACCACCGGCTCAAGCTCAAGAGAACACTACTCTACCGAAGACAATTGCTTGGACTCGATGAAGTTTAAGAAAATTAAAGGAAGAACATATGTACATTCATCAAAACTTAACGAGGGTTCAACTGGAGGTTTGTTGTCAGCGATTGTAGATTTACAGATTTAGATGTGTTGTAAAATTGACCAGAGTGCCAAATACAAACTTAAAGTGGCACAGTGCCAATTAAATGTAAAAGTACCATAATCGGCAACGTTACACCAACCTTCTGAAACTGTTCACTCTCAATTCTCAATCTCATACGCACACGAACAGCACACACCGTAAATTCAAAGTTGAAACTGACATTGTATGGGTGAACTGTCAAAAATATCCCAGGGAAAATTTAAAAACTGAAAGTTGAACAGTTCGGGGATTTGAATTTCTGATTGGGAGTTGAATCACTGAACAAAAACCAATTTTCAACTCGCCGGTGAAATCTCGAGTTGAGACCAACTTCGCAGTTGAACAACTCCCCAGTTGATCAACTCCCCAGTTGATCAACTCTCTAGTTGATTAACTCCCCAGTTGATCAACTCCCCAGTTGATCAACTCCCCAGTTGATCAACTCCCCAGTTGATTAACTCTCTAGTTGATTAACTCCCCAGTTGATCAACTCTCCAGTTTCCGGCAAGTTGAGCAATAGTGAACAAAACGACCCTCACCATCTAGAGTGTGTGTCCATGGAGGCTATTCCCCTTTTGATTGAACCCGAAAAAGGCCAAGTCCAATTTGCGGGCGAATAGGTTCTGTCCTAGACCATTGCAAAAGTCTCCATTTCCGAAGACGAACATACCAGTGCTCTGAATGACTAACACGGCACTAGTTACCTCCGATTACCTCACCACTCAACAAGGAAGCACTGCTTTTCAGAACCAAAACACTGCGCTGGCCGATCTCCCGAGAGATAATCACGACCACTTGGCCGCCATGATTATTATTAGGCCAGTGAATGGCTGCCAAATCGACGATCATCACAACCCCGTCGACGACTAATCGATATCTAATCGCTGTTATCTGCACTCCCTGCCTAACATAAGTTATCAACACGATAGCACATACCACGCCGCGCCGTTCCACAGTCTAAATTTGAACTCGCTGTTCGGATGCGTGTAGCAAACACACTCCCCACAAGAAACGCGCCCAACTCCCGGCACCTTGGCAATCATGTGTCCACGCAAAAGCGCCTCCCCGCTGTCGGTGCGTTATCTTATCACCGTCGTCGTCGCTGATTAAACTCGCTTGTAATCTCCCGGAGACATATACACATCACACAGGCGATGATGTTTACCAGAGACCCGCTCCGCATTAGTGCTCAGCCGCCGGGAAGTATCGCACTGTCAACGATCAACCTTAAGCCGACGAAAAGCTCCGTGTCCGAGCGAACAAAACCCCATCGAAGCCGAAGCTTTTCTCAAATTCAAACCGACTCGTTCTCACTCAGAGACGTGCAGTGGCCTGCAAACGACAACGTCGCTACGTCTCTTTACCGCATCGAAGATACAGATTATTGTCGTGTGCTCGGTGTACCGCGACCGCCGCTTTGACTGTTGATAGGACGTGCGAAGTTCTTTTGTTTCTTCGTCTGCTCGAAATCCCATGAAATCAGTTAAGTGATCGTGTTTCATAAATTCAAACGAACAAATACAAAAACAATCCGAAATGAATCCGAAGTTCCGAAGTGCATCGCTCGCGGTGGTGTGGTGTGTCCTGCTCCTGAGTGCCAGTGTGGAACGCTGCAATGGATCGAAGAAATACAATCGCTATTTGGCGCATCTGTTCAACAAGTACGGCAGCGGAGGAACCATGTCTTTTGAGGTTTGTTTCACGATCAATTTACATATGTTTGCTTTTTTGTTTGCACATTTCCGCAGTCTGTGGGGGCGGCCAGGCGGTCGACCGGTGGGTTGGAATGCGATACCGAGTGCTGGCAACATCGGGGCCGAACAGCATTACGGTCAATCAAATTTAATTCGAAAATTGTACGCGTCTGTCAGCTGTGTGCGCGCGCTCGGGCACATACAGATTCCGTGCGCCGCTGAGTCAGTAAACTTTTGAGCACACACGACCGACGTGACGCGGGTGTAAGATGCTGCTTTTGTGACTATTTTAGCACTCCGTGTGTCTGGAATGGGATCTCTGCTTGGGTGACGATTATGTTTTGTTCGACCTGTTGATGGAAAACATCGCAAAACTTGACTTCCCTGCTTTGCCTCGTCTCCGTTTGACCTTCTGCACTCGATTGACACTTTTGCCACACAACGCACGCATGTGCCAGTGTAAACAACAAACTTTCACCGAAAACCAGTTCAACTCGAACTGAATCAATTTAGATTTGATTGTTTGTTCTTCTCAGCGAGCGAGGTGCTGGTAGCATTACTGAATGAACAAGGGGAGATATCGAACAGTGGACACAACAAAAGCAAAAAAAAAATCAAAAATTCCCACTCAAGGCTGCAGATTAGATGACAATCAATGCTGTGGTTTATGACACTTGTCAGTGCACTTGTTGTGGGTGGCTTAGTTTTGTTGTTGCTGGCGGTAATTGAATGACTGATTTGTCAAGCCATTGAGATCTGCGAAATAGGTGTTTTCATTTTTTGGTGACATTTAAACCGACTTGTTGACACCAGCTATGTGTGAAAATTCGACTGACCTTCGGTGGAATCATGTTGTTCGTTGATGCGTGGCGTGTCAACAAATCCGAGTTTGATGTGAGACTACGCGTTTGCGAATTTCCAATAATGCACGACATGTGACTTGGTGTTTAACTACGCATTTCCGAAGTTCATCGTGAATGGGTCATGGGAAGAGTAAACAGTCACCTATCTTACATTGAAATCATGCTGCTCGTTGATGCGTGGCGTGTCAACAAAGTCTCGGCACACTTTTGGTGCAGTTCGGCTTCCATTCCCAGTAACCTTATTCCACCGCGAATAGGCCATGGAAAGAACGGATTCGCCATGTAGTTCGCTGATATTTTGCGTGTCAATAAAATGTTCAGACGCTTTTTAGTTCAACTCCTCGGTTATAGTTCCGATCAGTTGCCGCATTTTACCGTGAATAGCTCATCAGTGCTTTTCGACTGTTTTTCATTTCACAAGTGTGTCAACAGAGTTTTTGAATTTCGACTACACAGGACTTTTTCTTCTCACGGCGCCTTCAGCACTGACGTTTACCGAATTTTACTGTGAATAGGTCATGGCAAGTACATTTTCGCCTGATATCACGTGATGCAACAAAATCTCGACACAAATAAACAATCGCCGATTTTTACCGTGAATTGGTCATAAGAACTGAATTTTTGCCTGTTGCTTTGCGTGTCAACAAAATGTCGACAAACTTTTGGAGTTCAACAACCCAGTTCTAGTTCTAGTCAAGGCTCCTGGGGTACAACATTCAACCGTGAATAGGTCATGCGAACTACATTTTCGCCTGAAAGCATGCTGTTCTTAGATGCTCTGCGTGTCAACAAAGTGTCGACACCCTTTTAGAGTTCAACAACTTAGTTCTAGTTCTGTCATGGCTCCTAGTATACCATTCAACCTCGACATTCAACCGTGAATAGGTCATGGCAAGTACATTTTCGCCTGATATCACGTTGTTCATTGATGCATTGCGTGTCAACAAAATCTCGACACAAACAAACAACCGCCGAGTTTTACCGTGAATAGGTCATGAGAACTGCACATTCGCCTGAAAACATGTAGCTTTCTAATTCTTTGTGTGTCAACAAAATGTCGACAAACTTTTGGAGTTCAACAACCCAGTTCTATTTCTAGTCAAGGCTCCTGGGGTACCACATTCAACCGTGAATAGGTCATGGGAAGGTTATTTTCGCACAGTTAGCTTATGTGAGGACTGTAACTCAAGTAAGTAAGATCTGTTCCCTGTCACGCACCCTGGCCAATACTTAATCGGCGAATTCCATCGTGAATAGGTCATAAGAGGTAAATCTCGTTGTCTTAGAAATCATGTTGATCGCTGTTCCAAGGCGTGTCAAAAAAGTTGCATAATTGATTGCTTTCGCGTACCCAGTGCCATTCAGCGAATTTGACTGTGATTAGGTCACAAATCGCAAACTTTCGCCTTTTCCCTGAAAAAACGTTGTTATGGACAGAGCATGACTCACAGTTCAGACAACGATCCCCTCTCAAGCTTCTAATTTCATCACAGTCACAACATCAATCATTTGACTTGCGGAAGACCAGTTCACACCAGTTCGCAAAGAAATCTTCTGGAAATTTACCAAGACTTTCACAAATTGCGAAACTTGCCCAGTTTCTCGAATGAAGCTGGGATCTTCTTCTTGCCACGGCAAACTCGGAGTCAGGGTCAATATGGTGATGCTCCAAAGTCACTGTCATCCAGCCAGGATAACCCACTTGCTGGCAACTATTCCGGTACAAATCCAGTCCTATTTTTGGTAAATCAAGTCACACCACACGTCTTGAGGTGCTAAGTGGATCATCAAGTTTCTGGCACTCAGCATACAAACATTTTATGAGCAAATTAAAGCCACACGGCGGATGAGTTTCAGCAAACGCAAATGCTCAGGCATTCACTTACAAGACACACGCTAAGTAAATGTGAAATCGTGACTATTTCCGTCCACGTAGCGCCCCTAGGCTCCATCGGTCCACCGGCAGCTGGCCTCACTTATGCATCACCCTGTTAGCTCAACAGAATCTCATCACAAACGTCGAAGATATTGTCACGTCGTGACGAATGGTGCCGTTTGCAACATCAATCTGTGCCCGCGAAAAAATTATTTACGATCAGCTCAAGTGCAGCGCACCCAGATGTTGACTGAAGGCAATCCTCACGGTTTACCACGGCAGAGTGCAAACACAGAAAGCACTTCTTTATTGGCACGGAATGAGTTCTTTCACGGGTTCACATTCAGGGGTAGCATCTTGTTTTTGCAAGAAAAGACACACACTCATAAATCGAGGTTTACGAGCGGGCTTTTGGGGCAAAGGAAAAAGCTTGTTTGTAGTTCGCTTGTTGCTGATCTCGGCAGCAGCTACGAGGTGTTAGTCAAGTAGAAAGTCGACAGAGTGTGCAAATATTTGCCAGCCGCAACCGTCTTCACGTCGATTGCTTGTGAGACTGATGAAGCGTTGTTGTGTGACGCAAGAATTTCTTATAATGCAAGAGAAAATGGGATGATTGTGGTACTTGGTGGAGAGGAGAGCACCATCTAAACTGGGCGCCATATCAAACTGGTCCTTCGAGCCGGAAGATCAGGATCGATGGGGTATGCGAACGTTGGGAATTTTTGATTGCCTTCATTGACAACGTTTTCCTGCTTGATAGTCTTTATCAAAAGCTAATCTTGGACGTTATCGTGGAATTGGTGTGTGCACAGAATTTGATTCCGATTTCACAAGCCGTGTACACATTTTATACCCTCTTTTTGGCGAATGATGAATCCAGTATTTTATTGTGTTTCTGGGCAATACTCCGATAATGCCTGAAATTGCAAGAAAGAGGCGACGAAGAACAACGAAGCACGAGACTCCTCATCGACTAGCGGGCGCATGGTCCCGTGTGGACCTGTGATTCAGTCAACAACCTAGCCCCAACTAACACGGTCGTGGGCTAGGTGCCAGTTTTTGCCAGTTTCGTACACCCAGCTGATTGAGAACCCTTTCCAATTGGGCACGCTGTCGAAGGCGAAATTTTCCTCTACCACACCGTCCCTCACCCGATTCGGAGCCTTGGTATCCAATCGTTCGACATCACCTACCCATGTGGGTCGGTGCATTCGAATTACGTTTGACTAGGTTCATCTTTCAATCTTTACGTCTAAACACCATCAGTGTATACAGGTCCAGAGATGAGACGAAGGACTTTCGTCTCGAAACGATCAATAATCTCTTCGCCCGGATTTGATATTGTCCACAATTCTGCGCCATACAGCAGGACAGGGACTAACGACGTCTTATACAGAAATACAGTGGACCCCCTTAAGTCAAATTGTCACGGGATACCATAATTTGTTCGAGTTAGAGAGAGTCTGGACTTAGGGAGTTGTTGACTACTGTACGTTGGTTCTTCAAGAGAAGGCCGATAAGCCAGCGTTATCCATCGTGTCCGCGCTGGTGTCATTTCCGGAGTTTACTGCTACTGAAGTAATGTGACATGTTTTCCAAGACGCTGGTGTTAATGGACCTGTTTTTGCCACCATTTATCTCCTCTTATCCGCAAGACCCGGCGCGCAGTGTTTCAAGAGCGGAAGAAATACAAAAAATGAAATTTGGAATGCGGGACCATATATCTGGCCCTTGTTTTCCTAAAAATTTGGTAAGTTATGTCAAGGGATATGCGAGAGTTGATTTCGTTTTGAATTCATGTATTTTCTCGCAGCATTTTTATAACTATTTGTTCCAATCCGATTTCTTTAATAAATACTATGTTTTATAAGCTTATGAAAAAGCTATTTCAACAAACGATGCTCAAGTGAGCTAGCCAACTGCATTCCTCCTCTCCATGAATTCATCCGCAATACTCGTCTCGCCAGGAATGCCCATTAGTATACCCTTAAGCCTACTTTCGGACGCACAGTTAAATTCAGAGACTCGTTCTTCAGCCGCACTGCACGAATATGGAATGCTGTTCCCAGCCTTATATTTCCCACAGACTACAACCCGCAGATATTTAAAACCAATGTGCACAGGAACCTCCTCTCCCTTTCTCCCTCTATACCTGTGTCTTGACCCCGGACACATAAGGGTATTAGCAATCCCTTGAGTACGCGCAAATTATAAAAAAAAAAAGAAAATAATAATAATGGCTTAGACCGAGTGCACCTTTGACCTAAAGTTTTAGCTCCACAAAGCATTGCATCCGCTCTGACCCGCCGGGACACAAATTTTTAAAAATTTCTTTAGGTATATTGGTTCTCAAAAACATGGTTTTGACTTTGGGCATGTTTCAAAAATTATGCTTCCTTGGCTAATAATGGTTGCAAAGAATGCAATGAGGGCGTTATTTTTAGAGGAAATACACATCTTTTTCTTAAAAGAAAATTGAATGAATACATTGACGGAGCTCTGATATATTCAATTACTTATACTAGAATTTTAATTTATCCCAAATTTGCAGGTGTTGTATTGTTTGTTGGACAGTAGACAAGAAACCCCAAGAGACTCCAAGCGGAGATCTTGTTTATCTGAATGATGGAAGAATATAATATATATTATATATCATATAATAGATGAATTATATTTTTTGTAAAAATCATATCCGATTACGGATCACGTTGGCCACAAGAGCCTTTTAAGTGTAGCAATACCTTAACCTAAGTCACACAAAATGGCAATTGGGTTGTAATTGTGACAAATACTAGTTTTACAAAATAATAAATCTATAACTTTCGAACCAGTGGACCGATATTTATGAAATTTGAAACATAGTACAGTGTCAAGAAATCTTTTCGTGACTCCGAAAACAATTTTTTTTTTCACTTAAATTTACTCTGTTCATGAGTATTACTTTTGGACTACATCAACCATTTCTGAACGTCGAAAACACACGTGGCACGTGTACTATGTTTCAAATTTCATTAAGATCTTGTGTAGGCTGAAAAAGCAGATCGCGTTCGAAAAATTTCCAACCATACTGTCGTATTTGGATGGCATGATCTATTTACATCTTTTGCGGTGAATGTGTATTTAAATAACGCTCCGGCCCTGATCGAATGATCTGCTCGAAAAAGCTTTTCTTTGACTACATGAGTGTCCACACATTATTTACACCCACACTTACATTCTCCTTAAAAAGAGATGTACCAAAAATTCGTCGAGTCAGTCAGAGATAGTGCATAGTTGAAAAAAAAAAACACAAGTATTTCATTCCTGGCTCCCTCTCCTAAACTTGCAAAATGTATTTCCGCGCTCCCATACAAAGCGAACCACTGTGTACAGTAGTTGCTTCCTTCTCAATGCTCACAAATGCCCCACTGCCAGCCCGTGGAGTTCTTTTGACGATGGCAAACGTCGTCGGTGTATGCAAGCTGTTACAAAGTATAGTGAAATATCGTACTCCTAGTGTTGACGTGTTTCGCACGACCTGGAACTTTCGGGTCTTTTTCAAGATCTGGTCAATGGTGGGCTTTTGTTGCACATCAAGGGCAGCGCAAGAAGATGGGAGAAAAAGTAAAAAAGGTTACAATCTCCTTGAAATTATTCTCACATCTGCCCAGACTGAACTCCAACGCGCTGTCGATGCGCGCTGATGCTGCAATATTAACGTGGGCAACTGAGAGCTATTGGTAATTTCCAGAACGCCTGTTCAATGCACCCTACATGTTGGTGGAGTCCCATAGAAGCAGGTGGAGAAGTTAAAGTAATTTGGAGTCTTGTTCACGAGTGATGAGAGGAGTAATGCTCTCTCCATAGGATTGGATAGCCTAGATCAATTTTGAAACACCTTGGAAGATCTGTAATCAGGAAGGTCGAGCTTAGCCAAGTTAATTAAAACTCTCCGCTATGGTCATAAAATTTGGGTAATGACTGAAAGATCGCCAATACAAGCTGCTAAGATGAGATTTCTTCGTGCTGTTGTGGGAATTACTCGCCGGGACAGGATGAGAAACACAGCAGTGCGCGAAGAACTCAACTGTGAGCAGCTGCTTCTTCGAACGGAAAGAGCTATGCTTCGATGGTTTGGTCACGTGGCACAAATGTTCATCATCAGGACTTCCGAGGCGGCCTCAGTCCATCAGATAGGCGACCGCTTGGTTGGACTGGCCTGGAGATCTCTCGTGTGTGCTTTGCTCCCGCTCCCATTTAATGGATTATGCGAGTCAATGAAGATGAGATGAGAAAAGAATAAAGAGGACGAAAATCCGGTTCTTTACTGAAATTGTCTTCAGCGACGAAGTTCACTTCGGGTTGAGTGCATATTAGGCTTATGTAGTTCACGAACGAACTAGTTCAAGGAAAAGCTCCTACAATCATCATCATCATCATCATCTTCTGACCCGCATGATCCACTAAATGGGCCACGCACGAGAGATCTCCAGACAACTCGATCCTCCGCCATAGACTCTAACCCATCAGGGGCTATGCCCAAGCGTAACCAGGCGAGCTTATGAACTTGGTCCAACCATCTCATCCTGGGTCTGCCAAGTGGTCGCCTACCTGTTGGAATCGCATTCAAGGTCCGCCCCTAGTTCACAGTACCAATTTATTTTTTGTCATTTAGTTCAATGGTTGGACAAACTCAAAAATACCTTGCTCAGTGTGTATACTTGTGTTCAAAAGCATAACTGATCTCGATCGAACTAAACTGAACTAAATTGAGCGCTTGCACATCAGGATCAGGGTTGTTTTTGTTTAAATACCGCAGACCAGGCACATCGGACATGGTTGTGTTCCGGAGTTTTAAAAATGTGTGAGCACGAATGCGTGTATATTGTATATTAAGCAGTGACTTAGATTGAATCAAATGAACTAGAAGAAAAAAACCGATTTTAACTAATTTTAGCGCTCTTTGGACTGAACTAACGAGTGCGTGTATTTCCTAGGCAGTGACTCAGATTGAACTAAATGAACTAGAAGAACGAACTATTTCAAAAAACCGATTTGAGCTAAATTGAGCGCTCTCTGGACTGAACTAAAATCTTGCACGAGTGCGTGTATCTCCTAGGCAGTGACTTAGATTGAACTAAATGAACTAGAAGAACGAACTATTTCAAAAAACCGATTTGAGCTAAATTGAGCGCTCTCTGGACTGAACTAAAATACATAGGCCTCCTCTGATTCGATGCAGTTTTTCAGCAAAACGTGCACACACCCCTCCCTCTCCCCCCTGCCCACCTTTTATCAACAACCATCCATTCACGAATTGCTCCAGTCATCGTTTCAATTCGAAGCCAAGCAAAAAACAAGAGGAATGCCCGAGAAAAAACTTAAGACGCCCCAAATTTATCTCCCAAACAAGTGTGTGAACACAAACATCCCCTTGGACTCGAACTTGAATGTTCGCATCCAAAGTTTGCCGCTCGTGGCATTCAGCGGACATCTCAAGGTAAAGACAATGGGGAAGCAATGAAATTTCACATCCCGGCAGCAACTTACATCACTAATGGCGTGTCACTTGTTTTGATGCTTTATCTTTAGTCTTCCGCTATTTTTATTCGCGTGGCGGTTTCGAGCATAAATCTTGAACACTTCGCAAACTACTCAAAGCCGCTGGCAAACACTGTTTGACTGCTGCTGAGACGCAGTAACGTTGCCATCAACCGTCCCCCCAAACAAGAGAAACACTCTGTCGAGTCGTAGGTTCCTCTAGCTCGCCATCACGTGGCAGGTGACAGATTCGACGTCAGCAACGAGATCAGGAAAAAAAACTTTACAGCTCTTGTCTTGGAACTTATCTTGTTTTTGCGATAAACAAGAGCGACTACATTGTATATGTATCTTTGCCTCGAGATAAGGACAATCGCACCCGGACGACGCGACGTGGCACTTGTTGTGATTCAAAATGGAGCGTATAGGCGTATCCAGAGCAAATCATTTCACCAGAGATACTCGCGTGTGGACTCCAAACGGTGCGAGATAAGTTCGACTGTGTGCGACGGTCGCTTGGACTCTCTTGCCAGTGATTTCAACTGCGACAGAGGTAACTGGGCTATCTGGCGTTCATCGTGTTCATTAGAGCGAGCAACACTTGTGTACGGAGTCATATTTCAGCTGGGAAACACAGGCGAATGAAATAATTACAGGTGGTCATTACAGCCGACGTCGCGTCGGTACGTAATTATTTTGCGCTTCTGTTGGGAATTGATTTTGCCGAGATACATGTGCAGATACAATAGATAGTCAGGCAGGGCATTAATTTGTTTGTGCAGTTTTTCATTAGAATCTGAGGGATATGCGAGATCCAAGCGAGGGAATCTCGGAGAATTGACGATTCACGTGAACAACTTGAGAGAAGTACTTAAAATGCACAAATTATCAGATTTTAACGGATCCAAGGCATATGCAATCCAGGGAGGACTTCGAAAGGGTGTGAATCAGAGGAGCATCTAAGATCTTGTATCAGCAGGCAACCAAAATGCAGCACTGGCTTACACTCTTTGGTTGTAGCTTGAACTGGACGTCAAATAAAAGTCCTTTCAGCAACAAAGCAACAAACTTGAACACTTCCTATAGACGAAAAGGGTTTGTGTGGGAAGTCAATCTTTCAAGTTTCTCGTTGGGCGCCATGTCGCGTCGATGTAAGCGAAATGAGTTTAGGGAGTTTCAATGATCACTGAAGCCTAAAGCCTGCAAGAAAGATTTGATTCTAGAAGTGGCAACTAGTCCCATCTCCGGGCTGTCATATAGTTTATACCAATAACTCGCTTGTTGACCAAAAATTTGGACCGAATAGAAAATGGCGCGGATCGACTTGTAACAGAGAATAAATTGGTAATCTCCTTCTTCGTTCTCATGAATAAAAAAAATGCAAATCAAGTCTCTAACGAAGGCCACTATAGATTTTTTTCTTGTTACTGCTCAAATCGGCACGACTCAAGTCAGGCGTGGATGCATCAATGAAATGATATTCTTGTAGTCTAGCCACGGTCTGGGATTAAATTTAAAGAGAGCAACCATTTGGCTTTTGTCATTCGGCGGGTATGTGAATTGACACCTGGCTCATCCTCATCATTATCATCTTTTTACACCTCTGATCTACAGGATGCTCGTTCCATCGCTGATTAGTAGCTATGCCAAGTGCAACCAGGCGAGTTTTTGTACTTGGTCTAACCAGTCGCCGTGACGTAGTGGGTAAGTGCGTCGACCCCTACGCAGAGGGTGCCAGGTTTGATACGCGAATTTACCACCTTTCATAATTCACAGATTCCTCTTTCGAGTCGCTGACAATGCTCAAAGAGTACTCCTGTCTAGAAAAAGCTTCTAAAATTCGCCGTTCGGAGTTGGCATCAAACTGTAGGTCCCTCAACCGTAGCACGCACAACACGAGTGGTTGCTGAGAAGCTAAGCCCAGGACCGCCTGGGACTGTCGCGCCACCAATATTATTATTATTCAACCACCTCGTCCTGGCTCTTGTCAAGCGGTGCTTATGCAATCGCAAAAAGTAGTTTAGTTCCCCGCGTACTGCCGTCTATTTCCCCCCAAATCTCGGCGAGTAACTCTCACAAAAGCACGAAGATATCTCATATCTTCCGTCATTACACACATTTTCATGACCGTATATGAGGTTACCAAATAGGGCTTTAAAAATAGCGATGGAGGCCCGCCTAGACGTCTTCGTTGGCATATTTAACGCATGCTTGAGCTAAGGAATGTTTCCGGAACAATGGAAACACCAACGGCTGCTGTTATTATTCCCGAAAGGAAACAAACCACCACGAGCTCTGTATGCTCGACACTATGGGCGAAATATAGGAATGAATTAAATGCAACAGACTACAGACTCTCATTGAAGCCAATGATGCACTAGCGAAATACCAGTACAGCTTTAGAAAGGGCCGATCGACAATCGACTCTGTTAAAGTCGTAACAGACAAAGCCCAATCGGCTGTAGAAGGTAGACGATGGAAAAGGAGGCAGCAACAAGTACTCCGCCGTGGTTGCACATGACGTGAAAAATGCATTCAAGTCGGCGAAATGGTCGCGTATTTTACAATTTCTCGAAAGATTAAATGTATCGAAGTACATGTTACGAATGATCAGGAGCTACTTTATCGATAGGATGCTCCATTAGGAGTACACAGGGGGCGTACCACAAGGATCAGTGTTAGGTCCTTTGCTGTCGAAGGTGATATATATATGATCCCATTCTACGACTCCCAGTCCCCAGGGAAGTCTCCATGGAAGGTATTGCTGTTGTAGTCGAGGGGTAACGGCTTAAAGAAATCGAGTTGTATAGCAACGAAGCAGTAGCACTGATAAATAACTGGCTACGCGATGCGTTTTTTTTTTTATAATTTGCGCGTGCTCAAGGGCTTATTGCTAATACCCTTGTGTCCGGGGTCAAGACACACCAAGGGCCGAAGGTATAGAGGGAGAAAGGGAGAGGAGGTACCTGTGCACATTGGTCTTAAGTATCTGCGGGTTGTAGTCTGTGGGAAATATAAGGCTGGGAACAGCATTCCATATTCGTGCTGTGCGGCTGAAGAACGAGTCTCTGAATTTAACTGTGCGTCCGAAAGTAGGCTTAAGGGTAAACTGATGGACATTCCTAGCGAGACGGGTATTGCGAGTGAATTCATGGAGAGCAGGAATGCAGTTGGCTAGCTCACTTGAGCATCGTTTGTTGAAATAACGATAAAACACGGACAAAGAAGAGACGGCACGTTGATGTTCGAGCGAGTCTAATGACTCTGCGATATTGTTGTCTCCTATAAGTTTTATCGCTCGCTTTTGGATTCTATCAAGTAGGTGCAGTGTGGTCTTAGGGGCACCAGACCAGATATGAGCGTTGTACTCAAGCTTGGGGCGGATGTACGCCTTAAAAATTAAAGCCAAATCAGAAGGGGTGAATTATTTCTTGCATCGATAAAGAAAACCTAAACATTTTCCTCAAATATGTGATCGCTCCAACTAAGTGTTGTGTTGATACCCATACCAAGGATGGAATGTTTTCCGGTTTCAACGACACAAGCGCCATTCATGGATAATGGCTGATTATCAAGGGTTCCCTTGAGTGACAGCAGACAGCATTGAATTGCACTCTGTTGTTTTTTTTCTCCAGTTAATTATGCAGTCAAGATCCACCTGCTTAACATACGCTGCCGTTCCAATTCTACGGCCGAAGGGCGGGGTCGTGAGTCTCGGAACGAATATGAAAAGCTAAGGGTGCTGTCATCAGCGAAGGAATGAATTGGATTGGAAGTAGCAGACAAGAGATCATTTATGAAAATGAGAAAGAGTGTCGGAGACAGAACTGAGCCTTGGGGAACACCAGCATTTATTTGGTGGATATCAGACTTGAACCCATCCAGCACAACTTGAAATGAACGGTTGGAAAGGTAATTTCTAATCCATAGAAGAAGAGATTCATTGATGCCATAGGCACGCATTTTCGACAAGATAGCTTGATGCCAAACTCTGTCAAATGCTTTAGAAATATCAAGCGCAACGATCTTGCTTTCGCCTGCATTGTGCAAAGACTGGTTTCTCTTTTCGGTGAGATAAGCTATCAGATCACCAGTGGACCTGTCGCTGCGGAAACCATATTGTCGGTCTTTAAGAAGCTTCTGCGATTCAAGATATTTCATAAGCCGACGATTTATCAACGTTTTCATGACCTCAGAAAGAAGGGACGTAAGTGCAATGGGTTGGTACGAGGTGGGTGACGCTGGCTAGACAAATGCTGTTTTCCATCTGCTCGGAAAGAGACCTAAAGAGTAGGATGGATGAAAAAGCTTACGCAGTGGTTTTGCCAGCACAGAAGAACACCTCTTCAGAATTCTAGGGGGAATACCATCCGGGCCAGCGGATTTGTGCACGTCGAGATTTTTCAGTACTCTTGCAACTGTACGAGTGCGGAAGTGGATTTGTCCCATGGTGAAATCAACGCTCTCAAGTACAGGTGGAGACAAATTGGAAACTGGCAGTGTTGAGCTGGCTGCGAAATGAGCCGCAAGCAGATTAGCTTTGTCTAAAGAGCTGACAGCTGGAATGTCATTGTAAATGAGCGTGGGAATTGAAGACGAGGCGGAATTCCTTGCGTTTTTTACAAATGACCAAAAGTTTTTGCTACCCTTGGGACATTGTAGCACTTTTTGCCTCAACTTTTGCTCATAAGAGAATTTCACACGGCTGTGTGTGTACATATATGGTCTGACGTAGCGAAAAAAAAGACACACATCCAATCTGGGTACAGACTATGTACACTGCGAGTTAGCAGTGAATTACAAACGGTATCCCAAGCTCAAATCATACGAAAAAATTCGACAGAAGCCGGTGTATAGAAACGTGGCAATAAGAATAGAACGAGTCCCAAGAAGGGAGATGGACGTAGCGACTAATCCCACGGATTGAAAGTAGGATAAATCGAAAACACGGCGAACTGGACTATTATCTTACACAGATCTTGACTGGTCACGGTGGTTTCTGGGAATATCTATTCAAGCGAAACCGTGATTCAAGTCCGTCCTGTTGCCATTGCGTAAGCGCGAACGTGGCACATGTTTTCTTCGAATGTGCTCGGTATGCAAACGAAAGAGCGTGGAGCATGTGGTGAACCGCCAACACCAGAAAACATTGTCCGACACATGTTGAACTCCGAAGACCTTAGGGACGATGCAGCGGTAAGAATAATGTGCGATCTAAGGAATTTAGAACGGCTGCGGAACGAAAATTCACTAAACGACACGTGACGATGCAAAAAGCTCTAATCCGTCCCTCGTGAAGTAATATCGAGCGGTAGTTCGCCGAGGGAATCAACAGAAAGATTCCACGGGAGGTGGTCTTAGTCAGTAAGAATCTGACACCAGCAATGGTCGGATCATTAGTGCCTATGCAAGGTTTTCACCTAATAATAATAATATGGGTGGCGCTACAACCCATAGAGGGCCAGGGCCTAGTTTCTCAACAACCACTCGTGTTGTGCGCGCTATTGTTCTTTCACGAGTGGAAGGGACCTACAGTTTAATGCCGACTCCGAACGGCGAAGTTGAGAAGCTTTTTCTAGACAAGAATACTCTTTGAGCATTGTCAGTGACTCGAAAGAGGTGGAGCCGTGAAATATGAAAGATGGTAAATGCGGGTATCGAACCTGGCATCCTCTGCGTAGGATTCGACGCACTAACCCACTAGGCCACGGCGACCACACAAGGTTTCCACCTACCCACGCAAAAAACAAGAGAAAGATGTGGGAAGTCGCGCTGTTTGTTCTCTCTTGCCCACGGTAAAAGTAGTTGATTAAGCACTCCAAAAACAGCTGCTAAACATTGTGTATAGAGACTGAATGGCGCTCAAAAGAACTTGCCTCGAGGAACTCCGTCGTATTCCTTGCTTCCAAATCCACAAAATCCAGCTGGAGAGTGATTGGCCTTCGCAAGCACCATTCTTTGAGTGAAAAGTTGGTTGTTTGTACTACTACTCTGACGAAAGCCTGTGTACATCCTGTGCCCGACCATAGCTCTCGAACGTGCTTCCAATAACTTAGAGTCGACGTTCCCGGGAAGACATGAAAGAGATACGTCTCTACGGTTGGAGCCAGGGGCGCCCTCCTTTTTTGAAAACAGGGACAATCACCTCAGTTTGCCAATCACCAAGAGCATCATCACATTCCCAGGCCACCTTAATGGCTCAAGAGAGCCATTAAAAGTTCCTCTTTTCCCATTGCCTTAAGCATTTCTGGCCGGATTTCATCCACTCGGGGCGATTTGCCAAAATTTAGCGATTCATTCGCCAAAAACTACGGGTCCATCCTACGAGATGGACCCCACACCTCACACCTCACTGGAAAGCAACAATACATATTTGGGTTTTGTCTCCTTCGATGATTGGTTGGATTTCCTTCCTCTGAGTCGGTGAATGGTTTGCAGGCGGCGAATAGATTGTCAGATACGACCAACCTTCATAATTCACAGCTCCACAACACATTGTTCAGAGAACTTCACAAACCTTCACCCACCAGAGATGTCGGTAGGTCCCCTGCACTCGCGCTATAAGAATATCACACGAGTCGATGGATTTTCCCCTTCCGGTCTACATCCATATTTAGCTGAATTCCCGGTTAAGTCTTCTCCCCCAGCCACCTTCCGCTCAGACAAGATCATAAATTCGTCGTTGAATTGTTACTTTCGATGGCAACAAGTACACGGTCGAGCTCTGATGAGCTTCTTCTTCTTTCTCTGCTGACCCTAAAGCCCGGGGTGGACCAGGTGATGGCTGATGGACTTCCACAGAATATTCACACACATCCCGTTTAAAATAAATCTGATGAAACGCATCTCCGAAGACTTGATTTGATTCATGCCCCACTGCATGCGCCAAGGTCTCTCTAAATGGACACAACATCGCAATATCTCCCTCACAACATACACAGAATCAAAAATGCCTCCTTCGAAAGGTCGTCTCCCCAAGATTAGATCTCTGGCCACAACCCGCGTACTATCCACACACCCCCAATAGCGCATTCCTTCGCGAGGCTTACAGCACGATTTGATTGCAACAATCGCGATAAGCTCTGACAGGCTGTTTCAAATCAAATGACACTATCTGTCCTCCCGCAGTGTCTTAATCTTTTCTCATAAATCGTGAAGAAGTTGTAGATTCAGCAAACCAACGGGTAAGCCCTTGAATCTAGATTAAACGCTAGACAAAGGGAACGCAAAGATGTGAACTAGGCTGGGTCAACATTCATCCTCCAGCTGGATCGCAATGAATTCCCACTCACAATCTTATTGACTTAAAGTTCATTCACAAGTCATTTGTGTGCGCATGTAAACAGCTCCCATCACCCCCTTCCTGGGCAGTAGGGGTGAATAAAGGAATTCATTTATCGGAGTGAACCACGGAAGTTCCATTGTCAGATCTATGAAAAACCAAAAACCTCACACACCCCATCTCAAATTATCGATTTTCCATTTCAGGGCCTGGAACACTTGATGTACAACCTAGGACTTGGGGAACTCGAGTTCGGTCCCACTCACACCATCGAGGAGCATCATCCGAATGGATACAAGATTCCAGATCTGGTGAACAATGATGAGTACCATGCAGTGATCGAGGAGGAGTCACTGGCACCGCCCCTGCTGGAGGAGCAGGACGACGTTAAGGTCTTGACTGAGATCAAGCTGATGCGGAATAAGACCGAAACACAGCCGGCAGCTGAAGCACTGACGACGACGACAACGACAGCTAACCCAACAGTGAGTGAAGGAGCTACCGACGAACCCTCAGATGACAGCCCGAATTCAGTCGACGACCTGCAGTTCAAGGAAATGCACGATCCGAAGCACAGGCACCCAAGGCATCATGGTGAGTAGGCATTTTTGGGATTTGGTTTGGGCACGTTCAATCTTAGAAATGACTTGGCGACGCTACGGAGCTGCTTCCAGGCCTCGTCCAAGTCTGCGAGAGGGTCACCGGAGCTCACTCATGACTTTGCGGCGCTAAGACGCTGCTATCAGCCCTCGTCCAAGTTTGCGAGCGAGTCACTGGAGCTCACTCATGACTTTGCGGCGGTAAGACGCTGCTCTGCGGCCTCGTCCAAGTCGGCGAGAGGGGCACTGGAGCTCACTCACGACTTTTCGGCGCTAAGACGCTGCTCTCAGGCCTCGTCCAAGTTTGCGAGAGGGCCACCGGAGCTCACTCATGACTTTGCGGCGCTAAGACGCTGCTCTGCGGCCTCGTCCAAGTCGGCGAGAGGGCCACCGGAGCTCACTCATGACTTTGCGGTGCTAAGACGCTGCTCTGCGGCCTCGTCCAAGTCGGCGAGAGGGTCACTGGAGCTCACTCATGATTTTGCGGCGCTAAGACGCTGCTCCAAGTCTGCAAACGGACCACTGGAAACTGAAAACCGCCATCTAGCCTCGTCCAAGTTTGCGACACTGGACACTGCTCTTCGGCCTTGTCCAAGTCTACGATCGTGGAACTGGGCAACTGGGATGATTGTCCAGTCTGCCAACGAGTCATTAAAGCTCTGTAACAATCCCTTGACAGACGTCCACCGGCCACAAGAGCTTAGTCAAGACATTTTCACGCCAAGACTCTGCTTTTCTCTTTCATACGTGCGCCTACCTTTGACAGGGTTTCAGATCGTAGATCACTGCACGGTCATCACCCCTGTCACCACCGGCCTCTGAGGACTCGTTACCAAGCTCATTCACCCAGTAGTGCTACCAGCGTCGTTGAATGTTGGCAGCCTGAGCCTGAACCATTAGCCTGACAGTCAGATAAGCATGTTTACTGAGCAGCAGCGATGATTTAAATTCCAAGATCTAACAAAAAGAAAAACAAAATTCCATGCATCCTCACAGTCCGTCAATTCAACATCCACCGACAATCTAATCAAAATCCAAGTCAGCCGTCCAGAATCATCTTCCTCCGCGTGGTGTGCTGTACCGCCGTCAATTTAGTGGCTCGTATGCAAATGTCTCAATTCCGCCCGTCAATCGACTGACAAAGCGTTAATTCTTCGAATAAAATCCGCCTTCTCCGCTGTACGCAGATCATTGAAAGCCGGCACAGCGTGCTCCGTTCGGCCCCCGTCCGCGGCCTGTGCTGAAACTCGTGACATCCATAAAAAAGATAAACAGAAACAGTCAAATTCTCGTCACCGCCCCCGTCCACCTGCGGTTGCTGTGACCTTTTTGACGACTGATTTGGCACGACAGAGCGGTGCGGCGGGTCGCGTTAGCCTTCGCCGATGTCGTAAGGTAATTATTGACATGGATCATTGTTTGTCAATTTGCAAGCTCCAAGATGTGGCTCAGGGCACTGCCTTCGAACTGAATATGTGTGACTGAGTGACTGATGGCTTTGCATCTTGGAGCGGCATCGCGAATTGATTCGCAGGGTCAATGTGGCGTGTGATCATGGCACGCCCATGCCATGAGCCGCTGGCCGCAGAGGGCATGATTGATCTCTAGGTCGACGGCAATCGACTGGCTTCCGATTGGATTTGATGGGTGCTTGTTTGAACAGACAATGATCTCTGCAAGGGGAGATACGCATACTGGGTGCTTTTTATGTTCCAGGTCGAAGTTTTCTCTTGACAACTTTTTGATGAAATTACTTACTTACTTAAGGTGGCGCTAGGGTCCGGCTTCAACCAACAAGTGTGTCCAGCCAGACCGGTCCTTAGCTAGCTGCCTCCAGTCTCGCACGCATATCTGGTTGAGGTAGCTTGTCATTAGTCGCAGTCTTCCTCTACTGCCCCTTCCCTCGGGGTGGATTCAAAGACTTTCCGGTTCGGATCGTTGGGTTCCATCCACTCTTCATGACCTAGCTATCTCAATCGTTGGATCTTCAGTCGCATGTCGCTGAACAGCTCGTACAGTTCGTCGTTATATCTCCTCCTCCACTCACCGTCTATGCGGACGAAACCGAAAATCAGCCAAAGAATTTTCCTCTCAAAGCAGCCAAGAGCAACATCGTCCACTCTTGACAAAGTCCATGCCTCTGCGCCATATAGCAGGACTGAGAGGATTAAGGTTTTATGGAGGGTCACTTTGGTTGTTCGAAAGACGGCTTTGTTTATCAATTGCTTTCTTAGTCCAAAGAAGCAGGGACTGGCAAGAGTTACTCTCCGTTGTGAGTCTTTGTCTGAATTGATATCGGTTCCTAGGTAGACAAAGACCTTGACTATCTCTAAGCTATATCGAGAAGTCTTTCTTTCTCGTTGACAGCATATACTTAGACCTTCATTTATTTATTATTAAAGTTGTCAATATTTCCCAACGTTGTTCAATCGTGAAGCGACTCATTTCTTTCCGCTGAGCCTGAGGTATGATACTGACTTTCTGTCAACATTCGAAAGGGAAACAGCTTTTAGTGTCAAACCAACCTTACTTACTTACTTATCAGACATACGACCCATGGAGGGTCTGAGCCTGAGTAATTGCTGCCCTCCACCGCTGACGGTCCTGGGCGCGCTGCTGCCAGTCGTCAAGACCAAGGTGTCTTTCATCAGCGATTACTTGGTCTTTACAGCGGAGATTCGGTCTTCCTCTCCATCTCCAGCCAGGGGGCTTGGATTCGAAGACCCTCTTAGCTGGAGCGTTGGTGTCCATGCGCTCGATGGGGCCGAGCCAGTGTAGTCGACGGATTTTTGCCTTCCGGACTACATCGACATCCTGGTACAGCTCGTAGAGTTCGCGGTTGTATCTTCTCAACGTTGGGAACGCGCGACCATGTCGATGCCAACAGCTGGTTTGACTTGTGACAGGTTTCAAATGGCTCGAAAGTCCTCGAGCCAAACTGCACGATGCATCGCGTATGTCTTAGCGTGGTGTGGATCAATTTTCACGGGATCCCGAATACCGCCATCGCATCAAATAAATAATATACGGCTTAAAATGCATCGGTGGTGTGTATCGATCTGAAACTCGCTAGTCTTCGCCAGGATCTGCCTTAGTGTGCAAATTTGGTCTATAGACTATTTTTCGGGCCGTATGTTCATACAGAACGCGACGTTGAGCAGGGATATACCTCTGTGGTTGTTGCAAGAGGTAGGACCGTCTTTTTGTGAATGCGACATCGTCAAAACAACCTATGATTTAAGAAAAAAAAAAACACTAGATGGCCCGCCCTGTACAAGTTTAAGAAGATATACCCTCGTTCAATCACCCCATCGATCACATTTTTCCTAAATCGTGTCTGAGCCATATTGATGAGAATCGCAAAACTGGTCAGACAGTCAGCTTGCTGAGGAGGAAGAGGAAATTAGATGAGATCAATGCTCAAAGTGCTCAATTTATGTGACTTCCCACAACAAACCCCAACACGCGTCCTTGTCAACTTACTGCTTTCGGATCCACTGCCATTTGCAGCCCCCAGTGAGAACTCACACCCATCTTCTCATGAATGAACACTCTTCCACACACTCCCACTAATCGGCCGCGCCGCCTTAACAAGTCAAAATCACTACGCGTCGATATTACATTGCACGCCAATGTGGCGACAGTTTACCACGTGCCCACTCCGCCACCCCGGCACTCCGGCACTCCCCAAAAACGGAATTCCTTTTCGCGCATCGCTTGCGGAAACTTGTTCGGAATCGATTTACGGTGTGTATACAGTAATTGTGAGCCAGTTTAGGCATTGCTCACGCTATAAATGTCGTCCAGCGTCAACGCATCATTTTAGCTCAACTCGCGAACGCAGCGCATTCTTATCACGTCTCGCCAGGCAATTGCTGTCAGAACGTGATGATGCTTCCAGCCCCTTCTTTTGTTTATTTTTTTTTTTTTTCAAATAAATTTCTAAAGACTGTACGGAATATTAAGTGCGTGCGTCTAAGCCTAAGCGTTCTCCTCTCCTCTCGTTTCAGATACCGAGCCGTCCAATCCAAACGTGTGCCTATCGCCCAAATCGCTGCTGCGGCTGGTGATCGATCACGACGATCTACACAAGCGTAAGCTGTACAAAACCTTCAGCGCGGACGGAGTGCCGAGGCATGCCGACTCGACTGGTGACGATCATGACTTTGAGGAGGAGTACAATGAGTTCATAAACACGGTTAAGCTAACGCCCGTGGGGTTTATGAAGCTTTGTCCAGCCCTGCTGGTGCAGATCGATCAGCACGTGTGCGTTCAGCCCGCGCCGGTGATGAATCTCGAGGATCGCGAGAGTTTTCTGATTAAAGGTGAGTCACAAGGTGGATTACAGGGAGCGTCACGTCGGTCTGGAGCGGACAATGGGTGATGTGATGTGAAGGAATTTCTCGAGAGGATCACCAAGAGCCTTGCGCTTGACTGCGATCTGACATGAGTCGCAACCGAGACGCTACGTGCCAGGTTACTGACTGAAAATGTAACAACGCATCTCAAAAGCACGAAGCTATGAGATCAGAGGAAGATCACGAAGTCCCTACCGACCACATTCTTACCCCAGTCTCTGTGTGATAGAGCTGAGGAATGACAACGCCCCGCCTTAACCCTTCATCCCAGACCAGATCAAAACCCCATCTAACCGCATTCATCTCTTCTCCCCTTTCAGCATGGCTCTACGCTTCAGCGTCCATCTTCGTGCTGTCCTCCTGCGGCCTACTCGGCATCCTTCTGGTGCCACTCATGCAGACCATTGCCTACAAGGAGATTCTGAAGTTCTTAGTGGCCGTAGCTGTGGGCACGCTCAGTGGCGACGCACTCATGCATCTCATTCCACACGCCCTCGTGGCGGGGCACTCGTCCCAACCCACCGTCGCCACCGACACTGAGGAGCACGACCACAGAGGACCAGTTCTGATATGTGGATGCGCCTTCCTGGCGGCAGTCTTCATGTACATCCTGGAGAACCTTCTGCCGCTGATCAAGGGCGAGTCTGGCCACAATCACAGCCACTCGCCGCAGCCAGTTGTATTGCCGTCGGAGAATAAGGAAATCAACGTCATGCTGGACGAGCGGAAAAAGGACAAGAAGGGCGACTCGCTGCCATTGACTCCGGTGGCGTTCATGGTCGTTCTCGGCGACGGCCTGCACAATCTCACGGACGGCCTTGCCATTGGTGCCGCCTTCGCCACGGCACCAGTGACGGGCTTGGCCACAGCCTTCGCTGTCCTCTGCCACGAGCTGCCGCACGAATTGGGCGACTTCGCTCTGCTCCTCCAGACTGGCGTGAGCATACGTCGCGCCGTTCTGCTCAACATCGCCTCGTCCGTGCTGAGTTTCGTGGGCATGTCAATTGGACTGCTTATCGCCCGCGTGCACACCGACATGACGAGATGGATCTACGCCGGCACAGCTGGATCGTTCCTCTACATCGCCCTGGCCGATCTGGTGCCCGCGATGTCGATGGAGGGCCAGAAGGACCTGAAGAACACTCTCATTAAGATCGCCGGTATTCTTGTGGGAGGCATCATCATGATGGTGATCGCATTGAACGAGGACTCGCTGGAGGAGCTGTTCAAATAGAACGGCATCTGCCAAAGCGGGGGGAAGGAAATCGAATCGAGAATCTACCATCAGTGTGCTGTGAAGTGTGGTTGAGTACTATACTCGTACTGTTCGTAATTATAAGGAATAGATGTTACTCAGAAGAATATATGTATTTGTTTTATTTTAATTTTTTCCTTATGTTTAAGGTTATGTTTAATAATTATGTTACAACTGTTGATATCGAATTGTTATTATGGAATAAAATTTACAACGCAAACGTTATTGGTTTGAAATTGTGCTGTTTCTCTGGTTGATCGTAGGTTGGGACTTACGGTCTTGGGCGGGTGTGGGGTACTAAGCTCGCAGGCAATGTGGTCGAAGGATGATATGAGTGGACAGAAGGTTGAAGTCGTGATTTTGCATAGTGATCGTATGATGGTACTTACGGTCTTGCTTGAAAGGACAGTGGAAACTTGCGCAAATTGTGAAGCGTGACTAGTGTAGATGAACAAATCATAGCCGGTAGGTTTTTTTGATGATGACCGTATGCTATAACCTACGGTCTAAGTCAGATTTTTGTAAAATCGTATCAGAGTTGGTACACTTTCGGAAAAAACTGAGAAACTAACTAACATTGGCATTTTTTTTACAATTGTTTCTACAACGTAAATGTGTTGGTACTTACGGTCTGGTTTGAAGAAGGGTGAAGGTTTGCTGAGTTAATAATATGCGGACAATTTTGAAAACAAGTTGTTATAAAGCACATAAAAACGGTGACCGTATGCTACCGCATACGATCACAGTGAAATATTTAGAGAGCACAAAGATTATATGTGTTATATTAAGCTTAAGCTCGGAAATAAAATTAACTGAAGCTGGAGGAGAGTTTTTTGGAAAGTGACCGTATGTTGCAACTTACGGAAATGCGACCTTGTGTATAAGAGTGGTGAGCGTATATTGTAACGATTTAAGTGAGACTTTTGTAGAATTTTATCAGATGTACAGGAAAAAATAAGTAAACTTGCTTAAGCTTAAAATGTGGCGAGCTTGAGTGATGTGAACCACGTCGAAGCGTAAGACTAACGATAGAGCACGCCAACTCGATTGATGATTCTATCCACAACGTGCAACAAATCACCATTCACTCCGAATGATATCGTCAAGCAAGCATCTGGCTGCACATCAAGAGGCACCCAAAGGTCTCCTCTTTTGTTACAAGCAATTTCATACGACGACGAGCAATCTTCAAAATATCACGAGCATGCTCTGCTAAGATGAACAGATATGGAACCGTACCCACAGAGTACTTCTTTAGCGCCAGCAAATCATACACTGGACTCTCCCTAAGTCAAATTGTCACGGGATACCATAATTTGTTCGAGTTAGAGAGAGAGTTTGTCTCAGAGAGAGTTTCTTGTATGGAAATTTGAGGGAAATGTATGTCAAATATGGCGAAGAACTATGAGTTTAAGAGAGTTTCGACATAGGAGAGTCCACTGTAATTGTCAAGGGAGGTCCCTTTTATTAACTAGTTGCAACGTAGTGTAAAGTAGCTGCATCCAACAGGATTAAGGGAAGACACTTAGTCGTAAGTGCCGGCACAGATTCACAAGTCACGCTTAGTTAAATGGTCAGCTCTTGCGCTATATCTGGTGCAATCACTGCTCACAAGAAACCTTAGTCTATCAGTCAAAACTTTGTCAGTAAAAACCTACGTAACAGAAGTACCAGAATCTATAAAGAGTCCCCCTCCCTCATGTATTCCAAACAAAATGAAGTACGAAGAGTAGAGGATTTTACCAATGAATCAGTGTACCCTGCAATGAGGCTGTAAGTTGTTAAGCAACCAAGTCATACAGGAGCTGCAAATTGATTAATTGGAACTTAACCACTACCCCCCGACGTATTCAAAATTGAAGTACCACACTTCAAAACGAAGAACATCAGTGGACATCGAGTTATCCATTTTGATGAACACGAATGAAAACAAATATTCCCGGAGAATATGAACCCCGGCAACCCTGTCAACTGCTAACCACTGTCTACACTCGCACATAGATGTCACGGTCACTCTCCCACATTCAAGACACAAACCCATTCGACGAATTGATTGTTGCCTAAACTACGTGTGTGTTTAATAACAAGTGGGGTGAGATTAAATTGTATTCGCACCTCTACAATCAAATTAAAACAACAGTTTTCAAGTCCCATATTGTCTAGTGGTTAGGATACCTGGCTCTCACCCAGGAGGCCCGGGTTCGATTCCCGGTATGGGAAATTTTTTATATTTTTTTCAGAGCTTTAAAGTATAAAAATGTTATTTTTAGATGAATTTCAATTTTAGACGATGACGATATCCCCATGGACGGACATTGGACGCCATAAGCTTCTGCTTGTCAACATTAGAATAATTATTTGCCGCTCTTAAGTCATTCACTTATTTTAAAATAAATCATTGACTAGTTAAAACTGGCTTGATCAACTTATTGAACATATCTAACTGTGGGGGCAAAATCTCGTCTTAATCATTAACATCACACGCATGTCTGTCGACTTATCCTAGGTTAGGTTAGGTAAGTAGGAAGACTCGCAAGCTACGGCTCTCTTACATTCAGATGGACCCGTTATACCCTTAGGGGAATTAGTCTCCTTAAGACCTTCCTCGAACCCGTCATGTTGGTGTGTTGCAATGCCAACTTGAAATCGCAGTGAACTTGAAAATAAAAGTTTGACAGATTTTTGCTAGATCCTTGATGTCTTGGAAGAAGTGTCCAGTGTCTTACGTGTTAACTGGTAGAGACTGAGGCCGTAGAAAAGGCACAGAGGAGTATCCTCTTTTTCTTCTTCGTCAGCAGCCTCTGCATATGAAGTCATGCGTTAGTCCCATTTTCATTTCAGATCTGCTCCTCCTACCATCCCGAGCAAATTTTTGTGGCAGGAAGGAGTTTGCCGGTTTATGCACTATTAAGCTTGGCCCAGATGGTTAGAGAGATCCACATTTTATTTGCTAACTTTATGATTTTATCATCTTTATCAACTTTTTCTTTTGAATTTTGTCATCTGCAAGAGCTTGTTTGATATACACGTAGGATTGCCTGGGATGGCTCGTTTTCAGCCCTTTTAATGACAAGTTCATCAACTGCCTCGTTGGCGGCTATAGCCCTATAATCCGGGACACCGAAATTAGTAATCGAGCGCTGTGTGTGCTTAGAACATTGAGTTGATCGTGGCAGCATGCGACTAGGTTGGAATTGATTTCCGCCTCGGAAATTGCTTGAATGGAATGGTAATATCGTAATGGTAATATCTGCCGTCGGTATTCCCAACATTAAGTTTTATCAAGCTATCTGACTGATAGAACAATCCAAGTCAAGGTTTCTGACACATTGAGCAATGAACAAGAATGTGAATACGGTGTGCCACAAGGCTCCAAATTAAGTCCCACTTTATTTATTCTTTTCACAAACGAATTATTGAGACTAGAAAGTAGTGCTTTAGTCTATACCGATGATATAGCAATCGTGGTAAAACACAAACACTTGAATTCAGCTGTGGAGATAATGCAAGATGAATTCAACGCTATATCTGAATGGTGTCATGATAATGGTCTAGTCATAAATGCTGCCAAAGCAAAGATGATGCACATTCGTACTCCGTCAAAACCAACAGAAGAGCTGCAAATATTCCATCGCAATGACCGCTGTTCGCTAACAAGAAGTACCAACGCTATTGAGGTAGTCAGAAATATAAGATACTTAGGAGTTACGATCGACGAGAATTTTCTTTGGCGTGAGCACATCAATGTCCTGCGCCTTCAACTGAAGAGCACCATCTTTGCAATGACGTACCTTACGCGTTACACAAACGTAGAAGAGCTACGGCAGGTATATTACTCGTTAGCAGAGTCTCGCATGAGATACGGTATTCTGGCCTGGGGAAACGCAGCAAAATCTCACATGGATAAAATATCTAACCTACAACATCTTGTAAAAATTGTTAGACCTTTTAATTGCAAGAGGCTGTCTTCCAGATGACAACACTGCTACACTACATGAGTGACCCACGATTTCAGCAACCCTTAAGTCACTCGCTAAACACAAGCAGACGAGCCCAAGGGATGCTTGAAGATCCGGAAGCTTTCAACTTGTATGAAGACCGTGAACTACGATGCACTGTCCCCAAAACTAGTGAATTCGCCGCCACAGTTTTAAAAGGTATTCCAAACTTTACAAAAAGGAAAAAAGAGTTCAAAAGATTTTTATTGCAATCTCATCACGTATCATAGAGTTTTTAATTCGTAAATATTATTCTCACTGAAATATGTTTGAAATCTAACCAAGAACTTGAATTAATGTAAACTTAAAACGAAAGAATGTAAGGTCACTTCAAAACCAGTCACAATCTATGTATTTACAACCACCTGCAGATAAGCATTAAGCTTTGCAGGTAAACCATTGTAAACGAATAACATATGTAATAATAAAAACAACATTTAAAAAAAAATGTTGGCCGCTTCCTTGACTGCCAGCACCTTCGCTTGGGAAACACCACCATAATCAGAGGTTCTCATGGAGCAGTGCATGTTTGAAAATTCGGAGAAAATAGCTGCGCCTGTGCCTTTTTCCACCGTCGACCCATTCGTGGACACATATGTAGATGGTTGAGTTGCTTATTATGTTCACTCCCCCTTCACTCACCCTTGTTGGGAACATGGGTATTTCGAACTCAAGGAACGTCAATTTGGTCAATTTGTAGTCGAGCCTGTATTCATACTTCCATGACCAATAGAGCATAGAAGCCAGTGATTAGATTGGATGATCCTTATGCCATGCCTTATACAAGTCGTCATCTAGCGGTCAAGTGAAATAATCTTCTAAGCTATCCTCCTGTGACGACCAGACATGCAAGTCTCTGTATTCATGTTAAAGCCTTAAAATCGGTGAATTTCAGGGAAGACTTTCCCCATGCTAAGCTGCCATTATGTCAAGAATAGCTGTGTACATTCACGGGATTGTTTTAGGGTTAGGTCCCCATTTTTTTTCGACTATCCTGTAACTCAGGGCAAAGGTCGCTTTCTTGACTCTTTGATGAACATTAAGTTTCTAATTAAATGTCGATTTATCCTACCAATGGCTAACAGAATAAAGAAAATATCCAGAGACTAACAAACATTTGTGTGTGCACATCAGTGACACCTACTCCATGACCCATGCGGATGCAAATCAACTTCAAGGCGGTTCTATTATCTCAGTTCTACTGCAGTTTATCCTACCAATGGCTAACAGAATAAAGAAAATATCCAGAGACTAACAAACATTTGTGTGTGCACATCAGTGACACCTACTCCATGACCCATGCGGATGCAAATCAACTTCAAGGCGGTTCTATTATCTCAGTTCTACTGCAGTTCTTTCGTTTACATGGACAACTGCAAAATTGAACTTGAACTTAAGTTTATGCCAGAACCGAACAAATGTAATCTTACAAATTCACTGTGTCACTAATTGCTTCTGGAAACTTAGCCAATTTCAAGAACAATCAAATGCATACAAAGAGAGCGCTTCACTCCTACTTCTGTTACCAAAAGTGGAAGAAACTTAGGAAGAAACTGCTGGGAGTAGGTATGTATTACAGCCAAGACGAACTTGTGTGTATTTGCCTCGATTGCTTAATCACCTTACGTTCATTATGGGTTGGTTGGTTACCTCATTATAAGTAAGATTTTCTGGAAATTTATCTTTTTATCTGGAAAATGATACATTCTGCAGTCCATTGTATCACGGACAGTTCTCAAAGAGCGATAACTCACTCGAAAGGTAGTACGACTTGTGCACTCATACGACGCGGATGTCTCTCTCATTTGCCGCCTCCCTCGCCTACAAATCTATCAATTGATGCGACGAAATTTGACCATACTGTAGCGCCTTAGGCAACATCACTCTTAAACGGCCTAATTTTCCCGACAGTGTATCAAATCGTGTACATTTCATGATTCCTTGGACGGAGACATCCCTTGACCACTTGCTCTCTACTAATCTGACTGTGAAGGACAAGTCCCTTTAAAACTCTCAAATATGACTCAAGAGCGCGGCAAGCATACCGGTTCGTCTCGAGTAGAGTGTATGTTGCTTTCTTTGATGGCGATCCGTTCTATTCTGTGTGCAATGGCAATGGGATGGAAAGGACTCTTGCAGCCTCCCAGCTCAAGCATACTGAAGAGTCTATGAACAAGGAGAAAATACGAGCCATCTACAAAAAAAAGCCTCGCCGCTGGCTTTAGAAAAGGCACCCAGGCTCTTGGAAACAGTGAGGGTAACCTTGTTTCTGACCCGCAGAGAATAGTGGACGAGTTTAAGAAGCACTTCCAACACGTGCTTAGCGGGCCTAACCAGGAGAGAGTGATAGGCAATCAAGAAATCCTAAGTCCAGTCGATGAAGTAGTCTTCCCACCAAGCTTTGAAGAAGTCGGCCCTGATAACTTACCATGGGAGCTCTTCACGGCCTCTGGCGAAGTTTTGGTAGGGAGCATGCACCAGAATTGGGAGGACGAAAGCATGCCCGATGACGGGAATATCAGCTCCATATGCGTCATCCACAAAAAAGACGATCCTACCTCTTGCAACAACATCCCTGCTCAACGTCGCCCACAAGATCCTGTCTAGGGTACAGTCTAAACATCCGTTTTGCACCGCATTAATCGGCACGTACCAGTACGGCTTCCGGTCTGGCAAACCGACTAAGGCAAATCTCGGTGAAGACCAACGAGTTCCAAATCGATACACAGCACATTTTTATCGATTTTAAAGTCGACAGCATTCATCACGAGGCTATATGCGTTGGCCGCTAACAAATTCGCGATGCACATGTAGTTCAGCTCAAGGACTTCCGAGCCATTTGAAATCTGTCCTGGATTTCGGCAAGGACATGCACTGTCTTGTGATTTCCTCAAATTGGTACTGGAGAAGATAGTGCGGCGGGCAGCCGTGAACACGGAAGGCACAATCTTCTACAAGTCAGTCCACCTGTTGGGATATGCAGACGACATCGTCGCGCGGTCCCACCGTGTCGTATTGGAAGCCTTCACGGCGATTGAAGAACAGGCGAAGCGAGCTGGTCTTAAGGTCAATGAGGATAAAACAAAGTATATGCTGTCAACAAAAAACCGTTCCGTCACACACCACCTAGGAAAAATTTGCCGATCAGTGCAGTAAAGGCGTTTGTCTACCTCGGGGCAAACGTAAACTCCACAAACGACATCGCTGTGGAGATCTGACGTACAGCCGCCTTTGGCAACTGGTGTTACTTCGGTTTGTCAAAACAACTGGCGTCAAAACTCCGGACTCGAAGGATTAAGATCATGCTCTGCAAAACCCTTATTTTGCCAGTCCTTCTATATGGAGCCGACAGCCAGTCCGCCAGCCAGCCGAAATCTGGACGCTAAGCAAACCTGCAGAGTTGACTCTTGGTGGCTTCGAAAGAAAAATTCTACGTCGGCTATATGATCTCATCTGCGAGGAAGGCGAATGGACAAGAAGACACAACCGCGAACTCTACGAACTGTACCAAAATGTTGATGTAGTCCTGAAGGCGAAAATCCGCCGATTTCACAGGCTCGGCCACATCGAGCGCATGGACAACGATGTTCAAGTTAAGACGGTCTTCGAATCCAAGATTCTTGGTTCGAGAAGGAGAGGAAGACTTACGTTATAAAGACCAAGTAATCGCAGATACAAGACATACTTGGTGTTGATGACTGGAAGCAGTGTGCACAGGATCGTCAGCGACGAAAAGTAGCTACTGCTGAGGATCGGACCCTTCATAGGTCGCCAGCCCGATAAGGTAATAAAAAACGGAAAAATAAGGGTGAAGTAAAAAGGAATAAGGTAAGGTTGGTTTTTAAAATATTAAAGAAAGAATTTGCAAATCTGCAACTGAACAAAAATCACTGCCAAGTTGATCGCAGTTTGACTGTCACATTGAACGCAATTGCGACTGCTATCATGCATAGTCACTGCAGCTTACTTAACTTTAAGAACGCAAGTCTTGCAGGACTCCCGCTATTTGACGTTTATGAACTCTGTCATGTGCAGCATTCATCGCGAGGAGCTATATCATGCGATGGCCGAATTGAGTTGCGGCGCATTATGTGACCCTCCAAGGGTCATATGCCATGTAAGTATCGTCGAATTAAATCTCCTATGAGAACAAAAGCCTTGAAAGCTTCATTCAACTCAGTCCCATAAATCTAGAAGTGCATCGCATCCATCAACATCTTCCATTTGAGAAGGAAAACGAATCGCAATCACATAAAATCACCGCTGCACCGCATCTGTTCGCTTATGAGAACCTTAATCGCCTCACATCCATCAACAGCCAAGCAGAGATCGTAAATCAAACCAAGAATATCGCAATAAATTTGCATTCGATTGTAGATGTTGTTGTAACTCGCACCGCTACTCTGACCTACAGCAGGTCTCATGAATTGCATTTACCTCGTCAATGACGTCAATTTGTATCTGCGGCTACCTCTCGTGCAGTGTGTAGGCCAAGCTTCGATGCAATGAGATGCAACTGATAAGGCGTTGAGAACTGCTTCGCTCAAGGTTTATGGTGTCAGTCTGTGTACGGAGAGCTTGGGCAACATTGAGGATCCTTCCGTGAGATTAAACGAAGTTCACTTTGTCTTGGATCATTGTGAACACATTTCCTTAGTGTTCCGGCTTAGCGATGGCATTCTGAGGGTAATTAAGGAAACGAACACAAGTGAGACGAGGTGTAGAAATGGAGTACTGTGCGTTCTTTGCCTCTGCAAATGCCAGCAATTTCTCAATGATTCACTGGAATCTATTCAGGTAAACATGACAGATCCGAGAACTTTATCAGTTCAGTGAATAACACACATTCTGTTTAGTATGATCCACTGGGCTGGGACCAGACAGTGCTGTTCTTGTCAAACCAAACCACTCCTCAACAAGTTCGACAGAATGAGTCTAGTAGGGTAGTAGAGCAGTTTAAGCCATCTAGTCATCGCTCTTGGTTGTTTTTTAAGGCTTTCTTTAGTTAAGCTTCGCAAGTCAAAGTAAATTCGCTTGCTCGCTAATCCTAACGAGCTCGGCTGATGGTCATATCGAGGAAATTAAACTAATCTAGAGTAAAAACTTTAACTTGCCTATACAAGAACAGAATTCACTGAAGGCAACAAGGACAAGATGAAATGTTTTCATACTAAACCTAGTACTGTCAGTATTTTAAGGGGACGACGAATAGTGGTTCAGAAGGAGAAAAAAAATGCAAAAAATCAGATTTGGAATATGGAGTTGTTATAATTATTTCTTATAGACATGTAACTGGGATATGTTTTTTCCCAAAAATTCGGTCTATTTAAGGCATATATACAGATTTCTAAATTTACCCATTCCTTTGGTATTGAAATTCATGTATTTTATTGCAATAATTCTTTGGTATGTTTCTGTTTTTCTGTTTCTCACTCCCCTCATTTCATTAATAAATACTATGTTATTTAAGTTCGTAAAGTAAAAATAAAATGACAAAAAATAAAAATTAGCTGAATTAGACCGAGTTCACTTGAATTAATATTTTTTAATTTTATCCTTGAGCTACAGTTTTAGCTCAACTAGGCTCCAACAAGTGATAAGCCTTTTTATAAAGCTACGCAGTATTCCGCTAACTATTCTAAGAATAATGGTGCCCGCCCTGTCCCGTTCAGAGACGTAGTGCACAAATTTGTTTCGCTTAATCGGTTTAACACGGTTTTGATTTTGGTAATGTTACAAGAGTTGTAAATTCTTGGCTCCTAATGGTTGAAAAAAATGCACCTAGAATGACACTTTTATCTTTCTGCCAAAAAAAATTAATAATGCTTAAATCATTACTCGAGCCCTGAGATGTTCAATCTATGAAGTATACCTTTGCAAGGGGATATCTTAGTGTTTGTTGGACTGTATAAGAAAAACCCCAAGAGGCTCCAATGGGAGACCTCATTTTTCATAAAGGTGGAAGAGTACTTTATACACGCCTACATACCAATTTCGTCACGAGAACCTTTTAAGTGTAACAATATTTTGAAGTCAGTTGCTCTTTAAATTGACCAAATGAACATTCTATTCATCAAATGCTGATATATTCGGATCTCGGGATTACAAATTCGAGGCCTGAACCAAAAACATAAGATTCACTTACATTAAGTCTCTCGTGATGTTGATAACTATCCGGTAGAGTATATCTGCAGGTCTGTAGAAACTTCCTAAAAAAAAAAGTAAAAAAAAATACTTTAAGTAGTTTAATAATCATAAGTAAAAATCTTAAAGAATATTAAAAAAGACTTTTTTTTCTCTCTTATTGAAGGTTTTTCTCGTATTTTCCTTCAATTTTCGACAGTTTCCATCAAATATAAATAACTTAAAATATAAATATAAACGTTTTTCAGAAGAAAGATGCATAATTCATCACATCTCTGTAATATATATTGTGCGACAAACTAAATCAAATGTAAACTTTTTATACGGAAATAAACTATCTATCTATCTATCAATTCAAAAAGACTAATTAAGGTGAGCAAAATAAATAGTTTACGCATTAGGTGTCGGTTACGGTTTACGCTTTCAGTACAAAATGTTGAGCTCTAGTACGCAAACGAAAAAACTAAGGTCGTCTGAGAAATCAGCGAATACCCATGGGAAAAAATGTATGCACGGTTGGAAACGCTTACCAACAATTTAACGAATCCTTCTCTTAGTTGAGAGATGAAATCAACCAAATGTACCACAAACTCCCAGAGCGACTCTCGGCGCTAGAAAATGATTTTACGAATAAAGTAGCTACATTGGAGAAAGAGGATGAGTGACAGACATAGTTCGATCAATCATGCGCTCTACATGGTCCAGCCATTTTAGGCGTTGAATCCGTAGACGCCTGACCAGGCTCATGCCGCTGTACAGCCCGTACAGTTCGTGGTTGAGTCTTCTTCCCCAATAACCAACAACGCAGACGCAGAACTTTTCTCTCGAAAAGACCAAGTGCTTTATGCACTTGCACTTGCACCATAGAGCAGACTGGGGATGATCAAGATGTTATACAATGTTAGCTTGGTCCTTCGAGAGAGGACTCTACTAGTCAATTGCCTCCTGAGCCCAAAGAAAGCGATTGGCAAGAGTAATTCTGCGTTCAATCTCGATCTGGTGTTGTTCGTACTGTTTACTTGCGAGCCGAGGTAGACGAAATCCTTCACTACCTCGAAGTTATAGCTGCCTATGGTGACGTGACGTCGATGTTATGCGTCCTTTCTTGATGACAGCATATACTTCGTTTTGCCCTCGTTCACCGCTAAACCCATTTTGGCCGCCTCCGCTTCAGTACCAGCAAACGCTTCATTGTCACATGATGCATCTTTAATAAAAACCCAAACTCTGGAAAACGACAACACGCAACTGAAGTTTTATATCGATGCTCTCGCAGACTTAAATGCCATCTTTGAAAAGTATTACAAAATTTTGAATACGTAGGCGATCAATCCAAACTATGTGTTTCACATGAAGACGATGCATAATACATCAAAAGTGGATGCAATAGTTATTAAGCTTCCCCATGAACTCTGGAAAATCAAGCGGTAAGCCAGCAGCCGCTTATTATAAACAATACTCTAGATTGGTGTCTCTAAGTGACCTTGGCTTCGACGGTGCGAAGTTTGTGCGTGTGTATGAGAGCTTAACGAAGTACAGTCATACCCTCTTCCGAAGTGCGAATGAAGTTCGAAGAAAAAAAAACTCTCGCAAGAAGTGTCTTCTTGTGAACACTGCAATTGAAAGATATACTACGACTTCATAAATTTTATAGAAACGAAATTTTCTACATAAAAACAAATATGAACAAAAATTGTTTATTTTTGTTTGTATTAAAAAATTAAATTTTATTGATTTTATTTATTAACTTCTGAGCCGCCTCTACAATTTTCGGGCCACGAAACGGGCACATACCATTGACTATGCTTCAAATTTCATTTAAATCGGTACACTGATTTAGATTTTACAAATTTTGCCGAGCTCCCATACAAAGCGGACCACTGTGAGACGCCACCACATGGAAAGAATGTCATATTTTCTAACTTTAAATATGCCACAAAAGTATAAGCTTATCATCAGTGGCCGGCGCGGCCACACATGCAAGAACAACAATCATCAAACACATCATCAGTGAATGCCACACCAAAGTGAATACACTTCCAAACATTTATAGGAGTCATAAGAAATTCCACTGAAAATGAATGAATGACTGTAATTAAAGTGAGAAAGAAGCAAACATTTTTCTAAATTGATTCAGATAAAATTAAGTTATGACTCATGAATTATTGAACAAAACATGGTCAAATTGAAGCAGTCGCAGACAACAAAACTGGAAATTATTCAGCATTTTTCAAGTCCCATATTGTCTAGTGGTTAGGATACCTGGCTCTCACCCAGGAGGCCCGGGTTCGATTCCCGGTATGGGAAATTTTTTATTTTTTTTTCATATTTTTTTGGTTTAAACTGGAATGTGCCTTGTAATTTGAACAACAACTCTGCCTGGTCACAACAAAAATAGACAATTTTGTTTGCTATTTTATTACAAATTAAATATGTTCAAAAACAAGCTTTTGGAAAACGCAAGGTGAATTCATAGAGTTATGTTTTTAAAATGCGCTTTTCTTCTTTCTTGACTATCCGCGGAGCTCTCCAATTGCATCCATCAATACATGGTTGAATTTACGTAGTAATTGTAACAATGGTAATACTATATGGCGTGTTATTTCTTGAGCTGGACACTTCTGAAAGCTCATATCACAGACATTTTCTTAGGCGGAGAAGCCCAATGAGAGAACAATTTCTTACGACCGTGGATTTTGAATTGAAGTTCCATAAATTCCTATCAAGCTATCCGGCCTCCTTATCTGGACAAAAATGCTGCGACTGTCGTAGCTGTCCGCCTATGGGAGCTTTCACTGTTTAGCACTTGACGTTCGTTGTTTCGAGCCACTTGGACGGTATCTGTTCTGTACTTCACGGGATTTGGACAGTTGGCTGCTATTATATTGACTACTTCAGCTTTAGATGGAGCTCACTTGGCTTACGAGTTTGCTGAATCTCAGCGATGAGTTGTTTGATTGCTTTTTCGACGACGCCTTTGAACAATGCTTCACTATTGAACAATGTGGTTCAACAGACCAAATACGAACTGGTTTCTCAGAGCATGGTCTATGAACATGGGCACCGAATTTGGATAAAATATGCGGAACAAAGTAGATCATTTTTTATGGGTTCGGTAGCTTTTTAATTGCCACCTCGGATAAATTTTAATCTTCTCTGCAATGACACATTTCTTTGATGGAGGGTTGACACAAGTTCGTCGTACAACTTCGTATTCGGATTGACTGGAGCTAGGACTGTTTTTAGAGTTGTGTACCATCTGTTATAAAACAGATTTCATTTTTGCTTCGGCGACTTCAATTGGATTTTTAAGAACTCTCCTGAGCGATCCTCGAAATCGTCTCCAGGAACTGAAGATCCCATGGACCCAAGCTCATTTTGATGATTGGCTTGACTGATGGTGGGCGTAACTGAACTGCTCTGTGACAAATTGTGTTTTACTTCTTCTTCTGCCTAAGACCACATAAGACGATTTCTTGTACCATTCATTAACATTAGAGGGCCATGGAAGGCACGCAAATATGAGGCAGCTTCAGAGTTGACTTTTTTTTTACTTTTCCTCAGATACGATTTCCGACTAAATTCTGGATCGAGAATCTAGCCCTAGGTACGAATTCTTTGATATAGACTCTAGCACCAGACGCAAATCGACGAACCCTATCCACATCACTGACTCCAGTAGATACTAATTATTCACTTCGAATCTGGCCTTAGTATCGGTCTTCTGAAAGTCGGTTTGCTACACTAAAACGCCAAGTAGAACGACAAGAGAAAATGATTTTGAAAATGCAAAAACGCGTACGAACGTCAGTTTTTTCTTTGTTTTAACTGGAATGGTGTAAGAATGTATTTCGTAATTATTTAAGCATGTCTTAAGGATACAAATTGAACTGATAGGGGAAAATTGAATTTAGCAAAAAAAAAAATAATTTCAAAAAATCCAAGCAATAAAGCAGAAAGCTTGTGTGTCTGACCGACAAAGGCTCCGAAACTACACGTCGCAGAGCTCTGAAATTTCCAACAAAAATCATTCTAAGATTTAGATGGTGAATGTGACAATTTTTAAATCGATACGACATACGGTTCGGAAGTTACGAGCACTTTTTAAACGGGAATAAAATTCTCAAAATAAGGGTGGTTGCATCAATCCGGTATGAAACCATTTCAAGTTGCGTAGTCGTGGATATCAGCCATCCTCCTGTGTGTTGTAACTTTCATATATACACACACATTGTTCATATTTTGCTTTGGTGCAACCATTCATTTTTTTTCTACGTCTCAATCGAACATATACGAGCGACTGCCTGAGTAAGCAAACGAAAAGGAAACAATAAACATTTTCGCACTCTTCTTATTTTGTCATACCCAAACTATCTATGCATGTACATATACACAGCTACTCACAAATCATCCAATTTTTCTGAGATTGTGAATACTGAACTTCTGAACGGATTAGCCGATTTAGACAGTTGTTACAAGCTAGGCTAATTTTGTTCATGGTTCATGAAGTTTGACTTCAATTTGCACAACAAGTGAACATCGCGCGCAGGTACATAGATGGGATTTCCAAGAACTTTTTTTTTATGAATCGAATGAGGTTACTCAAAAACCAATTAATCCAATGGGTTCCAAATTTGAATACGTCATTCTATACATACACTCATGCTCATACAATTAAGCCACATATGCGATAAGGAAGTACTTGCCGTAGCAACTGCTCCTGTTGCAATGAATGAAGGTGAAATATGCTAAAACTGCTAAGAAGCAAAAAATAGTTTATTGATATGTCGAACAGTGGAGACCGAAGTAGATGTGAGACAGCAGGTACTTCACTATCGCACATGTGGCTTAATTGTATGAGCATGAGTGTATATAGCTATGGCATGAACTAGGATAAATCAAATCGGTGAAGATCTTCTTTAATTTTGAACTTGATTTGTCGCTGAAAAAAAGGCAAAAATCAAAGGTCCGCCATTTTGTTAATTTTTGTGCGAAATTAAGAGTCCTAGTTCATACCAGAGACAAACATGTATTCTTTCTAATCCAGTTTGAATTTTTTTTTGGTTCAGAAGTACGAAAGTGGGCGGAAATCACATGCACCGCCGAAAAGAAGGGCTTTTGTTTAATCACAAAAAACAACAACAAAACAAATTATGTAAAAATGTTGTTTTCTTTTTTAAGTCTTCAAATAAATGTATGCAAAGTTACAAGCCTAAAAAATAATTTTGTGTTCATTTACCAGCAGATTGAAAATCGTCAAAATTTGAAATCGGGAATGGGAGGGGGTCCCCTTAAAAGAGTTGTTCCTCGAACATATGCAATCAAAACTGGTTAGTTATTTGCACAGCTGCATTGCCTTTACTATGCATGCACATAATGTCAGCTAATCATTCATGTAAGTGGTGCAGTTTACGGAAAAAGTGTTTCAAAATAATAGGAAATTGTGTCTTCGCCTAGATATCTTTATTCAAAAAGAGTTAAAAGCTAGTTGCTTGTGTGTGTCGTGTGTCTGTGTGTAAGAAATGTAGTTAATTTTACGAATACCTTTGTAGATTTATTACAAAATAGGCAGTAACAGGCAGTGTTCTGAAGAAGAAAGCCGTATCATAAAGACAACAGGGAAAGTCTTTAAAATTTATTGCAGACGAGTTGGGAAGATCGGTTAAATTTGTTTTCAATGCACTCTCAAGAACCCCAGCAGAAGAAACACGAGGTAGACCAAGAAAAACGAGTTCCACTGATGACTCCCGTATAGTGTTATTAGCCAAAAAGAATCCCTTTATGTCAGCAAAGGCAATTGCAGCAGAAATAAACAACATAGTCTGTGCTCCAACGGTCCGGCGAAGATTGCTGCAAAATCGACTACCAGGCAGGATAGCTCGCAAAGTTCCATTGTTGAGTAAAAGGAATGTCAAAGCAAGAAAAGAGTTCGCCTTAAGTTTCAGGAACCATTCAAAAGAGATGTTTCGTAACATTCTCTGGATTGATGAAACCAAAATAAATTTGTTTGGTTCTGACAGTGGTAGAAACGTTCGGCGGCCTCAGGGAAAAGAGTTCCACTTCCGATTCACAAAACAAAAACCGTAAAACATGGCGGTGGGAGCGTCATGGTGTGGGGCTGTTTTTCTTGGTTCGGTGTTGAACCCATATTTCAAATAAAAGACATCATGACTAAAGAAGTTTATCGTGATATCTTAAATGATGTGATGTTACCATACGCTGAGGACAACATGCCTTTAAGATGGCACTTCCAACATGACAATGATCCCAAGCATTCATCGAAATTAGTTGACGGACCATCAAGTGTCGTTATTACCATGGCCATCTCAGTTCCCAGATCTCAATCCTATCGAGAATTTGTGGGCGGAACTGAAAAATCTTTGGCTACACGCACGTTCCACAATAAAACTCACCTTTGGACCGAAATTGAGAAACATTGGAAGGCCATTCCTTTGATTAAGTGTCAGAAACTTATCGAGTCTATGCCAGGTCGAGTAAGTGCTGTGCTAAAGAACAAGGGCGGTCATTCGGGACACTAATCTACTCAAATATAATCTCCATGTGAAATAGAAGTATAATTTAATAAAAATGTTACTTTCGTTTTATTCGAAATTCATCGTGGAACAATAAGCTAAAAAACCTTGATAAAGCCTCAAAGCCTTTCTGAAATATAATGAAAATTATAAAGAACAAAAATAGACAAATACCTTTTTTAAAAGACAGCTCCAATATATTCGTTTCTGAGGCCGAAAAATGAATGAATTTTTCAAAGAATCATAAGGTATCTGAACAATTGGTAGACCCAAGCACTACAACTCTTGTAGAGTGCGCACTAAGATCTTTTAATGCGACTTCTTGTCGTACCTCACCAAATGAATTTGTGACTGAAAGTGACATAAGACACCTTATCAAGCGATTGCAAATAAGGAAGACTAGTGGCATTGATAAAGTTAAAAATATCTACCTAAAGGAATTACCTAATAACGGATTTAATGTCCTTACATTCATCATCAATGCGTGTCTTAAGGCACAATATTTTCCCAATGTATGGAAGCTTGCAAAGGTAATTCCAATACCAAAAGCAGATAAGCCTCCTAATGATACCTCAAGTTACAGGCCTATAAGTTTGCTGAGCAATTTGAGTAAAATCTACGAGAAAGTGCTGAAAAGTAAAATTGTAAGTTTTATCGAACAGCAGAAAATTTATCCCGATGAGCAGTTTGGTTTAAGATGTAATCATGGTACTTCTTCACCAAGCTTTGAGAATATGCAATATTATAAAGAGCAATCGCTCAATAGGTAAATCAACAGGAATGGTTTTACTGGATGTAGAAAAAGCTTTTGACTCCGTTTGGCATGATGGGCTTATCTATAAAATGTTAAGCAACAGTTTTCCTCAATTTCTCTGCAAAATCGTTCAAAGTTTGTATCTAATCGTTGCTTTAAAGTTTTTGTCAATAATAGTGAGTCTGATGTAGTCAATTTTCGTGCAGGTGTACCCCAAGGATCTGTACTTAGTCCCATTCTTTATAATTTATTTACGTCTGATATTCCAAAGATTCCAAATTGTGAAATTGCTATTTATGCGGATGATATTGCAATACTATCTTCGCATATGTTCGGTCTCAATATTGAGACGAATTTAAAAAATGCAATTGAAGTTTTGCAATCTTATCTTTCTAAGTGGAAAATTAAACTTAACCCCGGAAAAATTCAAGCCATAGCATATTTTTGGACCACAAACTGACTTTCAATAAACAGGTCTTGGAAACAATTAACAAAGTCAATCTTGCAATACGAATTTTATATCCGTTTATTAATAGGAAGTCCTTACTTTCGAAAGAAAATAAGATCATTATCCACAAGACGATCTTTCAATCAATTTTGCTTTATGGGTGTATGGTCTGGGGTAATTGTGCCAAATATAATATTAAAAAACTTCAAATTTCACAAAATAAAATATTGAAAATGATGCTTAATCTGTCTTGGTATCACTCTACATTGGATGTAGACGATATGGCTAATGTTGAACTGGTCTCCTCCAGAATATGCAAACTTAATAATAATTTCAAGCTAAGGTGCAATATTCCTGACAATCCACTAATCAACCAATTGCATTTGTTATGATATCTACAATTTCGATTGTGATCATTAAATCATTTTAAACGTATATTCTTAGCTATTTATCTTACATACTTATTTATTTATTCATGTATACATTATATATCTATTTATTTATTTTTTTTTCTCTTTTTTTTATTTATACATTTATGCATTTATTTATTTATTTATCTATGATTTATATATCGATTTATTGTTTTCTTTGTTAACTTATTTATTTGATTATTTATATATTTATCTACGTACCATTTTATTTATTTATTTATTTTTAATTTATTTATTTCTCTGTTTTTATTTGTATTCCTGATCTTTAGTTTATTTATTTATTTATTTGTTTATTTATTTATTTTTTTTTTTCTTTCTAATCTGAGGTTTTTTTCCATGATTTTCCTCATTGTTTCAAAGCTATTAAAAGTGTTAACTCATAAAAAAATATTAGATAATGATCTAGTTGAAAGACAGTATTATGTCATAACTCTAAAAATGTAATTTACTGTAAATTGTGCGACAACATATTGTAACTCATGAAGCAATTAAAATAAAATATTTATCTACTTTCGTTTTATTACTTTCTTGAAAAACGAGTGTATACTCTGAATTTCCCTATTATTTTGAACAGTGTATTTGGAAGTAATTTCTATCACATAGTTAAAAAAATTAAATATGAATGTGAAATATAAAAAATCCTAAGGGAAATATTTTCGAAACGATATGCCAAAATAAACGAAATAAACCTGTTAGGTTTCAAATAATTTGATAAAATCGTTGAAAAATATTCTTTATTGGGTTATATTAATGGGTTTGACGCTGGAGTTCTCTCGCTGCCCAGCCACTAGAACTTTCGATGCTGTATAGCAAAACCCCGCCTAGATACCGACGCACTAAACCTGATGAAACCCTCGTCAGCACGTTGCGCGACGAGGGTCGTTCGCCCATCCATAGTTGATCTGGCGATGTGATGGATGAGCGGTACCGCATTTATATTTTGTATCTGACCGTGTTTATCCAAATGGAGGAATGCTTCTGGGGCGACGAAGCCGTGGTATTGAGGGTTGGGGTAGTAAGCCCCAGAGATCAGATTGTTGACCGAGTTCATCACTCTAGCAGTGTGACCTCGAACCAACTTCAACAGGAAATTGTCCACTCTTATCAGGATTACCCTGTTGTATAAGACTTCGTTGGAATAGAATTTTATGTACTGGGACTCTGGAGTTCTATAAAGGCGAAGACAAGCCTTAAAACAAGCCCTCTCAAACAACCGCATCTTTTCCATCAAGCTTGCACTTACGTTGAACCACACGGGGCAGCCATAGGTGAGCATTGGCCGGATGAGGGCCATGTAGCGGATAACCTTCACCCTCGCATCGAGTTGGCTGTTGTAAAACAGCCTCTTTGTAAGGGCAAAAGCGCCTCGGACCCGGGCCAAAGCAGCATCTACATGTTTGTTAAAATATAGATACTGGTCTAGCCAGATCCCCAGGTATCTGACTACAGTCTTTTGCGCCAGTGGTTCCCCGTGTCGCCCAACAATTGAGAACTTTTGATCATTGCCCTCATCACAGACAATGAGACAGTGGAACATAAGTGGAACTCGCTTGAGTCGATAAAGATTCGTAATACCGATACATAAACGCGGTGTAAAGCGACTCGATTCCCCAAACGCCTTGGGTCGATTTACAAGAACGACGTTCGTACTCGGGTGGAATACTATCCAAAAGAAACGGGCGTTGTTCGCCTATCTATTTTTATCTCAACCGAATTTGACTGACTACAAACACATCTTGTCAGGACCAAGAAGGATTCATGAAGATGGTCTGCATTCATTCGCCGAATCAGAATGAACGACCTTAAATTCCCGGGAAAATTGATCAACACCTTAACTCATCGCATCCACGACACCTGACGTACACCCAATCTCCGATTGACTGCACAACCGATTAGATACCCGGTCCCATCCAAGTGAAAAAAAGAAAATTAACAGCATTTCACAAGAAACAAAAACAAGATCGTCTTCCTCGTAACCACATGTGGAACACATGCTTTACAGGCCTCCACTAAAAATAGTCCCCCTCCAACCGTACCACCCAACGCTGCTGTTTACACACGTCGAACACACAAACCATATCTCTAGAGTCGATCCCCCCAGGCCGTGGACGTGCCTAGATGGGTGCATCAAACCCAAGCAATCTTCAATCATGGAATCCACTTGCCAGCGAGTCGTGACCTGACAATGTGGGCCTCCAGATTGATTGACACATTATGCTCCCATCCCTCTCTGGGCCGCGCTTGCCCGCCACGAAGGGCCACACGATGAAGAACACCACGTCTGACAATGATTTGTTTGCCCACCGCGATAAGGAATGTTTCAATGTTTGCTCACATACTTTGCCGCAGATACCCGATCGAGGAGATACCTACATAGGTGCGTAGATACTCGCACTCGCACGTAAACTCAAAAACACGTTCTGTTTGCTTTCGTTCTCGACGAACGATTCTATTTTATGTTTTTTTTTCTTTTATTTATTGCACCATATAAAGCTTACAAATGTCTAGGGGTATTTACACTAACAGACACTGGATAGAGAAGAGTTCTCTGCCCGAGCTGAGTAATGGAAGACCTGGATTAAGTCGTTTCGGGGAAAGAAATTTACAAGTTCTTATGGATAATCTATCTTAAGGTCTATTATTGCACAGGATACGCCAAGGGACGCCAGCAGGAGCGCAGTCGCGACGGTGTCTGGCGAATTTGCGCACGACGTGGTCGCCAGCGAACTGGAATCTCGACTGGTGATCGCCTGTCCCGTCTGGCTGTCGTCATCGTGGTCGACGTCGTCTTCGACGCTGTCGCCGTCGTCCTCATTATCATTCAGGATTCCTGATTGCCCAAGTGTCCCATGGAGAGAGAGTATGATTTAGAGCGTGTCTGTGAGTCTCACTCACATCCTTGCATGTGGCCTCTCCGCGTCCACACACACCACTGTCCGCCGTGTTTCGGTTTTGCGTCCCTGCGAGGGACGATTATCACTAATTGCACTGCTCGCAGATAACTCGTGCAGTACTGCGTCGCTTGAAGCCTTCTCGAGCAAGGAGCGCCTTGCATTGCACTTGTCCGTTCCCGTGTGATTGCTTTTAGTCTCGTCCCAGGAGATGCGGGGATGTCGAGTAGACGGAGACACCCTCCCGCTGGTCGTGGCTACACCATGCCCGCCCTGCTGCTGGTGTGCTGTCCATTGCCAGTGGTGTTGTGAGTTAAACTGACTTCATGACGTCTCGATCCGCGTCTTTTATAGCGGGGTACCATGTCATATCGGTTGCATGTACACTCGTGTGTGTGCTGGTGTGCGTGAAAAGGGAATCAAAGCGAACACTACGCGTGTTGCGCTCCCTCCCGACTTCGCCTTTGGAGGGTCATCAGATAGCGCATCTATTCCGCTGTGGTGTTGTGTGCATTTGAGGTCCCTGGCCTCGCAAGCGGGTTCCTACAATGCTGTGTGTGTCACACACAGTCGTCGGCGGCGTAATCCGGTAGACAGTGAGCCATACGCCGGTGAGATGCACATAATGTACCCCGCCACGGCCTCGCCTATGTACTTCGGTTTTTATTTGTCGTTAAACTTAGGGTCAAGTCGTTTCAGGGAACGCGAGGGGAAGAACTTGATTGCTCTTTATGGGCGAGTACCTCAGACGATTCACGGAATACCCAGGTGGTGGAGACGGAGTTGGAGTTGGCAATCCTTTTGGACAGAGGCCTCTTTTGTTTTCGTGGATGACGGTGGGGAAGGGTTATCCGCGCTATCATCGGTTCGGGTTTCTGGGTATTCTATTGAAGGGGGTTCTGATTACGCGGAAGGCCGCCTTTAGGCAAATGGCAGATAGGGGCCGCCAGTGCTGACCTTTGCCAACCGAAGCACTGGAACAAGATCACTGGGACAGAAATGATCGTTTTGCTGGGGAGTTGACCCTCTGTTCGTAAACAAGTCGAGGGAAAATGTGATCAACTAAGGTTTGGGGTGATTCTTTTCAAAATGGAGGCGATTGAGCGGTTTGCTTGGTCCTCCTTTTCAAGAACTAAAGTCTGTCTAAACAGCTTCGACGATAGAAGATTTTGCTCGACTTTGAGGGAAGATCTAGAGCAGCAGCATTTGGTCTTGGCGTTATTCAAGGCTCCGTCTACGTGTGTCGTCTCTGGCCTCAGGCTATTTGATATGTCGAATGGGCTTGTGTGTCTTATGGGCAGAAGTTCTCTGTCAGTGGAGGTCCATGAACTACATACTAACTAACCTCAATTAAAGAACTCTGTTGTGGAAGGTTCGAGGTTTCAAGGTCACACGGTTTCCTTCCTTTACTTATCAGGCCTTCGACACATGCAGGTTCTGAGCTATAGCCGCCTGAGCTATAGCAGCCTCACTTCTTTGACGATCTGCTGTCAGTTGTCAAAGCCAAGCTGTCTTGCGTCCGCTATAACTTGTTGTTTATACTGGAGTTTCACTTTTTCTCTCCTTCTCGAACTATGCGGATCGGATTTGAAGTTGTTGGTGCTTTAGTTGGGTTTTGGTCTTGGTGTTATTTCCCAGTGGAGCAGAAATGAAACCATCAAAAATTGCCACAGATACTCGACAGAGGAGATACCTACATAGGTGGGTAGATACTCGCACTCGTGGGAGTGGGGGTCGACGGGATCTCTAACATTGTGTTGAGACCCCTCCCCCTGGAAGTGGTTGATATGTACACTATCCTGTTTAATAATGCTCTGAATAATGCACATTATCCGGAGCATTGGAAAACGGCTATTGCGCAACCCATATCCAAGAGAGAAAAAGATTCTTCGAATCCTTGCAACCTCCGGTCAATTAGTCTCCTTCCGTCCCCTGTTGTTCAACATGAGTCCTTCCCAGATGGAAAAGATGAGGTTGTTCGAGAGACAATGTCTTCGAACCTGTCTCCGGTTATATCGCACACCCGAGTCGGAGTACAGGAAGTTCTATCCTAACGAGGTCCTGTACAACGAGGCAAACTTGAATAGGATTGATAATTTTATTATAAAGTTAATCAGAAGGCACATTGCACGAGCTATGACTTCTTCCAACAGTCTGATCTTTGGGGCTTATTACCCAAATAGTATGTATCATGATAGAGTGCGCTTCAACGGCTTTGTTCCACCTGAAGCATTTCTTTATTTGGACACAATTGGCCTCATACAGGATACTCAAGGATGTCCTGTCATCTTCCATGTCGTACGCCGAACAGTGGATAGGCGACTCCAATATGAACCGGATATTGCTCGCACCCAAGAGGATCTTCTTCGGTTCAGTAGAGCGATCCCCGCTCGAGATAGGAAAGAGTCTGCCAAAGAACGGCAATTTTACTGGTGGTTACACCAAAACCAGTCTCTGCCACCGCCAGCTTTTCTTAAAGATCAGGTAGTTGACCATAGTGGCCAGCTTACATAGGTTTTTAAGGTAGAAAAAAATATAAATAAATAAAACAAAAAAAAAGGTGCACCACGACATATAAATTATATATGTTAGGCATAACATATACGCCCTGGTACACGTGTCCGTACTGTCACGGACATAGTTAAGATAGTATTAAGTTGTATATTAGGGTAAGTTAGTATAAGGTAGTAGGTTAAGAAGTTCAGTCTGGCCAAGTTTTTCATAAGTTTTCTTGGTAAACGAAAAAATAATAAAATTTGTCTTCAAAGACTAAAAAAAAAAAGAACGAAGATTAAGCCGAAAGGCACAATTATACAAACATTTGAGTATCTTAGAGTACCCGCTTAGGGTCAGTAAGTTAGTATTAAGAGCAATTGTTAACTGTTAAGTTAGTTAAGCTAGTTTTAAGTAATTTTGTCTAGCAAGTAAGAAAAATAGATATGAATAAAACAAAATTACATAAAAAAAAAAAAAAGTCTCCTTCCGAACATCAGTAAGGTATTCGAGAAAAAAATTCAATAGAGCCTTGATCAACTGGACTAAGCCAAAGACAAAAATATAATTCAGGATAACCAATTCGGTTTCAAAGCGGGCCATGACACTATTCATGCCGCGTCGAAACTGGTGTCGGATATCCAATGGAATAAAAGCCAGAAACAATGTACGGGTGCCTGCTTGATTGATCTGGAGAAGGCCTTTGACACCGTATGGTTAGAAGGTCTTTTCTACAAGCTACCGGCTAGGCATTAGCAAACCACTGCTGTACCTATAGTTTAACATGCTTACCGGTAGACGGTTCGTCGTCAAAAATGGCAATGTGACCTCGACAGGTATATTTCAAGTTAAAAATGGTCTCCAACAGGGTGCCGTTAATTCGCCGATCCTGTTCAACATTTACTTGAGCGATCTGTTAAGTTCTCTTCCTCATGCAATTGCGTATGCCGATGACTTGATCGTGTACAGATCAGGCAAAAAGATCGAGGAAATCACTACCCTCACGCAGGGTGACTTCGATTCATTCATGAGAAGTTGCGATAACTGGAAGTTGAGTATCAACTTCCGGAAGTCGCAAACCATTCTGTTCAGGACGCCGTTGTATAAGGCTTCGGCGGACACGAAAAAGAATTGGCGAAAGTTCTCAATCGTTGAACGACACGGGGAACCACTGGCGCAAAAGACTAGTCAGATACCTGGGGATCTGGCTAGACCAGTATCTATATTTTAACAAACATGTAGATGCTGCTCTGGCCAGGGCCCGAGGCGCATTTGCCCTCACAAAGAGACTGTTTTACAACAGTCAACTCGATGCAAGGGTGAAGGTCATCTGCTACATGGCGCTCATCCGGCCAATGCTCACCTATGGCTGTCCCGTGTGGTTCAACGTGAGTGCAAGCTTAATGGAAAAGATTCGGTTGTTTGAGCGGGCTTGTCTCAGGGCTTGCATTCGTCTTTATCGCACTCCAGAGTCCCAGTACAGAAAATTCTATTCCAATGAGATCTTATACAACAGGGCAAACCTGATAAGAGTGGTGAATTTTCTGTTGAAGTTGGTTCGACGACTCAACTACGACCGCTCCGTCACACAACGAGCTGAGGAAGGCCTCCTCCGGTTCAGTATGGCGATCTCAGGGCGGGATAAACGGGATGTTGCAAAGCAGCATCGAAAATTCTGGTGGCTGGGGAGCGAAGGAACTCCCTCGTCGATCCCTTTAGAGCCTGGGCAGAGAGGGTAGTGCGGATCTCCGTGTGGGAGCAGTCGGTCACTGTCTTGCAGCGAATTAGATGCGAATCTAGTAGCAGCAACCTATGGCCGACCTACATAGTCTAGTGTAGTGTAAGGTCGATTTTAAGATAAAATATAAATGGGTCGCCGTGGCGTAGTGGGTTAGTGCGTCGACTTCTACGCAGAGGGTGCCAGGTTCGATACCCGAATTTACCACCTTTCATATTTCACGGCTCCACCTCTTTCGAGTCACTGACAATCCTCAAAGAGTATTTCCTGTCTAGAAAAAGCTTCTCAACTTCGCCGTTCGGAGTCGGCATTAAACTGTAGGTCCCTTCCACGCTTGAGAGAACAATAGCACGCACAACACGAGTGGTTGCTGAGAAGCTAGGCCCTGGCCCTCTACGGGCTGTAGCGCCACCCATATTATTATATATATATATAAAAAAAAATTTTCATTTCGTTAAACAGGCAGTTAGGTTAAGTCGAAAGACATAGTTTAGCTTAGAGAGCCCCAGTAGGTTAAAATAGAATCTTTGTTCGTCCAACTAGTTTAAGCATTTTTGTCTAGAATGTAAGCATATACGTAATGAATTGAGAAATAAAAATGAATTAAAAAAAACATTATTCGCACTCGCACACCGTTAATAAGGATGAATGGAAGCTGATAGAAGCCACAAAAGCGAGTTTTCGCCCCGAAATGTTGACCATCAGAATCCCTGTTTATGGCAGCGGCTTTCATGTGGAGCTCCTGGCAGTCAAGCAAGTGGCCAAAATGATATCAATGTTGAAACTACGCCAGCTGTTATTACCATCCTAATTGACATTTAAGCGGCTATTAAAGTAATTTGGAGACGAAGTCCAAACTGGTCACCTGCAGCTGCAAAGACCTGACGGTTTTAGTACTCAGCACTCGACCACTAACCTAACCTAGTTGGATTATTGGCGTCCAAACCGATACAGGATATTTGATTTCTGGATTACATCTACTTGATACACCTGATACAGCTCATGGAGATCGCCGTTTTGACTTCTCCTCCATTAATCTTCGTCTCAGACAAGACCATATGTATCCATATCCGATACAAAATGTTTCCTTCGATTGCGTAATGCTCTTGAATGACTGGTAAAGTTTTTTTTTTTTTACACAGAGCAACATTTTGTCCCTTCGCGTAATGTGTTGTTTCCTCAAATCGAGGTAGCACGCGGGTTATGTCGGAGTTGAAGACCACCAGTAGAGGAAACGACATACATTCATTCGTCCAAGGAGACGAGTCAGCAGTAATAGATACCACACCAATAGATAACAAAAAATAACACATTTACAAGGCTCTAGTACCACACGTTTTACAATTTACAGATATGATAACTAGTATCTTACATCTGTAAAATTATAATATAACAAAAAAAAAAGAAGTCAATACTGCTTACATATTTATTTATTTTTTTTTATTTATTTATTTATCTAAAATCTACAAATTACATATGTATTAACAGATTTTGTGAAGTGTTTTATAATTGTACAATATTTAATGATAAGTTAATACTTTATTTCAGAACTCAATACATTTTAAAAAGTAAAAAGGCTTAAAAGGTTACTTTTAAAGTGCTGTCTTGTATGGGACAGATCCAAATGTTGTGAATGTTCGTTAAAAATACGAATTATTCTTGTTAATGGTTCGTTTTTACCATAGTCTGTGCTATGAAACCTTTCAAATAAAAAATCCCAAGTACGGAGTGACCTTGAAGGCATATGAAATTGAATCTCAGATAAGAGACATGAACATTTTATATGATTGCAGAGTATATCCCTGACAAATATAACATCGTGGATAGTGCGTCTAGTTGATAGAGACTTTATACCAAGCAGTTGGCATCTAGCTTTGTAGCTAGGATGAAAATTCCAGTGCATTTTAAAGAAGATGTACTTGGTGAATCGCTTTTGAACTTTTTCAATACGTTCGGAAAAAGTGCTGAAAGCCGGGTTCTAGACTACGACCGCTTATTCTAATAAGGCAAACGGATCAGTAAATCCTTTAGTATTACGTTTGATGAAGCCGACTGCTGAGTTGGCTTTTGCTAAAATATGAGAGATATGATTTTGAAATGAAAATGGGGAGTTAAACATAACACCCAAATCTTTGACACTGCTTACAGTCGAAAGATATGAATTACCAATTGAATAATTAAATTGGATTTGAAAAGCTGATTTCGTAAAAGAGATATAATTGCATTTACTTAAGTTAAGACCAAGTTCATTATTTACACACCAATCAAAGATGCTGTTTATATCTGATTGAAGCATGATACAGTCATTAACATTTCGAATTGTTTTGAATATTTTCATGTCGTCAGCATATAGCAAACATCTATATATTATAAATAATAAAGGGCCAAAGTGACTACCTTGTGGTACACCCAACCAACATTGAATTAGCTTTGATAAGGAATTACCAATTTTAACTCTTAGGGTTCTATTTTGGACGAAGGAAGATATCCAATTTAGAAAATTGGAATGGAACCCAAACGCTTTGAGTTTGTTTATTAAAAGCGAGTGGTTGACGGAATCAAAAGCTTTACTGAAATCAGTGTAAATTCCATCAACCTGTTTCTTGTTTTCCGTCTCATTGATCACGAAAGAAGAATAAATTGATAGGTTAGTAGAAGTCGATCGTCCAGATATGAAACCGTGCTGGGCTTCCGATATGTGCTCTTTGATTAAGAATTCAGTCTTATTCTTGACTATACATTCAAATAATTTTGGAATTGCCGAGAGTTTGCAAATTCCTCTATAGTTTTCCACATTATTTTTAGAGCCCGATTTGTGAATGGGAACTAAGAATGATTCTTTCCAATTATCTAGAAAAACACCTTCAGATAATGACAGATTGAAAATGTGTAGAAGAAGACCGCAGAGTGAGCACAGCACAGTATTTAAGAATAATGGATGGTATACCATCCACTCCACAACTGAAAGACTTCAGTATAATTTAATGCTAACGACCCAATGTCTACAGAACTAGGCAAGGTATATGGAGAGAAATTATTGGAGTTTGAAGTGGAAAAAGTAGATTGGAAGAAGTTTGCAAAGAGTTCAAGAGTAGAGTTAATATTTTCTGACTCTTTGTCCTTGTACTGCATTAAATTAGGAATTCCTAGAGAACTCCTTTTGGTGTTTATATATTTCCAAAATGATTTGCTATCGCATTTTACATTTTGTTCGATGGAATGAATATAATTTTTGTAAAGGAACTTATTAAGGGAAAACAAATCTTTCCGTAATTTGCTAAAAATTTCATATTCATATTGACGAAGTATCCGAAGGGAAAAGCGAAAAAACCCTCCAATTTAATGACAAAAAAAATAAATAAATAAATAATAATAATAACAATATGTAATAATAAATTATTGATTGACACACATATGAATAAATAAATAAATAAATGATTGATACACATGTGAATAAATAAATAAACGAATAAATAAATAAATAAACAAATCAATAAAAAAAATATCAAGGAAAAACTAAGTAAATAGTTTAAATATGTAGATGTACATATAAATATAAGTACAAAAAACAAAACAAAAACATATAAATAAATAATTAAATATAAAAAAAAAACAAGTATTTATAGAGTCAATTTTAAGCACTGTTGTCATTTAATCTTCTCTGACTAAGGGATTTTCCGCAAAATCGCAGCGGGCTAGAAAACGTTCGCTTAAATTCTGAATTTTATCGAAGATCAATTCAACATTTTCCTTTTGGTGAATATCAACTGTAGCATGATGCCGCGGTAATTTTAGTATCATTTTTAGTAGCTTATTTTGTGAAATTTGTTAATTTCTTAAGAAGACATTTGGCGCAATATCCCCACACCTGACAGCCGTAAGGTGGGATTGCTTGGAATACAACTTTGTGGATTATTACTTTATTTTCATTGCAAAGCTTTGACTTGCGGTTAATGAATGGATGTAACATTTTATAGCTTGGTATCCATATAAATTCCTAGGTATTTTATAGAAGGTTCCCATCTTATACTTGTCCTGTTAACTTGCAACTGACCACTAGGGAGAAAACAAGCTTTTCTTTTCCTAGTAAAGAAGATAGCTTGTATTTTATCTTCATTCAATTTAATTTTCCATTTGCTTAAATAAGTTTGAATTATGCTCAACCCATTATCAAGATTTCTCTAATAATGTCGAGAGCGAATTCGTGGGAAGAGAATATCGCCGTATCGTCATCGTCAGAGCGCAAATCAGAAGTAAGCAAGTTATACAAAACAGTTGAAGGGACGAGTGTGTTAATTTTCTTTAAACCAGCTCGTTTCGGGTGGTTTCTTTTCCGCCGTTGAAGTCAGTTACTGTACACCAGAGCAGAGACCAGGTTCCTCCTCTCCCTTTCTCCCTCTGTACCTTGCGTCCGTGCTGTGTCTTGACCCCGGACACATAAGGGTATTAGGAATCCCTTGAGCACGCGCAAATTATAAAATAAAAAAAAAATAAAACTTTCTTGCAAGACACAATTGATCGTCGTTAATTCATTTCCATCTTCTCGTGGCCATCATAGAACTCGACTCCCCGTCTTGGATGTACGATTCTAAGTCGAGCTTAAGGTGGCTTGGGGATGTAGAGTACAACTTGTCTTCGGTCATAAGTTCAAGAAGACGTCCACTAATTATCTGATGCACAGAAATTGACTAAGACTACAACAATTTGTTGTGGAAGGTGTACGGTGACATGCACGCGTTATTTAGGCTATACGAGCTTATTGCACTCATTTCGATCCCGAAAACGGCGCTTAACGAATCTCCGTGATCTAACGTATCGTCCAAATTGTAGAACAGAAGTACGACCAAATTCAACAGAGAGTTCACCTATGGAGTCCCCGCATAAAATATGATCGTCATATGGAATTTCAGACAATTCCTCAATAGAAATTGAAATTGGTTCTTAACACAGCTCGAAGGGCCACATCAACAACGACTTGTGTCTGAGTTAGAAGGCAACGATATCTGCTCTCCGAGTACTGATAATGTCTCCAAAGGGTCTATTTGATTTATACGTATTAGCTGGAGGTTCAGCTGCATATACTGAAGTAACTTCGACTCTGAGCTCCTGTGGGACAGTGCAGCAACATAGGTCCATGGATAGAAATAGGGTATACCACAAACCCTTGATACACAACAAATTTGTTGCACGCAATAAGAGACCACTAACGACTGATCTTGCTAATTGGAGACGATTTGTTAACGATCAGATCCAGGCTGTTGGCAAGAGTCATTCATGAGGGTAAAAAATTTTGCCGGCACACAGAGTTAACGCTCACAACTCCTGTGAGCTGTCCCCAACCCCGATGAAATGAAATGTTTTCGTCTGAACGAATTGAACTCTCGGCAAATTGGGGTCTTTCTCACTTTAGTCAATCATACGCTCTTGCCCGATACTCCGGTGTCCCCACAAGGCAAAACAAAAAACAGGGACAGGGTCTTTCGATTAATTCAGAAGATTGCATGCGAGAACACTGAATGCGTTTAAGTTCTGCTTACTCAACGTAATCAATAGGGGCTCCAGAAGTTTGTGACCATTAGTAATCAAAACTGCTACAAAAGACCCTTCCTAGTGTGTCATCGTCCTTTTTTGCATTCAATTAGTGTTATTGTCAAGATCAGTTCCTTAATCAACCAATTAAATGGTCACCCAAGACAAACTCCTTTCATGGCCTTCTTTATGCAAAGCCCCCGATCACAGCAGCCCCGCATCACCATTGTCATCAAGCCCAAAGATACCCCACGCTGCACCGGCACATCCTCCGACTCCTCCTCAATCAGTCGAGTCAATCGACATCAATCTCCATTGAAACCCAATACCCATCTGTACATATCTCATAACCGCGTGTCCCCACGCGATGCATACCAAGTTGCACCTTCCACAGAGGCACAGCACAACCGCCCCACGAGCGAGCACACAAGCCACAAGCATTTGCAATCCAATCTCCTCCTCTGCTCATTCTTCCGCAACGGAGAACGCGCCGCCACGCCACCGCCGCCGCCGCACCAGTTCCACGTGAGAAGCTCGCGACTGACCCGAAGCCCAGGCTCGCATTCCGTCACACAGGCACACACACACGCGCGCACTCACAGCAACCCAACCCCACGCCATGAGCATGGAAAGTGCGCCATTTTTTTTTTTTGTTCTTCCCCATCCATGGGCATATGCAACAGTGTGACAGGGAAAATATTTCCCAGGATCTGAAAGGACAAGTGTTCCCCAAACAGAAGAAGGAACCATACGTGCACCTGAGAGGACCTGAAATCACCAACTCACCCCTACAAGCCGTGCACCCTTAAGTACACGCATGCAGATCGAATTTCGGATTCAAATCTCCTCCCCGAAGAAAGGACCTCTCGCTCGTCCGTCTGCCGTGCGCAAGGGTCTTGGCCTCGCCAACAAAGGACCAGGATCCTCTGCCAAAACCGTTTCCCACGGTTCGCAGGGAGTCGGTCATATTGACAAGTGATATGATGGCTGATTGTGTGCTGCGCACGTACACGCTCGTATCTGCAGGATCACCACTCATAGGGGTCTCGTGATATGCGCATGCACGAAGTGAGTCCTCGGATGATTTGTATTCCCATTTGGTCGCCTCTCTCTCCCGCTCTCTGTGTGCGCCGGAGACTTGGCCGTCTCTCAACACCTGCTCTCTGTTTTGTGTTCCTTCCCAAGGATTTACATTTGTGTATCGGTATCGGATTTGTATTTCTTGTTCCTTGCCATCCCCAGCGGCTGAGGTGAGAGCTCCGCACACAACAGACATTCACTGTTCCTTGGGAGAAAAGTGTGGGAACTATTTCCGTTACAAGTCTGTTACTGTGCCGTGTGCACGCTCTGGCAGGGGATCGCAAAAGGAATCACTCTGGAAGGATACTTTAATGACTCAGCAGCTCCTTAGGGTTAATTGGGTTCGTTCGTTCGTTCATTTAAGTGTGCCTGGCCTGTTGTTGGATTTATTGTCTGCCCTGGTTTTGGCTCCTTCCCATGGTTGAATGGTTCCGAGGACTCAGCCGAAGCAGGACATTAGGGAATGGTTCTTTTTTTTTTCTCTGGTGTGGACGCGGAAATTAATCGCCTGAGTAATTTATTACTTCAGCCCTTTCCCTTGGGGAGGGAACGGTGCACGATTGGGAGCATTAATTCGAGGAAGGATTTGTGACTGGAAATCCTTCCGCTCTGCAAGTCGATGAGTGGCGGGACGAGTCGATGAGTTATAACGTAGTGGGTGCATTTGAGAATGGGTGCAGGAATTGTGGGCGAGGATTAGGGGTGGTTTGGGATTTGGTGGCCGGCAAAATGGGCATTTCCTGTCCTTGTTGGTTGAACAAGGTTTGAAAGGGGTTTGGGTTAAGCAGTTGGAATGGCAGATCGTGGTGGACACTCTTGCATTGATCCACGATCAAGAATGGAGGTGGGTTGCCCAAGAGGATTCCGTTTTTCAATTCCCATTGTTTCTTTACAAAAGCCGTTCACACATGACTCTGCCACACCAAGGCTCTTTCCGGTCTTGTCCGTCCTGTCCCTAGTCCCCACAAAATCTGGACCCTTCTCGTCACGTCTCAACAGAGTTTGCTGGCAACGGGTTAGACCGGTTCCCTAAGAACCTTCCCCTCCTCCACCCAGCAGTCCCATCCAATAGTCAAATCTGACAAAACTGTACCTACTCCAGACTCCCCTCGATCCTCATCCGATCTCTCGATCATTCCATCACGCATTCATCTCCATCCCAACCACACTTGTCAGCCCGCCATCCCTCCCGACGCCCAACAAAAGGATCCCACAAATCATAACCCAGTCCACCATCCATCGCCCGAGTCCCAAGTGCGTCAAAAGTGAGACATGCACACTCATCGGACAAGGCAAGAAGGAAGAAGAAAAACAAAAATAGAAAGGGATCCCTTTCGTAAGCTGACCCTTCATCATCGACCACGTCCACGACATCATTTCTGGCGTACGAATGACACGCCAACAAAAGTGCATCGAACCTATTCATTCCGTCCCTCGTCGGTCATATCTCATAATTCCAACGCAAACAACCCCTCGTTCCGCGTTGCCTTCCATCGCCACTCCGCTGCGTCGATGCACACCTGTGCGATGCGAGGGAAATCATTTTCCCACCGTATAGCCCGGCGATGGAATCAATCAAATGGCCTCACTCTCGCTCTCTCTCTCCCGGTGAGGGCCGCAAGGATATTTGTATTCCTTGTGCATAATCCCTTCGGAGGGACCGCATCCCCGCTTTGTGCATGCATAGACCCTGATTCACTGGGTCCCCCTCGGTATTTGCCGGAATCCTCCAATCAGAGAGGGGCGCGCAGTGAAATCCCTTCGACGACCATAACCACCGCAAGGGGGACCCGCTCGCTCGTATGGAAATTCCATTTTCGATGAACACCTGCACGCGGTCTTGTTCGAGGGACTGGGCAAGCAACTTCGCTTTCTGTGGTTGGCTCCGATGGCTGTGATGGCTGTGATGTCATTAATGTGAGTTCCGATTAAGGGCCCTTATCGAAGGGGTGCATACTAATGAGGCGACTCGGAGTGTCAATGCTTTGACTTGACCAGATTCGAGTTGAGAAATGAGTCGTCGTTGGTTGACGGAGTGGAGGGGGGAACCTGTTTACGAGACGATCTGAGAAACTCGATGTAAACAGTGGGTTGGGACATTCATGCACGACTTTGGACAAGTGATTCATTATTTGCGGTCCATTAAGCCCGTACGTTGGGACAATGCATCGTTTTGTCCATAAGGGGGGAATTCTTCCTTCTCCACGCTGTTCGAGAGGACTTAATGGAGGTCGTTGGAAGGTGGGAGATAGTGGTGCCGACTTGCCGAAGACATGTCGATGAAACTTTTGAATAGCTTCAGGGGCCATCAACGGAAATGAAGAGACGGAATCGAAGGCAAGATGGGTCCAGGACCAGAGGAGACCTAGAGTGTCTTCAAGGCTACCAGTCCAAGAGGCCAAGATTGAGGCTGGGAACCGAGGAGACCTTGAGTGTCCTCAAAGCTACCAGTCCAAGAGCCCAAAATCGATGCAGGGATCCGAGGAGACCTTGAGTGTCCTCAAAGCTACCAGTCCAAGAGCCCAAAATCGATGCAGGGATCCGAGGAAACCTAGAGTATCTTTAAGACTACCAGTCGATGCGGGGAACCGAGCGGTTGGAGAACTAGACCATGTCTTCAGGGACCACCTGTTCAAGAGATGAACGATACGCGGCGATTGGGAATGTCTTCAAGAACGATCAAGACCGATCGGCAGCCGTCACTCCAAGAGCCCAAGATGGATACATAGACGTGAAGGGACCTAGGGAGTCTTCCTTGGCCATCAACAGTTCCTTGATCGCCCCAACAACAGTAGAATGTATTCAGGAGTCAAAAACTCAGATCACCACCTTCCAGACCGAAAGGAGAAACTTATGCTAGGTTCCGACCCTAATTGCCCTAGCCGCTGTCCAAGATCGAAGCAAGGACCCAAGACCACTGCGGATGTAGTTCAAGTCGAGAAATTTCGGCTCGAAGGACCATATTTAGAGTGTTATGTCTTTCGTGGTCAAACGTTCAAGAAGAGGTCTTTTCATATTTCAAGCAACAAACTCTCTCTGCGCGTGCTTCCTCTACCCTTTGCTGCTTTCATCGTTCTTTCAGATTCCTAATCACTTCCTCATAAGCACCTCATTCCATTGCAATCGCGTCCGCCCGATTTCATGTCGGTTTGCCGATGAATCACAAAGTCCCAAACAACGGTTCGCCCATGTAACACCCATGAAGCGACAACCTTACAACCTCGTCTAGATTGCATATCAATGACTTCCCCTATCGGAAGTCCGTTTTCCTTCTTCTCTAAAAGAGCTTCCTTCCGGATAGCCCAACGATCGCTTAAAAATCCATTACTTCCGAGCCGCACAGAGAAACCTTTTTTCCCTTGTCGCGAGACCGGTGGGTGCATAATTAAGAGGTCGTGACTTAAGTAAACGACCACTTTCGTTGCCTGTTGTACATGACTGTCACCTAAGCGACGTGATTGTGAAAGACGCACACATGTGACGGGAAATTTGTGATGGGTCGACTGACAGTGTTCTGTGGAATGACGACTCCAATGACATCCATTGACAAAACACGTAAAGACTTTTTCGACTACCTAATAAATATATTATATACTACTTATATTTCATTGCAAGTCTTCCATTTCTTCCTATTCTTGTTACATATTAATAATATAATAATATGGGTGGCGCGACAGTCCGGGGCGGACCTGGGCCTAGCTTCTCAGCAACCACTCGTGTTGCGCGTGCTATTGTTCTTTTCACGCGTGGAAGGGACCTACAGTTTAATGCCGACTCCGAACGGCGAAGTTGAGAAGCTTTTTCTAGAGAGGAATACTCTTTGAGCATTGTCAGTGACTCGAAAAAGGTGGTAAATTCGGGTATCGAACCTGGCACCCTCTGCGTAGGAGTCGACGCACTTACCCACTACGCCACGGCGACCACGCACCAAATCAAGTAACACAGGATTTATTGAGTTCTTTCAAAATAAAATTATACGGGCTATTGTGAAAGCTCCTTGGTATCTCAGGAATTGTGATATACAAAGGGACCTAGGGATAGCTACCGTCGACGAAGAAATAACAAACACCGCTCCAAAACTAAGTATCAGACTACATGGTCATTGTAACCATGCCATCCTCAAAACATTGGACATGAGACGTTAAGTATGTCGACTTCAACGTACGAGACGGCTCGATTTGGCACAATAACAATAAACCAACCCCTTGTATCTAGACAAAATTTAAATGCGGTACCGCTCATCTATCGTATCGCCAGATCAACTGTGGATGGGCGACTCAACCACGACCGCTCCGTCGCACAACGAGCTGAGGAGGGTCTCCTCCGTTTCAGTACGGCGGTATCTAGGCGGGATGTGCTGGATGTTGCTTTGCAACACCGAAAGTTCTGGTGGCTGGGGAGCGAGAGAACTCCAGCTTCGAACCCTTTAGACCCCGGCTAGAAAGGGTAATTCAGACCCCCTCATTGGGAGTAGTCGGTCCACGTCTTGCAGCGGATTTTATATCAGCTGTAACCTATGGCCGACTTACATATTTTAGCGTAGTTGTAAGTTAGTTGGTAAGCTGTTTATGTTAAAAAAAATTTATATTATAATTAAAAAAAATTATATTATAATTAAAAAAAAGGAAGAATGTATATATATATATATGCATAACGATATATATATGCATTATGTATATAAGGATATATGCGTATACGCATGTGTATATAGCTATACAAATGTGTATATGTATATATACGTAGATAAGCTTAAGATAGTTTGTAAGATTTATTTTAAGGTAGAATGTAAGTTAGCTTGTAGTTTCTTTTAAAAAAAAAAATATGTTCGGTCAGTAAGTTTTTAAATTTTTTTCTTATTATTTATTAGTCATGTTAAAATTTTCTTTTTACAAAATAACGTTAGATTAAGTCGAAAGACATAGAATAAGTTTAAGTTTAGCTTAGAGTACCCGCTCAGGGTCAGTAAGTTAGAATAAGTAACTAACACTGTTCGACCAACTAGTTTTAAGCATTTTTGTCTAGTATATAAGTTGTCATGAAGTAAAAATAAAAATGAATTAAAATGAAAAAAAAAAAAAAATGACCCCTTGTATCTAGTCAAAATCATACAAAGTTTTCTTGCCAACAGACGATTCATAATTAATGTTAACGTTAAAGCATCGGATCTTCAACACTTCCACGCAGGACTACCACAGGGTTCCGTCCTGGCACCTGTGCTGTACAACATATTTACCTCTGACTTCCCTAGGCTCCCGGAATGTGAAATAGCAATTAACGCTGATGATACAGGCCTATTCTCCTCTCACGAGTTTAGTCTCAATATTGAGACAAATCTGGAACGTGGGTACGAATATTTGCCAATTATCTCAATACGTGGAAGATAAAAATTAAAAAATTAAAATTTCAGCCGAAAAAGAGAGAGTTGCCTACTGCCCAGCAATCCACTTGACGTTTGTGGAGAAAGAGTTAACAGGAAGTCTAGTGTAAAATACCTGCGTATTCATTTGGATGCCAGGTTGACGTTCAAAGAGCACAAAGCAAGCATGTTCAATAAGGTAAACATTGCTCGAAAGATGCTTTACTCTTTCACCAACAAGAAATCAAAGCTTAGCAGGTCCAACAAAATCATATTCCAGTCAATACTACTTTATGGATGCCAAGTATGGGGAAGATGTGCCAATAGCCATATTAAGAAGCTACAAGTTACACATAACAAACTGCTGAAAATGATGCTTAATTTGTCCCGATACCATTCAACTTTGGATCTTCACCTCCAAAAATGTTGAATGTTGAATTGATCTCCGACAGAATAATTAAATTAACGGATAAATTTCGACAAAACAAGGTTTTTTCAGATAATCCTCTCATAAACCAATTAAATATCTAGTAATTATTTGTTTATTTTCAAATAAATGTCATAATACTAATTTATATTTAACTTATTTATTTATATATACACCTAAGTCTGTTTTTACACGGTAGATTGGTTCCAGAAGAAGCCGTGTAAAAAAAGACATTGATCGTATACAAAAATGGGTGATTTGTTCCTAATCTCTAAAACCTATTAAAATTAGTGAAAAAACAAGAATTTTTAAGAACAAGAATTCATGTTTATTTTATTAAATCAAATATATAATGCTTATTTTCACAAGCATAGTAATTAATGATAAAAAAGATATGCACTCTAATCTTAAAAGTACATACTATAAATTAAATGTATGGCAAGTTCAGGAACTAAACAACTATGTTGTGAACGAAAAGAATAGGTTATTCAATTTTTAAGGTAAAAAATAAAATAAAATAAAATAAAATAAGTGATAATCATAAATACAGCAACATAAATTTAATTGCTGTCGTAATCAGTTATTCGCATTCGCTTGCTTCGAACGCGTATATGTACATTCACTATCATCGCTGGAATAATTTTGAACTGGACTTTCTCTTGCTCGTTCGGCATCTACATTTTGAAAAATGAACTCTGTTATGAGCCGTTGTTCGCCAATTCTTGCTACCTCTTTGTATAATTCCTTGTAACGAGCCATACAAGAATTCAGCTCAAGTTGGAATTGTGCAGCTCTTTCGACATTGCGATCATTTTTGACGAAATGGTGTCCTAATTTATTTGCAAGTTGAAGCCCTTCTTGAATTAAATTTTCAGTTAATTTTACAGGTTCTTCACTATCACTGCTTTCTATAACATCAGCATTCTGTGAGGCAAAATGTAATATTTCGTCTTCGCTAAGAACTTTATCAATCATCAGTTCATCAATGTCATCAGATAACAAGTCATCAAAACCCTCCCCACCAACTGCGCGTGCTAAAGCAATTATATTGGGATATTCGTTTGTATTTTTCTCCACAGGATTTTTACTTTTTACACATTCTGGCCAAATTGCTCTCCAACACAAAAAAAATTTAAGTACATAAAATTTCAAATCGTGCTAAATGGAATAAAATCGTGTAAAAAAATTAAAAATATTCGATTTTCAAACCGTGTTATATCAAAACCGTGTAAAAACAGACTTAGGTGTATACGTATTTTCATTTATTAAATTATTTATTTAGTTTTGTTTTTATTTATTTATTTATTTATATATATTTTGATAATTTATTTATTTATTATTTTATTGTTTAGTTATTCATTTAGTTTATTTATTTATTTATTTATTATCTATTTATTTATCTATATGTTTATTTATTTACTTATTCTGTTCGATTATTCATTTTTTAAAATTTTCTTATTTATTAATATAATAGATTCATCAATCTATCCATTCTTCTTTTTTTTTCTCTTTTTTCTTTGTATTGAAGTTTTTCTTGTAGTTTTCTTCAAAATCACTTTTCTTTACATTTGTATACCTTAAAAACCTAAAGGACAATAATTCAGTTGAAAGATATAAGATTTAAATATCGAATCTCTGTATGTAAATTGTGTGACAACCATGTTGTATTTTTAATACGAAATAAAGACATATCTATCTATCTAACCAACCGAACGATGGTTATAGCAGGTGATTTTACCGAAGGTCTACCTGCAGCACACGAAAACATCTTTAAAAGTGAACTACTAGATAAGGAAACTTAGTTGTAGTACGGGAAAAAACCAAAAGTGAAGGGTGCTTCTAGTCAGTCAAAATCTGACAGTACCGTCACATAGTGTCTAGTTGAAGATTTTCACCAACACCAACCTAAGCACAAACAAAAAAAATCTTATATTAATGTGATCTGCCTAGCGAAGCAGACAGAAGGCCGGCTAGTAGATTCAAAAAACAATAGTAAGTAGGCTTCAGTTTTCAAGGTTCATCCCGAGGTTGGGATAATATTTTGAGCAGTAAACATACGTTTTGTGAAAATCGGTCCCGGGTATACAACCTTCACCTACTACTCTTTTTCATCAAAAATATCCGTTTTTGTGGCATTTATTGCATTTATTGCAACAAATGAACACAGAGTCCACTGGTCGATTCAGACACACATCACTGATGCATCAATGCGGCATCAGGTTCATTAAAGCAGAGATGAGCATCATGTTTAAATGTCAAATGTGAAATTTTTGAATCATTTACCTCATCAGACGTGCAAGCTTCGAGCAAAAGGTCATCAGGTAAATGTGTATACTGGAAGTGCTGATGAGTGTGGAGTCCAATTTTGAGCTAACAATTCGTGTATTGAATCCCGATCGATGTAAGCTTATTGGTATGGACGAGTGATTTGATGTAACTCAAGTGAGTTGAGGAAGGGTCTACCAAGCGCTCGCTGTCTAGCTCTAAGCAAATTACATGTTTTTAAGGTTTCTCTCTTAACTGTTGTGTGGGATACCTAGCTTCATCTCCTCTCGGCCGGACAAACTGCCACCAATCCTGCATCCATCCATTTCTGTTGGATCATTTACAATCAGGCCATTATCTCCTTGTCAGCCTGGTCCATCTAGGGTTTTCAAGGAAGTGCGTAGAGGTTTTCGCCTTGTCATGACCAGAAAGCACTGAAGGCCAGTTAACCAACCTTCCTCCTATTTCCTGGGATGTCACCGCGACCTGGAACTCAGCAATGTAACGATGCTTGTTCATTTTTTCTCCCATTTCTCGGTGTCAGACCTAGGATGGAACTATGAGCATAGGATGCTGCCTAGCAGCCATTTTGTGTGTTTCCAAAGAGAGAAGGTGTAGCATTATCATTTACGGAACGTTTGACCAGCGTCACCAGATTTAGCAGTTTCCTACGATTTTAGGATGATTTGACCATAAAAATAAGATGCAGCAGATTTTTTAGCATTTTTAAAAATCCTGCAGTTTTTGGCAAACAAATTTGGGTTTAAAGGAATAGGTGTTAATGTGGCGATGCACGTTAGTACGCACACTGTAGCACACAATGTAGCGAAGAACACAGCATTCATGCGTCAAATATAGAAGGCACAGTGGACTCTCCCTAAGTCGAACTCTCCTTAAGTCGAAACTCCCTCTTACTCGAACTTTTTCGCCATATTTTACATACATTTCCCTCAACTTTCTATACAAAAACCTCTCTCTAAGTCAAACTCTCTCTAACTCGAACCAATTTTGGTATCCCGTGACAATTTGACTTAGGGGAAGCCCACTGTATTTAAAAATTTGGCCTTATTTCGGTTTAAATCTGGAAATTAAACTTTAACTGCAGACTCCTGACATACAACCTGACAATGCCCTTAGTGGAGCGACAAAGTCGAGAGAGGGTGGTAAGCGCTGCCACCTCATACCTTATAGCTGCCACCTCATAGCATGAAGTATAGGTACACATATTGTATGCATATGCGTGTATAAAACTCGGTAAAACAGAGTGTAGATACATTCATGAAAGTCACCCGAATCTTACTGAAGTGTCAGTAATAACACGTACTTTGCTCATGCAAATGTATACCGTGTGAGAGGGCAAATGTAGTTTTCTTTGAGTCGGTATACATTTTTGCTCTACATTTACAGGAGCACATGTATACAGTTTGGCAATAGACGTACCTAGTAAGTTGTGACCGTTGCCAGTGGAGAAATTTCTAGACTCCGACAACGGTCCGATTGCTCCGAGGGCGGAGAAGAGGTTTCCTATTGTAAATAGGACGGATTTATGGATGGTGAAGACCAGAATAGGTATGACATCAAGTATGAGTCAATAAGAGAGACGAGAGAGACATGTGACTGGTTACTATATTGGGGCAATATTTGGCAGGCGATATGTGTCTTTGTAGAGGTGTCACTTGTTATGCACAGATTTGGGTTGCTGTCTGACTTGGGGGAAGCCTACACTCTGCTTGTCCCAGTCACCTGTGGTTTAAGACGACAAGCTGCTGAGCGACAGAAAGTCGCAAAGTAAATTATAAGAAAAATTGGATATTCGTGTTGGATGTCGTACTTGACGACGAGAGAGAACGACGTTCCTAGGCAATCAATTGCATTTCAGAATCAATCAGGCTCTGTGATTGCCTGCATTCTTTCCCCTTAAAAATCAAAGATGTTCAGAAATAACCGAAATAACGTCAGTCGATGACTCAGCTGCTTCCAGCGTGGATTAGTCCAATGTCTTAGATCCGCAGACGGCTGGCCTAGCTCATGCCACTGTCCAACTTCGGAGTTCGTGTCTGACACACCTCCATCGCAAGCAGGCCTTTTTCCATCGGAATGAGATTTTTCCTCGTCTTGCGGACTCCGTCCCAGCCCAGCCCAAGCTAATGAATGTCACGCCAATACCCTGCACATGTCATTCAAAACATTTCAAACTCACATTAGGCGTGCCATTCATTAGAGCAGTCAACTCCAGCTCACCACTGCGGCGGAATAAAATTGCAATTAGGCACCGTCCGCGCCCCATGCGCCCACTAATGAGTGCCGCGTATCGACGCTCGCGTTTCTCTTGAATAAATAATTAATTAGCGTTTAAGTCTCAAGTCGCGTTCGTCAGCGTGTGCCAGCGTCGGCACACAACGGCCCCTCAGGTACAAGTCTCAAGAAGAGTCACTTCAGCAGAGCGAGCCAAATCTCTGCAGTGGCTTGCCGCTGATGGGTCTTTTGTGTCTCTGTCTCTCAGACGTCAGCGGGCACTCCTAAAGCTCTGCTCTGATCTCGTCTCCCCACTGCACCGCCCGCCGATGGGGCTTGGCTTCTGCAATAGAAATTCGCTCGCAACACATTAAAATGACAGCCGTGACTGATTCGGATGAATATTTATGGATGCTTTGTTTTATTTTCGGTTTCACTTTCATCACGTTCAGTGACATAAGCTTTGGAGTTTGAAATTCAATTAAGAATGAGGGAGACGTTGGGTCCCCGAAAGGAGGCCAATCCTTGAACACCAAGACGAACCTGATTCACATTCACGTAGAAATCCCTCTCACACCAAAGCCACCATTTTTTCGCTTAACCCCCTCATCGCACTCGCACAGGCATTCCCCCAATAGGATTCCCTGTGAAGCGAACCGGAGCACAACTACCCTCGGGTCATATGTTCATATCCAACTCTCCCTCCACCGCAGAAGCCATCGCACTCATCCATGCGTGTACCAGCAACACCTGCCCTAACTTGCTTCGCCTCTGATTGGTTGCCAGCACCCCTGCGTGCCAATTTCGAAGGGAACTGCGCATCCCTATATAAGAGCCCCTGTCATACGCCAAAACCACGACATTACGAAATAGTATTTCGTTCTGGCGTCATCGCCGCCAATAGCGCGCACATCTCTCCGTTTGCCAATCCGTCTTGAGGACCTGTCTGCTGCTGGCACGCAGCAAGTGCGGGGAATCATAGCGTGAGGTGAGTAAATTGAAATCAAACCATTTTCTGGTCCTGTTTCCTAAAGGACTCGTTGTTCTCGTTTCCAGATCCCCCGAGCGGTGCAATTCGAGCGACAGAATGTGATCTCTGCTCTGTGATATTTTCTTCGACTGGAAATCTGGGGCCATGTGTCCCCAGGGACGTTCTAGGTCCTGTGATATTTGAAAGCTTTATCCTTTGCAAAAGGAAGTTGTTTTATATTTGTTGTTGATTTAATTAATTTGGAAAATAAATGTAAAGTGATTAGGGTGCCACCCAAATGTTGTTGTTTCAAATTTTGTCAAAAAAAGGATATCCCAAGCATGGGGTTGTCTCATAGGCCGGGTTGGTTCCTTTGGGCATCCAGCAAATGATTTGAATTCATCTGGCAAGAGTAAGTTTGATGAGGCTGCTGGTTAATCGCGAATGTCCTGACGTAGCTGGAAAGCAGCTGGAAGAATCCAGAGTCCAGATCTTCGAACATGTCACGATAGCTCTAAAAGGGAAACCCAAAAAAGGGAAGTACGTCCTGTTGTCTTAAACTATGAACGCCGCTGATGGCCAATCAGTTGACCAGCTCCTCCTCCGCCATCGCGAAGGGGAGGAGACCTCAGTTCATTCTATCGCAGGGGCTAGGACTGATGGACAACCAGATGAAGAAGTTCTCGGTATCTAGTCTAATCAGATTTCTACGGAGCCTAGTCCAAGTCGAAAGAAAAGCATATTCCCAACTTGAACCTCTGCCCAAAGAGTCTTCTCCTCCGAGTCTGAGAAACAACGCAACGTACAACGTCATGATTTAAGTGGATTACAGAAGTGGTGAAGAGCATCAACCAACCAACAACAGGCAGCAAGCCAGAGATAACCCATGCGGGAGAGGCTTGCTGGTCTCGAGTCCAAGGCTTACCACGGACTATAGCGCCAAATCGTCTTCAATTCCCACGCTCATTTACAATGACATTCCAGCAGTCAGTTATTTAGACAAAGCTAATCTGCTTGCGGCTCATTTTGCAGCCAGCTCAACACTGCCAGATTCAAATTTGTCTCAACCTGTACTTGAGAGCGTTGATTTCACCATGGGACAAATCCACTTCCGCACTCGTACAGTTGCAAGAGTACTGAAAGATCTCGACGTGGCCCGGATGGTATTCCCCCTATACTTCTGAAGAGGTGTTCTTCTGTGCTGGCAAAACCACTGCGTAAGTTTTTTCTTCCATCCTGCTCTCTAGGTCTCTTTCCGAGCAGATGGAAAACAGCATTTGTCCAGCCAGCGTCACCCACCTCGTACCAACCCATTGCACTTACCTCTCCCTTCTTTCTAAGGTCATGGAAACGCTGATAAATCGTCAGCTTATGAAATATTCTGAATCTCGGAAGCTTCTTAAAGACCGACAATATGGTTTCCGCAGCGACAGGTCCACTGGTGATCTGATAGCTTATCTCACCGAAAAGTGGAACCAGTCTTTGCACAATGCAGGCGAAAGCAAGATCGTTGCGCTTGATATTTCTAAAGCATTTGACAGAGTTTGGCATCAAGCTCTCTTGTCGAAAGTGGGGGCCTATGGTATCGATGAATCTCTTCGTCTATGGATTAGAAATTACCTTTCGAACCGTTCAATTCAAGTTGTGTTGGATGGGTTCAAGTCTGATATCCACCAAATAAATGCTGGTGTTCCCCAAGGCTCAGTTCTGTCTCCGACACTCTTTCTAATTTTTATAAATCATCTCTTGTCTGGTACTTCCAATCCAATTCATTCCTTCGCTGATGACAGCACCCTCAGCTTTTCATATTCGTTCCAAGACTCACGACCCCGCCCTTCGGCCGTAGAATTGGAACGGCAGCGTATGTTAAGCACATTGAATTCCGATCTTGACAGAATAATTAACTGAGAAAAAAACAATAGAGTGGAAATCAATGCTTCAAAAACTCAATGCTGTCTGCTGTCACTGAAGCGAACCCTTGATAATCAGATGAAACCGGAAAACTTTCCATTCTTGGTATGTGTATCAACACAACACTTAGTTGGAGCGCTCACATATTTGAGGTCGCCAAAAATGCTGCGAAATATTTAGGTTTTCTTAATCGATGCAAGAAATATTTCACCCCTTCTGATTTGGCTTTGATTTATAAGGCGTACATCCGCCCCAAGCTTGAGTATAACGCTCATATCTGGTCTGGTGCCCCTAAGACCACCCTGCACCTACTTGATAGAATCCAAAAGCGAGCGATAAAACTTAAAGGAGACAATAATATCGCAGAGTTATTAGACTCGCTCGAACATCAACGTGCCGTCTCTTCTTTGTCCGTGTTTTATCGTTATTTCAACAAACGATGCTCAAGTGAGCTAGCCAACTGCATTCCTCCTCTCCATGAATTCAACCGCAATACCCGTCTCGCTAGGAATGCCCATCAGTTTACCCTTAAGCCTACTTTCGGACGAACAGTTAAATTCAGAGACTCGTTCTTCAGCCGCACCAAGCAAATATCAGCCCAAGCTAATATTTCCCACAGACTACAACCCGCAGATACTTAAGACCAATGTGCACAGGTACCTTCTCTCCCTTTCTCCCTCTATACCTTCGGCCCGTGGTGTGTCTTGACCCCGGGCACATAAGGGTATTAGCAAACCCTTGAGCACGCGCAAATTGTAAAAAAAAAAAATTAAAAAGAATAGAGAGGATCATGACCAGATGAAGCCCCAAAAGTGGACTTCAAAGCTCAATGGGAAAGAGTTCGATTTTTGGATCAAATTAGGGTCACTTACAGCAATCAATATCGAGTAAGTCTGTCTTTTCTGTTTTTTTTTCCTTGTGGAGAGGAATGCCAGCTTTGGCTCAGGTCCATTCCGTACTTTTAGGGTTAAGTTAGGTACGAGTCACTGACTGCAGAAAGCAAAGATCTATCGAAGGACCATCGTAATTTTTAATAATTCAAAATTATTCTTCTAAAGGAGCGAAATTTGACTTTGTGAAGACATTAGCGGTTTCCGTGGTAGTTTTTGTCCTAAAGTTTTGTTTAGCACACATTCTGAGGTTATTTCTTCACTTCGTTTCTATGCGGTTCAGCGATGTCAACATCACGAAGAATGCCATTGGTTTTGTAATTTTCCAAGTCGATTCATAGTATTGACCACGGGGTTCCCAATGTGTGCGCCGGGGCGCCCGGGTGGGCTGTAGAAAGTAAAGAGCTGAGCCATGGGCTGAAAACTGATATAGACAGTTAATTTGTCATATATTCCTTAATCAAGAAAGAATATAGACGAATGGGAAAAAAAGGAGTCAATTTTAGCGACGACTTAATTTGCATCATCGCAGGAAATGTCCTTCTCTCTGTCCCGTCGATTGTCCAACCACTGTAGTATATTCCAGGCAGAAGTGAAAGCTATCCAAGAGGCTGCCAATAAACGGGCTATCTATCGTTATATACATAGACAGTCAGGCGGCCATCATGGCTCTAGATACACCATCAGTTAAATCTAAGATGGTTAAGCTTTGTCGTCTATCTCTTAATCAGACAGCGGTCAGAAGCTACCTTATTCTATGGTGGGTCCCTGGGCATATTGGTACTCCAGGCAAGGAATGGGACATCGAGCTAGCTAGAGGGTGTGTTTGCCAATTGCAAGTAATCAGGTAATAAGCACCAAGTTACTTACAGATGCCATCAACGCCGCCAATGGGAGTGGGATGGATTAGATACTTACAGGACTTCAAGGCCCATATCTTATCTTCTTCTTCTTTATTTGGCGCTACAGTCCGGGGTGGACCTCAACCAACAAGCCTCTCCAGCTAGCACGGTCTCTCCAGTGTCGCACGCCAAGTTGGTTGAGGTAATTCTCCACCTGGGTGCGCCACCTTAAACGCGGGCGTCCTCTGTTGCGTTGTCCCCATTTGGTAATGAGATCGGCGATGAACTTGATGAGATATTCTTACGACCTGAACCTGCGCTGGGACTACCTTCGTCCTTGGTTAGCGCTTCCATCGATGTTTGGAGCTCTCGAGAACACAATCGGTGGTGGCATACTCTTCAGGATGCAGACGGAACAGACGCATGTTCCCTAACGTCTGTAAAAAATCCGCTGCATTCTTGTCATGTCATGGCCGAAAAAACTGTAGACGACATAAAGGCGGACAATAAACCTTGGCCAAACATCGAAGTGTACTTGGCCTGTGCGGCGAAACCCACTGCGACGCCTGTGGAGAAGATGACGACACTGCAGAGCACATCCTCTGTCACTGTCCCGCCTTTGCTCGGATCAGATGGCAGGTTTTCGGTGCTGCTGTGGTGAGAGATGATGATGTACACTCCCCGTCACAGAAGCGCCTGCTGTAGCTAGTAGCCTGCTGCTTGCGGACCAGTTTTTGAGTCTGAGTGCTCCAGTGTAGCATTAAATACCTCTGACAAAGGAAAAGTGTGGCTGCTGTCGTTCAGCACATCAGTCACCCACTCTAACCTAACTTAAACTATTTGTTACTGTTCTTGTTCCATTTCCGTCACATCCATGCATCAGATACATAAAAGGGGAAAAGGAGAAGATTCCACAAACTTTCTCTTTTCCCTTTGATTTTGCCAGCATCGGCATTCACTCATGATCACCAAATCCACCCTCAGCAGGCCGCGCCATCAAATGCCCCATCAAACCATTGCCAGCACTCATTGAGTCCCCAATCGTCGTATGCTGCAAAAATAGCTTCGAACCCATTCATTAACGATTCAGCATTCGAACATTGATCATTTTCATCGGCACAAGCACCGCGCACAACCCAACCACAAAGCCACCAGCACTTGCCGACATTCAGCAGAGTCCGGGTCGGGTAGCCACAAGGTGCCAAGGTGCTTTTCGTTTCGGATCACGACGATGGCAGTGCTCCTCATCGCACAGGCATACATATGTACCTGCTCAAATAACCTCCCGTCGGACGGTAGACAGCACTGCAAGGATTTGCCTACAAACTGTAGATCCACCCAGTCACGTTCGACTATTTGCTTCTTTCGCTTGAGACGCGTCGCGTTAAATACGACGAGTGAAACGTTAATTTCGCTTCGCTTTCAAGCGCGCATTGGGCTGAGCCTGCATTACACCATCATAATCTACGGCGCTTCATTGGCGAAGCGCTGCACGTTCGTCAAATTGAATTTCAATCAGGTTACATGGAGTCAATGCCAAGCAGGTACGTGTCTCTGTCGACATCCCAGTCGCACAGTCTAGGCGACTAGTTGGGGCGGGGTCCTAGGCCTCTGCAACCAGCCAACGAACCAAGCAACCGACGACGCGCCTCTAAAGACATCCTCAACCCGCTCTACGTCCTGGCATGTGGTCAATCATCGTTTTTTGCGCCCACAGAATATTGCAGGAGCCCATTAAGTCCCGAAATGTGTTTCAATCAGCTCGAGACTGTGGGAAAAACGACAACTGCAAACGCAAGCCATTGACTGTGCCAAACACATGCCGTCCACACGTCTCGGGCGACGCAGGTAAGCAAGGAGGTACCTGGTGCTGCTGGGCAGAATCCATCTCTTCCTTGTGCGCACACGGAAGACACTCGTACTTCCAGGATGATGACTGTGGGAGAAAGGACGATGTCTGATGCCGATGGCTGTTGAATGCCACAACAAACACTGCGTAAGTGTGGCAACCACCTGTGCTGGGATCCTTTTACTCGATCGACGAAGACGATGACGATGCTCGACGTCGTTCTCACGATCCAGGATCAGGCGAGAATAAAGGCTGTATCTGTCATCTCTGAATTGTATCAACAGAGGAGTGTTGTTGGGTTCGTGCAGACGTGCTTGCCATGCTTGCCGTGTAACGGACGAAATTCTCACACTTAATCATGTCCACCTGGAGGAGTCCTTTGCTGCGACTGATTGTGCAGTTAATGCAGTTTATGCATTTTATGGGGTGTCACAAGCACATTCGATGGTAGGATGGGGTGAACAATCATTTGTTTTGATGTCTTTGAGGAGAATTGACTAGAGAGGAGGCGAGCTGATTGTGGGGCTTTAAAAGCGGAAGAGGATCTTTTGATGGGGGGGCTCCATCCTTAAAAGGGGTTTGTATGGTCTCAGATAGATGGAGCGAACTGCGTCAATCTACAGATTCACTTACAAAGAAGCCAACAATAAATGGTGCTTATGCTGGGAGCATTGAGTGAGATGACAATGACTATGGTCACCAGTGGCAAACGGTTTTTAAGGACTCCTTGCTTGGTTCAGAAGGAAGGTTAGAAACAGGGAGCATTTGTACTTATTTTAACAGATTGAGATTTTCATATAAATTTTCTTTGACGAAGTTATGGCACCCCTTTGGGTGCAATGAAGGGTCTGTAGAGTGCTGAGTAAAGGAAATCGGTCGTCGTCAATAGTCACCAGACGTCATCTGTTGTCATCAGTAGTCAGTCGTCAGTCGTCAATCGTCAGTCGTCAGTCGTCAGTCGTCAGTCGTCAGTCGTCAGTCGTTAGTCGTCAGTCGTCAGTCGTTAGTCGTCAATCGTCAGTCGTCAGTCGTCAGTCGTCAGTCGTCAGTTGTCAGTGGTCAGTCAGTGGTCAGTCAGTGGTCAGTCATCAGTCGTCAGTCGTCAGTCGTCAGTCGTCAGTCGTCAGTCGTCAGTCGTCAGTGGTCAGTCGTTAGTCGTCAGTCGTCAGGCGTCAGTCGTCAGTCGTCAGTCGTCAGTCGTCAGTCGTCAGTCAGCAGTCGTCAGTCGTCTTTACTCGTCAATCATCCTTACTCGTCAATCGTCCTTACTCGTCAATCGTCCTTACTCGTCAATCGTCCTTACTCGTCAATCGTCACGATTAATCTATGAAAACAGTAGTTTCGAAGCAAAATATCTGGAAGACGATCAGATGGTTTTTCTCTAAGAATACTGAAAAGAGTAACATTCACCAAGTCAGCTAACCAATCTTAAGTGGCAAACGTTATAGAGCGTCGTCAAAAACAATAACAACAACATATTCGACACGCACCAAAAGTTTTTCCTTCTACCTCTTCTCGAACCGTCACACGGTCCTGGTAGGGATCAAGTGGCAGGGATCAAGTGTTTAAAAATAGCTTCGACCTTTCTTTAATTATTTTTGACATAGTTTAACAATCGAATACATATCAGTTGCTGCTCTTCTACGCCATCGTGTAACTCTACAGTCTGTGGGGACCTGGGCTTCAACCAACAAGCCACTCCAACGCTTTGCCATTTTTGCACGCCAAGTTGGTTGAGGTGCTTCTCCATTTGGGGGCGCCACCTTAGACGCAGGCGTTATCTATTGCTTAAGTTCGAAATCCAAGACTCTTTGGGCCGGAGATGAGGTATCCATGCGCTCTAAATGGTCCACCCACCTAAGGCATTGGATCCACTGACAGTTCGTGATTCAATCTTCTCCTTCAAAAGCCGTCAACGCGAACAAGACAAAGTACAGTCCGAAGAACATTTCTTTGAAAGAGACCAAGGACTTCTTCATCCGCTCTTGAGATTGTCGATGCTACTGCGCCGTACAGCGGGACATTAGCTCTTGAGCAAGAAAAAAACAGCGGTTGTCACAAGTTATTCTCCTTTTGATCACGGTACTAATGGCGTTCGTGTTGTTTACTTGGCAGCCGAGGTGGACGAAGTCCTTGACTGCCTCAAAGCCAAGTCGTCGATGGTGTGTGCTTCCTGTGGGACATCCTTTTGCTTTCATTCACCACTAAACACATTTTGGCCGCCTCCGACTGTTGGCTGTGTTCGAACCATCACGTCGATGGCGTCTTGGAAGATAGTGTCCCTTAGCTTTCTCTCGAAGGACGATGCTGACTTTATGTACCACCTTCATCATCTCTGTTCTGATCTATGGCGTGGAAGCATGGACAATAAATTAGAGGAGGAGAAGAAGAAGCCGTTGAAAAAGCTTGTTTACGTAGATGGTGTAAATGTACAGCGACATGAGCCTAGCGAGGCATCTACGGTAGCAACGTCTAAGGTGGCTATGCCATGTAGAACGCATACACTACAGACCAGTGGGACAGCGCAATCGAGGAGGAAGCCCACGGAACCTATGGCAGACACAAGTAGGGAAGGACCCCAAGTCACTGGCTAAACATCTTGCCAACTGATGAGGCCAAGAGGCAAGGTAGGACTTACACATATTATAGGTCTAGCGATTTCAGCAACCAATCGCGTTGTCCATACAATTTTTCTTAGGCGTCCTTGTGCGGACGAATCAACAACATTTTAAATGTTTTGCATGGAAGTTACAAACTGGATGTGTGGTCAAAGGATTCTAGAATGGGATGGAATTCAAGAATGTAACATGCTGTCTGCAATATTTGAGTCGGCGAACTGTGTCAAAATGCAGGCGATACATACACCATAAGAATAAGCCAACAAATCGACTTTGTGTGTTGCATTAAAGATCAGTCGAGCTCCCGTCTTCACGAGCAGGAACAAAAGAAAATTCATAAATTTTGCTATGAAAGTAAGTGCTATGTAGTTCATCAGGCAATACAACGAACTCAGACAAATTCACTGCTTGGTGCAATTTATGGTAAAGTGGAATCATTGGCACGTATTGTTTTCCAAAGATGGCCATGATAGCGGTCAATGATTGCAAACCTTCCTTGCCCAGAATGCACGAGCTAAAAATGGTCGATGTGGGACAAGACGGCTGCCATAGACAAGAACTGGTATTATCAGCGGCTCTTGAGTTCAAACAAAAATGGTGGCCACAAGATATTCTGGTTACTAAAGAAGCTAAGCCATGTCTGTAGAATATCTTTTTCTCTCGGGGATGTGCGGACTCCAATAGCCAACATTTTAGGTGTTTTGAATGACAGTTACAATCTGGAAGTGTGGCCAGACAAATTATATAGTTGGAAGAGGTCAATTTCTTAAATTTGCTATAAAAATTGCTCTATAAAATGCTCTATAAAAAATGGCGTCAGTCGATTGAGTGTGTAGGTTAGGTTAGGTTGAAGTGGTTGACTACTGCACGGAATGACAGCAGCCACACTTAGGCCAGCATAAGCCCATTGTGCTACCACGCGGGTCTGTGAATAAATATTGCGCCAATCAATTAATAATAATAATATGGGTGGCGCTACAGTCCGAGGCGGACCTGGGCCTAGCTTCTCAGCAACCACTGGTATTGTTCTTTCACGAGTGGAAGGGACCTAAGTTTAATGATGACTCCGAACGCCCGAGTTTGAGAAGCTTTTTCAAGACAATTGAGCATTGTCAGTGACTCGAAAGAGGTGAAGCCGTGAAATATGAAAGGTGGTGAATTCGGGTATCGAACCTGGCACCCTCTGCGTAGGAGTCGACGCACTAACCCACTACGCCACGGCAACCGCAGTTAGTGGTTTTAATAAACCGAAGAAGATGGCTGACTGTTATGCTGCTTAGACCAGCCATGTTATCAAAGTAGTAGGCCTCCGGAAGTCTCTTGTAGCACTGCAGCTACATAGCAAGTGTTCAATGGTTTCTTCCTCATCATCGTTTCTGCCCCTTCTGCAGAAGCCTAGTCTATATGTCTATATGCAGTTTTGAGACCTGCCAGAGTTGTTTCGTAATGAGGCATCCTGGGCCAGTTGTCCATCAAACATTCATTTGAGCAAGTGTTCCTAGCTTTAGCAGATGTCTTATATTATCGACAGGCATGGAAGGTATAGATATAGAGCTTGCGCCCTTTCTAGCGAGATCGCCCGCTACGCAGTTGCTTGGAATTTCACTGTGTCACGGCACCCACATAAGTTGGACGTAAAAATAACTTTATAACAGTCTTGGAGTTGAAAGTGACAGAGTTCACAGATTTGATAGCTGCTTGCTATCGGAACAGATAACGATATCTGTGTCTGATATTACTTTGTTTTTTTTTTTGTTTAGTCAGGATAGAGCTTCCCTATAGTTTCAGCCTGAAAGAGGCAATCGGAGAGCTAGCTAGATGCTTAGATCTTTGGAACAGATGCCAGCACCAACACCTGCATCCATCTTTATGCATCTGTGAAGATTCGCATTTCCAGTTTATAGTAAGGTGGCAGCCTTGACCCATATTCGTTGAAAGATGACCGTGGGTTCGTACTTTCTTTGCCCAAAATGCAAGAGCTGAATCTAGTCGAAAATGTGTGTGCTACATGCCACTCAGCACCCGAATCGGTTGACCAATTGAGAAATGAGCTCCATGAACCATTTATCTCTCGGTGAATTGAACGGCTGATCGTGAAAAAGTGTATGTGACGGTTCTTGGAGAAGAAGATTCAACCATGAACTGTAAGGGCTGTACAGCAACATGAGCCTAGCCAGGCGTCTACGGGTTCAACGGCCAAGATGGCTAGGACATGTAGAGCGCATGGACAACACTGCTCCTGCCCGAAGAGTCCTCGACTCCGAACCAGTGGGACAACGCAACAGAGGACGTCCACGGAACCGATGGCGCTACCAGTTTGAGAAGGACCTCAACCTACGTCTCATGCGCAATTGGAGACAGCTGGCTAAATATTGTGCCAGCTGGAGAGGCTTGTTGATTGAGGCCCTTGTCCACCCCGGATTGTAGCACCACCAGAAGAAGAAGAAGATATGGACCACTTAAACGTTTACCACGACTGAAATAATCTTAGAGTCTAAATGGCAAGAATGGATTTCTCAACTCAAATAAAAATTGGGTACACTTTTGCAGGTTCCCAGAGCGTTTCTTTTGACATTGAATAACCACAAACAACTTAGACTCGGAGGTTTCTCGAAGGGTTGAATATTGTGAGTCAACTCGAAGTTAGTGATACCCTCTATAGATTCAAGGACAGAAAGACTGACATCAAAATCATTAGCAACCAAGCCACAGTTGACTCAAAGATGGGTTCATGCGAGGATCTCTTCTGCAACTGCAGCCACGAGCACTATCGAAGATTGTTGTCTTTCATCTAGTGACTACTCTTTTTAACATTCCATGAACTTGGTATTAGTAAGCAGTTACTTTTGCTTGAAGTAGGACGAGCATCGCAAAAATTGTTGACAGACACCAGCAAAAAGTGACGGTCGTTGGGGTGTGGGTACATGTGTCGACCCTTACGCAACTGAACCTCGCTGCGTGGGTTCGATTCCCGATATGACCAAAAAAATAATTTTCACATCTCCACCTCTTTCGAGTCAATAACAATGCCGGAAGAGTAACAACTGTGAAATGGCTTCTCAAACTTGGCCGTTTGGGATAAAACTTCAGGTCCCTCCAAGTCGTGAGAGGACAATCGAACGCACAACACGAGTGGTTGCTGTCGTACGGGCTGTAATGCGTAAATGCAGAGATGGCAAATGTCTTATTCTTATGCTCATTAAATGGATTAACAAGGTGCTTGAGATGAAGCTGCGTATCGTGATAACAGGCACCTCAGAGTAACACAATCGTAGGAACCTTAATTTAAGCCTTGTCAGCCATGTGACGGGCCAATCTGAATAAGCACTCCAAGTCATGGCGACCGCAAAGACCACATAACCGATCTAAGACAATCCGCTCTCTCCCATACCCAGAAGATTGAGACCTACCCAAACCCCTCTGAAACTCGATTTAATTACATAACTCTTGATACAGGAACAACCACAGCGCTCTGCTGGCACAACAAACCCTTTTCATGAGCAATCGACCACAACCCCTAACCCCAGCCTGATTGAGACCATTAAGTTGTCCATCAGACTAGATCTAATTGGATCTGCTCACCTTCCACGCCACGGGTGCATAGCCTTCCATGTGTGACGAGACGACCAAATCAACCCCTAGACGAAAAGGAGGAGCCAAGCAATAAATCGTTTCATAATTGCTCACGAGGATTCTTCATCCCTCCTCGTGTTGAATTCACTTTTCCTTCCCTTTCGGGCGATGTCCTTCTTCCTTCTATTGTCTCCGATCGGTATAAAAACCCGACCGGAATTCCAAGGAACTCAGTCTCATTCGATCCTCGCTCCGAGAAGGATGTCTGGCTCAGTCTTCGGTCGCTGCAGTTCCATCGCCATGGAAGCAACACCGCAAAAGACGCATCGCATCAGATGACACGAGAGCGAGTGTGTGTCATCTGAGAAGTCGAAGAAAAGCGGCGAACTGTGATAACACTCATCAGCGGGAGGATGGTCCTGCTCTAAAGAAGTCCATCGGAGTCTCAAGAACTCGAATCGAAAGCTTTAATCAATTGCCCAGCAATGCACCCGATCCCATCAAAGCTGTGATACGCTCGTGCAGTGCCACGTGCCAGCATCGATGTCTTCCATCTAGCGTTTAAGTGAAGTAGTAATTTAGAAAAATTAAGGTCCTAGTTTAAGTCATTGTCTTCTGGTTCCGGTTTGTTTGTTTTGCTTAGTGTAAGAAAAACTGTGTAAATAAATAAAAAATTAAATGTGCCCTAAAGGCACAGAAAAAAAATTTGGAAATTTATTTTTTGTTGGTCTTGTGAGAGGTGTGACATGTCTTCTCTGTTTCTCTCTGGCGTCGGTTGGCAATAATTCCGTCTTATTAATGGTGTCCTTGTCAAGATTGACTGACTGTCTTGTGACAGATTCTCCACCACATGCATTCAATGTGGACGTCGAAAAGGTCTACTAAGACGACTTTTTTGACGTAATTAATGAGAAGATGGTGGACAGTGTGTCACAAAGCATATGAATGGCAGAATGGGAAATGTTTATTTCGGAAATGAAAAAGATTCAAGTCAGTTCCCCTTAAAAAATCTGGTCTAAGTCTGAGATGTGTAAGGCGAGAAAAACTTATGCTTGAAGGCTGCACAAGGAATTGGGTTGTCAACTGAGTTCAAAGTGAATAAAAGGCTGAGTGGTTTCTTTCTTCAATATTTGGCTCTACAGTCGGGGATGGGCATGGGCCTGAACCAACAAGCTTCTCCAACTAGCACGGTCTCTGGCTAGCTGTCTTCAGTGTCGCACGCCAAGTTGGTTGAGGTCCTTCTCTACCTGGGTGCGCCACATTAAGCGCGCGCATCCTCTGGTACGTTGACAAACGGGGTCGGAGTCGAAGACTCTTCGGGCCGGAGCTGAGTTCTGGTCTAGCCATCTTAGGCGTTGGATCCGAAGACGACTGACTAGAGTCATGTCGCTGTACAGCCCGTAAAGTTCGTGGTTGAATCTTCTCCTCCAAAAACCGTCAACGTAAACAAGACCAAAGATCGCACGCAGAGCTTTTCTCTCGAAGAGACCAAGCACTTCCTCATCCGATTTTGAGATTGTCCTTGCCTCCGCTCCGTACAGAATGACTTGTATGAGTGCATTGAAGGCATTAAATTGACTGCCTGAGTGATGCCTACCATATTTGGCAGTCCAGGAGACAGCCCAAGAGACTGCCATCGAAATCAAGTTGTCATACATCTGTGATGGCTTTTCTTATTCCTTTCCTTCTTGAACCGAGAGGCAGCCATACTGGGACCTTTTAGTCTACTTTATTTGAACATTTTGCAGTTACAATTTATTTATAAACTACAAGCTGTTCCTCCAAAACTTCTCCCGCATGAATTTTAGTTATCGCGGTTGGATAGAAAATATCACTTTCGAATAAATTTTATTTCCATTAAAAAGGTAATAGCAAGTCAATCTTAAAAGATAGACATACGCTGTCAAGCACTTCTTTTTATAACTTTTTAAGAGGAACGATTCCATAATGCATGAGTTTTGCGTAACTTGAACCGTTTACACAGCGCACGCAACGGAAGCTCTCAAAAAGGGAAAATGTTTTACGTCTTTGCAACATTTTTCATTCATGCTTGGCTCTTATTGGTCGCTGCCTGATGTTGTAAAGTCTATGGCTTTCCTCGGCAAATTACCTTTTCAACAGAATTTCTCAATTCAAACCAGTAGTTCCTGAGATTAGCGGAGTCAACCAAACTAACTCCTCAGCTATTTAATATTAATAAGTGATTAGTATAAATATCCCGATAGATGCAGCAAAACTTCGACACACAGTCATCTGAACTAAAGTCAGCTTGTAAAGGTGTAAGATATATAGTCTGCCATTGTGACAGAGAATTGGAACACCCTTTCCATATGTATGGGTTTGGTTAGAAAGACTTTTACGATGCTGAACAAAATCAAACGAGGGCGAACTGATTTTCTTAAGAAGGCAACTAAACCAAGCTCGGTAATGAACTCAGGAATATAATAATAATATAATATGGGTGGCGCTACAGTCCGAGGTGGACCTGGGCCTAGTTTCTCAGCAACCACTCGTGTTGTGCGTGCTATTGTTCTCTCACGCGTGGAAGGGACCTACAGTTTAATGCCGACTCCAAACGGCCAAGTTTGAGAAGCTTTTTCTAGACAGGAATACGCTTTGAGCATTGTCAGTGACTCGAAAGAGGTGGAACCCTGAATTATCAGATGTGGTAAATTCGGGTATCGAACCTGACACCCTCTGCGTAGGAGTCGACGCACTTACCCACTACTCCACGGTGACCCTCCCAATGAACTCAGGGTTAACACATGAAATTCCTTCATTTTCAAAGTTTGAATTAGCTTAGAAGTCGTTACAGACCTTGATTTTGTGCTTCGATGTCAATCTTTTGACTGTCACACGGCACATTGGTCATGGACGGAGATGACAGGACTAGTTGGGAGCAGACTACTAGGACTGTTTATTATATTCACCTCCCTACCAAGATGTCAAAAAGCCTTCCAGTCTCTCAATCTTGTTAATGTATCCGCCTAAAAAGACAATGAGTTCATCCACAAAAGCCAAACTTCCATCAATTGCTCTGGAAGGAGAGACCCACAAAGACGAGGGTCTTGAGGAGAAGATGAAATATCGAATAGTGATCGTTTTAACAAACACCGATGACAACTAAGTCGCAGTCCTTACTGAAGCCCAGTTTCACAGTGGAAGTTTCTGACTTAGACTTCAGTTCAAAAATTTATTCGGTTTACTTGAACTGAATTTGTAATTTGCAGTTCAAGCTAAACGAGAGAAACTGTCGTTTGAACCTCATTGTTGCGAAATTTGAGCACAGTTAAAGGTTCAGCTTCACTGTGAAACTGGGCATGAGAAGGTTATTTGAGACAATTACTTTTGCTCCCTGGTTAGCAGTGGCAGCATGCTCGACTCATACTGAATTATTATCTATAGCGCGAAGAATGCCTGAGACAGTGAATGGCGACCTTAGTCGCTCAAGATGGGTTTCCACAGTGAAATGACTGTAGTCAGTCATCTGCGGATCTGCGAATCACAGCAGGCTCAAGGCTCAAGCCCATAGATTCCGTTGCCCAATAACTTACGTTGCGTGTGCAATCCACTCTTGTATAAATTTAAAAAATACGAAATATCAAAATTCTTCAATTATTAGGAATTATTCAAAAACAAATCTAATAAAGGTTTAAACAAGCATGCAGTGAACTTAAACAATTTAAACTTAAAAAACTTAAGCTTAACCTAGATACTGGGGAGAGGACAGAGAAAGGTGGACAGGGCTAGGGTGGAAAAGGACTGGATTTTAAGGAGGTTGCGAAGAGAGGCTTTGTTGAGGTGGAAGTCGAAAGAGTGCTCCATGGTGTTAGCCAACCTTCACATTCTTGAAACAGGTAAATTGAGGCCGTAATTAGTGCCATCTGGTGTGATTCGGAAGAAGGTTGAAGGCCTAAGGTTATCGGGACAGTCGATATTACTAGAAATAAGTCGGTGGAGAAAGAGCAAATCAGCAGTTTTGCAACGGTTTTCGAGTGACTCAAGGGGAATGAGAGTAAGGCGGTCGGGGTATGGAAGCCAGTTGTTTCTATCAGACCAAGGCAAGATTACCAAGAACCAACGGTGGACGAATATGGACCGAGAAGTGAGGTGACGCGACTTAGCTGGCGTATTCGAGAATGGGTCTAACGAAGGTGATGTACAGAGATTTTGTGACATAGGGAATCGAAAATTCATTGGACCAGCGTTTGACAGAGCCAAGAGCGGAGTTTGATCTACTTACAATATTGTCAACTTGAGAAAGGAAGTTGAACTCGCGATGAAGATGAAGATGAGACTGAGGGGAGACTGAGGGCAGTGGCCCGTTGCAAAGAAAATATATTCTATGCCACTCCAGTAGACGTTTACGGGAGTATGTAATGAATTTGCACTCACTGACGCTTAGTTCAAGATAATGTTGATGACACCAGACAGAAACAGAATATCTATTTAGTTAATTTTGAAGAGGGAGAGGTGGTAGTCCGAAGAAGGGGAGATGACCGAATAGATTTCATGCCATCTGCCTGTATTGAGAGATGCGAGTCGATAATTGTACGGACCACGTCGTAGATAGTAAGTACGACAATCAAAGAACTCTTGAGTTACGCCAGCGAATACAAAACGTATTCTTTCATTCATTAAATACAGTAAACAGAATCACGTAAGGAGCACCCACTGTCAACCGCACAAAAACTTAAAAGTTGATCAATTCCATCCGTCGTTATGGATTCCACTTGTGGGCCGAATTTGTGGTCTGCTAAGGGGTTTATCAGTTATCTTTGACAGAACCAAAACAATCCGTTGCAAGTTTTTGGCTTCTCTGTCCAAATATTCAATAAAATGTGATAAAAAAAAAACCACTCAGTTGAGATGCCCATTCTCAAGCCACCAAAGGAGCCAATATTTCTCCATGGACGTTGTCGACGAATTCTGGCGTAACGACGTCTCTAAACGTTCGCCTCGTTCACTTAAGCTGGTACGACTACAACGATGCTCTACAAATCACATGTTAACCATTAAAAGTTATTGTGCGAGGTTTTTCCTTGGTTCCGGTATTTCTTTTTTAAGAACATGTGTGTAATCGTCGCATTCACAAGGTTTACCTCTTTAAATGGATGTCAAACACAGAATAAATGACGCTGCTTGCTCTAAACCTGACATGTGACAATTGAGAGCAGTGCTGCATTTAAGGTTACTAAAATTTGAATTCTCACTGATTTAACAAATGACCCTCGCACGTTCCAGTCACTGACTTCAAAGACTCGTCACAAGTACCACCACATCCTTCAACCTTTTTACGAGCATTCGACCAAAAGTCCAAACCACGCCTGATTAAGGCCATTAAGTCGTCTGTCTCCATTTGATCTCCTCATCTTCCTCGCCGCCACTGCATAACCATCCAAATGTGATGACAAAATCTACTAGTCAGTAGATTTGAGGACCGCTGTGCGCCCACAAGATAACGCCTACAACTTTTGTGGTTTTATTAAACCGATTAAGATAACTGGCGTTCTTAGTTCGCCTGTGGTGTCGGGATAGTAGGCACCTTAGTGACTTTTACTTTGAGGTGAAAGGCCTATTTACGACGAGAGAACCTTAGCCAGAGCCTTCTCCTCGCCCGGCTTGTCTCTGACAATACTGGAAATGTCTTTGTTAGGTGGAAGCATCAGAAAGGTGTGTCTGCCATTTGCCATCTCAATCACTCACTGTCTCCGTATGATGTTCTGCTCAACATGATTAAAGAGCGTGAGCGTTCAAGATTGTGACTTGACCAGATTCGTGTCCTATTGACGGACGTAGCCTACGAAGGACTGTCTACTATTAGTGGATTCGAGGAGCTGGGCTGGATCCGACGAGCTGGGCCGTACAACCAAAAGCGCACTGCCGTCCTTCTCCTCGACTCTGAAGTTACTCACTTAGGCTGATACAACATAAGTCTTTTTCTGCTAACAGGAGTCATAGTATTGCTCTACTTGGAAAAAGTGATGAGCCAACAACGCCAGTCCCAGAGTGCGGTCAGATGCACCTCATCTAAAAATGTGGTTCCTTTGAAGAGCACCACGGAACCCATCTTAAGATGATGCTTAATTTGAATACAATAAAACAATTTCCCACGAATTCAAACCGAGACATCATAAGTTAATGAAGGGGTTCATAATCAGTGCCGTCAACCTCGAGTGCGTCGCTCCACCATGCGTCCGCACACAACAAAACAACAAACGTCTCCCTCTCGAATTCAAATCAAAATTGTTCCCCTAATTGTTTCCAACTCATTGTCGCTCCCTACCACAGAATCGAGTGGATGATTGCTTCTTTCGGAAAGGGACCCCGGAATACCAATTGCATCGACCAATAGGAAACCACTTCGTCCTTTTACGGCACGCCAAGCATCTACCTGCTACCCCTAGACATTTCGTATAAAAGCCGCTCTCTCGCATCCCTAAAGTCAGTCTAACTCAACCATCCTCCTCGGACGCAGGTCTGGCGGCAGCAATTGTTGTTGCAGCGCATAGCTGCACACAACTCTGTGCAGCACACGACCGGCATCCCTCTCCCGTTCTTCATCGACACACACTTTGAACGGGTTTCGCGAGTCGTTTTGTTGTTTGCCTTCTTCTTCTTGATCGTTTTTTTTTTTGGCGAACAACCAACGATCATCTGATAAAACCTACAACACGCTTTTGGCATGCCACCAGAAGTGCCTTAAATGGGAGCTCAACGAGTCATAAAAACCAGTTGGACTTGTCGCCGTTGCACACACAAGCCACCAAACCACTTTGGGTATGCCGAACACGAGCGCATTCGCTGTGCACAATGGCACTGGTCTACAATCTCCATCTCCATCCAGCAGCGAGTGGCTTGCGATGACGTCGACTAATTGGACACTGGAACGCCGACAGATCGGTGAGCTCTCTTGTGCGCATACATAGCTTTAACGTGGTCGTCTAACGCACACACACACACACACATACACACCATACACCGCAATAACGTGAAATTGTAACTGTGATATCGAATTTACTCAACGGTAAAGTTTAGGCTTAGATACAAATCAAAATGTCTTCCATTTCAACAAGAAATCTGTTGAAAAGATACCCTTAGCTCGTAAGTCTAGTTTTAAGAATAATAATCATTGTCTTCCGGTTTGTTTGTTTTGCTTATAAAAAATTTAGTTTTTAAGTAGGTACTTAGATAAATAAATAAAAATGTGTAAATACCTCAAAGATGGAATTTTTTTCAATTTTCGAATTTGGGATTTTGGGGGAGAATCAAGAGTGAAGGGCACATTAGATTCATCAATTCGGGGAGTTCTTTTTTACCCAGCAGAAAATTACAAAAAAAAAAAAACAAATAATAATCGATTTTGGAAGTATCTCTTGTGCAGTTTTGGTTAAAATTCGCACGACTATTCAATGGTTTTGGTGCATCATGGTGTTTGGAATTGGCGTCTTCAGCAATTTAATTTTTTTTTAAAAGATTTTCAATATTCAATTAAAATCGCGTCGTTTTCATAAAAAAAAAAGAAACAAAAAGTGTTAATCGTTATAAAAGTAAATCAATTGTATATTTCTCAAGTGAATGGGGCAACTTTAACAGTCTGTTAGGCTGATCCCTGTTAAAAATCCTGACAAGCAATTTTCTGAAGGCAGTTCATAAACATTTTCGAAGAATTTTGAAAGCCTTTCAAAAAAAAAGATGTAATTATTCTATCATCGTAATTTTAATTTTTGATGAATCTTAAGCTGTTTTCGAAACGAAGTTATATTCTCGGTCGCTCGGATAAGTGCTACACGACCGACCTCAATTGAAATTTTATTCAAGGATCTACACGCCCAATTTTCAATTTGAAAAAATTAAAAAACTGATTTTTAATCTGTGTTGGGCCGTTTTTTAAGTTACATTAAACCATACATTACATATTTTTAAGTCCAACGGTAAGTATGTATTCATCAGCAATACGAGTGGCTGTTTTCAAAAAACAAAAAAAAAATCGAATATCACCTTTGCAGAGGTCTGTAATTTATTTTCCTTAGAATTCATTTAATTACTAAGTAAAAGGAACGTACAGTGGACTCTCCCTAAGTCGAACTCTTCCTAACTCGAAACTCTCTCTAACTCGAATATTTCCGCCATATTTGACATACATTTCCCTCAACTTTCCATACAAAAACCTCTCTCTAAGTCAAACTCTCTCTCTCTAACTCGAACAGATTATGATATCCCGTGACAATTCGACTTAGGGGGAGTCCACTGTATATTTATACGCCTGGCTGGACTCAAGTGCATTCTTTTCATCTCTTCTGACAGCTCTGATCAACTCTCTGAATGCAGACACTATTAACTCAAAGACTTCATTCAATTGTAGTCTCTCTCTCAGCAAAATGGTCCAGTGGTTACAGCAAGGAGTCACATTTATAAACCTTGTTTTTCTATTTTGTCACTTACATACTGAATAAATCTTAATAATAATAATAATATGGGTGGCGCTACTGTCCGAGGCGGACCTGGGCCTAGCTTCTCAGCAACCACTCCTGTGGTGCGTGCTATTGTTCCCTCACGCGTGGAAGGGACCTACAGTTTAATGCCGACTCCGAAAGGCCAAGTTTGAGAAGCTTTTTCTAGACAGGAATACTCTTTGAGCATTGTCAGTGACTCGAAAGAGGCGGAGTCGTGAATTATCAAAGGTGGTAAATTCGGGTATCGAACCTGACACCCTCTGCGTAGGAGTCGACGCACTAACCCACCACGCCACGGCGCTATGACCCACAAAGGCTCTGGATACACCATCAATTAAATCGAAGATGGTAAAACTTTGCCGTCTATCTCTCAGGGAGATAGGGGTTAGATGCAACCTAACCCTATGCTAGGCACCTGGACATCGTGGTTTCCCAGGCAATGAAATGGCCAACGAGTTAGCAAGAATATGGTAAGGACTGCCACTGGCACATAATCAGGACACCCCACATCCCCCACTCCAAGTTATAAACACCATGTTACTTACAAGATGCCTTCGAAACACACACTGCTCCAAGAAAGACCCTGAATTTCAGAGAACTTCGAAACAGCTCTAGTCCTCGTGAAATGATCAGTCTAATTTTGAACTCGCGCTGTGGACTACTTAATTTGAATGCCAGAGCTTTCGGTAATAATACAATTGGCCTCTGCACGATCTGCAATCTCGATTCCGCTGAAAACACATTTCACTTTATAGGGGTACTAGATTTCGTAGCCGGCTTTGTTTCTTTAACCGGTACCTTACCTGTAGTGAAAATATAGTTTTTTTCAAAATGTCCTGAAGAAATGTGTTTAAAAGTAGTAAAACGCCAAGAAAATAAAGCTTTCTATTAATGATGTGGTCATTATTTATCAAACTTTTCATAGGCTCGCCCAAATCTGGAAGTTCCGGTAAGTAGTCTTTTCCTGCGGCACAACACAAACTGGGAGTCTCTCCATCAAACTTCATTGCTTGGCAAAAATTACACTTTGACGACATGCGGCCAATGCAGATTTATTGGAAAGTTGAAGTATTCCAACGATGGGTCATAGTTGAATGCTTCTTCTTTCATATACAGCCAATTGTTAGAACGTAACTTACCTTGTCTAGTTCTCTGCTGCTGAAGTCTAACACTGCGAACTTGAGAAGTCTCAATCAATAAACAGTTGCGTCGAGCCAATCCATTACTTGCGTTCCGTTTTTCTCTTTCATGCTGTGTTTCATTACTTCTTCTGGCAGCCTGTGCAATGTTGTCATTTTCACGAACTTGGACTCTTACTTCTTGAGATTGTGCAGATCTTAGAAGTCGCCGTCTTTTCACACATGCTTGCTGAGGATCAAACAACAGCTTTCCTTTTCCTCGGCATTTTTGCGATAATGTGATTATTAAGAAAAATGTGGAGAAACGTGTTCCGGAGTAGATGCACTGAAGACGATTTTGAATAAATGTTCACTCTGCACTTTTTAATTTAAAACAATAATAAGACTGCTCGAACCCGAACTCAGAGAAGAATTTGAATTTTCTTTTGTCATTGATGCCTATCCCAATCTCTCATTCACATCCCTACTAATAGTGAGTACAATTCGTTGACTGTGTGCATACATGTTGAAGTTTGAATTATCAATGTGTGCTGCAGTTTTTTCTCAACCATTTACACACAACGTGGAGGGATATCAAGCGATTCATAAAAAAAAAGTTCTTGGAAATCCCATCTTTGTACCTGCGCGCAATGTTCACTTGATGTGCAAATTGAAGTCAAACTTCATGAACCATGAACAAAATGAGCCTATCTTGTAACACATTATGTAATTAGTCTAGCTCTCAAATTTTATCTAAATCGGCCAATCCGTCCAGAAGTTCAATATTCACAATTTCAGCAATAAAGTAGCTGTGTTTTTGGAAAATATTGGTCTAAAGTTTTTTTTTTTAAATTTTATCTCAAAAATTTGAGTTCGCATGCGAATTTTTCAAATTTATTATATTATGCCCTCTGTTTTTTAATATTTTTGTCCCATTTTAAGTCATTTTTTTTTCTAAGTTTGCCCCTACCTCCTCAAGGGGACGAGGTGGACGCTCTACGAAATACCATTATTAATTCTTGGCGCCAAAGTCATCGTACTCGTGGCATCATTTACATCGCATGTGGATTTCATGGCTATGTTCACGACAGGACATATTTCTTATCAAATGTGCAGATGAGTTCGCTGGCCTGCTTAGTTCAAGAGTCCAAATGAAGGAAGGTCGCGGAATAGAAGCCTCCTTCGAAATACGGTGATATTTTCAAAATCAATTGTATCGTCTCCATTATGGTTGCAGTTGTACAAATGATTCCATTGCATGCCCTCAAGCGACGGAGGATTTTTAAGAAGCCAAAAGGACCCCGAAAACACACACACATCTCTGAGATATAACCAATTTCTTAAAATCATTCGGCTTTTATAGCGACTTTCATTCAAATTTCCAATGACAATGTGTGGTAATAGCAAACTAGCCCCTAGACCTGGAGTACTTCGACACAGAGTTCTCCGTCCAATGACAATGTGTGGTAATAGCAAACTAGCCCCTAGACCTGGAGTACTTCGACACAGAGTTCTCGGTCCAATGACAATGTGTGGCAATAGCAAACTAGCCCCTAGACCTGGAGTACTTCGACACAGAGTTCTCCGCCAATGACAATGTGTGGTAATAGCAAACAAGCCCTTAGACCTGGAGTACTTCGACACAGAGTTCTCCGTCCAATGAGAATGTGTGGTAATAGCAAACTAGCCCCTAGACATGGAGTACTTCGACACAGAGTTCTCCGTCCAATGACAATGTGTGGTAATAGCAAACTAGCCCCTAGGCCTGGAGTACTTCGACACAGAGTTCTCCGTCCAATGAGAATGTGTGGTAATAGCAAACTAGCCCCTAGACATGGAGTACTTCGACACAGAGTTCTCCGTCCAATGACAATGTGTGGTAATAGCAAACTAGCCCCTAGACCTGGAGTACTTCGACACAGAGTTCTCCGTCCCAACGCCAGTTATCGTAACGCATAATATTTAGTCAAAAAGTGGGCCGATCACTTTTCTCATGATTTGTCGCACGAAAGCGTTCTAATCGGCCACATACATATTCACACCAAAACGACTTCTTTCGTACCAACATATGTACATCCATGTACTTCCATTTGTTTTCCCGAATGGAATCGATTCATCGAATGTATCTTTTCTGTAACAAGGTCAGTTACGAGTACAAATGTGCTAACATGTGTCGAATAATTGTTTCCGCGATTGATTGATTTTGTTGCTGTGTCTGAAAATTAACTTCGACTTCTGTGTGACGAATGGCAGTTCCGCTTTGATGTGTTTTCTATTTTGTTCCACTATGGGGAGCCATTAACTTACGTCATGCCAGCTGGGGCTCCATTCATGTGTGTTCCATTTAATGCATTGATTTACATTGTTTGAAGCTTTTTTTTGTGTGATTTTATGTACAATAGATTGTTGGCCTGCGGTGGTACGGAAAATGTCACTCGCTTCACTGTTTCTGTGTCTGCAGTGGAATAGGAGCTATTCTTGAATTTTCATTTCTCTATCATATCTCTAGCTCATGTCGATTAAAATAAAATGATGACGATGGCGCTCCTTCTCGCGAAGCAATCACTCTCAAAGCCCGGATCGTGTGAACTATAACTACTGAATTAATGATGCAAAATCCCTCGCATTTGGCCTTTCTTCGATTTGTTTACAATAATTCTCTTTACGGTCGGAGGATAGCATGCCCGGCGAGTGGGATCTCGGTATCGTTTGCCTGATCACAAGAAAGGAGACCCCTTCAACAGCGCCAATAACCGAGTGATAACTCACCTTAGCATCGCTTACAAGATCTTCTCTGCCGTTTTGTGTGAGTGCCTGAAACCATTCGTGAATAACCTGATAGGTATTTTTATCAGTGCGGTTTCAGGCCAGGGAAGTCCACCATCGACCAAATCTTCACCCTACGGCAGATCCTGGAAAAGACGCTAGAGATAAAGATCAGCACCGCCCACCAATTCATCGATTTCAAGGCCGAAGATGACAGCGTGCATAGAGTAAAGCTGTACAACACCGTGTCTATTTTTGACATTCCTGCTAAACCCGTCAGACTGAGCAGGATGACGATGGAGAACTCTCGCTGCTACATCAAGGTCGGTAACAAATTTACCGAGACCTTCTATGTCAAAACAGGCTTTAGACAAGGCGAAACGCTATTCTGAGACTTCTTTAATATTATCCTTGAGAAGATCGTGCAAGACTCACTGGCCAACACAAGAGGCACGATGTTCCAAACGTCCGTATAATTGCTAGCATCCGCGGACGCAGTTGACCTGATTGGTTGAACACAGCGATCCGTGAGACGGCTAAACGAGGCCAAAACAAAGTATAAAATGACGCACAACATCGGGCAGAACGTCGCTGAAGGTAGGCGCACCTTCGAGATAGTGAAGGACTTCGTCTACTTCGGCTCCGCAGTAAACAGTACGAACAACATCAGGACCGAGATTAAACGCAGAATTACTCTTGCCAATCGCTTTCTTTGGGCTCAGGAGGCAATTGACTAGTAGAGTCCTCTCTCGAAGGACCAAGCTAACGCTATATAAGACCTTGATCATCCCTGTCCTGCTCTATGGCGCAAAGGCATGGACTATATCCAGAGCGGATGAAGAGGCTCTTGGTCTTTTCGAGAGAAAAGTTCTGCGAGCGGTTTTTGGTCCAGTTTGCGTTGATGGCATTGGAAGAAAAAGATTCAACCACGAACTATACGGGCTATACAGCGACATGAGTCCAGCTAGGCGTATACAGATCCAATGCCGAAGATGGCTAGGCCATGTACAGAGAATGGACAACACTGCTCCAGCCCGAAGTATCTTCGACTCAGAGCGTGTGGGCCAACGCAACAGAGCACGTCCACGTTTAAGGTGGCGCACACTTGTTGAGGGGGACCACAGCTGGTTTGGTGTGCTGGCGAGAGATCGGCCCGGCTAGAGAGGCATTTTGGGTAAGGCACAGGTCCACACCGGACTATAGCAAGATACATCAGCCTTCATTCACTTCTTCTCCATTATTGTTGACATGAAAATAAATCAGTGGGTCGCCGTGGCGTAGTGGGTTAGTGCGTCGACTGCTACGCAGAGGGTGCCAGGTTCGATACCCGAATTTACCACCTATCATAATTCACGGCTCCACCTCTTTCGAGTCACTGACAATGCTCAAAGAGTACTTCTGTCTAGAAAAAGCTTCTCAAATTCGCCGTTCGGAGTCGGCATTAAACTATAGGTCCCTTCCACGCGTGAGAGAACAATAGCACGCACAACACGAGTGGTTGCTGAGAAGCTAGGCCCACGTCCGCCTCGGACATATTTATGTATATTATACGTAAATGGCGATAGATAGCCCGCCTATCGGGTTCAACGACAGTAAGCGGGCAGCCTCTTGGATAGCTTCAACTTCTGCCTGGAATACACTACAATGATTGGGCAGTCGAAGAGACATGGAAAAGGATATGTCCGCGAATACTCCTAGTCCGTTGCTCTCCTCTGTTTCTGAGCCATCTGTGTAGATTTCCAGGTTTCCCAATCTTCTCTGTCTGGGATAAGTGTTTTGAACCCAAACTCGAAGTCTAAAGCGGGTGTTGTATAATCTGTATGCGTTGGTTGTCTCGCATTTCTGATTATCTCTGTATGACCTAAGCTATGTGAACTGCTCCAGATGTGGCACTCTCTTAGCCTTAACGCTTCCGTGGTGGCTACCTGGGAAGAAGCTGTAGCAATGTCTCCATGGCGGCTGTGGGGGTGGATCGCAATGCCCCTGTGATGCAAATACACGCTGATCTTTGAGTCCTGCTTATCAATTTAAGATTGGACTTGTTATTCAGTGCTGGCCGCCAAACAAGGATACCGTATGTCAAGATGGGTCTAACAACAAATGGAATTAATAACGTGCCTTCTGTCTATGATTTGAACCATCTTGGTGTATGAACGAACTGCTACCAACTTAGTATCTTTTTCATAAATTTTTTTTTTTACTTTGATATGAAAGATAAATAAGTATTGATTATTTAATGTTTTGCTTATAAGTAGACCCTTAAGTTTTATCATTAAGTGTGTTTTATTTATTGATTGAGTCGACCTGGCGGACCTCTAGAGCTTTTGATGGTCGGCACCACAAGCATTTTGTGTGTGACCACTAGTGCAAATAGTTTTTTTGGTAGTTTTCTAAAAACCAGTACGTGCTTAATTGAAATTTCTATTATTTATCTATTGAAATTTTCTTCCCGCATTCAATAACATTTTTTAAACTTTTTTTTCATAAAACGCTTTAGTAACTGGACAAGAGCAAAAAGTTAGGCGGCCGACTACTAGTGCCTTTACCCTACCACTTTAGTTTTGTTGCTTGGCATTTACGTGATCTTCCGTTAAGGTAATTGTAAATTAAATAATAGAATAAAAGTCTGGCAGGCGCCGATATCAGTTATCGTACTCCCACGCAATCAGAGAAGGTCACTTGGAAAGCTCTCACATCACAAGCAATAACAGGTTCCGATAGCACGCCATTTAGCGTCACTCTTTAGACCTGTCTTCAGAAAAAATATGCACCCTTGCGTGACAAAGTAAACAAAAGTGAAACCCAACTCCAACACCTCAGTGTGAGCCCCATAGGCGAACACTCACAACGAACAAACAAGCGATCAAATTGCAAACTGAAAGCGAACACCATCAATTAAGCAAATCGACCACCATATGTCGTCGCATATCGGGTTCGCCCAGTGCCCACCGGCCCATGAAAGAACAACCATGAAATTTTCCTTTTTGCTAAATTCTAGATTTATTTACAAAATTTTCGAGATATTTTCAAGCAAAACAAACAAACGGGGAAGACAATGATTCTTGTTTTCGGTCCTTAACGTGGTAACTTATGTCCTAGGGCGACTTAACGTAAAATCCGGAAGACAATGGATTGTGGGTCCTTATAGCTAGATAATTTTTGTTGCTATCACAGTGTGCGTCCCGTTTCAGTGTTGGGTTGCGGTTAAAGCTTCGTCACGATCCTGCCGCGATGTGGAATTCGATTCCTTTCGACGGCGACCTCCAGTTGTGTCCGTCCATCGGGAGCGATGGAGCGGACATCAGGAACCACCAGGCAGAGCTGTGCAGCGGCGAATGCCACCGCTCACAATCTCTCTTTCTCCAATGGCTGATTGAGTTAGACTGATTTTTTCCGAGCGACTCCGGTCCTTTTATACCCGAAATCCGGGCGCAGGAGTGCGTTTCATCCCCTGCCTGACCTGCTTTTCGTGTCGAGGGTGTGTAATCTGTTTTACGTGTTTTGCTTTGCTTTCTTATTCTTATTCACCTCCTTAGGCGACTTATCGCAGGGATTTTGGAGATCCACAAAAGCAAATAAATGCCCCTACAAGGGGCCCGGATCGTGGGAAAGCCGGCCGTTGAACACGAAAATCTCGCCCTCGCTCGGATGACAACAGAAGAGGTGGTGATCGTTGTGATAACAGAATTCCCTGTCACCTACTCCTTTACCTCGGGCAGAGATAGTGTATCTCATCATTGGTCGGTGGAATGTGTGTCATGTGTTGCGGGGACACCCTGTGGCTCGGATTTGGATTGGATCTGTTGCGACTCACTGAAGGAGTTAACACTCCGATGGCTTGTCGCCCGAGTGCGCTCTCTCCCTGTGAGCTCGCACGTGTTCGGGCAGTTTGTGGGTGCTGCTACTCGCACGTTGCACTTGTCTCGGGCGGTTCCATTGTACCGGGATGTGGCGTGGCGTTGTGCGTTTGTGTGGTGGCATTGACATCGGGAATTCCGTTACAAGTCATAAGATGAATGAGTGTGCGTAGCGAGTGGTTAACCCCATTTTTCTTCAGCTCTGGAATTAGGGAGCTGTCACTGCATGGGGCACGGTGTGGCGATGCGATGGATCGGAGAGGATGGCAGCATATTTCCCCTGAGATGGGGTAGTCGACGCGGCGGTTTCTCGGTGGCATTTCCCATGAAGTCGAGCTTAGATTGATTAAAGGGGTGACAATAAATCAGTGCAGCTCGTCTCCGTGGGAGAGTGCCACGGAATGCGGGTGCTCCCCTAAGACACTGATGAGTGTGTTAGCTAATCGGGGGGACTTGGAGTCTGGCGGGAAATTGAAGAGGAAAGTGAGAGTTTTAATGAGAAATTATGGTACCCCTCCAAGAGTAAGTCTCAGGGGGTTTTTTCTTCGGATTTAATGAATTCTTGAATGACTCCTCTGAGACATGATCTGTAACAGTCGACACGATGCCTACTCTGCTGATTGCTGTGCGAAGGAGCTCTTTGGATTCTAGAAAACCATGGCTCTGGGAACCTGTGGCCCTAATGCTCTGTGGACCTCTTGCACTACTGTTCTGTGAGCCTATGGCCCTATGGTTCTCGTGGCTCTACTTTTCTGTGGACCTGTGCCTCTCTGGTTCTCGTGGCCCTATTGTTCTGTGAGCCTGTGACCCTACGGTTCTCGTGGCCCTACAGTTCTGTGAGCCTGTGCCTCTCTGGTTCTCGTGGCCCTACTGTTCCGTGGGCCTATCTCCCTATGGTTCTCGTGGCCCTACTGTCCTGTGAGCCTGTGACCCTACGGTTCTCGTGGCCCTATTGTTCCGTGGGCCTACGGACCTATGGTTCTCGTAGCCCTACTATCCCTTGGCCCTATGGCCCTATGGTTCTCGTGGCCCTACTGTCCTGTGAGCCTGTGACCCTACGGTTTTCGTGGCTCTGATATTACGTGGGCCTATTGCCCAATGGTTCTCGTGGCCCTGATGTTCCGTGGGCCTATGGCCCTATGGTTCTCGTGGCTCTACTTTTCTGTGGCCCTACTGTTCTGTGAGCCTGCGACCCTACGGTTCTCGTGGCCCTGATGTTCCGTGGGCCTATGGCCCTATGGTTCTCGTGGCTCTACTTTTCTGTGGCCCTACTGTTCTGTGAGCCTATGGCCCTATGGCTCTCGTGGCCTACTGCTCTACGAGGAAGTAACTTAGTCACGCGGTCACCCACCCCTACTCTAGTTCCTCGCAGATTCTCCGCATTGCTTCATCTGTCCTGGGAGCAGCTCATTCGTAACATGAGCCCAATGCACTCAACTAATTCCCTCCGCGAAGAAACGTGATCGTTGGCGTCCATCTGTTATCCACCGAACCTTGGTACCTTGTTCGAGAGCTTAGAACACACGAACAAGCTGCATGCCGATCAAAATCCGAGCACTCTCCTCGTTTGATCTCAGAGGCAATCACGCTCCAAAGCCTTGTAACTACATCAGTTGCCGTTGCATTTTACGACTCATTTTTATGGCTCGCTGCGATTGAATCAGTACAAGACACTTTTACAATCACGAACACACATATTCCCCTCGGGCTGCGAGTTCATAGCCCCTCGCGGTTGCACAACGAACGAACGGACGCACATCAACGTACCACCCAAGTTCTTGACAAAGATCTAATCTCAGCTTTGTTCGCCGGCCAACCGGAGCTGTTTGATAGCCATCGCCGACGACTAAGAGCACATCACATTAACCATCACGCGATGCCATCTTTAGCGCTTCAATCTCCATTTGTCAGGAGAAAGAGGAAAATATGATCCCTACACGTTCATGCCGACTACGCGACGTCAGGAGATCTTCCATCATCCATTAGAGACTTAGGCCTCCTCCTCTTCCGCCTCCTCGCTCGCACCGACAAGTAATTATGCGTGAAGTTAATGCGTCCGACTCACGACGGTAACGATAATGATGATGGCTTTCTTTTGTGGTTCCATCCAGAATCCCGGGGATCTGGACAAACTGGTAAACTGGTTCCGCCACGAATATTCATATGAGATTGAAAAGGGTTCGAGGTTCCTTCTCGTTTGGCTGTCAATTCACTTTTGTAACGTGATCCATCGCAGCCCGTCCCCCTGGCGGACGCAGCGACGGAGCCATTGTTCTCGGATTCCTTTAAGGAATTAATTTATCTCTCCTATCCCGCATGGCTGCGGGTTCAACTTGAGGCTTCGCCGCGACGTTGGCGTGAACAATTAGATGCTTTTGAAAGGATTGATCGTCTTTTGTGTGGAACGGCTTCGAGTGGAGCATCGGGAGGGCTGCGGCTTAAAGTGCCACACCGACGATTATCCGGTGAACCATGACAAATGAAATTCAACCTGATGGGTGATGGTATGCATTTCAATCATAAATATAGGAATAAGGGAATAAGATGTGTTTCTGTGATGGACACTTTGATGAGGTATTCAAACATAGGAGAGAAAAAAAGTGTGTGGGACACTTGATGTTCTCAAAGTTACGCCACATTGAGCTAGGTTAGAGTGGCTGACCACCTTGAAGGTGGCCACACTTAGATTAAAAGTAGGCCTGTTGTGTTACCACGAGGATCTAGTAGATCCTAATCCAGGAACCATCTGTAGCTTTTGATAAAGTGATGAAGTCGACTGATGCTAATCTTGCTTATATCTGTCAGATCACAGAAATATGGGGCTTCCAAGTGACTAAGTCTTACAATGGATTCTTCTTCCTCCTCATCTATGCAGCTTCGGCAGAAATCGTTGAAGGGTACCTAGTCCTAGTCTTGAGGCGTGAATTCCAATGGGACAGTGCTCTGTTACGACGGCGATGAGTGCTCTATGACTCAGCCTACTCATTCTGATCAGGTCGCGTGAGTGTTTTTGATCGATATCAGGCCATAGCTGCTTTGTGGGGAGGGAGCCAGTGCCAGAAGACCATCTGTGAGTAAGCATTTCAAGCTTTAGTAGATCCGTAGTAGCGCCGGCAGTGCCCCGTCCGGAAAGAGTGTTGATGTGGTGCCCTTTCTAGCGAGTTCGTCCGCTTCGCAATTCTCTGGGATGTCACTGTATCGCGGCACCCACATTAGTTGAATGCTGAAATACGTGGACATCTTGTTAAGAGATAGATGGCAATGAGTAACGTCTTGGAATTAAATGTGAGCGCACTCTGATATTTGATCGCTGCCTGGCTGTCCTGATTTACCCAATATTACAATATTTTTTTAGCCAGGACAGAGCTTCCTTCATCGCTATAGTCTCTGCCTGAAAGACGATGGAGTGAGAAGGTAGTCGGAATGACATTTGAAAATTCAGATACTTCGAGTAGACTCCTGCATCCACTCCTTCATCCATCTTCTATGCATCTGTGAAGATTTGCAGAGAACCATCCAGCGTCTGGTGTTCAGACATCCAGTAAGATCTGGGGGGTGTGCTGGTTGAGAAATTTTTCTCGAAGAGGAGCCTAGGTCTCGTCATCGTCATCAGTGTTTCCTGGTAGGGATCCAAATTTATCGAGGATCGCAGAGTGTCGGAAGCGACCTGCCTGCCGCAGAGACCAATCGGCAAAAAGGCCATCACTGAAGAAAATGCATGTGCTCAAGCAGAGCCCACAAGAGACTCCTCATACTTCGTCTACTGACAGCCCGGGACAACAACATAATAGTGCCATATTGAAAGTAGCTCCCGCTTAAATTCATCCATCCATCCAATAACATCTCATTGATAGGACATGGAAGGTACCAAGGTTACATCACAACAGCACATTGAACAGCTACGCAGTGGCAATTAAAAGAACATTTGGGAAGCCTCCACGCTCATCATCACCGACCTCACCCCCGCGAAGCGGTAACAATAAATCCCTCACTTGTTCCTCGCAATAAACCAGTTCTTCCACTCCAACCACTCTCACCGTTCTCCGTCACTCTCCCGAGACAACACTTAATCCACCCTAATCACGCAACAAGTGATTTAATTGCGTTCTCCCTCCCGCCTCGGTGAGGAACCCCAACCGAACACAGTACAGAAACTGTACACAAAAACCATAAACAACTCGGAGACGCAAGGGAAAGGGAAATGAGATGAACTCACCAAACCTGAAATTCCCCTTCCCTGATGCGTGCGTCCCTTTCACTAATCATCGGCCAACAAGTGGAATAGGGGAGAGATTCAAATTCAAAATTTTCATAATCAACGGTCCCCCCGCATCCACGCCACGCACCGATCAGCGATGCGATCCTGTTGAATCACGTTCAACAAGAGCACACAACATATACCCCCGCGGCGATAGGCAGCAAGCAACCCCATGCAAACAACGAGGCGACCAGGACGAGCTCTATAGCCACCAAACAGGATCAAATTACCCTCACCCCCCTGCCCCGTCCCCGGTGATGAGTCAAAGGTCTGTTCAATTATAACCCGAAAATCTTGTGCGTCGCTCTTGAGATGCCACCACTATCTCCCAGCCACGTACGGGCAGCGACGAGTAACGTTCAATTACTTGACGGGGGTCGGGGAGATGCATTAAACGATCCTCGAACCACCACCAACACCATATGGTGCCGTCAGTGCACAATCTCACTTGTGCGTCATTAAGGTTGGGAATAGCCGAGCGCTCCGATCCGACGGCAGTTTCCCACGGTTTCCAAGGAGATCACCGAGAGATCCTTTTTACGGTCGTGTTTGGATTTCTGTTTTTGTTTGCCGAGCATGCCTGTGCATACTGATTGCCGATCCGCAGGCAGACCCTTCTTCGAGTCATCTCACGAACGCACGAAGGGCCCCTGCCGAAGGGAGCGGGAGACGGGGACGAAGCCGAAGACGCACACACAAAAACACTTTGCCGTGCCGAGATTCGGGTTTTCGGATTTTGTTTTTGTCCTCTCCTCATGGGAACCTGATTCCCATAGAAGAGCGGGAGCGAGAGAAGAAACACCTGCCTGCCGCTGCGATCCGATTGGCCAAGGCGATCGCTGAGAGCGAAGGCCCGGCACTCGGGCAAATGTATAAATACCAGTCGCACAACCGGAGTGAGTACAAACCGTTCTGGGTTCTTATCCGAGTTGCATCACCAAGCAGCAAATTTCCAAACGAGTCCTTCCAAGATGTCTCTGTGTCACAATCAGTCGTACAGCATCTACGCGCAGCCATCGGCGCTGGTCGCGAGCAACAAGCAAAAGTCCAAGGTGTCGACCTCGCGAAAAATCAAGAACATCCTCAAGCCGGTGCTGGGGCGGATCTTCAAGACGAAGATGGCCTCGAAGCGCAGCTCATACATCGCCTCGGCGGAAAAGGATTACGACTTCGAGTGGATCGTCGACAACGAGAACATGGCCAACGAGGACCTCGAGAACCGCATCGTCGACGAGATCCACAATTGCTCGGACGACGCGGCGATCTACGTGTACAACGATGACGGCAGCCGACGCCTGGAGCCCGTCGACAAGGAGAACTACTACGTGCCGGTGCACTTCGCCCGCACCGACGCCGGCACATTCTTCTGGACGTCCATTCAGCGCGAGACCATCGAGCCCTACCAGATCGAGTGGCACTTCCTCGACCGCTGGGGACAAGCTTGAAGGGAGCAGCGTTAGCTTTCAGCAACAAACAAACTTTCGAATACTCTGAGGCTTTAAGAGGGGGGCACCCCGTGGGGGGGGATGTCTGCTGTGATCTGCGAACTGTGTGACCTTCAAGTTTTGTGATATTGGCTGTGCGCGGAGACCACGAATCAACCGATCCAGTTTGTCCACGACGACAAACCACTTGTGTGTGATTGACCCCCGGACCGGATGGGGGAGGAGTACTGTACCGCCGCCCTCTTGGCCTGGTTGCTGTGCTGGCAACCAGTCGCTTCAACGAGGGCGCGCGCCTTTTTCTGAGAGGGTTCTAGCTTTATTTTACGTCAGAGAGACACGGTCTTCCAGTTAACTTTGCAAATTGATTCGACGAGTTGGCAGCCGCGGAGCTGTCCACCGCATTCAGGGATCTTGCTTTATATACACTTTAGACTTAAGAGACACTTTCCATGTGAAGAATGAGACATAATAAAATATTTAATACGTTATTGTTACTAAAAGAAAACAAATTTTCTCTTTTTTCTTAATTTTTCTTGGATGTTGACTTGGGTTGTGTTGGGAGGTGATGGGTGTGGATGACGCGTGGTTTCGGGGAGTAGACGATTTTTTTTACCACCACAGGGCAAACACAAAACACTACGTTCTCTTAGTGCATGCCCTCAATAGCGCTTTACACAACATACGTTTGTTGCGCGACTAAGGATCATCTACCGATTTGCATCTCACAGATTACTTCAATAAACAATAAAATTATTAATCCAAAACCAAAGAAAAAACACAATTTTTCAATTACAATCGAGATAAGCTCAGATCAAAGTCGTTGCAAAGTTCATTAAATGTTTTTATGCACCTAGTCATAGGTTCACTGCATCCATAAGTTGTTCTATGCATTCTATCGAAAAGTATATTTCTAACCCGAAGAGATCTTTGGGGAACATTAATATTTCTAAGCAAAACCAATTCTGGTGAATTTCTTCTTCTTCTTCATTTGGCGCTACAGTCCGGGGTGGACCTGGGCCTCAACCAAAAAGCCTCTCCAGCTAGCACGGTCTCTGGCTAGCTGTCTCCAGTGTCGCACGCCAAGTTGGTTGAGGTCCTTCTCCACCTGGGTGCGCCACCTTAAACGCGGGCGTCCTCTGCTGCGTTGTCCCACGGGTTCGGAGTCGAAGACTCTCCGGGCCGGAGGTGAGTTGTCCATACGCCTAGCCACCTTAGGCGTTGGATTCGAAGACGCCTGACTAGACTCATGTCGCTGTACAGCCCGTACAGTTCGTGGTTGAATCTTCTCCTCCAGAAACCGTCAACGCCAAAAGGACCAAAGATCGCACGCAGAGCTTTTCTCTCGAAAATACCAAGGACTTCCTCATCCGCTTTTGTGATTGTCCATGCCTCCGCGCCGTACAGTAGGGCTGGGATGTTCAAGGTCTTGTATAAAGTCAGCTTGGTCCTTCGAGAGATGGCTCTACTATTCAATTGCCTCTTGAGCCCATAGAAACAGCAGTTGGCAAGAGTTACTCTGCGTTTGATCTCGGTACTGATGTTGTTTGTACTGTTTACTGCGGAGCTGAGGTAGACGAAGGTAGCCCATTGTGACGCTCTGTCCAAGACGTCGATGTTGTGTGTCCTTTCTTGATGATAGCACATACTCCGTTTTGCCCTCGTTCACCGCTAGACCCATTTTAGCCGCTTCCGCCTCAATGCCAGCAAACGCCTTGCTGTGTTCTGCCAATCACGTCAATGTCATCCGCGTATGCTAGCAGTTGTACGGACTTCTGGAAGATCGTGCCTCTGGTGTTGGCGTGTGAGTCTTGCACGATCTTCTCCAGGATGATGTTAAAGAAATCACATGACAGCGCGTCGCCTTGTCTAAAACCTTTCTTGACATTGAAGGTCTCGGTGAGTTCGTTACCGACCTTGTTGGAGCAGCGTGTGTTCTCCGTCGTAATCCTGCACAACCTGACGAGTTTGGCAGGAATGTCTAAACCAGACATGGCGTTGTATAGCTCGTCCCTATGCACGCTGTCATATGCGGCCTTGAAATCGACAAAAAGGTGGTGGGTGTCGATTTGCATTTCTTGGGTCTTTTCCAGGATCTGCCGTAGTGTGAAAATTTTGAGACTTATCCCTCTATAGTTGGCGCAGTCAAAGCGGTCTCCTTTCTTATGGATCGGGCAAACGATACTGAGATTCCACTCATCGGGCATGCTCTCCTCCGACCATATCTTACAGATGAGCTGGTGCATACGCCCAACCAGATCATCTCCATCTCGATCTTGATCTCGTTTAAGTCGGGGGGACGGAATTCTCGTCGATCATCGTCCATATTGAGTGGAACATTCTGCCTGACAGCGGTATTGGTGTCATCATCGCCGTTTAGCAGTCTGCAGAAGTGGTTCTTCCAAATTCTCAGTATCGACTGCGACTCTACTACTAGTTGTCCATTCTCGTCCCGGCAGGCTTCTGTCCGAACCTTATATCCACTGGATAACTGTTTCACCCTCTGGTAAAACTTTCGGACATCGTTCCTACCGTAGCACCTCTCCATCTCCTCGATCGCGCGCTTCTCGTGCTCTTTCTACTTTCTTCTGGTGAATTTATACTATAATAATTAATTATGCCACGAATAAACATGACTGAAGATGCCTTCCGCCAGAAACTTAAGGCTTGCAAGCCAATGATCTTGCATCTTTCGTCATAAGGAGGAAGTTCGTCAAACATGTTTAATTTACGGATGGCATACCTTGTTTTTTTGAACTCTTTCGAATCTTTGTTCATCCATTCAAATAATGGATGATTATTCTAAATGAGGCCTGACCAACGAGCAGTATATAGTTTTAAGGCTCTAAACATCTTGGAAGTCTTTACTATTCCGCTTTAGAAATCCTAACAATGAGTTAGATTTAGATATGGCATTTGAGTCATTTGAGTTAAATATAACCCCTAGATCTTTAACTTCTTCAAGACGATGAAGCAGAAGATCATTGATAAAATAATCATATAAGAACGGCGCAGCAATACGGTACGCTTGAAATATCTTACATTTAGGAATATTAAGTTCCAATCCATTATGTTAAAACCATTCTGATAATTGACATATATCCATTTGGAAACGAATACAATCATGTTAAAATGTTTGATGCTTGCAAATATTTTTAAGTCATCCGCGAATGTTAAAACTCTGCAAAAACTAAATATTTCATGGACATCATTCATAAATTAAGTAAACAGCAGTGGGCCGAGATGCCTACCTTGAGGAACGCCAGAAGTTACCTCTATTACGCGCGATATAACATTGTCGGTCTTTACCAATTGTTCCCTATTACTTAAATAATTCGTAATCCACATCAGCATAGATGAGTAGAAACCTAATGATTTAAGCTTTGCCAAAAGTAAAGTATGATGTACTCTATCGAAAGCTTTCGAAATGTCAGTGTAGAGTATATAAACTTGTAATCGATTTTCAAAACAATCAAATACATAGTTTGTTAATAAAGTTAAATTTGTAGAACATGACTTACCGCGAACAAAGCCATGCCGATTACTAGAAATGATTTCTTTAAGCGAGAAAAAAAGTTTATCCTTAACCATGCTTTCTAACAATTTTGGGATTGCAGAAAGCTTTGATATGGGCCGATAGTTTTCAACTTTTTGTCGTAAACCATTCTTAAATATTGGCGTAATAAAAGTGGATTTGATGGATGATTTTAAGTGGATGAAAGATAGAAGGTAAACACTTTTTTAATATTAGCGCAGGGATTCCATGGGGTTTCAAGTTTACCTAACGCATTTATTACGTTTTCATCCGAAAGTTGCAACAAACCAATATCTAATGATTCAGTAATATTTCATTTCATTTCATTTCATTTCTTTATTTTAAATATCTATCGCTGTACTTCAAGAATCATATGTTCTTTTACTAGTACAGGAACATTATAACATAAAATATTATTTTGTGTGACATGATTGAGATTAGTGATTTCAAGTTACTTCAATTATAATTTAAGAGTGTAGATTTCTGATTTTAAAATTTAATGTTATTAGAATACATATGAATGAAGAGAAAGAGTTAAGACTGAAGTTACTAGGAATTATTTCAGTTCGAGCGGGAGAAATATGAGATACAAGCGTTACAAAATTGTCTGTACTTGGTCTTAGACCGTATCTGTGAAGGTAGGTGATTCCATAAATGAACAGCATGAATGAAAAAGTGCCTACGTGACATTAAACAGGTATGATTGGAGGGTTTCAAGGTAATATTACGACTTGATCGACAGAAGGTGATCTTTTCATATGAATATTTTGGCTGTTTCTTGTAAATAATTTTGAAGAGTAAAAAGCACGACCGGTAGCATAAGAATGCGTCCAGTTCGCATCCTAGGAGAATGCGACATTATTTCGTCGTTGATTGGACTGGAGAATTATTATAAAACGACTCGAACAAGTTGGCAAATAACTCACAAGTTCCTTTCAAATCTGTTGAAATTACATTACCAAGTTCCATCACCTTAGGCAAGCCTGAAGTATTTCTTTTTGTATTAATGTATTTCCAAGATGATTTACCATTACATGACGTACTGCCTGTATAAAAATCTATTCAAGAACTCATATTCTTTTCTAAATCTCAAAAAAAACTTCACGGTTTGAGTTCGTTTTATTGCATTTATAAGCCAAATATGGTTTTCTTTTTACATTTCGTAAATTTACTAATCTTTTATTTGAGTACACGAAAGATTTGGCGGGAGCAGGCGACTACTTCGAGGGTTCATCAATGAAGACGTCTCAATGGACACGTGACTTACAGTACAACCAGTTCACAGTACACGGAAGTCAATGGATATTTTTTTTATTTATTCATGTTATAATTCTTGCATTAAGAAGATTATGTAATCTTATAAATTAAATGCAAGCCCAAAGGAAGAAAAATAAGCGGTGTGTAAATTTGCGAATCAGACACCGCAAAGAAGTAGGAATGAATTTAAAGGCTATTCAATTTAATATAACAATTAAGTAATAATAAGAAAAGAAATAAAAGAGAATGTAAGAATATTGAAGATTCAAGTTGTTAACTTTGTTCTGTGGCCATACGAAAATAGAATCTTTAAATTTGCTCGTACTAATAATCTCTCTCAATTGCGCTGGGTCTGCAAATGAGCTATGGGTAAGAATGTGGACAGAGTGGGTGAATTTTCCTCATAAGCATTTTGAGAAACTGATGGAATGTATGCCAACTGTTATACAGGACGTCATCAAGAAGATAAAAACGTGCAACATGTACTAATTTCTGCTCGCCAATGTATTTTGCCAACAAGACCATGTCCTTGCCATGAACTTGCCAGAGACTTTGGGGAATTTTGAAATACGACCCAACAGCTTTCTGTGTGTATGAATGTCAAACTGCATTGCTGTAATAATGGAAACCAAACCCAAATATCAATAATCAACATTCTTTAATGGCATCGAAGGCACCACCAGCGTGACAGTGGCGTTGTGGGTGGGTATTTGTGTCGACTGCTACGCAACTGAACTTCGCTGCCAGGGTACGATTCCCTGCGGATCAGTAACCAGGTTACCACACACAGTTTCGAAGAGCCTGGGTGCCTTTCCTAGAGCCAGCCGCAAGGCTTTGCGTCAATTTTATTCATCCATACGATAAAGATCCCCTTCTAATTCTGTGCTACGTAGTCATGAGAGCAAAAACTCTTTTTTCATCGCTTGCATATCGGTCCATAGTGACAACGTAAGTCAAGGTGTTGGTATAAACTGTATGAAATACCGAAGGTGGGAGCTGGGATACGCTCGTAGAATCATTTACATAACACCACGAGCAACCACGGCGTCAAACAGAAAACTTTAAAGATTGACTACTCACTCTCACAATGGCGCTCCATTACGCACTTGAAGTTCGATTGTGGTTAACAAGAGACCTAAACAACAAATGAGTCATTTTGGTCGCCTGTTGATTCTAGTCAGGCCTTTGTTCCATTGAGACACTGATGCCTTATCTCTGACTCCCACCATTTTGGAGCTCTCTACCGGGATTGAATACGTCTTGGGCTAGCCGCCAGAGTTACATGGCCTACGATCAGCATTTGGTGTAGACTGTTCTTGGCAATTTTGGTAACCACGCCCAACACTAGCATGACCTTGCTGTGCATTGGATGAAGAGCGGTACAACCAAGCCAAGCCGAGGTCATGTGCTTGCGATTTTCCAAGCCTAAGGACACACGTGTTGCTGCTGTGCATTAAATTAAGGACGCCACAGCCAAGCTACAACCGTAGCCATGTTGTATATCCTACTCTCTCTTTTCTTCTGTCACTACCTGTCAGTTCATGATCTCTTTTTGTTATTAATGTTGATACTGTCTAAAGTTAAGTCCTGTTAGTTATTTATTTATTTTATAAAGCTAACATATAATTTAAAAAATTTTAAGTTAGCTGTTAAGCCAGAGCGATGAAGCCTTAGGCTAAAGCCTGTTAGTTATCTCTGTTAAATGTTAGAAGAGTCGATGAAGCCTTCACTTTTGGCTTTGATTTCGAGTGAAGTACGCAATTAAAAAAAAAATGTGTTAAATAGAATAAAAGAAAAAATAAGAAAATAAATAAATTAACAAAAAACAAACGGTGTTTTTTTGGGCGTTAAAGACTGACTATCCACTTCGCCAAGGCGGTGTTTGGTCTTTGATTACAAGTACCACTAAATCGATTTAAAACACCATAATCTGATTTAAAACAGAGTTTTTCAATCCATTCTCTCATTTTAAATGAATTTTCTAGTTTAAATTAATTTTAAACTATTTTTGTAATATGCAACTATCTGAAAAAATTGTATTTGTAAACGTATGAAAATAAAATAAATAAATAAATATATAAAAGAAAAAAATGTATTTGACTGTTAGGGCAACGTTCGAAGTGATTAATACTTGCGAGGAACTCTAGGTGTTCGGAATGTTTCCACAAATAGTGAAAGCACTTAATGTCCAAGCGAACCAAAGAAAAAATCCACTTGAATTGAAAAATGAATTCGCTATTGGTTGGGATTTCTTGGCCCTCTTTGAAAATGTCGTCACAAAATTCACATAAGTCCTTCATCCACCACGGTTGGAAAAGAATGACCTTAGCGTCCAACTGGAGAGCACATCCACCGAAGGAATATATGAACTTCCTTAAATGCCCGCTTGGCTCCAACTAGACACTGACCATAGACACGGTCATCTCGACCATCCCTTCTTATCAGAAGGAATTTCAGGGAAAAACCAAGTTCGATTGTGAACATGACAAATCCCCGCCAGCAACTCTCATGATCAACACAAGCGACAGTTCAACATGCCATCGATGGATGTCGCTGCCATCACTTTCCCCATAGCTCTGCCTGAGTCAACTGTACCAACTGTAGCAACTGCACCAACTGTACCTGCCACAAGCGTGGGAGAAAAATTCCCAACAGACGCAACGCAGTGCAGGCACTCCTCCCAAATCCGAACAAAGGCATTCCTCAGCACAAAGGATCCCACAAGAATCCGATTCCCAATCGGAGCGAGAAAAAAGGACTCGCATCACAAAAGAAGCAAATCACAAAAAAAAAGGGGCGAATAAGATAAAAGAGAAGGATTTTCGTTTTCAACTTAAAATGTATTTTCATCTATTTTCTATTCTTTACAAACAATTTTTGCGTATCAATCGCAGATACATTGTCAAAGGTTTAGGATTTCCTAGTTCTGCTGAACGCCATGAATCCGGCGGATCGACTGGCTGACGGTCGATCACGTTCCCACGATGCGGTGCGCCGGTATGCGTGGCTGAGTTTAAAGCTATCTCCATTATTCACTGCAATCAGGGATGACTGCTGTGCGCTGCTGTAGTGCTCCCATTTCATCTATCACCCTATCGAGTCCGACGAAGGACCTCGAATCTACTGAAGACGCTCCATCTGGGCTTCGAGGCGCTCGTTCTCCAGGTTGTCGCACTCTTCCTCGCTGAAGAAGCTCACGTCGACTGACTGCTGTTCGTTCGGGAGGATCTCCATGATCGACAAGTCGCCGTTGTACTGCATCGGTGATGCCTTTGGCTTCTTGAAGAATTTCCGAACTGATTTCAGGAGTTTCTTGATGCCGTGCGATGGCAGGAATGACTTCTTGCTCTTGTGGGCGATGAAGCTGGTCTCTTCGATGAGAGCGGACTGGTTGAGGGCTTGGTGTGCAAGAACTTCGTACGATGCCATTTCGGAGTTGTTTGGGAATTTGTGTGTTGCTGCTATCTGAGAGGACAGAGGACGACTGATGCCTGTCTGCTGTCGACGGCGGCTATTTATACGAAACGGCCAACTACCTGCCACTTGGGGGCGACCAATCACAGGTCCGGACCGGACCAGGTGCATTTTTTGGGCTTCCCACTCCACCTCGGTGCAGTGCGGTCTACCTGCCAGCCGAGGATCGGTTCGTCCGATCGTGGGAAAGAAACATTTTCGAAGTCGAGGCGAGCAATTATCTCCGCATCGTCCTTTCACTGAGACCCATTGTGTGTGTTTTGTGATTTTATTTGATACCTTTTCACTCTATTGACATTCGAATGCATTCCACGCAGGACCTGCACGTGGATTTCCCCGACGAACGCTCGGTTCCCACAGGCGATCGAGGAGCAACGCGATCGGTAATAAAAATCGCAACCGACCCTCGTCAACCATATGTTGCCGAAAACTTGATTCATACTCGAGAGTCGTTTAAGGATAATTTCGGCGGCGACGGACAGGTACGAGGATAATTCATATTTTAATTGAATGCGTTCCGTTGGGAAGCGGTAGTTGGGTGATCTGCGTTCACACCATCATTATGTACGGGCAGTGGTTTTCCCCCTTTTTTCTGCATGCCCGTGAGGGATTGTCCGATGTTTACCGTCGGCTTCTTCTTGTTCGTCATCTCTGGCTTCCTTGGATGTCGCGATGACCTGTGAGAAAAGGACCAAGTTGCGGAAAGACGTTACAGGTTCGTATGAATGAGTCATCGGGAGGCAATGGACGAGTGGTAATGACTTCGAGAAGAGAAAGGATTCACTTGCGCATGGTTTGTTGTGTGCAGTGATCTTGGGGATGGAGGATCGTTTTTTCTTGATCATCGCATGGAAAAAGACCTGTGAACATTGAGGACAATGTTGGCTTGCGTTTTGTCAGGGATGCGGAGAGGGAGAGGGATGGAGGCGTTTGTGGAGGGAATGCAACGATCACTTGTTTGGTGATCTTACATGATCGTTTGAGTTGTTTTGAAAGCCACACGTGGGCACAATGAAAGCCACAATATGCGTGACAAGGAATTTTGAGTGTGATCACCGATCAATGGACTGGGCTTGAAATGCAGAGGTGTTTGATCGGTGATCGTGCAGATCGCCTTTCGGGGGGTTTCATTCAACAAAGTTTTGGACTCAGAGGCTCTGAGTGAGGTCATTGCAGAGCATATGCAGAGACGATCGAGCGGGGGGAGGCCATGGGATTTGCTTGTCATGATCAACGATCACACAATTTATGGGGAAATTATTTCCTCCTACCCTGCTTTTTTATTTGATTTAGTCGCCTACTGCTGATCTTGGTTCTCCGTGGCATATTTTTCGAGGAGTTGGTGTGATGATCGACACAACTTAGAAAGGAAGAGATCCACGCGATCCGCTAGTCATGATTATTAACATGGTCTATGTGTCGATCATGGTCATCTTTGGTTTGTAATCAACTGATCTGCTTCAGTCAGGGCTGATCGTGTGGATGCTAGGATCGGTACACGTGATCATTGAAAGGTCCTCCGCTGTGGCACATTTGATAATTGGACACTCAAATGATCTATTCAAACGAGGAGTGATCGCCTGGTCGTAAGATTGAGCAGCTGCGTTCTATGGGATCATGTGATCCTCTCTGCTATGTTCGACGATTGGACAACAACGAGTGATCGATGTAAAAGTTGCGACCGTATCTTTAGTTCGCTGGTCGGAAGGATGTGATTGTTAAATGTGTAAAATGATCCCCCCCCCCCCCCTTAACCAAGATGGGCTGCGTTGCTACTCAAGCTTGCTAACTTCACATGAGTCCTATGGCCTAAGAGCCTCCAACTACGGAAATGGAAATGAGTGGACTAAAGAAATTCTAGATCGTGCGTTATGATGAAATTAAGATGTTTGCGTTGAAAATGAGCAAGAAGATTTTGTCAGACCAGGGCGGTTGCTAACCCCACCTAGGAATGGTTGGCCCTGGATGGCTAACTCCTCATAGAAACGAAGCTCTGGATCATGGCCCGTGACGTGAGCTAGGAAAAAGCTCCAATCCATCACACGTTTTCGTCGAATGGCCTAGAAGATGAAGCCAATCAGTGATTTCTTTGACGAATAATGCGGAAGAACAGACTTTGCTTGTCAAGAAGATGCCGACGCTCACGCTCTCGCAGTGTCCCGCTGAATGATATCGCACAAGATTCTTAACCCACATTTTGAAGCACAGGCATGGCAACATGACCATCTTCCGTAGAAACGAAAACAAAACGCACACAAATAAAACTATAACCACATGAAATCGAAATGAATTTATTCAAATCTCCACACTCTTCAGTTTAGAACTTATCAAAAACCGGGAACCTCGGGATGCACAGCAGCCGCCCGTTGGGACAGAACGGACTGAATCTCTCTCCGCCCATTGGAATGAACGCCATCAGAATGCCCACCGCAAGCCAAAGAATAATTCGATGAATCGTCAGCATGACGTCTGTGGCGAGGGAACTGCCTTGGATCTGCATAGTAAGTTCAATTCACTGCAACAACACAACACGGACGACACAAATTGTCGATCAGACTTTTCCAACGAATCGTGAATAAATGAATTCATAAAAACTCAATTTCTGTCTATCGATGCAGTAATCAGATACATGCCTTCGCCATCACGCGATAAGGCCACATGCTCCCCAGCAGACATGGAAAGGCACTTCGAAGGCGTGATTCGATGAATCAGCAATCTGTCTTCAGATCGAACCAGATATCAAAATTGGGTGTGGGTGCGGACTGCGGAGTCGGCATCTAACGAGTACAGTGCTCCTAAGATCTAGGGATTGAGTCATGTAATCGGACCGAACTCACGCGAGAGAGCTGTTCTCTGTTCTTGACTGTCAATTGAATCCAAGCGGCACAAAACAATTAAACCGTCCACCAGCTTCAGTCTCGCTCACTCTGTCTGTCTCAACCACCGCTGCTGCCATTCGAGGAGGCAATCAATTCACCCGAAGTGGACCCACATTCTCGAATCTCAACCAGGCACCGCTTTCAATTGAAAGATGTTCCCCCCACCACGACAATCTGAACATGACCCTTTCACGAGAAGTTGTGGAACGCTTTCAATTGAATTTAATGTTAAACGGAAGCCGAAAATTGTCCATGGACCGCGGACGCGCCCTGCACACTCCGCCACTGCCGGGCCAACGTAATCAACCCGCTCGCTCGCGGTCATTGAATGTGTTGCTGATGCCGGAGCGCTGGGTTGTTGCCAGTTTAACGATCAAAATGCATCTAATTGAAGTTCAATTGCTGAGAAATCTGAAATAGATTCGAAAGGTCGAACACTTATGTGGGGTGGGGTGGCTCTGAGATGGTGGTGAATTGTTGCAAGCGACTCCGACCCGAATTAGGCTGAAAGATGCAAATGGGAAATGATTTGGGGTGTCTGCAGTCGCAGGGAGACCAGGAAGACTGCTCTTAGACGGAGTCAGTGTGGGGTTGAACATATAATGTGGCGCGACAGCATTTGCGACAATCGAACGAAGCCAAATTGAATCCAAGTGACGATGAGAGACGTTTGTAACCAACAGTCAACGTGAGGTTAACACCTTCACTGTCAATTCAGCTTGTCAATAATTTAGTTCAATCCCAAAGGTTGCCGTTGCCTTAAACTTCCATTCATTGTCACGTCAACTCTCCACTGCGTCCACTCCATCTTTGTCAATCCAATATGTAAAGAAAGTCTCACTTGAACTAAGCGTTTGGGTTCAGTTGAGTTTGTGGGTGCGAACGATACAACTGGCTGCTACGACTCCGAGGTTGTCAGGTACTTCATCTATATCGGCTTCTAGCCCAGTAGCACACCCACCATCAAGGCAGTTGAAGAGGCATTTCAGTACTGGAGCCATTATCGAAACTTCAAGCTACCTTCATACAAAACCACGATCACCTCAGTCCGCCTATACGGCGCGGAGACATGGACAACATCAACAGCGAATGAAGAATTTCTTGGTCTTTTCGAGAGACCATTGTTCGTGTTTGGCGAGGACATGTAAAGTGGATAGATAACGTAGATCGTGCCGGAAGATTTTCAAGTACCTCAACGAATGTCTACGAAACAAAATTTGAAATTCTTCCAAAAGACTGACCCTTTAACCGGAATCGTAGTTATGTCGGAAGTTGCTACAAAATTTGAAATTCTTGAAAAAGACTGACGCTTTATCCGGAATCGTGGTTATATCGGAAGTTGCTACAAAATTTGAAATTCTTCAAAAAGACTGACGCTTTATCCGGAATCGTAGTCATGTCGGAAGTTGCTACAAAATTTGAAATTCTTGAAAAAGACTGACGCTTTATCCGGAATCGTAATCATGTCGGAAGTTGCTACAAAATTTGAAATTCTTGAAAAAGACTGACGCTTTATCCGGAATCGTAGTCATGTCGGAAGTTGCTACAAAATTTGAAATTCTTGAAAAAGACTGACGCTTTATCCGGAATCGTAGTTATATCGGAAGTTGCTACAAAATTTGAAATTCTTGAAAAAGACTTACGCCTTATCCGGAATCGTGGTTATATCGGAAGTTGCGACAAAATTTGAAATTCTTGAAAAAGACTGACGCTTTATCCGGAATCGTAGTCATGTCGGAAGTTGCTACAAAATTTGAAATTCTTGAAAAAGACTGACGCTTTATCCGGAATCGTAGTCATGTCGGAAGTTGCTACAAAATTTGAAATTCTTGAAAAAGACTGACGCTTTATCCGGAATCGTAGTCATGTCGGAAGTTGCTACAAAATTTGAAATTCTTGAAAAAGACTGACGCTTTATCCGGAATCGTAGTCATGTCGGAAGTTGCTACAAAATTTGAAATTCTCAAAAAAGACTGACGCTTTATCCGGAATCGTAGTTATATCGGAAGTTGCTACAAAATTTGAAATTCTTGAAAAAGACTGACGCTTTATCCGGAATCGTAGTCATGTCGGAAGTTGCTACAAAATTTGAAATTCTTGAAAAAGACTGACGCTTTATCCGGAATCGTAGTCATGTCGGAAGTTGCTACAAAATTTGAAATTCTTGAAAAAGACTGACGCTTTATCCGGAATCGTAGTCATGTCGGAAGTTGCTACAAAATTTGAAATTCTTGAAAAAGACTGACGCTTTATCCGGAATCGTAGTCATGTCGGAAGTTGCTACAAAATTTGAAATTCTTGAAAAAGACTGACGCTTTATCCGGAATCGTAGTCATGTCGGAAGTTGCTACAAAATTTGAAATTCTTGAAAAAGACTGACGCTTTATCCGGAATCGTGGTTATATCAGAAGTTGCTACATCAGAATGAATTTGTATGGAATATATGTTGTAAAATCATGGGACTCAGAATTTACGTCGTTATATCCGCATGGTCGTTTTAACCGAGGTCGATTTAGGCGAAATTTCATATTTAAAAATTTTTGTAAATTGTAAAATGTATAAAAAATTAAATTCAAGATCATACTAATACTAATAAATATTCCAATCAAAAAAGATTTCATCAAATTAGATATTCATCAAATTTTGGTATCAACTGTTCCCTGAATTGCGGCTTTAAGGCCTGAACCGAAAACAAAAGACTCGCTTCCACTAAGTAATGAAGTGCAAGCCTTGTTGTACTAAATTGGTTAGTTTTTTTATTTTTAAACAAATGTATGTTACCAATTCCCACGGGTCTTCGACTCCGAACCCGTGGGACAACGTAACAGATGACGCCCGCGTTTAAGGTGGCGCATCCAGGTGGAGAAGGACCTCAAACAACTTGGCATGCGACACTGGAGACAGCTAGCCAGAGACCGTGCTAGATGGAGAGGCTTATTGGTTGAGGCCCAGGTCCACCCCGGATTGTAGCGCTGAATAAACAAGAAGATGTTACCAATTCATGAAAAATTCCGTTGATTTATGTACCTAGTGACTACAGCTTGGTTTTAAGCAAGAATTTAGAGCAATTGACAATAATAAATAATTATTTTATGCATTTAAGAAAAAAGTGTTTTTTTCTCGTAATTGAGTAAAAAAATCTACCATTTTTGGACCGCAATAAAATTTCGTGGAACTTGTGCTACTTATCATAACCCACGGGTTCAAAAGTTACAGATTTATTTCCAACTCTCCCATACATTGAGACCACAGTGCGCCGCCGCCTTAAAGACCTCCTTCGCTCGTGTAACACATTAAACACGGGAGTCCCTGTTGCGTTGTTCCACTGGCTTGGTGTGGAGCTCAGGACTCAGTTTTCTTTCAGTCGCTTCAACTAAGCGATAACGTCTATGATTACTTCATGAAAGTCCACCACCTTCTCGTCACCACCGTCTCGTCTCGTCCATCTTTTATTTTTGTGTACAGCTTGAAACAATCGTCCAAGCGATAACCTCAGACGATTGACATTATGCGTGATTAGAGCCCAGTTTTCGAGTCGAGGCTCCAGCTCATGGCGTTGTTTATTAAGTTCATGGTTGAGCCTTCGCTGGGCGCCACTAAAAGAGTGGATCCACTATTTTTTGACTCAACCCCTTTATCCGCAAACACATGCCTAGCCTCGTAGTAGAAAATATGAAAATCAAAAAAAAAAAAACCCACTCACTCGCATCACAACATCCATAAGAAGTAACTCTCCAAAGCGACACGGACTTTAAGAATTGTCTCCGCTGCATTCTCGAATGCATCAGAACCAGTTTTATGTGCTCGCCGCTCGCCGCCCGCCACCCCCTCTCGACGCAGCATGAGATCGGCACAAGCTTGTGCCTGACTGTACGTGCCGTGCCGTGCCTTGCCGTGTACTTCCACTTTCCCTCTCCGTCGTGATCGGTCCCCCCAGCGCACGACCACTGGTGACGTTGCCCCAAGCACAGCGATGAATTTGACACGTTTCCCCGCACGAATTGGAGCAGATTTCATATTTTCCTTTCGATCACCATTCGAGACGACATCTCTGGCTCGAAACGAGTTCAGTTACATCCAACAATGCATCTTAGCTCAGCTCAGCTCGGCTCAGCCCGTTACAGGTTATGACCTCGATTTGATATTCTTCACAGATTTCCATAAACGGCTCCGTAACGAGCCCCGCTTCGCTCCGCTATGCCACTTATCGATTTCGATTTGTCAACTCAATGCCCATATAGATAGACACCCGTTGGAGCCGCTGCTGCTTTCGATACGCTCGTGCGGTATCAACCGCTTCCATCTGACCGATAGGCTGGCCTCTCTTATCAAGGAGCGTCCATCCGTCGGTGCTGTGCTTCGGTGTGCCGTTTGAGCACGCGGCAAAGCCGACCAAGTCTCGAATTTTGAGGAGCGGTGCGGTGGTGTTGTTGGCGCGCCGCGCCGCCACCTCTGCGACGGAATGCGCTCTCATTTACATTTTTCGCTGGCGAAGCGCGATCCGCTGGAATGCCATGCCAAGACATCGCACATCGCAACACACAGCAACACACCGAGTTTCAAACGACGACGTCGAAGACAACAACAAGACAAGACAAGCCAAGACACATTTGAATTTTGTTTTATCGATTTCATTTATTATTCGTTTTCTTTCTCTTAACCTCTAAGCTTACAAATACAAATGGAAGACAATGATTGAATATAAAAATGGAAGATATGAGCTAATCCCTACTAAATCACAATATCAAAATAAAATGAAAATAAAAATATACAAGATTTCTCTTGGGTTCTCTCTACGGTCTAGCTAAGCCTAATATCACCAACGTCACCAACGTCACGTCGTAACATGGAAGTCCTCTGCGCACACAGTTTTTTTTTGTTTTAAAGCTGGCGGCTAAAGCTGAAGCTGAAGCCAAGTGTCCCAGGGGGAGGGGCGTTTGTGGATTAAATCCCATTTTTTAGGCCTGAACCCAGCGGTCCATTTGCGATGGATGACGCTCCTGGTGGTGCTGCTGCTGCGACTGTTGTTGTTGGTCTTGTTCCCTTTGGCGGTTGGTATCCACAGAGGTCCAGAAGAAGGTGCCATTGTTGGTGCGGGCAAAGTACACGGGAATGAATTTCTGCTCACGGTGAACTGGTACGACATGCCGACGGCCGCCTTGATGAACGTAGATGGCGGCGTTGTTCTGGCACTGCTGGATCTCGGAGATGATGCGCTGTTCCAGTGCTTCGTTGGCGGCGTTGTCGTCGTTCGCATCGAGTGCGGCCTGATCATTGCGCATATCCTCGAGTGATGTGTTGTAGTCGTTCTGTTGCACCTCGCCGACGCTCTTCTTGAGGTACTGCTTCTTCTTGATGATCCGCAGGAGCGGTTTCAATGCCTTCCGTAGGCTGCGGAGCGGTGCGAAGCGCTTCCTTCCGCCGGAGATCATGGTGCTGGTCTCGAACTTGTATTCACGTGTGATGAACGACATGATTGCTTGATTTTGTATTGAGTCGAAACTGTGTTTCTAGTGTGTCTTAACTGAGCGAATGCCAAACGAATTCTGTTTTGAAAACCAGTTCGCCGTGCCTTATATACCCCGGAGAGAGCATCGGCGAGTGGCCAATCAGAGAGCTGGCTTGGCTGAGTACGTTGGCCACGGAGTGGGGAGAGGGAGAGCGGCGTCGTTTTTGCTCTCTCTCGCGCTCCCTACCTGCTTCGTAGCTACGATCGGTGTGTAGACTGTACTGTGTATCTATGGGCTATGAGCCTGTGTGCCGATCGTAAGTGGCTTTGAATGGTGCTTCGTCGAGCAGGTAGTCGGCGGCCTGGCGATGGACGGTGGACGGGCGCAACTCTCGGAATTCCAGGATTTTTTTGTTCGTTGTTCTCTCTCCCCTGTTTTGTGCGCTCGTCAGATTGATGTATCTGTGAGATGCATTGTTGTCGTTTTTGTTATTTTATCCGTTTTTTTTTTTGTTCCTGCTTCTCCGTTGGCATTGTAATATTATGCCGAGTTCGGTATTGGGTTCGTAATTTTGAATTCGTCACACACAGTCAGGAAGGATTAGGGAAAATCCCTCAGAGATACACGGATGAGTTGTTGAATTTTGGGAATTTTCGAAATTTTTAATTTTCACCCGAACGATCCGCCGCCGCCGTCGCGCTGGGCTATTGTTTGGCGCTCTTCGGTTGGAGTTGGTTAATTTGAATGTTTGAATGTTTCTCCGGGTATTTCGGGGTCAGGTTCAGGAATTGCTGTGGTGAGTGGTGAGGACACGACGATCGGCACGGCTAGATAGTAGGGGACGCGCGAGAATTGAGAAATATGATGTGTACCTGTGCGATGTCGCTTCCCGGCGTGATGTACCTGTTTTGCTCGAATCGGTCATTTCCTAGGTGAATTTGTTTTTCTCTTCTCTTCGCGTTGGTTTTTGTGTGTGTTTTTCCGTTCTTTGCGTGTCCAACACGTGAGAGGTTTTCGTGAGTGGAAAACGAGTTTTTGGCGTTCTAGCGATAGCGCGGTCGCTGTCGCGGCTGTATGCTGTATGTTGTTGGGTTGTCGTAAATTTTGTTGTTTCTGGAGTTTTAGGAAGTACACGTACAGGTCTTGTTCGGAGAGCGCACGGGCGAAACTTGTTTTCAGCGGTAACAGGTAGGCCGAGAGGCTGGTTTATGGCGACTTTAATGGGCTTTACGGGAATACACAGGATCCGAGATGGAATAGTGTTTTGTTATTTTTTTCTTTTATTTATTATTTATTGTGTGTTTTATGCGGTTGGGGTTCTGGCTGTGTGGACAATTTCGATGGAAGATGGTGTGGAGATGCCCGTACTTAGAAATGCACAACGTGCCGCGGAGAAGTTGGGGCAGGTACGCCAGCTACGTGACACTGGCTGCGAGGAGTACAATGACAGATTTCATAGTCAGAGATTGGTAGAGGAAGATGCTCTTCCTCTTCCTCCACCGATCAGAGTTCCTTCATGCAGTGAAGTGATCACAATGAGGAGTTGGACTACATCGTTCACTTGACCACCACGTCATACCGAAGATATCTACACTCCCAAGGAGACGTGTAAATCAGCAATGTAAGAGCTTCCCAGTAAATTCTAGGTCCTTAGATGGAATTTGAAGTGGAAGTTTGAATTTGTGGCCAAGACTCTGACGGCCTAAAGTTAACCGGTGAAATTGAAAGACTGGATGGCGTAGAGTGCCTGCCCCTGGTTAGCGGGGTACCCGGTTCGAATCCCAGTGAAAGCAAAGTTAACACGATTTTATCTGGTTTTCAAATCTGGTCCAGTCACCATTTGCCGTTGGGATCAAATTAACGGCTCTATCACTGGAGTAGTCAATCAGTGGTAGTAGTCTGACTAGGGGTATCACAATGTACCGATATAGTCAAAGTGTGCTGGTGAATGCACTAGCAGACCAACTACCTAACCTAACCTAACCGGTAAACTTATTTGCTTGTAGACTCGCTTTACGCAACCCTCGATATGCGATACTCTTCCTGCGTTTCCAACGCTTGAAGAGGAGCTTAGTATAAGTGTCCAAGTCCAATCAGAGCAGAATGTTTATCTGTTTTTGAGTATGAAGTGGATTGAGTGGCAGCCACTAAGCTTAGGATCACATTTAACACTCGATCTATCAGTGGAACTGTACGATGATTTAAATCTAAAAGAGTGGAGGCATCCAGAGTTGAAATCAAAGACCTTCCGCTACTCCTTCTGAGGACTGGCTTTAGTTGTAGTTAAATTCTCAGATCCCCCAAAGTGGACGACTCATTGCGTCGATTGCATGCCAAATTAGATACAATCCAAGCAAAAATGGACTCGAATTTGAAATTAGATGTGTGAGAAGGTTCGACGTCCAAAGGAGAGCACCACTTTCTGCAGGCTATCAAGTCATTTTGAAATCAAGTTGTTTCCTTAGGAATTTCCAATCAACTTCGTGTCAAATTCCCACTCACTCCGACTCCGACTCATTGCCTTGAAGATCGATTCTCTCCGCTCTCCGCACACGTGGTCACTTATTTTTGAAATTCCCCAAACAAGTTCGTTCAAGATCAGTTCTTCTCACATCCAATTGCAATTGTCGAACGCAACAATAGCACCATAGACACCGACGAGCTGACAGGTACCCTCCACTGAGAGTCCTTGATCCTCTCTGCAGCACAGCGAACACTTGTGCGAAGGTCCATCCCTCAATGGAAACACGTTACGACAGGATTCACTGAAAATCCTTCGGCACCGAGGATGACTGTACCACACGTGTGCAACAGGTACTGGCAGCGTCGTAAATCCTTGATCTTGTTCGTGCACGTCACGTACAGTCCTGGGCCTGGCATCAATCAGTGCCCTGTATCCGTTTGCTGACTTCTGAATCTCGGAATTGTTCGTTTCTGTGTCTCCTCCACTCGTTTGGCGACTTTTGCTTGGCGTGCAAAAAAGGGCAACGACGCCCATAAAGCGAGCATGACAGATCGCCCGAAGGTTTCTTCCTTCGCTTGCACAAAACTGGCTCTCAGAACTGGTTCAGTTCCGATGCTCATGTCGGCTTGTGTCTTTTCGCCGAGATTTGCCAAGCCTTTTCCTTTCCTTTTGCGCCGTGGATCGACTGCCCGTGGGCTCCCTTTCCGATTGTATCATTTCGTGCCGGCAAAACGAAACACAACAGCAAACACATCGACTGGCGCAAGAGCATGAAAAAGGGTCTTACCGCGTCGTCTCAAGAACCGGTTGCTGGCCAAAAAGAACACCACGTCGTCGTGTTGGTCTCCCCAAGTCGTACGCGGTTAACGTTCACCGCAGTCGAGATTGGATGCTGCGGAGAGATTAATGGTCTTTCTGCTCTTTTTGTGCTTCGTCGCTTGAGATACTTTTTGCTCTCGCCGCGTAAGTGTGTGCGTGATGCGCTGACGGATACGAACGGTGGCTGGAAAAAAATCAGTGAAATTGCAAAAACGTTTGCTGCTTGATTACACTGCATTGCAGCATAACAGGTGTCCGCTGGGGGAGTGGGGCTGTGGTGCTACGCCGTCGAGCTTCAAGAGCTGGCGACGGGTGAATAATGAATGATACACGCTTTGCGGTCATAGAGTGGAAATGAGCTGAGTGTGGAGACATGCTGCTGACTGGGTGCCGCTGATGAAGGTCGGTCGATGGGGGCTGGAGGCAGAGATGGCGTCACTAGACTAGCACTGTCACTTCGATGACTTGAGGTGAGACGAGGGAGGCGAGGACTGGAGCTACAATGCGAGAAACTCGAGGAATCAGTTGATTCTGCGAGAGTACCAGCAGCCACAAGTGGGATCTGTTGAGGCTTAGGTACAAGTCCATCCCGTGCTGTCCGAAATAACCGATCTACGCAGTAAAACACGATCCATTGGATTCAGATTAAAAAGAATCCGGTCGGTGCTGAAAGAAAAGCATGCAAACTCAATGCGCTCTCGAAAGGAAAGGCCAACTAAATCAGGTTAATGGTCCAAGAAGATTGCCGTGAGGACCAAATTGAGTTTCAACCAAGAAAGGAAAGAAAGACATTATGTCTGAGATCGGTGGCTAAGAACGATCAAAGAGGGGAGAACCCTAAGAAGTCGATGATCGTCAAAGCCGCCAAGAGTGGATATCCTGGACTTTTAAAATTTTTAACGGCAGTTGGGTGATGCCCTATAATTTTAGACTCTGATCTGCTAATTGATTTTCGATTTCAAAGAGTTGACATGCGTATGGTGAGATGCTGGTGGAGGGGGGGAGGGGGGGGGACACACAAGCGCATGCACTTAGCCTCCGTCTTCGAAACCCTACTATCACATCCCTGTGGTGGAATCCAGGAGTCTAGTGCCATCGACAGAAGATGGGGTAACCAACCTTCGTGGGACGTCTTTGGTGCCTGCTAACGAGAGACCGAGAGAGGGGTGTGTGAGAGGGGTGGGAAGGGGGGGGGGGGGGGGGGGGGGGGGGAGAGAGAGAGAGAGATGAGGAAGAACCTACCAGGACTCATCTCTCTTATAGGATGGCGGGGAACGACCTGATCAACGGCGGCATCCACAACTCCGGTTAGCAGGAGCTACCTGGTTCCCAAGCTCAGGTCGGTGCCCTGGAATATAGATGACGGCGGATGAACCCTTCCTTAGGGCCAACGGCGGCCCTCACAGACTGGACGTGGCCACCGATACCGGTTCTTTTACGGATCCCTTTGCCCGGGAGCTATATAGAGGACCTGTTCTCACAGTTGGAGGTTGTGCGTGGGGTTAACTGCCTCACCGCGTAAGAAAAATCTGAGTTCAGCAACGCGAACCTGCCTCGGATACGGATGAATTTACTGTTGACGACACCCAGCAAACCAGATCGCCTTCTTCATTTGGTGGCGCTACTCTCTGGGTGGACCTGGGCCTCAACCAACAAGCCTCTCCAGCTGGCACGATCTTTAGCCAGCTGTTTGCGCACCCCAAGTTGGTTGATGTTCTTCTCCACCTGGGTGTGCCATCGGTTCAGTGGACGTATCCTATTGCGTTGTTCCACTGGTTCGGAGTCGAAGACTCTTCGGGCTGGAGCAGCGCTCCCCGTGTGCTCTACATGGTCAAGGCATCTACACCGTCTGGAAAGATTGAACGCAGAACTTTTCTCTCGAAGAGACCAAGGGCCTCTTAATCTGCTCTTGAGATTGTCCAAGCTTCTGCGCCATTGAGCAGGGCAGGGATGATCGAGGTCTTATATAGTTTTAGCTTGGTCCTTCGAGGGAGGGATCTACTAATCAATTGCCCAAAGAAAACGTTCGGCAAGAGTTATTCTGCGTTTAATCTCAGTTCTGATGTTGTTCGTACTGTTTATTTGGGAGCCGAGGTAGACGAAGTAAACGAAGTCCTTCAATACCTACCTGTGGTGACGCTCTGGCCGAGTCGTAGACGTCGTGCTTCCTTTCTTGATGACAGCATGTAATTAGTTTTGCCCTCGTTCACCGTCAGACCAACTTTAGTCATCTCATTGACGGCCCGTTGTGTTCGACCAATCACGGCAATGTCTTCCGCCTTCCGACTTCCCTTGCCTAAAATCTTTTTTGATAATAAAGGTGTCGGTGAGTTCTCTTTCGATTTTTATGCAGCGCATCCATCGTCATCCTGCTCAGTCTGACTAGTTTGCGAGGAATGTCGAAGATAAACATGGCGTTGTATATTCCCTATGCACGCTGTCATATACTTACTTACTTATCAGGCTGGCGACTCATGCAGGGTCCCTGATTGATTACAATCTCTGGTGACCCACCAATTAGACTTTTTCAGGCATTGAGGCAGAACCGGTTGAAATGGGTTTAACTCTTAAGGCTCGCTATAAAAGGAAGCAAAAATATGGGTGGGTTATCATCGACTAACGCCACCTCAGCTGTGATTTCGAGAAAATATGCTTAACGTCGACAAAACCTCACGATTGGCACTGGCCAGCTACAACTTAGGTAAGTGGTCAGAGTTAAGCGGGCCATAACTCCTACAGTGGTGGCAATCACCATAACCTAACCTAACCTAGGTAAGTGGTAGAGTACTCCCCGGATAATGGTACATACGCATGGGTATAAAATTGTGTTGCTTATAAGCCTCCACCTAAGGCAGGCTGAAGATGGCGGATGGGGTGGTAAATCTCAGCTGAATATAATTTGTTGCTATTAAAAGGGTTTTGCTATTGAAGAGGTTGCTTATATCCGGGAAGTACTGCAGTGAGGGAGGTAGTTACTGATGTCGACAACAGTTCCGCGACAAAAAGTGCAGTCAGTTCCATAAATGGTAACCATATGAGACATTGTTATGACATCAGGGTTACCAATGACATCCAGTGTCGAAATGCCATTACAGTCTAATCATCGTTTCACCAAAAACCAAACGAGAGTACCTACGTTTGTTTGGACCTTAAATTACAAACCAGATTGGTGCCAAAGGAGGAAATCAAAGTCTCCGTAAAGATCAGTAGAAGACTCCGAAATTTCGATTCCGCGCCGATCAGCCCAATTGGGAATCGCCATAGGATTGTGTTTATGTAAGACTGAGTTCATCATCCATCCATATTTTCAGTCAAAATCATCTTCCTGGACGTGGGCAATTTTTGTCACAACGGCTATGCCGAGCACAATCCACAAGTGTCCGCCCAGGCATCACTACATCAGTTCGTAACGATTTTTTTTCATTTTATTGTTTTTGCCTTGTCCTCTGTCGATCCTCTTTTCACAAAAAAAGATAAATGTTTGAATTTTTTTCCTTTTTTTGTGTTTTGTGTCCGAGTCCTTTTTTGTTAGGGATGGAAAAACTTCGTTACTTTTTCTCGAAGTGACCGTTACAAATTCTGGGATCCGGCAGTGGTGGGAGAGACAATTACTCGTCGCAGGAAGAGAGCTCCTTTTGTGGGATAAGAGAGGAATCCTTGTTGAATCCTTTTGTAATGACCACTTCCATGTTGTTTAGCTCACGTTAGGTGTCAACGGGAGTTCTTAAAATATTTTCGTATCCTTTCTTCCTTCGGATTGTCGGATTTTCAATGAGTTACGGGTGGACGTTGGGGCGGAAGAAAAACGTGAGCTCTTCAATGCTGAGAAGATCAAACGAAGCGTAAGGATCCTTTGTGGTGCACGTGTTTGGATGGAATGCATTTTGCTGATTGTGCGTTTTGTGTGGAAGTGCGGAAGACACTCGATGGACAGTGTTCACTTGGGTGTTTTATTACCACTTGGGTGTGAACTTCTGATTACATGACATTTTTTTGCTCGTCATTGACTGACTCAGTTCGTGATGGAACAGTTCTCATTTTCGGACGCTGGTTAGATCCGCTCTTTTGTTCTGTGCTTATTGAAGCGTACTTTCTACTTTGTCTCTCTGATTTCTATTGATGTCATTTCTTGTGCGATTTTTAATTAAATGCCAAGGCGACTACTTTATGTTGTCTTTGGCATGGCGGCATCAACTTGGCCAACTTCTTTCGTGGAAGAAGGAAGAAGACGACGTTACCACTAATGGTCTCAGATATAGAATGATGTTAGCAAACTTTATGTGGCTAGAGCTCGATAACGTCGATATATCTGAGCTGTCGTTCCAACAAGACGGCGCTCCTTGCAACAAAAGCGACGCAACGCTCGAAGTTGTCAAAGCATTCAACCGAGTCATCAAAAATTGGATGCAGAAGTCTTTGATATCTTTGGCAAGTCGTGTGTGTGATCTTTGAACCTTTTGCGTTCAGTAAAAATGGAAGATTCAACTGTGAACATGAGTTCAGCGAGGCCTTTACGACTCCAAAGTTTAAGCTGGCTAGAACGTGTAGAGCTTATGGACAAGAAATTCGGAAGTGTAAATAAGTGAAGAAGGATCGCAAATAGTGTATGCAATTGGAATAACCTAGTCGCGATAGCTAGAGAGGCTTGTTGGATAGAGAGACCTAGGTCCGCTTCGAATAAAGTAATGTCTTTGACCTTATTCTGTGTAACTGATGATTATTTTCTTGACATGGAAACGAACTAAAACGGACAAAAAGTTTCTTGGTATTTTTCTTGGTGCAGACTGACTGACTGAAACACACAGTAGAGGACGATCGACGAGAATTACGTTCCCCGACCTAGACGAAGATCGAGAATTTCCCCTCCTCCATCAATATATGAAACGAGCTCACCGAGACCAATGTCAAAAAAGATTTTAGACACGGCGGCGCGGTGTCCTGTGACTTCCTTAATATCATCCTTGAGAAGATCGTGAGTGAAGACTTACATGCCAAAACTAGAGGCACAATCTTCTAGAAGTCCGTACAACTGTTAGCATACGCTTGCTGGCATTGAGGCGGAAGTCTAGCGGTGAATGAGGGCAGAACGAAGTTTATGCTGTCATCGAAAAGGACGCAAAAAATCGACGACTTGGCCAAAACGTCACCATGGGCAGCTATAACTTCCAAGTAGTGAAGGACTTCATCTACGTCAGCTCCCAAGTAAACAGTACGAACAACATCAGGACTGAGATTCAACGCAGAATAACTCTTGCCAGTCGCTGATTCTTTGGGAGCAAGGGGCAATTGAGTAGGAAAGCCCTCCCTCGAAGGACCAAGCTAACACTATATAAGACCTTGATCATCCCTGCCCTGCTCTATGGCGCGGAAGCCTGGACAATCTCAAGAGCAGATTAAGAGGCCCTTGGTCTCTTCGAGAGAAAAGTTCCGCGTTCAATCTTTGGCCCAGTTTGCGTTGATGGTTTTTGGAGACTATACGGGCTGTAAAGCGACATGAGCCCAGCCAGGCGACTACGGATTCAACGCCTTAGATGGCTAGGCCATGTAGAGCAATTGGACAACACTGCTCCAGCCCAAATAATCTTCGACTCTAAGCCTATGGAACAACGTAACAGAGGACGTCCACGTACAAGGTGGCACACACAAGGTGAGGGGGAGCTCAGTCGGCGAGGTATGCGAAACTGGACACAGCTGGCGAGACATCGGGGCTGCTATAGAGGCGTGTTGGGTGAGGCTCAGGACTGTTGCGCCAACCAAAGAGGGAGAAGATTCAAGTTGTGGAGCCCCTGACAAAACCTACTGCCCCTCCCACATTATTCAAATTTCATAAGCTGACGCAGTGACGAGTACCGTCATATGAGAGAGTGATAGTGGCTCCAACTGCAATCATCAAGTTACTGTCTATCCGACAGAGGCAATCTTGTAGATAGGCCAATGTGGACGACTATCCTGATAAATTCATTAATCATACCATCGTCGGGTGTGCCTGTGTAACCGGGGACCAAAGTTGAGGCAAACTTGAACTTGAAATTGCCTTAATGGCCGACGGAAATTCCTGATGGCAACATTAGCTAGTGGTATTCCTGGTGGAAGCCTTTTTATTTGGGCGTTGCTCATTTGACAACCAGGACCATCGCCTGCAATATCCACGCCTAGGAAGTCTGATGGATCTGTGTTTGCTTAGGGTTCTTAAAAGATGACCTCACTTTTATCTGTCTCCTTAATGACTTTGTTAATTGTATCATAATTTGCCCTGCAAACCAATCAATGGTTATGACAAAATCTAGAAAGGGAATGAGTACCTAGAGTGGACTCCCCCTAAGTCGAATTGTCACGGGATACCAAAATTTGTTCGAGTTAGAGGGAGGTTTTTGTATGGAAAGTTGAGGGAAATGTATGTAAAATAGGGCGAAAAAGTTCGAGTTAGAGAGAGTTTCGACTTAAGGAGAGTTCGACTTAGGGAGAGTCCACTGTATTAATATTCCAAGCGAAGCTTCTGAGGGCATTGCTTCCTTTGGTACATCAATGGCACATCAAAGTGAACCATTGGACTACCAGCCAGAGACCTTTTGACAGAGAGGCTCGAGGGTAGTCATGATCTCTTGACAAAATCAAGTGCAATCCGACTAACATTTGAAACTCACAAGTGAGTCGCTTAAGCTGCGGTTGTGCCTTAGAAGCCAGATATAGTATCATACGTAAATGACATGCATTTTTGTAAGCTCTAGTCTTGGAGTCGCTTGAACCGGGCTCGAACCAAATTTTCATCGACAGACTTGGATCCACGTCATTCATACATTATCCGTACATCATCCTTGCCAAGAGCCAACAGACACACCCAACCGACGGCATGAACACCCCACAACCAAGTCAGAGACGCACGATTCAAGACGACGTAACGATGATTAACCTTAAAGTTCACCATCAGCGACTGAAAATAGAAAACACAATCGAATCGATGCGAGAGATAAATTATAACAAGATGACACGACACTATCGCTCCGCGCTAATGGATACCCCACAGCAGTTTTCATTTTCAGAAACCTGTTCCATTGACCGTTGCCACAACGTAAGCCCATCTCCCCCCGACCTCCACGCAGAAGGGCACTTGTATAATCCCCTCTCAGGCCTATACGCCGCGCTAATGAAAAGTTTCGTGGGGCAACGTAAACTGCCGTGCATACGTGCAAACAAGCGACAACAATGACGCGCTAATGAACGAGACACGAAGTTATGATCAGGGCTACCGTAGATCGGCCGCGTATCGAAGATGGCACATTTTTGACACGTAGTTCAATCAACGAACGGAAAGTGTGACAATACACCGGCCCAGATGATGGGCACAGCCGAGGAAGAGTGTGTCCGGTGCACATGTGTTGTCACTCGAAGCGAATGTCCTGGGAAATCCTGTAACGGACAAATCACATGATCTGCTCATTCTCACGTTCGTACGATTCCGGCAATTTTCAAAAGGACGCCGACCCAATTCCTTGCCGTGTCAATGGACGGTTAAAGTGTGCGAAAACAAAAAGCAGAATGATCTCTAGGTGGGTGACAAATTCGTATTGTGCAAGGACCTGCTCACAAATTCCCATCAATGGGCGGCCAGCGAACATGTTACGACTTGTTCCTTCAGGATTCGTTGTGTGCGCCGAGAACGATCGAGGAACAATTGTTGTCTGCCGGGACAGAGGACGTGCTATTTGCGACAAACAGAGGACTTGTGGGAGAGAAGAAGAAGTGTTTGTTGATTCTTGAGGGAGATCTTGTCTATTCATCTGAGAAAGCGAACGTGATTGGGAAATGATTAGGGATTTTGGCTGTGCCCAGGAATGAATGTGTGACTCACTCGATTGTGTTCAACAAAACAGGCAGTAAACAAACTCGACTGATTGGCGTAAAGTCAGACGAAATGACTCATACTGGATGTTTGTCTGTTCGTTGGGGGATGATATGGAACCCTGTGCTCTCAATGAGTCAACGAGGAATGAAAAAGAACTCAGTCAGGCATGGGGATCGATTAGAAATCTGGTCGAGAAGTGGCTGTGATGGACTTTGTTTCCAGTGAGGGACATGATCATTCATTTGGGGAAATGACGCTGAATTTCATAGAAAAGAGATCCTATTAAAAGCCATTGCTGATTTATCTAAGCACAGCCGTCAAATAACAGTCGGACTCAGTATAAAAGCAGACGAACGATGGTAGTTCGCGCTCTAACTGGCCATAATCATCATCGACACGAAACTGGGACTAAGCAACGACTTCGTATGCAGAGGCTGCGGTGACGCCCGGTGCGAGCTTCAATACTTCTATATTTGAGCCGTCGTATACGTGTACTTGAAGTTGGTCCTGGTCATTTTGTGCCCGCCAGCGCCTACTCCCTGTGCCTGGCACCCACCTAGTTACGGCACTACTTCTAATACCTGCGCTAGTTTTTACCAGATGAGAACAGAACAGAACATGGGGTACCCCAGAAACATTTCAGGCGCTTTATATATTACAACTCCGCTTTCTGAGGAGTTATAGCCGCTTCACTCACTTTCTTTGTTGCAGCGCTTTTGAAAGATGAAAGATCTAGCCCCTCACATGATTTCTTGGTTCCGTTGGATCCACTTAGACCGCAGACGGGTCTTTTATGATGTCAGCAACTGTTGGACCTAAGTTAGTAAATAATGATTATCCCATAGGGTTTCTAAATAAGTTGTGAATTTTAGCCTAATTAATGTATTTTTGTAGATCCCTGCATCCTCTATTGAAGCCTTTGTAAAGGTCTCCTCACAACATATCCTCTGCAACTCTGGCTATCCAGAATACCTTCTCAACAAGCTTTCCTTCTACGTGCATGCTCCTCGGCGAATTTTCACAGATTGATCGGAGATGGGGCATGACATGGATGCGGGCGGTCTTCTCATAGGTTCCAATCGTTTCTATTGCCCAACCATAGCAGCGTCTTTCAGGGAGAAACTGAAGCGTTTAAGGAAGCTTTGTCTTGGATAAAGAACAACGAGAAATATGGGCTGGCTGTTTGCAGCGCAGCCGAGGCGAGGAATATTTCACGATCTCACATCTTCCCAGACGGAACTCCAGCCCCCATTCGATCGACCTACGGCCGTATACGCTGATGCTGGGACGAAGGTTAACATGGTAGCCCAGATCACCTGTTCAATCCACTCTACATGTTAATCCAGAGTCCCAATGAAACAGGTGGAGAAGTTGAAGTATCTCGGGGTCTTCTTCACGAGTGATGGGGGCAGTATTGCTGAGCTTTACTGTAGGACTGGTCAGTTTAGACACAGCGTGTGAGATCTGTTCTCAGGAAGACCGAGCTTTGTGGGAAAGTCAAGTTAGCAGTTTTCAACTGAGTATTCATTCCAACTCTAACCAATTTGGGTAATGGCGCCAATACAAGATGCTGAGTGGTTGGTTTTCAGAACTACTCGCCGGGATAGGGTGAGAAAAATGGCAGTCTGCAGCTGCCGACGGACTATGCTTCGATGGAGTCAGTTAGTCATAACAGACACTGCTAAGAGAAGAAAGCGATATCATGCAAAACACGGAAACCGAAAAGATCGGAGTAGATCGGCCCAAAATTAACAACATTTTTTTTTTTTAAATTAAGAACCCCAGCACAAGAAACACAGGGTAAGCTGAGAAAAACGCTTCCAACTGATGAGTCGCGTATTGTGCTATTAGGCATATCTTTTTGTACTACTAAAAGCAATTTAAGCGGAAGTTAGCAATATAATCAGAGCCCCAGCGGTTCGGATAAGATTGGCGCGGCTACCAGGAAGGATCGTCCAAAAAAAATTCCATTAATCAGTAAAAGGAATGCAACTGCAAGAGAAAAGCCCACCTTACATTTGAGAGTGACAGTGATGGAACGAAGGTCAAGTTTTCTTTGTTTCTAACGCTGGTAGAAACGTTCAGTGACTTCAGGAAAAGAGTTCTACAAAATAAGCTCACAAAAAAAAGTTAAAAAAAAAACCGAAAAAAATGGGGTTGGCGTTGTCATTGGGTGGGGCTGTTTTTCTTGGTTAGATAGATAGATCTTTTATTTCGCATAATATTGATGACATACCGCACATTTTACAGATTAGAGATATGATATTATAATATCTTTCTTCTATAATATTTTACATGTAATTATGCAAAATTATGTTTTCAAAACAATATGATTATACTTTGGAGGAAAATACGAAAAAATAACCTCCAATGTGAAGAAAAACAAAAAACAAAAAAAAAAACAAAAAACAAAAACAAAAGTATATAAATAAGTGAACAATACAATTTTAGTAAAGAAACAAGTTTTGTAATAAGTAAAATAAATAAGCAAATAAATAAATATAACACAGTAACATTGAATAAACAATAGAGATTAAGTATCACTTAGAATATTAATAAGTGGATTTTCAACAAAACTACAGCGTTCTTGGAATTTTAATTTCAGTTTCTGTATCCTATCAGAAATCAATTCAACATTCGCTTTTTAGTGTATGTCTTTAGTTGAGTGATGCCAAGGCAAGTTTAACATAATTTTAAGAAGTTTATTTTGAGATACTTGCAATCTTTTTATGTGACATTTCGCACTGTTACCCCATACTTGACATCCATATAGCATAATGGCTTGAAAAATCACCTTATAAATAATCATTTTATTTTCAAGTGAAAGTAACGATTTCCTAGTAATAAATGGGTATAACATTTTTGTTGCTACCCCTACCTTTTTAATTGTTTTACTAATGTGATCATTAAAAGTTAGTTTCGTGTCTAGATTAATACCCAAGTAACGTACGGAGCACTTTTGGTTGAGGGACCATTAAGTGTGGGTATTACTATGACCTTCACAATTCCCCAATAACAATCCCATCGATAATTTGTGGGCGGAACAAAAACGAAAAAAACCTTGCTATACAGACGTGGTATAACAAAACTCATCTGTGGACCCAAATTAGGAAACATTGAAAGGTATTCCTTTGATTATATGTCAGTAACTTATAGAGTATACAAAGTTGAATAACTGCTGTGCTTAAGACGGGTGGCCATTCTGGAGACAAGTCTACTGAAATTTCATCTCTATGTAAAATAGAAGAATAATTTCAAAACATTGTTACTTTTGTTATAAGTACTATTTCTTTGAAAAGCGAACGTTTACTCTGCATTTCCCCTTTCTTGACTTCCCTTACTTTGTACATTGTCAATGTCAATGACATAGTCCAAAAAGGATGTACATATGATGCGTTAAGATAAACAAATGATTATAAAGGGTTTTCCGATATAATTTAATTTGTGAAAGCACTCTTTCACTAATCATCAAACTGTTACCGTCAATTTATTCAGTAAAATCAATATTCTCATCATGGTAAAGGACACGAACGACGACGTCTGCAAATTGTAAAAATTTTTCTACCGAATTTCGGAGTGGGTGACCGCATTTTTAAGAGCGTTAACTCCAATTTTCGACGAAGCTCATTTTTGGCTCACTAATAATAATAATATATATAATATGGGTGGCGCGACAGTCCGAGGCGGACCTGGGCCTAGCTTCTCAGTAACCACTCGTGTTGCGCGTGCTATTGTTCTTTCACGAGTGGAAGGGACCTCCAGTTTAATGCCAACTCCGAACGGCGAAGTTGAGAAGCTTTTTCTAGACAGGAATACTCTTTGAGCATTGTCAGTGACTCGAAGAAGCCGTGAATTATGAATGTTGGCAGGTTAGGGATTCGAACCTGGTACCCTCTGCGTAGGAGTCCACGCACTAACCCACTATGCCACGGCGACTCAATTTATGGCTCAATGGGTTTGTCAAAAAGCAAAATGTGTGTACATGCGGCGTTATTGGGTCATATTTTTTCGTCGACGATAACGATCGTCACGTTATTGTGAATGTTCAGCGTTATCCCGCCATGATTACCGATTATTTTTGGCCCGAATTGGAAGATGTAGACTTTGACTTGGACGGACAGCACATCTTACAATTGATTTATTGAAGAGTAAGTATGGTAAGAGTGTTTTCTCGAGAACTAGGCCAGTCGATTGACCGCCTCGTTCGTGCGATTTCATGCCGCTTGACTATCTATTCTGTGGGGCTAGTCATTGGTTAATGCGAACAAGCCGACGACGTTGCAAGAACTCGGAGCCAACATTGCCCGCTGTGACCATATGAACGAAGTCGAGTTCCAGTCATAAATGTTTTGATTGTACTTCAAGCGATAATAAACTCCTTGAAATAGCTCAAATGGTTGGCGTTTTATTTAAAGAAAAGAAAGTTGTGAAGCCTTTAGTTAGATCATACATAGGTTTCAAATATTGTCTTTAATCGTTGAAAAAATACTCTATTTTCCTCTATCCCTGTTATTTTGACCATCTCTGTAGTTGTAAATTAATATCTAGTCAAGGTTCGTTTTCTATTCGTTTGTTTTTTGGGTTAATAGGAGGTCCTTCCCTAATGGTTCTTAGTTCCGTATTTTGTACTGATGGGTTAGTATCCACTGGATAACCTGATCGGAGATGACTCCATGACTTCTGTTAATTTGCCTGTTGTGGCAAAAGCTAAGCCTCCCATGAGAGTACAGTTGGCTTACACCCGATGCAGCTTAGTTGCATGAGTGTATCTATTATCAACAACTGAAGGGAAGGCACGCCTCCCTGTGGATATGATCTGAGGACAGTTTTAAAGATCGTGCAGTATCCTAAAGGATTTGATTGATCAAACATTTCTTAGCCATTCCTGGATGTCGATATTAACCTCGACCCCAAGTGGGCCTTGTTTATAGGCTTGAGTGAAATTTCGGTCTCCCATGTCAAGAAATTCGACGGTAGGGAATTCCCTCCTAGAAGGATTTCTTGTCTAATTATCCTATGACTATGGAATTTGCTAGGGAATGGATGTGGATGTTCATGCACTTACGTCTTGATACAGTCTGTACAATTCAGAGTCCTGTTGTCTCTCAATTTTAAGCCCCCTGTTTAGACCCAGACTCAGTCTTGTCTTCAAGCTACTTGTCCATATCTCGTCCGGAGTACCACCTATCGTCATATTAGCCACTCAGCTCTGTTTCCCCAGTAATCCCCAATCAAGAAACACATCTTCACAAATCGATTTCTTGTGACGTCAAGTACCCGTTGGAAAGGTCGAATTTGAAATTCCCATCGAATCTCATCTCAATCTCGAACACGATTTGGACAACCCACTGACTCCCGTCACTGAACCATGAAATCTTATCAAAAATTTGTTACACAGACATCTCGTATCGCAGCCCGCCCAGAATGCCTGCCCTTCCTAACAAACTAATCACGAGCAAGGAAATAAATTAATTATCCTGAGTCCTGGGTCCCGAGTGTGGTCCTCGTCTCCGTTCCGGACAAAGCCAAGATCTATATATCATCTCATTCGACGATCGATTTTTGTTGCGTCCTTATCCGGTGACGATCGCCCGTAATGGCCCTTTCCGAGATCCTGTACAAATATAATTGCAACAGGTACGCGATAACATGAGACCATGTCCATGACGTAATCGATTAATGGGATCGGTCGACGAAGAGGCGTTGCCAGAGGAATTGGGACAATTTTTCAAAAACTGCGAACATTTTGGGGGAGAGGACACAGGTACAGAGATGCCATTTCGATTCGGTAATCGTTTAGCGTTTAGGAAGCCAAATGAAGGCGGTGGTCAACTGAGCTGCAGGCCAGTGGCCATGTGATTTTCTCGTAATCCGATTACGCGTATAAAGCGGGCGTTGCTGTGTGTCGAATTGCGGAGACAATAAATTGCAGCGAGTCCACCTTGAAATTGAAACGGATTTTTGATGAATTATTGCACGGTGGCTGTGATGTGAATGCCGTGGGATCGAACTTCGGGGCTGTAGCGTGTATATGAGATCATTGTGATGGCCTCTGAGGTAGGAGGGACTCCGATCAACTGTCATTTCTGAGCTCATTTGGTCAGTTCTTATCGAGGGACCAAGATATAGAATTGTGTTCGTTGGCTCAATTTACAATGAAGTCCCACAGGGATGGTTGATTTCCACTATGCTTTTTATGGAATGGAAAGTCCTTGATGAGACTTTGAAGTTTTGATGAAGTAAGCTCCAAATCTCGTGTTGGAATCAGTGTTACCACAGGTGAGTCCCAGAAGCGTCAAAAACGAGTCATTTTGAAAAAAACTGAGTCCCAACAAAGGTTTTTGATAACACTTTTATTATTTTAGAAAACATTTCCAAAATGTTGATTCATTTAAATATTATTTACTATTTCTTGCTCATATGCATACGACGATTGCCCGATAAGTACTTAACCTTCAAAAGAAAAACGAACATTTTGGATAAGCGGGGGTTTATTTCTCAACATTGACTCATTTTAGCTCGATACACTTGACACAACAATGTTCCTACTTATTTAAGCCGCCTTAAAAATACGTTTTTCTGAAGTTATGTAAAGTAGACTTCACCTCATTCGACTCAAATTTCTGCTCGGAGGAACTTCTTCAAGTTTGGAAAAAATTAAAGAAAGTCGCATGTTGTCAAATCTGGAGAACACGGATGGGACAGTAGTGATACAATAGCCTGTAGCGCCTGTTGTGCTTAGTGAGCAAACGCAGGATCCATCGCGCTGACAGCCTTCTCATGCAGGGTATGACTCACTCTGTCTTTTGAGATTGGCTACTGTCTCTGGTAACTCACGCACCTTCAATCGGCGGTTAAAAAACCGCTCATCAAAAACCGGCGCACAGTGGTCCCGCAGTGGAAATAAATACCCGAAGTGATATAATTTTCCCGGCCAAATGGTTTATGTTTTTCGATTCTACAAATATGAGAACCTAGAAAGCCAAAATTTTGTTGACTTTGGGTCATCCGTTTGGCTGTACCGTTAGCTCAAAGTTGGGACTTTTGAAAATTACAAAAATTGACGTATTTTTTAAGCAAATTTGATGTGCCATATTTCCTAAAATTATGTAGATTGTAACCTAAAGTAATTTTTTTTTAAAAGGTCATACATCTTGCTTTCAAACTGCGTTTTGAGTTTTTTCATATTGCTTAGCAATTTTTTAAGCCAGGCTTTTAAGTAAAGGCACATTTTGAGAGGGGCATTTCAATGTTTGATGGACTATAACAAAAATGCTTCAAGAGTCTCCAACGGGAGACCAACTTTGTCTGAAAGCTAAAAGTATTGTCTATCGATGCTGAAAAAAATAGGGACCAGACCTTTTTACCACTTTGGGAGTACGAAGCATTTAAGTGGAGCAATGTCGTGCATTTTTCGGCATTTTCAAACGATTTCCCTTGCAATGCATGTATTGTGCAAACGCTATGCGAGATGCCGAGGATGTTTTTATTATTTTGAATTAGAATTCTTTGGGTCATAAAATTTTTATAATTATGAAACTAATTGCTTTTACCTTGTTTTGTTTGCGGTGTCATAAATGCATGTCGCAATGGGACAAAAAAGGGGGGTAATTAGAGCGTTATTGGCGAATATCGATTTCTGACTTTGAGGCATCGGGAATTAGTTTATGATTCCGAAAATATTGAAGATTTCAATTAGGAAGATGAGGTTTTGCTTTATATAGATATCGAAAATACTTTAAAAACCGGCGTTGCATTCCAGCATTTGTTGTGCAAATTCGAAGTTTTTCGCTATGGCAAGTATTGTATTTGAATATACGAAACCATCAGAGATGAATGATTTGAAGTTACTCAAAGCAAAGCCAAGAAATCAGGAAGCTCTAAGATTAGGAATTTCACCCTTGCACGCTCGCATCCGTTTTATGGAATACTTGCTACATGTAGCCTACAATTTGGAGTTTAAAGCTTGGAGAACAGCAAAAACGACACAGCCCATACACCAAGCAAGGAAGAGTCAAATTCAGCAGAAGTTCATACAAAAAATGGGTTTCAAAGAAGTAGATATAACAAAGCAAGGAGCACAACCAACGATGGGAACACATCTAGAAGATTTTTTGAAGTCCCATTATCAACGGCAGAAATAACGAAAATAGATGTGCAACTCATAAAAATATTCAGTGTTATCCTGGAGACAATATGCAGCAATTTTTGGATTGACCGCGACAAGTTTGGAGCTTATGCCCAGGAAACCGCTACAATGGCTACAAATTTATATCCCTGGTATTATATGCCAGCAACAGTGCATACAATTCTGTTCCACGCAGCAGAAATAATATCATCAGCAGCCTTGCCCGTTGGATCATTGTCAAAGGAGGCGCAGGAAAGTCGGAATAAAGACTATAGGTACTATCGCATTAATAATAGTAGAAAATTTTCTCGTTCGGCAACAAATGAAGATGTTATTCATCAAATGTTGGTATCATCTGATCCGTGGGTTGTGTATTTAAGCCCTGAACCAAAAACAAAAGATTCGCTGCCACTTAGTACTGAAGCGCAAGCCTTATTATACTGAATTGCTTGGTTTCTTTAATTCCAAATAAAGTGTACGTTACCAAAACTTGTAAAATTGTGAAATAGTGATTACAAATTTGCTTTAAGTCCCAATTTCGAGTCATCGACAATAATAAATAATTATTTTATGCATTTAAACAAAAAAAAGTGTTTTTTTTAAATTTTTTTAACTTAAGATTACTCCGTTAGCTAATGAGATACATCAACCATTTTTGAAACATAATAAGATCTCGTAGTACTTGCAGTATGTTTCAAATGTGTTTTCATTAAGATCAGTTCACGAGTTCAAAAGTTACAGATTTAATGCCAACTCTCCTATAAAACGGGACCACTGTGCGGCGTTCGACCGCGTTACAGCTCTTTAAACTATTTATTGACGATCCCTATCAAGGAAGAAGAGTTACCATACACAGCATGTAATCACTCTTTGATTTCGCTGCATCTTGTATCTGTTCCAAAAACAAGAATCGAATTTTCTAAAATCAAAAATGTGCCCCTTTTGACTCAATTGTGTTCCTGTGGTAACATTGGTTGGAATTATAACAACGCTCGGATAGGCTATGTCGGGTGAAGTGATCACAGACACAACTTCTGACTATACAGGAAATGAAATTCACGTTTTTGAAGAAAGACTTTGCGGAATGTTAACATCAAAGTATTCGAATTAATTTGAATGCACTTCTTATAGAATGTGTGATGTGCACTTTGATGGCACTGGAAGGCCGAATTGATCTGATCGTGGATCCTCTGTTTTTGCAAAGTTATAGGATATCGTTAACCACAAAGACCTTTTCAGTGCGATCTAGGGAAAACTGATCCGCTTGTGTCGCACTACGCTAACACCGCAAAGGGATGCGCTGAAATATGATTTGAGGTCGATTTTCGGCCGTTTTTTCACATCATCTTCCGAAAGCCAAATCGACCCTATTAGACCTATCTATGGCTTCTGTGAAGGTTTGGTCAGCCCAACTGTTTCAGTATGGACACAGCATCGACATAGTCGTGCGTTTCCAACATGCCGTCGTGAATGATTTTAGGGCGATTGAAGAAGAGTCGAAATGAGATGCTGTCTAAGTCAGTCGATTGATAGCTACAACTTTGAATCACTCATGTGAAGGAACCTAGACTAACAAGTAGAAGGACCCTTATTAGCCGTTGCAACTACTGCACTTTGTGAGAACAAGTGGGTTCAAAACTTCGTCGGATATAGGGAGGAGAAGGCACAACTGGAAACCCTTCGAGCTTTACCAAGATATGCAAGCAGTAAAAGGTAAAAAAAAACCTCGACTACCCTGGCATGGCCATCGCGGGGACATCAATGCTGGGTCTTCGAAGCCGAGCCTCCTGGTTCGAGAAGGAGAGGAAGAACGAACCTCCGAGGATGCAAGGCAGCTTGGTCTTGATGACTGGATGCCGCGTGCCCAGGACCATCAGAGATGGAAAACAGCAATTGTTCAGGATCTAACCCAGATAATGAATGGTATGGTATGTTGGAAATCATTGTGGATGATTTATATGCCCACACAGCTAACCAAATCCAAAAACCAGCATGCTTAGGAATAAAGCAGTCGAACACGGCAAAAAGGTGGATTTTCGTGTGATTACTTCTGTTGCATTACGCAAATAGCATCGACATCGTCGCGAGTAGAAAATCTTACGGCGACAAAACTACTGTCTCGAAGGCTCATGCTCAACAAAGTTTTTATTTTGTCAGTCCTACTTATTGGAAAATTTGAATTTTGAAATGAAAAGAAAACGAAAAGATTGAAAGATTGAAAGAAAACCAAACGTCAAATTCATGGTTCCATCTGCGAGGATGGAGGAGAGAGCACACCCGGTAACCCTAGGGCTTGTACCAAGATCTGCAAGTAGTCCAAAAGGCAAACATCTTATGACTACACTGACTTGGCCAACGAGCTCGTGGACACCAATGCTCTAGGCCTAAGAAGGTCTTCGAATTAGAGTGTAGTTCGAGAAGTAGTGGGAGACCGAACCTCATGTATAAAACCAAGTCATCGCAGTACAGTTCGGTCGTAAGGACTGGAATCAAGATACTTCGAGCCGTGAACAATGGAAGCCAGCTATTGCTCAGATCCAGAATCTCCAGAAGAGTTTAACAAAAGTTACTAAAAACAGACAATCTGATGGAAACCTTTCCAAGAGAGAGTGAGTTTCCACAAGGCTTATTTCTAACGCCCCAGTTTCTTGGTGGAAGGCGTTACAATCTTTCGTACAGTAAAAAGTCACTCGGAGACGAACCAAGGGCCAGTGAGACAAGACCAACGAGGCACTGACTGTGTCAAAATTCCCATGGGTGCCAAACTTGTTGGGTGATGAAAAGATGAGAATATGGCTTCAGGCAGTGGCCAAAGCGACGAGGCAGTAGGTAGGTAAGTTTAATCGTATGATGACCACGTTGAGCTTGAATGAAAAGCGATGGCAACTTGCGAGGAGCCACGTCCTTGGATTTAGGATTAATTTCTTATTTTATCGCTAAATGACACTAAATTTGTCTGCTTGCCGACAAATGTACATTAATCTGAGGATGCAATCTGAATAAATAATTTTATTTAGCAAAGATTTAATTATATAACAAATTGCTCTCGCAAGGCAATTCTATAAACACCCGTCACTTAGATTCTCGATATGCAGATATAGATATATGTACCCATGGATTAGGTTAGGTTAAGTTGAAGTAGCTGACTGCTGCGCAGATGGATAGCAGACACACTTAGGCCAAGCATAGGCCTATTGTGTTACCACGCGGATCCAATTAGTGCGAATGGGAAGGCTGATTCTCACGTTGCTCAGATCTGCCAGAATATCAAAGAAGTGGGCCCCTGCTGCATAGCAAGTGTTCAGTGGTTTCTTCATGCAGCATCTGCAGAAATCGTTGTAAGGATGACCTAGTCTAGAGACGTGAGTTCCGATGCCCTGTTGAAACGCTAATAAGAGATCTGAGATTCGGCCTACTTAATCCGAGCAAGTTAAGCGGTCGTTTGGGATCGACCGATAGGCCAGCGTTGTTTGGTAATGAGTCATTATGAGCCTCGTGTCCATCCGCGGTTTGTTTCAGCAGACGTTTCAAGTTTTAGCAGATGATAGAATAGATAGAAGCGATAGGCGTAGATGGTGGATATTCGCCGGAAAGAGTGCCCTTTCCAGCGATTTCGTCCGCTTCGCATTTCTCTGGAATGTCACAGTGTCCCGGCATTCTCATTAGTTGGTTGCTGCAATACTTGACCATCTCGTTAAGAGATTGGCGGCAATTAAGGGAAGTCATAGAGTAAAAAGTGACAGAGTCCAGAGATGTTGTCCTTGCCTGGCTATCGGAACAGATGACGATATATATGCTTGATAAACCAGTCTGCCAGTTAAGCCATGGCAGAGGTGCCTTAATCGCTATAGTTTCAGTCTGAAAGACGCTGCAGTGATTTGGAAGCCGTAGAGAAAGCTGAAAGTTCAGGTTCTTGGAATGGACACCAGCCCTCACACCCGTATCCATCTTCGACTCATCTGTGAAGATTCCCAGTGGACCATCCAGCGTCTGGTGATCGGACTCCCAGTAAGATCTGGGCGGTATGCTGGTTGAGAAGTTCTTCTCGAAGATGAGTAGAGGTATCGTAAGGTCTGCATCTATGCTGATAATCGTTGAGTGTCCAGACCGAAGTTCTTTCCTGTTGTGCAGTGATCTTAGCATGATCGCCGTACTAGCTAGTTCTATCGGTGGTAGGTTAAAGAATATGTTCAGACCTTCGGAGGAGGTGGTCTTTAACGCTCCGCTAATGCATTCAAGTGCGGTCCGCCAGACACAACTGTATGGGTCTGACAGCAGCCGTGTCCGCAGTAAAGAGCCGTGGAGGCCTTCTTGCCACGTTCTTGGATATTTCATTTTCAACCGAGCTTCGTGTCCAATATAAGACCTGAGTAAGTAAATACTTGTGGATGCCAAGGAGTTACATAAAATTGTGTTGAATCATAAGAAATGACATCAGTGAAAATCAGACGAACCACAGCGAAATAACGCTTCAATGAGCACCGAAAAAAAGAGCGGAACTAACCAGCGTCCGAAAATGACAACTATTCCATCACGAACTGAGTCAATCAATGTCGAGCAATAAAATGTCATGTAATTAGATCTTCACACCCAAGTGGTAATAAAACACCCAGGCGAACACTGTCCATCGAGTGTCTTCCGCACTTCCACTTACGCACAATCAGCAAAACGCATTCCATCCAAACACGTGCACCACAAAGGATCCTTACGCTTCGTTTGATCTTCTCAGCATTGAAGAGCTCACGTTCTTCTTCCGCCCCAAAGTCCACCCGTAACTCATTGAAAATCCGACAATCCGAAGGAAGAAAGGATACGAAAATATTTTAAGAACTCCCGCCGACACCTAACGTGAGCTAAACAACATGGAAGTGGTCATTACAAAAGGATTCAACAAGGATTCCTCTCTTATCCCACAAAAGGAGTTCTCTTCCTGCGACGAGTAAATGTCTCTCCCACCACTGCCGGATCCCAGAATCTGTAACGGTCACTTCGAGAAAAAGTAACGAACTTTTCCATCCCTTACAAAAAAGGACTCGGACACAAAACACAAAAAAGAAGGAAAAAAAGAAAAGATTTCAAACATTTATCTTTTTTTTTTGTGAAAAGAGGATCGACAGAGGAGAACGCAACAACAACAAAAAGATCGTTACGAATGGACCGGCCGAGAGAGCGGGCGACCCTTGCACGTGTTCAAATCGCTCTTAAACCCAAATCGAATGCGAGAACAGAAAAAATCCATTAAAATCCGGTTCGGATGAAAGGGAACCCATCGCATCGCTCGGACCGTCCTCGACGGGGATTGAGGATTCCTTTTATGACCAGACCGTCGATCATGCCAAAAACGAAACCAGAAAAGAGGTACCTGCCGCCGCCGCAGGGAAGGGATGCAATGAGTTATTATTCAAGAATTCGCTGGAGGCAATCCGATGCGTCGTCGTTCCCTTTTAATTCTTCGCCCGATCGCTTATCGTCGCCGATCAATCAGGATAGGGATTGAGCAAAGGGATTAAGCAACGTTACCCTTATTCGGGAGTTCGCAGGTACCCCGTGCAATTGTGCAGGGGACAATGGAGGGATGCAATGCTACGAGTGCACGGATGGCTTGATTGATTCTGGGACCGGGACGCGACGCACGGTTGATTAGAGCCCGCCGGCGAGAGTGGGGAGGCATGAGTAGGGCGACAGTCTATCTCGCTGCGCTGATGGATTGTTTATCCAAATGCATCGTCTGTCAAGTGTGTCTGGCTGGCAGCGTTGTCATTCCGTCTCTCTGGGTTATGTTTGCTAATGGGTTCTATCGGTGATGTTGCGAGCAAACATTACACACTCTCTGGCAGGCAGATCTGGCCGCGTCTGTGGGTCCGTCGTAAGGGACGAGGTAAACAAACGATAAACGCTGTGTTGGATTGTGTAAACAAGTGTTTCTCGAGAGTCGTCGTTCTGCGTCAGTCGACGTCGCTGTGGCTTATCGCCGACGTGTTTGTTGACCTTGGACGAGCATAACCTGTACGTGATTTGAATAGGGACTGCGAGAGTGGATGGTAACAGGTACCTTTCTATTTTCACGGGAGTCAGAGTATCGCTTATCGGTTCCCTGAAGGACTGTTTACCTTTGAAAGGCAAACAAGCGAAGGGTGGAAGGAGCTCATGCGGTAGGTCTATGTGTTTGCCTATCACAACGATTGTTAGTTGGATGTGTTGCGGTACGGACCATTTTTGTGGAACTTGCCGTGATGTAGGTCGAAGCCACTTTCCATCTCCAGGCCAAATGCAAGCGGAAAGTCAGCGAAGACACTGAATCGACGATCAAAGCCCAACACGTACACCTACACTATTCAGTGCGACATGACAGGGCGTTTTTCTCTTTTTAAATACGAGCCCCTATTTGAAACTTAAGGGCTAACAGTTCAGCTCCACTCTAAGCACGAGTGGTTGCTTTTGAAGCTACTAGAGACCATTAAATTCTGAGTCCGTGAAGTACACGTGATACTTAGTGTACGTATCACGTTAAACGCGGTTCCGTGTTGATCCAACATTAGCGTGAACAGGCAGGTGGTCTGTGTGTCCAGAAAGTATTTTGGTTCAAACTGAAGGATTTTCTGCACAAGAGTGTAAAGTATTGGGGCGAAAAACTTTGTAGACAAGGCTGTCCAGAAAGCATTGCGGCGAAGGACTTCTTGTTCAAGGGTGTCCAGAAAGAATTGCGGCGAAGGAGTTCTTGTTGAAGGGTGTCCAGAAAGTATTGCGGCGAAGGACTTCTTGTTCAAGGGTGTCCAGAAAGTATTACGTCGAAGGACTTTGTGCACAAGGGTGTCCAGAAAGTATTGCAGCGAAGGAGTTCTTGTTGAAGGGTGTCCAGAAAGTATTGCGGCGAAGGACTTCTTGTTCAAGGGTGTCCAGAAAGTATTGCGGCGAAGGACTTTGTGAACAAGGCCGTCCAGAAAGTATTGCGGCGAAGGACTTTGTGGACAATGGTGTCCAGAAAGTATTGCGGCGAAGGACTTTGTGAACAAGGCCGTCCAGAATGTATTGCGGCGAAGGACTTTGTGGACAATGGTGTCCAGAAAGTATTGCGGCGAAGGACTTCTTGTTCAAGGGTGTCCAGAAAGTATTGCGGCGAAGGACTTCTTGTTCAAGGCTGTCCAGAAAGAATTGAGGCGAAGGACTTCTTGTTCAAGCGTGTCCAGAAAGTATTGCGGCGAACGACTTTGTGGACAAGGGTGTCCAGACAGTATTGCAGCGAACGACTTTGTGGACAAGGGTGTCCAGAAAGTATTGCGGCGAAGCACTTTGTGGACAAGGGTGCACAGAAAGTATTGCAAAATCTTTATGCCCTCTACGACCGCGTTATCGATCCCTAATGCACTGATGAGAAGGAAGTATAACTGTTGTACGTACGATAAGACTGATGAATTTGTGCGAACGCTCGGGGGCTTATGATGTTTGCGGATTTTTTTGAAAAGAAAAATGTTGAAAAAAGTCTTCAAAATTGACTACAACTTAAGAGCAGAGCATAGGCGGTTATTTCTTCTTGTCCAGATTCGACTGGATGAGCCGTTTTCCTTGGTTGAGCCGTTTTCCTAGAACAGCAACCTATGGGTAAAATTTCTATTCCTTTTGCAGCCAAAGTAGGTGTCAACGCAATCTATCTCTGCACAATGACAAGTGTGAAATGCAAGGTGGATCTTCACAGCGATGTGTGACAATGGCACCTACTGCAACACCGACGCGTAAATGTCTGAAGAAAAAAATAAATGAAAAATCCATAAACCCATGCCAATGTTGCCGGCGATGATTTAGGACGGACCGAAGGCCCACCTCCTATTTACACGGCAGACATGCGAAACTCGAACGTCGAACCTGTTTAACCCGGGATGGCGACGTCTGGCGCCAGTTTCCCGCGGAGTTTCTTTGTCTTCGTCTGCAGCTCAGACAATAGGTGAGACAGTACCTGAGAGTGCCGTGTCAAATCAACTCCGAGGTTGACTCTATCCCTTTTGTTTGCTGACACTGGTAAACGCTGTGCATTACAGCGAACTTAGGAGAAATTTGACATCGCTCTTGAGTCCTGGCTATTGTCTTCGCTCCGATCATTACCATCGAGGTCTTTGTTCGACGGAATGTCCGCTGCTTGGCGCCTGCCCGGCTTTGTTTCGACGATCGATCTGAACAGCACGTGAGTCACCCTATTGTCTGCAGGGAGTTTCAATTCTATGCGCCAGTAATTCTCTACGCTTCAACGAACAGTGCCAGAGTATCCTTGAGTTGTTCCCTCAAATGTTTCGCTCGATCGGGTTGCAAATTCATCTGGAGACCGCATGTTTACTGTGGTAGGTGGCATGTGTGAGTATGATTTGTGGATTTGCTGGGATCTTATGTGACCACGTACTGCGAGCGAGGATATCGCATGCGAAACCTTGGTATGTTGCGCATGCTTGAAACATTTGGTCGGCAAATGGAGAAGGAATTCGGAAATGAGGCAGAGCGCTGGGTATCCCTTGGTAGTGATGGATTGTCTGCTGACCAGATTTAGGGACCACTCTTATCAGTCAATCATGGTGTGTGGGACTCTACACAAATTCAAGGTTTCAGAAAGATTTTACTGTCTTAAATGGTAAACGAGTGACTAAGGGATGTCAATGGATGGAATTTTCGAGTTGATAGAATGCCACGAAATATAGCCATGGACTGACTGGCCACTTGGTGGATCAGTCACCAATTAAGTACGAGTACTGTAGCGAAATTGGGCCACATGGAGCAGTACACCATGCGCAAGAAAAGCGACAGTTAAACACGTCTTACGGCACCCAACAGAAGGAAAGGAAATGCTAAACGAGAAAAAGAAAGCACGCAAAGTCGTTTGCCACAGCATACCCAGCATTGCTCGTCTTAACCAATTGTGTAATCTGTTGAAGGCGAAAATCAAAGCATTCAACAAAAACTGACTACTCACTCTGGAAGGCGGTTAAGGAATTAAGAATACATGAAGCACATGACACGCCAATCCGGAAGAATGGAGACGAGTGGGCAAAAGAAGATAAAGAGAAAGCTGATCTCTGAGCAGACTACACGGAGGAAACGTTGTAACCATTCGACGGTCAAACTCTTCCTGTCTCCTAGAAGAAGACGTGACGTATATGACGACGAATATGTTCTGAGAAGTGCTACATTGGCAGAGTTCAAGGAAGAACTTGAAAAGCACAAGCCGAAAAAAGCTCTTGGTTACGATTTAATTACGGGGGAAATTCTTAAGGAGTTGCCTTAGAAAGCCGTTCAGGACTTGACCATGTCTCTAGTCAATGGAAAGTGGCAGAAGTTATAATGGTACCAAACGCTGGGAAACCTCCAACGGATAAAGAGGCCTATAGACCTAATCCCTATAATGTCTAAAGGATTTGAAAAAATTCCTGCTTAGACGTTTAAGTCAAATTGTGGAAGAAAAACAGCTCATACCAAATCATCAATTTGGTTTTAGAAGAAAACACTCAACTATTGACCACAACACTATTTGAACAAAAGCTCGTCTGTTCAGCCACATTTCTCGATCTTTCCCAAGCCTTTGACAAAGTTTGGCATGAAGGCCTGAATTATGAGCTCCTCCGATCTCTACCGGGGAAACTGTATAGTATTTTAGGGAACTATCTCTCTGACAGTATCTTCCGTGTGAAGCATGGAAATTAATACTCTGCCTTTAAAAATATAAATGCTGGGGTACCACAAGGGAGTGTTCTTGGCCCTCTGCTATACCTGCTGTATACTAGTGACAAAACCACAAGAAGAACACACTGTCCTAGGCACATTTCCTGACGACACAGCCATTTTGGTTACAGCCAAAACGGTTGACGAGTCTACAGCAAAATTACAACGTGCCCTAGATCAGATACACGAATGGATGAACTTCTGGCGAATATAAGTCTCATCAGTTCATATTAATTTCACTTATAGGCACGTTAATAACTTGTCGGTCTTCCTAAATTGTGTCCAAATACCAAATAACAGCGAAACACCTCGGGATGACTCCTGACGTAAAACTCAAGTGGAAGGAGTATCTTAAGAAGAAACGTGCAGAGCTTGCCATCAAATACAGAGATATGTACTGGCTTAATGGTAAACCTTCCAAGCTAAGTATTGACATCAAATTCCTTGTATACAAGCAAATCCTAAACCTGTTTGGACATATGGCGCACAACTTTTGGGGTTGTACCACAGCAAGCAATTTGAACATAATACAAACTTTTCAAAATAAGATGTTTACAACTATCTTTAATGCACCATGGTATTTGAGAAACAAAGACGAAGGGAAGGACACTTTTTCTCTGGGCGAACAATCTTTTGGAGGCAAGCCTGCTTCAGACATGCCCTCACCCAACCAGAAGAAGGCTAGTAAACCAAAAAGGGGATACAACCGAAGAAGCTGATTACAGCAGACCAAATGATTACGAAACCTGTCCAGAAGGACCTAGTCCGACTCAAGCAGCTGCTACAGTCAAGCAAACAGGTAAGCAAGTACCAACTACCAAAAAGAACTTAAGGTTTGATACCAAAAAAGTCTAGGATGTCGTCAAAAGGATGTCTAACATGCAGAACAACGAAGACAGACTGAGGGGGCAGAAATAGAGTGTCTTAACGACGAATTTTTGCTGACACGGAGAAACCGACAGACCCTCCACCTACCCTCACTAAAGTCGGTTGGCATGCTGGCGGCACAAAAATCATTGTGTGCCACAACGAATGTTCGGTAGACTTCCGAACAGAGGTCCAGAGGTCATACGAAAAATTAAGAGACCGTGGCCAGAGATATTGGAATATTACCACTTCAAGATGAAGTTAAGGACTTTGCTTATAAACATAAGGGAGCAAATACAAACGATCGGGTAGACCCGATCCTTGAGCAAACTAATGTCTTGAGTCGACTTCAAAGGACTATACCCCTTGACCTCGTGTGATAGTCTACACCCGCGCATGGTTGCCGATCAGTACCTAAATCATGAGATACAAACTACTGGTTAAGTGCTTCACTTAGTTGCAGTCATAATAGATTCAGGGAGGTGGATTGCAAGAGGTGGTGAGCAAAAATCTCGTCTTTGCGAACGTTCGCCACAGGGTCTTGTCGAAGATTTCTACCTATGCTCGGGACAAAAAAAGCTTGTCGGTAAAAACTTTTTGAAGCCGTGTCTTGTAACAAACATTTTCACGGTCCAAGCTAAGAATTGATTCGAGCTTAACTGTCCAAAGGATAGCGTCGGAAATGTGATCTAAAACATGACCAGAAACATGTCAATAAACGTTGCGATTTGTATGGGAGCGACGAAAAAATCTATGAAATAAGAATCAGTGCACCGATCTAAATGAAATTCGAAACATAACAAAACAGTACAAATGGTATGAGCTCGTTTTATGGCCAACAATATAGAGGTAGCTTAATAATAATAATAATATGGGCGGCGCGACAGTCCGAAGCGGACGTGGGCCTAGCTTCTCAGCAACCACTCATATTGCGGGACCTATGGGACCTATAGTTTAATGCTGACTCCGAACGGCAAAGTTTAGAAGCTTTTTCTAGACAGGAATACTCTTTGAACATTGTCGGTGACTCGAAAGAGGTGGAAACCGTGAATTATGAAAGTTGGTAGATTGGGGATTTGAACCTGGCACCCTCTGCGTAGGAGTCAACGCACTAACCCACTACGCCACGGCGACTCACAGCAGCATCAACATCGAAGGGAATTCCATCGTATTTCTTCACAAGTTCGAGCGAGAAAAACTAGCTCATCTGTAACAGAAGCGACATTAGCTTACAACGCTATCAAACACTGTCACAGCTACAAGTCAGCTGAGTGTACAAATAAGCTGAGGGCACGCCTTTTTGCCGACTCCAAAAAAGCAATGAAAATATCATGTGGAAAGACTAAGTGTACAAATACATAACAGACATACTTTTTAAGGAATTTATAACATTAAACAGTTTTTTTGAACTAAGGATGAATGATTTGAATGAGAAAAAAGATGTAATATTTTAGTTTTTTTTTTAAATCAATAAAGCTTCAAATTTGGAAATGCTTTCCAGTTTTGTATTTTCGTTGCCAGTATCTAATGCTAGCTCTGAAAGGATTTTTAGTTTGATGACAAGTTGAAGGCGAGATGACCGAAATCAGCTTTCTATTCTATTCTATTATTTTTCGATGACTTGCAGAGATTTTAAAGTGTTTTGCCAAACCGAGTTTTGAAAAATTGAAATTGCTTCAGAAATAACTTCCGCTGATAAAGCTAAAGCTTGAAAAGCATGCCCAAACAAACCGCAAATGGACATCTGGCACAGGATGCCTCATTACCAAACAACTATGGCCTATGGTCGATCCCAAGCTATCGATTAGCTTGATTCGATTAAGCAGGCCAGATCTCTTATTGGCGATTTAACAGGGCATTGTGCCATCACGTCGGCAGTAAACTGTAGGTCCCCTCCACTCGTGAAAGAGCAATAGCACGCACAACACAAGTGGTTGCTGAGAAGCTAGGCCCAGGTCCACCTCGGACTGTCGCGCTACCCATATTATTATTATTATTATTATTGTGCCATCACGCGTCTAGACTAGGCTTTCCCTATAATGATTTCTGTAGAAGCTGCTTGGACGAGGATGAGCAAGAAACCATCGAACACTTGCTCTGTAATTGCAGTGCTCTCTCATCCCGTAGATTCGGACTTCTGGGGGCGCATTTCTTTGTTAATCTGGCTGAACTGAGCAGCATCAGAATCGCCCCCCTTCTTCGCTTCAAAAGCACAAATTCATTTGCGGAATAGGTAGCCTTAGATCCGCGTGGTAACACAATATGCCTATGCTTGGCCTAAGCGTGTCTGCTGTCCGTATGCGCGTCAGTCGGCCACCTTAACCTAACCTAACCTAACTTCCGCTGATTAGTACTGATAATAGTAAATTAATTTTCGTAGCATCTTCGTAATTAAATAGAGTTGTAAATAAAGTTAAATATTATTTAACTTGCCAACAAATAGCAATACCTATAAGATAGACTGTTAATATGTAAGGATGTGCAAACAGTGTAAGGATAAGCAGACAATTTGTAACTCGTACATAAAATGTACAACTATAAATTGAAAGACTTGAATTTAACAAATGTTAATTAATAAATATTTTTATATGGATTAAATAAAAAATTGAAATGAAATTATAGAGATGATGAGATGTTTTTTTCCCTTATTTTTGCTCCCAACTTTTTTAAGTGGGTCGCCGTGGCGTAGTGGGTAAGTGCGTCGACTCCTACGCAGAGGGTGCCAGGTTCGATACCCGAAGTTTTTCCACCTGTGATAATTCACGGCTCCACCTCTTTCGAGTCACTGACAATGCTCAAAAGTATTCCTGTCTAGAAAAAGCTTCTCAACTTAGCCTTTCGGAATCGGCATTAAACTGTAGGTCCCTTCCACTCGTGAAAGAACATAAGCACGCACAACACGAGTGGTTGCTGAGAAGCTAGGCCCAGGTCCGCCTCGGACTGAAGCGCCACCCATATTATATATTATATTTTTAAGTGGGTGTCCCAACGCGGATTTTTGAAACTGGCATCACTTTGTAAGACGTGTAAAAAATTGTAAGAACATACATCATGTAGTGGCATAGTTATTGACTAGAATCCAATGCCCTTCGCCATATGCACTGAATATGGTTAGACAATAGAAACACTTTAAGCTGCGTAAATTTTTGTGAATATTTTTTCCGTTTCATTGATATGTTTTATCCAACTTATTTAGTCACAAAGTGCATCTCATAATTTAAAATATTAATCTTAAACCACTCTGCCGACGCACAGAATATTGTCAACATTTTCTCTAAAAATTTCGTAAAAACCATGTTCACAAGACAATCTCTGAAATTCTTTGAAAACGCATTATTAACCCTAACGTTGAAATCGGTTCGCCGACAGAATGGTATCTTAAGGATCACCAAAGTCATCCAAATGGCTACAACAATGTCAGAGACGCGTCGGTAAACGTCCACGGAATTAGATCAGAATTCCATCGAAGAAACTTCGTCGGTACCGTGTCAAGAAACTTCTTCAGAAAAAGTCTCCACATAACGTCGTCAAACTATCGGAAAACTTGGTCGACATGAATATGGTTAGAAACCCGTCAATCATCTTCGTTTGAACTGAGTCGAAATTCTGTGTGAAACCGCTGCCAAAAGAGTGTTAGAATACAAAGAATAGCAAAGGCAAAGAAGAACAAGTCGAGATCGGGTTGGAAAGCATCGTCAGAATCACCATTGACATTGGCTCGGAGGGTATGGCCAACTAGAGTCTCCCTTTTTAAAACCCAGCTCCAAAGGAAAGAGCAACAACGGAGTTTTTGCAGACAGAAACGTGGTTAGAGTCCCTCCGAAGCAAACACCGTTTTAGAGTAGATGTTGTCACGTCTTACGAATGTAGAGCTCGGAGAACATGTTGCCCATCGACATTCATTCACAATCCTTGTTTTCAGATTCCACTTTCCACCGATTCCCAAAAAGTTACACACTTCATTGGCGAAATCACGTGCATGAGTGATGTGCCGATAGATGGATCCTTGTCAACCAAATCAACCGAATGCGGGCACGGCACCCAGTGGCTTCACCTCCTTCAGATGCACCCTCTAGTCATCCTCAGAGCAACTTCAGCAACCACCTCGCCGTCCATTCCCAATCCACAAACGATAAAGTAAGCGTTTCTTCATGAACGCTATCGCTCAGTAAATTATCGTGATGCCACTCCATTGTAAACACGTGCACTCTGGTCCTCATAATCCACCGCCCGAGATACCAGATCCGGCGGCGATAATGCCGGCAGGAGTCGCTTGTATCTGAAAAGTCATAGGGGGCACCCTATGATCCACACAAAAATCCACAGCAAAACAATTTACGACACCAGAGTAGATAGAACGTGTTGATGCCTGTCGTGCACAGGGTGCCTCTGTACCGCACTCGCCCCATACACTCGCACTCGTCCAGCCGACGCACCGCACCACTCTGTGCCTGTCAACGGAAAAAGAGAGAGGAGAGACAGGAGACGGCACCGAAAACCATTTATCTCGTCGAGGTTAGCCCATAACCCGAGAAAAGGTCCAATTTTCGAGTTCGTCGTAATCTCTTGTGTCGTCGTCTCTCTTTTATGAGTTTTTTTTTGTTTTTCTTTAACATTTTTTTTTTGTCGACTTTCGGTCGTGTCCTTTCGGAGCTGCACACGTGCACGGGTCGCATTGTGTTCGACGGCGCGGCGCGGCGGTAGGAACCCCCTGATGGGAGGGAGAGAGGGATTATCGGTTGATGTGTTGTTTTTTTAGGACCAAGCCGAACCGAAAACCGTTTCTGGTCCACTTCTGGTAATTTGATTTCTCTTTCCTTTATCCGTGACGAAATGCGTGAGTCGATCGGGCCCTCACGTTGTCGGTGGGTGCTTGGTTCAAATTGTGTTCCAATTACGAGGGAGGATCGAGATATTAATTTTCCTCTTCTCTCTGGAATGACTTTGAGAGATGTGTTTGCATGGACTGGTGGATGGCGGTGCCGGCAGTTCGTTAGCGATAATTAGTCGAGAGGTGCTCCGCGGGGACTTGGTGTAAAATTGTTAACACAGCAAATGCCATTCGGGGGGCGTCTTTGCCTCAAACACACGCACACATACTTTATTTGGTTTGTTGTTATCGCATCGAATGCACAGTCTGATTGGAGGCAATCGGTTGTTTCGAATCTAGGGCGAGTTACGCAAGAGTGAAGCGATCGATAATCGTCAGCTACACTCAAGCAATTAGGCACAGAACTGATCTACTCTGCGGACTGGTCAATCAGAGTGAAAAGCAGACGGCGAGAACCTTAGGAAGGCTCTCGTGTTTCAAGAGGGAATTGAAATGATTTTTGAAGCGGTCACTAGTTGGGTTGGAGTGGAGAAGGGGGCACATTTTTTACGTGGGTTACCTTGGAACATCACTAATAAAATCGTGTGTGCTTTTCAAAGCTGCCTCCCTCTCCTACCGCACCTACACCCTACACCACAGCGGAAGCCATATCAGATCCTACGACGGGAACATCGTACAATTAGACAAACTGACTTGATGGTGATGGTGATGTAAGGTCGATGGCTGCCCCCATTGAATCATATTGAATTCGGGCCTTGGTGACCCCGCACGGTGGTTCCCAAGTCGAAAAAGCGGAAAAGTTCGCTGAAATGTGGGAGTAAATCATAGTCGGAATTAGAATTCAGAATCGGAATCGTAATCTAAGTCATGTCCATACGGAATTTTATAAAGGCTCAGTGCACACATGCGTAATTTTGACGTGCGGTGCCATAGCGATGATGGATGAGCGGTACCGCATTTAAGTCTTGTATCCGACTGTGCTTATCAAAATGGAGGAATGCGGGACCATTCTGGTATTCTGGATTGGGGTAGTAAACCCCAGAGATCAGATTGCTGACCGAGTTCATCGCTCTAGCAGTATGACCTCGAATCAACTTCAACAGAAAATTGTCCACTCTTATCAGGATTGCCCTGTTGTATAAGATCTCCTTGGAATATAATTTTCTGTACTGGGACTCTGGAGTTCGATAAAGATGCAGGCAAGCCCTAAGTCAAGCCCTCTCAAACAACCGAATATTTTCCATCAAGCTTGCATTCACGTTGAACCACACGGGGCAGCCATAGGTGAGCATTGGTCGGATGAAGGCCATGTAGCAGATGACCTTCACCTTCGCATCGAGTTGGCTGTTGTAAAACAGTCTCTTTGTGAGGGCAAAAGCGCCACGGGCCCTGGCCAGAGCAGCTTCTACATGTTTGTTAAAATATAGATACTGATCTAGCCAGATCCCCAGGTATCTGTCCTTTGCGCCAGTGGTTCCCTGTGTCTTCCAACGATTGAGAATTTTCGCCAATTCTTTTTCGTGTCCGCCGAGGCCCTATACAACGGCGTCCTGAACAGAATGGTTTCCGACTTCCGGAAGTTGATACTCAACTTCCAGTCATCGCAACTTCTCATGAATGAATCGAAGTCACCCTGCGTGAGAGTAGTGATTTCTTCGATCTTTTTGCCTGATCTGTGCACGATCAAGTCATCAGCGTACGCAATTGCATGAGGAAGAGAACTTAACAGATCGCCCATGTAAATGTTGAACAGGATCGGCGAATTAACGGCACCCTGTTGGAGACCATTTTTTACCTCAAATATACCAGTCGAGGTCACGTTGCCATCTTAACTGCGAACCGTCTACCGGTAAGCATGTTGCACAGTAGGTACAGCAGTGGTTTGCTAATGCCTAGCCGATTGAGCTTGTAGAAAAGTCCTTCTAACCATACGGTATCAAAGGCCTTCTCCAGATCAATCAAGCAGGCACCCGTACATTGTTTCTGGCTCTTGTTCCATTGGATATCCGACACCAGTTTCGATGCAGCATGAATAGTGTCATGCCCCGCTTTGAAGCCGAATTGGTTATCCGGAATTATGTTTTTGTCCTTAGTCCAGTTGATCAAAGATCTATTGATCATCTTCTCGAATACCTTGCTGATGTTCGGAAGGAGACTAATTGACCGGAGGTTGCAAGGATTCGTAGAATCTTTTCCTCTCTTGGATATGGGTTGCACAATCGCAATTTTCCAATGCTCTGGATAATGTGCATTATTTAGCGCATTGCTAAACAGGATTGTGTACATATTAACCACTGCCAGTGGGAGGTGTCTTAACACAATGTTTGAGATCCCGTCGATTCCAACAGACTTTTTCTTCTTTAATGATTCGAAGACCGCTTGGAGTTCTGTCTTCGATATGAACGGGGGATGAACCCCTTCGTCGGCGATGGCATTATCTGCCATGTTGTCATCATTGAACACGACAAAGCCAGTGTTCTCAGATCGCCATTGTTGCAGATCCTCATGAAGAAGAGTGTTGTTAGCCAGTACGCGGTTTTCCAAGCCGTGGTTCGGGCGAATACTCTCATTCACCTTGTACACTTCCTGAAAGACCGCGCAAAGTACCTCCACTTTTTCTTGCGGATCTTCGACCACAAAGAAGTTATCGTCGAGTACGGCGTTATCTGGATCAATACCTGCTGTTGACTACGAACCGTCTACCGGTAAGCACGTTGCACAGTAGGTACAGCAGTGGTTTGCTTATGCCTAGCCGATTGAGCTTGTAGAAAAGACCTTCTAACCATACGGTGACGCTGCGATGCCACAATAGTTTAATGCTCAGATGGGAGATTTTCTAGCAGTACTCAATCTCCAGTTCGCGTTTGGTATGTAGGAACAGAGGTTTATAAAAAGAAACGAGTATCTTTCGCGTACCTATTGCAAAAAAAAAAACTCAATGTTCTTAAAATGTTGTGTCAAATGAGTGCCTCTTGGGAGTGTACTTTGAGTCAGCTTGGTTGTTCATTTCACAGAAATACTCTTGGTCTCCAAACTCCCTTAACGTTGTAGCTTAGAATCCCTCAACCAACTCCTCAGAGTCGTCTCTGCCCGAGACGAGCACTGAGTATCTCCCAATCGAAAAGAGTTTATCGCCGACTGTTGGCGCCTGTCTGGCAGTTTAATGGAGCACCAGTTGAGTCCCCAGATCATCCGAGCAACCTCCAACTACGAACTGCGACTCTTTCAAGGAAGAATAAAACCCGATCCCATGGCCCACCCCTCGCCACAGACGGTCACATTAATCCGTCAATAAAACGAAACCCCCTCCATCCAACGACTAACATCCTCGGATGCGAGTCGTTAAATCCGTGAGTAAATGCCTGCAATCAATCCCCGGACTAGCTGCTAGCAGCGCTCGTAACAAATTTAAATGCCTTCCCTCCTCCCGCTAGTTACGATCCAATTTTCCCAAATGAGCATCAATCATGCATCGCCCTGGCCCCGGGCCTAGGTCTCTGGTGGCTTTGAATTTCATTTTAAATCATCTCGAATTTGGTTTATGATCTGGAACACATGGTGGCGACACCGAGATACGTACACGCCATCCTTCAGAGAGCTGTCTCGTTTGGCACTTGAAACCTTTCAGAATTGGGTCTCCGTACACACCCCCATGCGTCCGCAGTGCAGGTCCTTGTCGAGGATAAACAACATGATCGTGTATGCAACACAGTGGATTCACATAAATTCTCGGTTATGGATGATTTGTTGTGTTAACTGGGTACGGTATGGATCGGGCAGGGGAGTCAGGTTTCCGTGTAGGCCCTTGTCTGACATGAGGGAACCCACATGGTGAAGGAGGAGTGCATTTTGAATAGTGTCAGTGCAAGGCAGGGAACACTTGTTTTAGTGATGTGCAACTTGTTGCGACAGACAGAGGGGATGGGGTTAGGTTGTGCCACCTGCCTACTGTTGACACATCTAGTGGAAGACGGTCGGCCCACACTTGTTGTGGATGGGTTGTAAGACTTGACAGGAGTGATTTCAATGATGAATGAAATGTACATGCATGTCCCTTGAGTTTATGAAGGGTTACAGATGGCAGAAGGTTTCAAATCTGAGACCACATGTGTTGGGATGAATAGCTTAAGAAACTAGGCTAGTCGATGTGATGATAGTTCAAGGACAGAGAGCTTGGAACGTTCTTGTAGAGTCATGGCGGCTCAAGCCCGAGCATTGCCTGCTCTCAATGACTTGAAAATGAACTTATCCTTGTCTGGTCTCTGAATTCTGGAACCAATTTCAAGACGCAACAGCTGCTGACTATGGACAAGCCTTGCTGACTACCGAAATAGTGCATCAAAATGGCACTAACCCTTTCTTAATAATCAGTTTTCCGAAACCAATCGCATTCGTGACCAAAAATGGCATGTGAGAGCAGACATTTAAAAATGCTGAATAGCTGAATATCATGAAAACCTTAAAAACGAAGCAAATGATGCATACATTTGTAATTTCATGTTCAAGTTCTAAGGAAAACTCATTTGATATTCAATTCAGCGCACCACTTGAGTTAGATTGGACACTCAGTCGTCCCCCGCATCGTCCACTTTTGCGAAAAAATGTATCAAAATGTCTCTAACCCTTTCTTAATAATCAGTTTTCCGAAACCAATCGCATTCGTGACCAAAAATGGCATGTAAGAGCAGATCTTTGGAAATGCTGAATAGCTGAATATCATGAAAACTTTTTAAGCGAAGCACATGATGCATAAATTTGTAATTTCATGCTCAAGTTCTAAGGAAAACTCATATGATATTCAATTCAGCGCACCACTTGAGTTAGACTAGACAACCAGTCGTCCATGGTATCGTCCACTTTTGCTGCAATGCCATCCAATTTCACCAAGAGCCTTCTAAGAATATCCGAAAATATACCAATTATTGCATTCATCGCCATGTATCCGCCCACGGAACCCATCCCAAAGCGGAGGTTTCCTTTGAGTGTGCGAATGCAAAGTGCTTCCAATGAAGCGACCCACCAGGACGAAAGACATCTACTTCCCCTGATCCGGTGCATATGTCTACTTTACTCAATTATCACTTCGAAATCAGTATCGTCCGTCCGCACATTTTGTGTCACTTCATTACGTCCAATAGTGCGCCCATCAATGCGCTCCTATCTGCAGGATCGGTTTTCGTTAAAAAATTATCTCCTTCATTCCACTCGTAAACGACGAGCAATCTCAAGTTACACAGCCCCTAATCGTCGAGACCAGAGCGCTCACCAAAGATACGAGGTCTTACCCTTGGTTAGGGATCTCAAGTAACAAGTGGCATGTAGTCTCCCCTGAAATCTGAGACACATCCACTTCACAGTGTTTACAATACACAGTGACGACGATACGAAGGTCGTCGGCAACACAATTTGGTCTATTCCCGATTACGAATTTAGAAAATTGTTATCTCGTCCTTTTTGTCTTTGGGCAACGCCTGCATGGACCGGGGACCCATTCTCTCCACTAAATCGCCGACAATCTTTCAGAGATTTGTCTGTGTGCACGAGATAACAAATTTCCTTTTTCATATCTCTGCACGCACGCACACAGTGGAAGAGGTCCTTTGCGAGACGCCTTCAAGTGGCGTCTAGAGTTTCGCTTTCGACGTTTTCTTCGTATCGAGCGAAATTGATTCTCATTAGGGTTTCGGTAATCTTTTCACGAGTGACATTTAGCATGGCCAAGATATGTTGGTGTGTTTAAGTGGTGAGCGAGGAGAAAAAGGATATCCCTTCCAAGCCGACTGCAACGGAATTAATTGAAGGAACGACAACAGTCAAGGATCAGAGGGGCATGCCGCCACCGAGCCGATGGTGGTGTTGTCGAAGGAAATCGGTTATCGGCTGATTGAGGACAAAGTGTCCTTTTTGAGGAGTTCAGGAGCAACACATGAATGAGCGGAGGAATCCTTTTAATTGACTCTCAGATGAGTGCGGTGACTTTGAAGACGCCTATCGACGTGATAATAAATCCAAATTAATTAAGAATCTATTGGAGGCACTTAAGATAGGGTTTCGGATGGTTAATGAGACCTACTTTGGGCTCTTTAATGTATCTGCAAGTGATACGAAAGAGTGGTTTGTAGTCTTTAGCATACAGATAGGGTGTATGCAGCTGGCGCCGTGAAACGTATCTGCATCGAAAGGATGTTGTCAAGCTCATTATCGAGGAGGACTCATTATGTGGTGGACCATGTGAGCAATTGAGCAGTCGAATTAATAAGGGTTCATTAGTGGGTATGTCATAATGGGTAAACGGCCGCCAAGTTTCAAACAACCTACTTGTCATTTTTGATAAATGTTGTAACCTTCCACTATAATACACATTTTTTACCAATTCAGAGGAATTAATTTATATTCAGCGCTTTTCTTGAGTCATGTTGATTCATTCTCTGCTTCGTAAATAAGTTTTGTACCATTTATTGTATATTTATCTCGTGCTGAATTTGAGGCGATTCATGTTTACCATCCTACCACCATCCGCTGCTGAATATAACTCCAATTCAATTCAGCTTTGAAATTTTAAATCATTTATTTGTTATAATTTATTTCTCACTAATTCAGCGCGATTAGTTTCTATTCAGCATATTAAACTGCTCTTGCCGATGTATTTTCTGCTTCCTAAATCACTTTGATCACGATCAGAAGACATTCACTTCGTGCTGACAGATAATTTACGATTACCTTCCCAGTGTCATCTCATCCCCAAGCTGCTGAATACAACTTGAAATATAGTCAGTTAAGAGAGTGTTACAGAAAATTCTTCACAGACCAATACTTGTGCAAATAGAGACTAGTTTTCAGACATTCAGCGCAGTTTCAAGCTATTCAGCAAGTCAAGTGTTTATCAATTTCTGCTCCCTTGTATAACCCAAATATGTTCTAAATCACATTGATCACAATTATTTGATATTCACTTGGTGCTGACATTCAGATAATGTATTATTAACTTCCCGGAGCTAACCCAAGCTGCTGAATACAACATGAAATGTATTCAGCTAAGATCTTGCCACTGAAAATTATTCACAGACCAATATTTGTACGAATAGATACCAGTTTTCAGCCATTCAGCGCAGTTTTAACCTATTCAGCAAGTCAAGTGTTTATCAATTTCTGCTCCCTTGGATAACCCCAATATGTTCTAAGTCACATTGATCACAATTATTTGATATTCACTTGGTGCTGACATTCAGATAATCTATTATTAACTTCCCGGAGCTAACCCAAGCTGCTGAATACAACATGTGAATACAACATGAAATGTATTCAGCTAAGATATTTCCACTGAAAATTCTTCACAGACCAATATTTGTACGAATAGATACCAGTTTTCAGCCATTCAGCGCAGTTTTAAGCTATTCAGCTAGAAAAGTGTCAACAAATCCCTGCTCCCTTGTATAAGGGACCAGATTCCAGCCACTCAGGGCAGTTTAAAGCTATTCAGCAAGGAAAATGCAGTCAAATTCTTGCTCGAAATAGTGTTTATGGTAAATTTAGAGCGAGACCATAAAGAGTTGCTCACTTGTAGCTAAAGTACAGTCATCTGAAACGGGAAGCATGCATTTGATTGTCCAGCTCTGTCGAACTCCAATGCAGTCTTTGTGCCCAGCACGATCATGATCCCCACACAATGCCTTCTCATATTTGCACAGGTTAACCAAATCAAAGGATTCCTTCCCAAGAAAGGCCATGTCTCTAAGGATTCCTTTGCACAAGAATTAATTCATCAACACGTCCGCTTGATCGGCAATTATAGCCAACCACCATTAATTGAGCGGTAGACCTCTACTACCCCCTCAGGGACCGAATTTGATCCTGTCAAATCTGTTTAGTCCAAAAGCCGACAATCCGCCGCACCCGAGATGAATAGTAAGCCTCTGCTTCAGCAACAGTCGCCCAAGGAATTTGTCACAAACCCCTCTCTGCATTGCCGGTTGACAATTTCATTGCCCCTAAGGCCGTTTATGTCGTTTGTGTCGCTTGTGTGACGCGTTTCGATCACCCGTCGATATCCTGCGGATCAATGTTGTACCAATGCCATGGAAATATTTTCCCAAAAACATTTGTAAACAAGGATAAGACCCGTTCCACCTCAGCAGAGCGTCTCTGATTTCTCCTCTCGACTGCCTGCACAAATCGATTTACAATGGAATTGGAAGAAAGGATAATTGTCTTCAATTCAATTCAGGACCGGGATTGTGTTCGTGTTGCTACTCACCTCCGTTCGCCTCCCTCACAGCCGAGCATGCACTGGTGCTGATTAGGTTAGGCAAAACCCATCGACACACAGGCTACGGTTGAATGGGCTCTCTCTCGGGGACTCGTCTACCACGGAGGCACTTCAATGAGAGATTCCTTTCACCGATTACAGAGCTGCCCCGGGGCAGGTAAGGTAAATTAAGAGAAGCAAACTCGGCAAATGAAGAATAATGAATTCTGAAAAGGATCTCAATAGTATCGTTAGTTGCTTCATTCGTCCGCTTGACTGGGTGTGGATGGGTCCGTTCGGATCAAAGGATCGAGGGAAGGAATTAGTTGAACAAATAGGACGATGCAGGCAAAATGACTGCACAGCGCACAATGAATGCAGTCTTTGAGATGAGACTGTATCCCTGGCTCGGCCTTTATTTGTTTTGTTGTCTGGAAAATGCTTTCATTTAGATTTTCATTATTTGGTAGTGTAACTTATTTTTTTTAACGACTCGATCCGACTCCTGCTCCTGCTTAAGATGTCCGATTGCAGTGGAAGGCAAACAAATAGGAGGGAAACAGAGTCCACAAAAGGACACAATACGGTAATCGTTTAAACGCTCCGATGTGCATGTGGACGAACAATGGTCGGTGGTGCTCGCTTTGTCTTGGCCATAAGTCGTGGCCAAGGATTGGTTGGTTGCTTTGAGGTTGCTGTGGGATATGTTTGCGATACACGAAGGCAACTGTGAATAGAAGCGATTGATCAATCATGTGTCCTGACAAGGGGGCAGTCGATGGAAGGAGGTTGGTGGGTGTTCCAACTGAGATGTGTCAGAGGTTGTTCCACTGTTGTCACAATGCAACTGAATCCAGGGCGATTTATGTTTCAAATGAAAGTCAAACAAGAAATTACCCAGAATCAGCAGCTACCTTCGACTTCTTCAGGAAGAAACGCTGCTGAGGGGGAATGATGAAGTCATGGGGTAGACACCAAGTCTGGTTGAAAATTCTTCTGGCATGGGAATGTCAACGTGGCAAGGGAATTAGTATGGCCCACCTACTATGTGCATCACCAATAACAACCGCACTGCTGTATAGTGGTAAGAATTCTAACCTCAATGGTTCATGCCAATCACTACTGTAAATGGTCAACTGGCGCAGGATCCCTTATTACCAAACAACTCTGGTCTACTCTCAACCCTAAGCAATCGCTTAGCCTGAACAGAATGAGTAGGATGCATCCAGGGACTCAAGCCTCTAGACAAGGCCTTCCCAACATTGACTTCAGCTGCAGTTGCAAAGAAGAGGAGCATAATGAAACTTTTGTATATTTGCTCTGCAATTTCAGTGGTCTCTCCTCCCACAGAAAGAGATATCTGAAACTCTAAGAACTTAGCAGCTTAAGAGTCAGTCATCGCCTTCGCTTTCCTAAAAGCACTAACTGGCGCCGTATCTACGCGCTAATCTAAGGAACCTCTCTTTCACCTCTAGTTCATTTAGGAAGGCTTTAGGCTTCATAACATCAGGCTGCGACCAATAAGAGCGGGACAAAACAATTATTCCCTTTTGAGGGCTTCTGTTGTGTACAATAATAATGTATAATGGAATTGTTCCTCCTTAAAAGTTGTTTAAAAATGTCCTTGACAGCATATGGCCATCTTTTAAGATTGACTCACTATAACCTTTTTTATTGTAACCAAATTTATTCGAAAGTAATATTATTTATCAAACCGCGATGACTGATATTCACGAAGACGAAGTCGCTTGGAATAGCTTGTGTATTATAAATTTACGTTGTAACACAATGAGCCTAAGTTTCCATATCAGCAGTCACCCACTTCATCCTAACCTAACCTAAGGCAAATTTAGTCTTTCTATTCGTTTAGTTAGGATGGGCATGGGCCTTTGCATCCAGGGCAAAGTTGTTGACTGCTCTCAACTTGACGAGATGCCAGCAACGATCCCTGCTAAATGCACAGGTCAAGTTGACATACAGCCTCTTCGCGGCGCCCTCTGGATAGCCCTTAAAGCAACCGCTTAGAGGTGAACTAATGTATGCAGCGGTCCCCTTGTCAAGGGGTTTAAACCAGGACCTGGTCCTCCAGGTTCCCCACCGTGTAAAAAACGACTAGTTCCGAAACGACGAGAAGCCTCGGATACGGATGACCCTACTGCTGACGACCATGGTCAACGAAATAAGGACAACGATTTTCGGTTCTGCACGTCGAATGTGAGGTCCCTGAAGAGACCACGTGCAGCCGATGAACTTGCGGAAGCCCTCGAAGCTCAGGAGGGGCGGTGGGATGGGCCGGGCAAAAAGAGGATGAAAAACTGCGATATTTACTTCGGCGATTGCTACAAAGAGCGAAGGCAGCGCTTATTCGGATGCGGATTTGTTGTTCGAGGCAGACTTAGGCAAGAAGTCTTAAGCTTTAAATACATAAGCGAGCGCCTCATACCCGCTACATTCGGCAACATCAGCCCCACACCCCAACGGAGGAAAAAGATGACGACAGCAAAGACGACTTTTACGATTTCCTAGAAAGAACATACGATCAATGCCCCAGCTACGACACCAAGATCTTTCTAGGAGATTTCAACGCAAAGCTGGGCAAGGAAGACGTCTTTGCTAGAGTCATCGGGAAGCACAGCCTGCACGACAACACGTCCGAGAACGGACTCAGGCTTTTGGACTTCGTAACGGGGCGAAACCTCTTTGTAGCCAGCACGCGGTTCCCTCACCTCAACATCCACAAAAGGACCTGGCGGTCTCCTGATCAATCAACCGTCAACCAGATTGATCACATTGCGATCGACGTCAGACACTCCTCCAGCATTCCGAGGAGCAAACATCGACTCGGATCATTTCCTTGTGGTAGCCAAAGTAAGAACCCGGATATCGATAGGACAACGGAGCAGAGCAAGACCAAAACAGTTTGACGTCGGAAAGCTACAATCGCAGTTGCGAAGCAAGCAGCATACAATGCGACGTTGGACAGAAGGACGAGAGCGGTTCGTGAGCTCTACGAACTTAAAAGGAAGGAAGAGCACCGGCTTCTCAAAAAGAAAAAGAAAGAGCATGAGAAGCGCGCGATCGAGGACATGGAGAGGTGTTACGGCAGAAATGACGTCCGAAAGTTGTACCAACGGGTAAAACGACTATCCAATGGATACAAAATTCGGACAGAAGCCTGTCGTGACGCAGAGGGACAACTCGTAGTACATTCGCAGTCGATACTGAGAATCTGCAAAGATCATTTCCGTAGACTGTTAAACGGCGAGGAAGACTCCAATACCGCTGTCAGGCAGAATGTTCCGCTCAACGCAATTGACGATGATCGACGAGAATTCCGTCCCCCCGACCTAGACGAAGTCAAGATAGCGATATCGAGACTAGAGCCGAGTGAAGCTGGACTGTCTGCGGAACTGTTTAAGGCAGCAGGAGTTGAGCTGGTAAGGTACATGCACCAACTCCTCTGTAAGATATGGTCGGAGGAAAGCATGCCCGACGAGTGGAATCTCAGTATCGTTTGCCGGATCCACAAGAAAGGAGACCCCTTTGACTGCGCCAACTATAGAGGGATAAGTCTTCTTAACATCGCCTATAAGATCCTCTCTGCCGTTTTGTGTGAGCGCCTGAAACCATTCGTCAACAACCTGATAGGTCCTTATCAGTTCGGTTTCAGGCCAGGGAAGTCCACCATCGACCAAATCTTCACACTACGGCAGATCCTGGAAAAAAAACCTAAGAAATGCAGGTCGATACCCACCACCTAATCGTCGAATTCGAGGCCGCGTATGACAGCGTGCATAGGGACGAGCTATACAACGCCATGTCTAGTTTTGACATTCCTGCCAAACTCGTCAGGTTGTGCAGAATGACGATGGAGAATTCTCGCTGCTCTATCAAGGTCGGTAACGAACTCACCGAGACCTTCAAGGTCAAGAAAGGTTTTAGACAAGGCGACGCGCTGTCATGTGATTTCTTTAACATCATCCTGGAAAAGATCGTGCAAGACTCACACGCCAAGACTAGAGGCACGATCTTCCAGAAGTCCGTACAACTGTTAGCATACGCGGATGACATTGTCGTGATTGGTCGAACACAGCGAGCCGTCAATGAGGCGTTTGCTGGCATTGAGGCGGAAGTCTAGCGGTGAATGAGTGCAAAACGAAGTATATGCTGTCATCGAAGAGGACACACAACATCGACGACTTGTCCAAAACGTCACGATAGGCAGCTATAACTTCGGGGTAGTGAAGGAACATTACGAACAACAACAGTACCGAGAGTAAACGCAGAATTACTCTTGGCAATCGCTGTTTCTTTGGGCTCAAGAGGCGATTGAGTAGTAGAGTCCTCTCTCGAAGGACCAAGCTGACTTTATACAAGACCTTGATCATCCCAGTCCTGCTGTAAGGCGCGGAGACATGGACAATATCAAAAGCGGATGAGGAAGTCCTTGGTCTCTTCGAGAGAAAAGTTCTGAGTGCGATCTTTGGTCCTGTTTGCGTTGACGGTTTCTGGAGGAGAAGATTCAACCACGAACTGTACGGGCTGTACAGCGGCATGAGCCTAGTCAGGAGTCTACGGACTCAACGCCTTAGATGGCTGGGCCATGTAGAGCGCATGGACAACACTGCTCCAGTCCGAAGAGTTTTCGACTCTGAACCAGTGGGACAACGCAATAGAGGACGCCCACGGAACCGATGGCGCACCCAAGTGGAGAAGGACCTCAACCAACTTGGTGTGCGCAGTTGGAGACAGCTGGCAAAAGATCGTGCCGGCTGGAGAGGCTTACTGGTTGAGGCCCAGGTCCACCCCGGACTGTAGCGCCACCTGAAGAAGAAGAATTCGTTTAGTCTTCTTATTCTATTCATTCACTCTATTCATTTCCTGTTCAGATTAACAAGACTGTCGTTTCAGTGTGCTTAGCGACGAACACCACACCATCGTGTCTGGTTTTGAAACAGAACTGGAACAGATCACCCAACCGGCGCTTACAGATTGTACATCGCCAACTTTAGACTTCGACACAAAGATTTAATAAGAAAATCTGACAACCTGGAATTCTTCACATATGGCTAAAAAACAGGGGGGGCGGAAGGCGCGGGACTAGAAGTATTCGCGATATCGCCGGACTGCCTAACCATTATAGTGTATTTCAGGCCGCAGTTAAAGCTATACAAGAGGCTGTCCGCTTACTGTCGATGAACCCGATAGACAGGCTATCTATCGCCATTTACATAGATAGTCAGGCGACCATTGAGGCTCTGGATACACCAAGATGGTAACACTTTGCCTCCTATATCAGAAAAACAAATTGGTTGTAAGCCAGCACAGGAGTGGATTATCCAAGATAGGTCGCTAAGTAGCTATCAACTATATCAGAGTAGTCCCTTAGAATAAAAGAGGAACCGATGCAAAGCACCGGGAAGTGATATCACAACGGATCCAATCAGGATCTGAGTGGGAAACCTCTGCTACGGCTGTGACAATCACCTTAATCCAACCTAACCTAACTTGATCAACATCTTTCTTATTCAAACTCACAAGAGACATTGAATTTAATTGGTGGAACACAGCGCCTCGTCAATAAGACGTTTGATGGCATTTAGACGGAAACCGAGGTATAGGCTGTCTTAACACACCGTTCTTCACCGACACGGTATTTGTGTGGACATGGATTTATGTGCCTCAACTAGATTTTTTCACATCATGTTCATGATCCGGGCATGGTTTTTCCCAGTGGAGACTAAGTGTGAGCGTCGCGGAACAGAGCTTCGCGTATGGGCAGCTACAACTTGGACGTAGTCAGGGACTTCGTCTACTGCGGCTCCGCAGTAAGCAGTACGACGTCAGTGCCGACAAACGGAGATAAAATCTGTATTTTTTGGACTCAAGATATCTCTCGAAGGACGCAGTTGACTTTGAATTTGATCATCTCAGTCCTGCTGCATGGCGCATAAATATGGACATTCTCAAAAGCGGATGAAGAAGTACTTGTTCTCGTTCTCAGAGTTTCAAGTCACGCCAAGGCTTTGAACTGCACTATCTAGCCGGCCATTTCACCAGATATAAGATAATCACTGAAATCATATACCAATTGCTGTGTGATGTGTTGCGCCGTCTAGTTGGAGCCAGACGTCGGCAGGCTCTTTGAAAAAATAAACTTTCCGCAACTAAACCATTGCAGCAACTGGGGCCGGAGTAAATGCCATCCATTAGCCTCGACTAGGACTAGGAGTTCTAACGAAACACGTGGTCGTTCAGTTCACCACTTCTGTAACCACTCGCAGCGGGAACTGCTCTCACTGCATACAGACATCCTGTTGCACAAAACCGTTCGTAAATCTGAGTCACCAGAGCCAACAAAAGGACAAGCAAGCAACGACAATAAATCGCACCGATCTCCGAAGCAGATAACAACAAAAGGAAGAAAAAAGGAAACTCAATTGAAACTGAATTCCTCCAATTCCAATGCATTACCAGACAATAAGACTAATTCCATCGATTCCCGTCCCTTTGACAGGGATCGACAATGTTAATTTCCACCGAAGACAGGACACAAAGCCGCTCACAATGCACTTAGCTGGCTACTCACCTGTGTGTGTGTGTGTGTATGTGTGCGTGTCAATGCCAGTGTGCGTGAGTTGTCGCTTGTTGCGATCGCATGTTTGTGGGCAAACAAAGGCCTTGGGAGGCATTGTTTGTACAACAAGCCAAGCCATTGCCCTGACAACCCAGAAACACACAAAGCCGAGGGGTTGGTTACACACGAAAGTCCCTCTCCTCCCCGACCAGGGATCAATCTATCGGACAAAATAATTACACAACAGGATAACTATTATATCGGCAGGAACATGATTGTTAGCAGAGACTCAGGCTCAAGAAACTGGCAAAGGATCAGGCGGCTTTAATTTTTTGGTGGTCGACTAATTGTGCGGCTTGACATGACATTTTCTCATTCTCATCATTTACCGCAAGATTGGCAGAGCATGCAGCTTATATTTATATTCTTTGCGCTTCTTGAATTATTTATAAGCCAAGCTTAGAGGCATCCAAACACGTGATCGGCTCCAGATGGGCATAGGGACAGCAGCTAGTACGGCGATCAGGCTGAAATCTGAATCGGAATGGACTCCGTTCTGGACTCACCACTATCCTACGGAGATATGCGTAGATCCATGCCCAAAGCCCACCACGCATACTCATGACACCTAAGCTCCTCTTCGAGAAGGATTTATCAACCAGCAACGCTTGCTCTTGTAAATCGTAGACGATCTTCTGGAACAGGATGCCTTGTCACTAAGCACATATTTCTCACATTCGATATGAAACGCTCACCCTGGCTGATCAGAAGGAGTTGGACGAATCTCAGAAATCTCGTCGGTTTTCAATCGGAGCACTGCACAATTAGGTCTGTCCCACGATGGCTTCTGCAAAGGCTGCAGGGACGAGGAGGAGCATTTACGTATCTGCTCTGTAATTGCAGTGCTCTCTCCTCACGTAGATAAAGTCATCTTGAAGTCGAATACTTCAACAACCTGCGTGAACATTGTCGCATCCGAGTCAGTCAACTCCTGCGGTTTACTAAAAGATCTGACTGGTTTGTGGCAAAGGATCAAAAATGTCCTTGTGGTTATAGAATAGAAGTATACTGTGCTTGCCACTTTAACCATACCCAACCTAGGTTAGGTTAGGTAAGGTAGGGCGTCTGCTAGTGCATTCACCAGACACACGACAGCGCATCTCCTTGCCGAAATCCGGTGCAGGATCACCAGCACACTTAGACCATGTTGGTCCATTGTGATACCCCTAGTCAGACTACTACCACTGATTGACTACTCCAGTGATAGAGCCGTTAATTTGATCCCAACGGCAAATGGTGACTCGAATAGATTTGAAAAACCAGATAAAAGCATATTAACTTTGCTTTCACTGGGATTCGAACCGGGGACCCCGCTAACCAGCGGCAGGCACTCCACCAACTGCGCCATCCAGTCGCCACGCAACCTAAAGTAGCTTATGTCCTGAGATGAAGCCTTTTTTTCGTCCAAGGGTCCAGGAAAGGCGATCTGATCAGTGCTGAAATAAAAGCAGCCGACTCTTCAATTTAAGGTTGTACAGAAAATTCCAGACAAGGCCGGCCTGAATTTTAAACGAATCCTTTTGCCTCATTCATCATAACCTGGTACAGGAACGCTTAAATACCTCGGGAAACACAAATCGCCTGTCTTATCAAATGGGATTATATAATAATAAGGGTGGCGTTACAACCCGTAGAGGGCCAGGGCCTAGCTTCTCAGCAACCACTCGTGTTGTGAGGGACCTACAGTTTAATGCCGACTCCGAACGGGGTAGTTGAGAAGGAGGAAACCCTCTTTGAGCATTGTCAGTGACTCAAAGGAGGTGGAGCCGTGAAATGCGAAAGGTGGTAAATTCGGGTATCGAACCTGGCACCCTCTGCGTAGGAGTCGCCGCACTAACCCACTCAAATGGGATTAAGGGATGTAAATATGGAAGTCGGTTTGAACCTTATCATGACCCGAGTCCGACTTTGATTCGTTTGGTTGCAAACATTGAATATATCGCGTAATGCTGACACAATGCAAGAAGCTCACTAGGACTAAGAATAAAAAGAATACTCTGGCACAGAAGTGAATGTCTTAGTGAATTCCAAGCCAGACTTTCGTAGCAAAACTACTTCGTTTGAAGTTTATTCATGCCCTTGAACTAAAGTGAAACTTTGTTTTGATTTTGATTTGGAGCTTCACTTAAAATGACAATCAAGGATTGATTCTTCTGAGTTTATCTAACCAAAGAAGTATGGCGTGGGGGATAAAATTGCGTTAAAGTAGGCTTTTTTTCATTTGTCTTGTATTTTCTAAATGAACGTGTGGCTGACGGTATTTTCTTCTTTTTGTTTCTTCTTGCTGTTTTGCTTTTTTGTTTGCACGTGAATTCGCTGTGAAATGCGCATAAGAATTCATAACAGAGTTCTCTCTCGCTACTCCGACACCACAAAATACCAACCATCGGCGGATTACTGAAAACGGCGGATTTTATTGTACACGAAGGACTGATTGAATTAAAATAAATACGCATGAATGAGAAGGACGTTTACGGACTATGGAGCTGAAGATTTTCAGCGACGCCATCATGACAAATCCTGACTCGCAAACCATGCCGGATTATAGTAGTTGTCATAGTATCGAGTGGCAGATGATCGAGGCAGTACAGTATCCACAAGATTTTAAAATGCGTTAAGAGTCAGAAATACAAAGCTTGCCGTTCATGTTCTTTGTAATCAACAGAGCCCGAATCACTCTTGCCCTTACAAAGCGGCTGTTTTACAACAGCCAATTCGATGCGAGGGTGAAGGTTATCTGCTACATGGCCGGCATCCGGCCAATGCTCATCTATGGCTGTCCCGTGTGGCTCAACGTGAGTGCAAGCTTGATGGAAAAGATGCGGTTGCTTGAGAGGGCTTGTCTTAGGGCTAGTCTTCGCCTAGAACTCCACAGTCTCAGTAGTTCTCGCGACTCTGAATTTTTGTAGCCACTACACAGGAGGCACGCAAGTTGAAGACAATGTCGATGTACTCAGTCTGTTAAACAGAAGTAACCAGATCCATGCGCAGTTGGCAGAGTGCCTGCCGCTGGTTAGGGGGTCCCCGGTTCGAGTCCCAGTGAAAGCAGAGTTAATACGCTTTTATCTGGCTTTCAAATCTGGTCCAATCACCATTTGCCGTTGGGATCAAATTGACGGCTCTATCACTGGAGTGGACAATCAGTGGTAGTAGTCTGACTGTGGGTATCTCAATGGACCAACATGGTCTAAGTGTGCTGGTGAATTCACTAGCAGCCCGCCTACATAACTTAACCTAACCAGATCCAGACCAGTCCTAGGCCCAAGGCCTGGACCGCTACTAGTGGACAAGACTTTCATTTTTATTTTTGGAACAGACGAGGTGTCGTGCTCTATACAGAAGCTGTAGGTATATAGGGGCTTAGGGCTCTCTAATAGCAACTGCCGTGGAACCTACTTTTACCATGAATCTTAGAAGGCTTTCCAGTTTACCTTTGCTCTGGCAGCTCTGTGAAGAAGTGCTTTGCCAGTAATTGCCTCCTCTTTTTTTGCTTGGGCTGGGCCATCGAAGAGCAGGTTTCTTCCTTGCCTCTGCAGTTTGTGCAATAGTCGTTTTGAGGTATGTTCAGACGCATGGCATGTGTACCATTTGCACAGTGTCTGGGAAGAGTTGAAGTCTTTGAACCCAACACATGGATTTCCTTACGAGTTCTATCGTGTTTCAAGCAAAAATCCACGTCATTGTGTTCGACCAGAGACACAATCTCAAGAATCATCTCAGACAGTCAGGCAACACTTAAGGCATAATCGTCCGTCCTAATGGACTCCAAAACGGTCAAATGTTGCTATGACGCACTACAATCCCTACACAGTGAAGTTCGGCTGGGACCCTGTACACGAGGGGAGTGCAGGCAACGAAGCCGGACTTGAGCTCGCTAGAGCTGGCTCAGAATCTGCATTCATAGATCCCGATCATAGTGTAGTACTCAAAAACAAAAACAATAAAAAGATCACAAATTTATTTTATTTAAAAGAACATGTGTTTCCTTAGCCCTTAGGAAGGAATACTTAGAATTTATATTTTTTGGACAAAGACTTCCTGTTCTTACAATATTACCACAATAGGTACTGTAATGTCAATTGGACATTGCCCAGGCCACTGGACCCATAGGGGGGGATGTTAATTGTGTAAGCACTAGAAATTAAACTCAGTTTTATGATTTTTTAAAGAATAAGGAATTTAGTTTTATTTTGCGACCGTTTCGTTGGCGCTCCTGACATCGAATGAATATGAGTTCCATTTAAAATGAATAATTCGCGGCATGCTTGGCGATGACAATTTTAAAGAGGTACTTTAAAAGGGATCACCGGCAGCTCTTACATTGCAAATTGGTTCTTAGAGTTTTATTCATTCTTTCTTGACTGCTTTTTCTTTTTGCTGTCTACAATTGTGAGTCACACCTTAACGTCAAGTTTTCTTGCCCAACATTTCTTGTGTTTCAGTGTTTGACAAATTCCACCTCGGCGAGGTACACAATTGAGCAGCGCGTTAAGATTGTTGTAGCATTTTACGAACATGGGCGTTCAAATCAAAATGCATTTCGTGCCTTTTTTTGGTCAGCATAATCGACCAAATGTGTCCACCATCGGTAGAATTATGCGCAAATTTCAGCAAACCGGGTCAGTAGGATACGTGAAAACAGCTGTGCATGCACGCCCAGTACGTTCTGCGGAAAACATTGCTGTTGTTCGCGATAGTGATCTGGGGCCCGTGGCGCTTTTGCCCCTTTGTTTTACAACAGCCAATTCGATGCGAGGGTGAAGATTATCTGCCTATTGGCTGGCATCGAGCCAATGCTCACCTATGGCTGTCCCGTGTGGCTCAACGTGAGTGCTTGATGGAAAAGATGCGGTTGCTTGAGAGGGCTTGCCAACAAGCCTCTCCAGCTAGCACGGTCTCTGGCCAGCTTTTCCAGTGTCGCACGCCAAGTTGGTTAAGGTCCTTCTCCACCTGGGTGCGCCACCTTAAACGCGGGCGTCCTCTGTTGCGTTGTCCCACGGGTTCGGAGTCGAAGATTCTCCGGGCCGGAGCTGAGTTGTCCATACGCTCAACATGGCCTAGCCATCTTAGGCGTTGGATCCGAAGACGCCTGACTAGACTCATGTCGCTGTACAGCCCGTACAGTTCGTGGTTGAATCTTCTCCTCCAGAAACCGTCAACGCAAACAGGACCAAAAAGGACTCCAGAGTCCCAGTACATACAATTCTATTCCAATGAGGTCTTACACAACAGGACAAACCTGATAAGAGTGGACAATTTCCTGGTGAAGTTGATTCGAGGTCATACTGCTAGAGGGATGTTGCAAAGCAACATCGAAAATTCTGGTGGCTGGAGAGAGAGGGAACTCCCTCGTCGAACCTTTTAGACCCGGGGTAGAAAGGGTAGTACTTATCCCCGAATGGGGGACCAGTCGGTCACTATCTTGCAGGCAATTAGATGCAAACCTGAGCTGCCGATGTCCGGCATATTTTATAAGTTGTACAAGTGAGTAATTGATTAACGTGATCTCCTGTCGAAAGACTTATAATACGAGTTCTTTTACTCCTTAGGACCATTTTTAGACGCTGGACCACACGCCCTAAGTAGGAGTCTCAAGCACCAAATCGAATTCATGCTTTTGGACACTCATTCCACACTCATGGTAAGATGTGAGGCCGATCTAAAAGCTCTGCTGCTCTTTGGGTCGCAGCACCCGGTTGAGATCTGCAACTCCACATAGATCTGGTTCATATACCCTTTGCGTCTTGGAGTTGCACACATTTCAGCCTTCCTCAACATGATTAACCCCAAGTCGTATAGGTACATTCGCCAACTCTCCCCGTGGTTTGGGTGGTAAACCACAGCCACCACGATTCTCCCACTTGGGGGCCAACCAAAAGTGATCAGGCTGAAACCTATGCGGGTCTTAGGGGCAATCCTGAACTCCCGTTGAACCAGAATATAGCCTCTGGTGAAGCTACCAGTAGTATGCCATAGCATCCTATGACTGGCCGCTAATATTTTCATTTCAATGGTGAACTCTATAAGCAACGAGCATTTCCGATAACATTATAAGCGCTTATGCATAACATTCAGCATTTCCAACGAAAAATATTATGTATGAGCTTTTACGGTCATTGCCGTGAGCATTGGAGTAGGGGACGTGTCCTAAACCAATTACTCAAGCTCTGGTATTTTAGTCGCCTTGTACCTTGTACCTCGGGTATATTCTAACCCCTAACCCGCGGGGGGAATTAAGTTGCACAGTTAAATTAAATTTTCCTTAAATGCATGGATTCTTAGTTTAAGTCGAAATACATAGGATAAGATTAAGTTTAGCTTAGAGTGCCCGCCGAGGGACAGTAAGTTAGAAATAGTAAAAATGTTCGTCCAACTTGGTTTAAGCATTTTTGTCTAGTACAGTGGACTCCCCCGTCGAAGTCGAATTGTCACGGGATACCAAAGTTTGTTCGAGTTAGAGAGAGTTTGACTTAGAGAGAGGTTTTTGTATGGAAAGTTGAGGGAAATGTATGTAAAATTTGGCGAAAAAGTTCGTGTAAGGGAGAGTTTCGACTTAGGGGGAGTTCGACTTAGGGAGAGGTCACTATATATAAGTTTGTCACGAATTCCTGAAATAAAACTGAATCAAACAATTAACGGTGTGTATTCGATGCATGCGAGACCTTATAAGTTTCCCATTTTTTCGGAGATGCATTAGATTCTTAGATCTAGATTACTTTATGTAGATGTGCACGCAGTTTTTACTTCCAAAATAGGTTGAAGAAAATGCTGTCGGAAAAAGGTTTCACTAAGTGGTAACCTTCTACATTTGGAATCTATGAGCATTTAATCTTTATGAGGGTTGAGCGATATTGAAGTTTTTTTTTTCAGAATGTCTAGTCGACCTAGAATACGGGTCGATGGCAGGTCGGGTCGCAAGCACTTATCTAAACACAGTCTCCGACGGCACCTCGGTTTGACGTAGGTGATCGAAACACGGCTTCCTTGAACCTCGAGCCTTCTTCTGGCTTTCAGAACATTGGATATTGCAACGTAGAAAACGAGGAACGCCATGATTTGAACACCAAGCTCTCAGAAAGATAATTCAACGTTGCGTGTAGAAACAATTAAAGAAGAGACACGCTGGCAAAATGCCATCAAAAGCTGTCAATCCTTTGCTACGCTTACGACCACAACCAGAAAAATCTCGTGGTTGAACAACCAGCACAGACTGACATGAAGAAGAAGTCAATATCTCGTCGAACTAAGAAGGTTGTTTGTGAGCTCTCCGATCGGTAACGAGACCCAGGTTCTCAAAAAAAAAAAAAAAAAGAAGGAGCATAAGAACCCCACAATCGGGGAGAGAAAGGCTTGTTATGGCGGCACTGATACTCGATCGATCTGGCTTGGCCCATGCATCACCTTTTCGATAAAATATAGTCGAAGGAATAGAAGACTATGAATGAGGGTTCTACAAAGTAAATGCTGTGTAGAAGAAGAGCTCCAGTCACAGTAGACAAATACAGTTTCGACATGGTGAAGGAACTAGTGGTACCTTAAGCCATAGAAAAGATTTTCACACTGCCGTCGATCCCGGAAAGGACCAAATAACTCCAAATCGACAGCCACCACTTATTCCATCACAAACTAGTCAGAATGGAAAATTATCACTGCTCCATCAAGGTGAGTTCGTTGTCGGAACTCACCGAATCCCTTAGACTAGGCGACGGGCTGTTATGTAACTTCTTCAGATTTCTTCTGGAGATGATCATGCAAAACTCACACGCCAATCCAAAAAACATGATCTGCCAGAAGTCCGTACAAATGTTAGGCTAGGCGAAGATTTCTGCCGATCCAATGCAGTCTCTTTGTAAGAGGAAAAGCGTCTCGGGCTCTGGCCAGAGCTGCATCTACATGTACATGGGCATGCTAGACCTTACAAGATTCCCTTTTTTCAGACATGCATTGGGCTGTGCCACCGTAGGGTCATGTGCATTGTATACAACTTAGTCCTGGCTCCAAGGGCTTTCAATTCCGAATCTGTATAACTACGCACGAGATGACCGCGTCTAAGATGGCGTACACAAGTGGGAAAAGACTTAAGCCACATTGTTGCGCGTAAGGCGGGGGGCAGATATCCAGTGATCGTTCTAGCTGAAGAGGCTTGTTGGTTGTGTCCCAAGCTAACTGAGCGCTCCACAGAGAAAAGGAAGGTCATGGTTAAGGTGGAGAGTTGCAGGTAAGCCTTAAAAACCTTTGCTTGCGAAACTGGAAACGACTAGCGAAAGACTTTCAGGAACTGCAGAGACATGGTGTTGAGGAAGATGAGTCCTGACATGGCCCGTATTTCAAAGAGATCTTGAGAGGATCAGCCAGCGGTCATCCGAAAAACCACGGCTATTCGAACAGACTTTGGATGCAAGCCTCTGGAATAGTCCAACTTCCAGTAAACTCGAGGAAGTGAAGTACATTCGGCAAGGGTTTAATAACAGTCAGACTCACGCCTACGGTGATCTTCGGATGAGCTACAAGTCCACGAGTCATTTGGAGACTCAGTGTCTGAACAAGCCATAAAAGATGTTTCGAAGCGTGGACGCTGTATCGTGTCTCCTCCTTTTCCCTCTAATCAGACTGCAATCTATGAAAGCTATCACCGGGTAGACGCTCAAAACACTTGGAGCAGGATCTGAATAAAAATGTATTTATTCACAACACGATTCCAGAAAGATTAGTTCTTCTTCTATTCAGGAATGATAAATGTATGTACATTGAATATTCAAAGTAAGACCACCCGATTCCAGCGACTCGAAGACCTTTCACCCTTCCCCCAGTAATCCCCCATGTGGCCATGAAATACGATCCACAATTTGTATTCATTCCGACAATCACTCACGTTCATGTCCCCCTGCATTCCACACACAATTGCCATTAAAATTTGATATTCTTCACATAAATTCCCCGATAACCAATCAATAGCCCACTCCCGTGCCCCGACCGCCGATGCAACTCTATTCACCACTCACGTCGTCCGACACTCAGTCATTGAAATGTCATGACAAAGGGAAGTAAATTCCACACTCTGCCCCGTGATACGCCCATAAGCAGCCCAGGAAACCAACCAACCGTGCTGAGGTTGACCAGAATCCATGGCGAAGGAAACAAAGAAACAGATCCTTTCACTAGGATTCATGCATCAATACATCGTCTCGTCACAATCCACTCCGTCTCCTCCTTCATTTATCAGCAATAACAATATCACACGATTTTTATTATTTCCTCGCAAGGAGCAAGGATCAAATAAGCAACAGAGTCCGTTTTCCTTTCAGAGTCCCTCATCCATTATCCTCGAGATTGATCTTATCTCAAGGATCACTTCCAGAGAAGGACACTACAATTGTGATCCGTGTATGCGCAGCGCTGACAGACAGGGATAAGATGTAATGCTCAGGAATTTGCCCTAAAGGACATTCATTTGTCCGAGACGATGTGATGAGTGTGCACTGGATTGTGAGCCGGGATAAGCAGGATACGGTGATGCTCAAGGATTGTGCGCACTCAGGGGAAAGGGAATTGTTGCGAAGTAGGTGTATTTTCAAAATATTTAGATCGATCGATGCGATAACCCTTGCGAAAGAAGCACTCCTTCGCCAGCATCCTCGGCAGATGAGAGCCGGATTGAAAGGGATTTGCGAGGACTCAACAATGCTGATGTCTATCGCGCAGCACTCAGCTCAGGAAAACTCTCAAATTACAGATGTCCCAAGGACTCGATCATCTCTTCGAGATCTTGAGATGCTCTCCGAGGAGCGATGGAAAGCCCGAGATAGCTTAAGGATGTTTGAAGAAGTAATTTTTTCGCAATGATCGACTGGGCGAGAGTGATGCTCGATAATTGTTTATCGTGGATCGCAAATTGGCCAACCTCCCCTTGGCTGCGTCGTCAATTGGCAGGGCACTGCCTCGAATTTGCTCAACTTATCAAGGATCTGCCATTAAGAGTGGCCTCTTGGTCGGGCAATTATGTGCCTTTTTGTCGAGGTAAACTGTTATCGGTTTTTCCTGATTGAGAGATCCTCTCTGCTGATGCAACTAACGATGCACTTATCGCAGAACGAATGGACAGGTAGGACCTGTTGAGATTCTAATGAGATATGTTTTGCCCCTCGGGCGCTCGGAGGGTGTGCGATCGAGGCCAGATAGCGAGGCTCTGTTTTTGGTTGACGTGTCACTTTTTCATTGCTCTCTTCGAGTTTTTTTTTAATTGTCGCCTGTGGTTGCTGGGCTGCTGAGGAGGACGGGGACGCCGCTGTGCGCGACTCCTTGAGCAGGGACACGCCGTATCTAAGGGAGACATCTCTGTCGAGCGACTCGACGTGATTCGAAGGACATGCGGGCTCAATTCCACGATGTCCTTTCGGTTGCGGTTGACCAGTATGTGGTATTCGGCGAAATAGTGCCTACCTTCGTCCAGACAAATAGATGAGCTCGGATGCAATCTTTCGTATCAATGACTTGGAACAGTCAGAGGGAACGAGGTGAAGCGTAGGGTGACCAACAATCATCAAGCAACTGCTTGATTTGTGGTGGATGCAGACGCCTCCGATAAGAAGACCTCTGCTTGAAGTTCTTCTAACTCCACGGGCGATATTCGCTGCCGAAGCAGTGAGCATTTATACGCAACAAAAGGATGAGTTTGAGAGAGTGTCTAAGCGTTTTAGGGATGCCAGATTTCAGAAATTTGTGTGCGAGACAACCGCGTCAAAAAGTTGTGAGCAAAAAACACAACGCATTTTCAGCCTTCTCTTCCGTATTTTTGCATCAGAAATGAAGTATTACAGAGATAGCCGACTTCACAGCTGATTGCCCCCTAGTCCATCGACGAATTTCACACGAAATGCACGTAAATGCCGTCCTCTGATTGGTCAATTTGGTTTATGAACACGTTATAAAAACCAGTTGGCAAAAATCTTAAAGGGGGAAAGAGAGGTAGAAGTCGGGCATCTCTGTAATACCTCATTTCTGTTTTTGTATGAACATCCACTCAACAAGACGAAATTAGATGACAGTACAAGTACAAACAGAAACTACATAAATGGCCTATTCGGAAAGGAAACTGAAAAAAAGGAAATGTAGGGTTTCAAGAAAACTATGCCTTGCTTGCATAACTTTGCAACGGCGTATACCTTAAAATCTGGTCCTCTTTGCGATTGCCAGCAGTTTTCAGGATGACATCTTTTATAGCTACACAAGGGTACATTGAACAAGCATTTGGAGCGCTGAACAACTAACTTTAGGAGGTCTTTGCAAGTGTTGAAGTACTAAAAGCAAAGTGTTTCGTTACAACATGCGTACGTCCACATAATCATGATCGTGATTTGCATAACCAGGAGATTGATAGCTACAATCACATTGGTAGTCTCCTTGACATGTATGTTTATAGAAGAAGTAACTATTCAAACGCCAGGAGCCAGCGAGATGCTAAAATGATATTGCTTTCAGCATGGTTGATACCCCGACAATGCACATGTATGTAATTAAAGACAAAAATGCCTTTTTTGTTTATTTATTCGATGAAGAAGCAAGATGATTTTGACATTTACTTACTTTCGCATACATTTGCAAGCAGTTTTTGCAGCGTTTTAGAATTGTTTGCTTGATCGTACATGCGTTTCCGAACGACATTTTTTTCGAATAGGTCCAAACTCTATACCGTTGCGTTTTCGACGAATAATTACGTTCAGTGCGTAAAATGTACCAAATATTAAATTGAATACCATGGTACACTTTAAGATACTTTTAACTTGATTGCATATTTTGACCTTTTGGGCGGGACAAGCAGGACATTTAATCATTTTACGGGACCAAATTTTCCGCTGGGATGCTTGCGGGATATAAGCCATTTTAGAGGACTGTCCCGCGAGTGGCGGCACGTCTGGCATCCCTATGTGGAATGGAGCACATTCATACAAGCATCTGCCCCAAGAAATTAAGGAACAAGAATAACATTCACTTCGCTCGGACAACCGAAAATATGCAACTGCACTACAGTCGAGACGCAGCACTGACCTTTGAGGAGCAAATCGGAATCCACGAGAGATGTTAAAGATGTGAGCAGGCAACACCAGAAGCACTGAGGGCTCCACGAAGATTCCCTTCGACTCACGCTTGACTTGTGGCAAATCGGCCAAGACAGGAGTTGACGTGTAGTTCATAGGTTTTGAGGAAGGATAAAGCGTTAAAAAAATGTTAACGAAATGAAATAGAGTGCAGTCTCCATTATCGTAACACCCGATTTTTGCAACTAATGTATTGGACTTACCAAGTTTTCGATTTTCGCAACTTTAAAATTGTACTCAAAGTATATACCAACACTCACACACATGTTTGAGCGCGTTAGTATGCAATGTAGCAGCAGGAGAGAACTGTTGACGAGTTCATAAATCGTCTAGACACAGGTCCGTGCAGAAATGAAGTCCATAGAGATGGCCAACTTCACAGCTGAGTGTCCCCTTGCCTATCGCGCAATTTGAGTGACTTTGTGACGGTTATTCACGAACTTCTACTCGTCAATCCTTTTTTTCATGGAAAGGCTTAAAGCGACTACAATCGCATAATCGTTGGAAAAAAGTTATCAGAACTCCTGGTCACTGGGAGGACGAAGACAGTGTTCCCTTGCATTTACTTCGGGATCAAATTTTGTCAGAAAGATCGGACATTACAACAATGCTTAACCAAATGTTCCCAAATGAGTACTTTTACAGCGATGACATCTCTGAGTGGATTTCCGAAAATCTGCAAAACGTAGAAGCCCGATAAGAAGAACAAGTTTCCGAAGTTGATGCGGAAATGGAAGTTATTGATATACAGCCCAAAGCGTAATTAAAGGACGTAAAATGCTTTGCCATATACTTCTAGTGGGCAGAACAGAATGCCCTAACCATTGAAAAAGAATATGCAACCGCAGTATGTGCGGGAAAAGGACATTTTATTTATTGCAACAGGTCAAGGTTAAGTTTACATTGTACATGTAAACCGAATCGTACATAGACGAATTCCACAAAGGCCCATATTCAATACTACTAAGGCCCATATAGGACACGGACACGTCGCTGCAAGCCTTAAAGACTTAAGCAGACGCTCCTTTGCCACACACCGTGCAGACATTGCATTGCATAGACATTAGCTTGTATCTCTTCGTCGTGGCCTTCGTGTCGGAAAAATGACAAACACGGCTTGTGCCGGCGCAATCAGAAGAGATGAAAGAAAAAACGAAATTTATACCAAGAACTGGTACAGCTTTTTGAGTTTCCAAAAACTCGATCATATACTACTCAGACGGTACGCGCAAACACGTACACAACAACAAAATATATTGGTCTGCAGCGACGCGTCTTTGTCGTGCATGGGCCCTATACGTTTCTTCTTAAGCTGCCCTTAGTTTCAAGTGTTCACAAATGCGTATAAGCAATAATTCTTAACTGCATACGATAAACCGATTGTTATGTTTTAAGTTTAGCTCAGAGTGCATGCAGAGGACCAGTATGTCAGACCCAATAAGTAAGTTAAGCTGGTTTTAGTCAGGTTTGTCTAGCACGTAAGAGATAAATAATAATAAATAGAAATGGATGGACAAAAATAATAACAAAGGAAGAAGAAACCGTAGCCAAGACCGTTGGAAGAGACTGTCCATCACATCACCAGCTCAGGCGGACAAGACTGAAGTTGAGCTGGATGGAAGGACAGAAGCCCACGTGGCCTTTGAATACAGAGTTCATCAGAAAAACATGAAACACCACTCGAAACCCATTTCCCCATTCAATGAAATCTGTAAATTTGCATGCAGTTCAAGAAAGAATAACAAATTCTCACTCACCCCGTTTCAATTGGACTTCTTCATCATCCCCCGTTGGATAAGCTCGATGGTGCCTACCTCAAACCGATTCTCACTTTTCACTTTCCACTGAAGCAGAGTTGGAGACAAGATCGCGGACACCGAATTAGAGACCACACACTTCACTTGAGACACACTTTTGCTTGATGCACACTTTGGGTAGGAATGGGGCAAATGAGGCTCGATTCGGACGGATTTGGGGAAACTTGCGCACTCGCGAGGGACGTTTTTAAGGCGGATCATTTCACTCACTTGATGGACTGGCTTTTGAAAGGGTGGCACATTCACTTACCAACTTATAGGCTGGACACTAAAGGAAAGGGGCTCTTTTCAAACTTTTTTGGACCGGACACGGATTAAGGGACAGACAGCGAGCATGCGGCGATCACTGAGCGAAACGCATTATGGGCGAAACACTGACAGAGGAGGGAGCACTCTTCTTCACTTGCCCGCTGGCATTAGACCTTTCTTCAAAGCGATTGAACTGCGATCTGGGAACACTCGCGAGGGGCAACCGACAGTTGACGAACGCGAGGGAAAACATATTCGTGAACCGACGTAATTCGCGACGACGACGTCGATATTCACGGAATCGATAAAGATGGAACCGAAAAAGACTCTTCAGGAGAACGCACTTTCTGCACTCCAAAAATTGGCCGATTTTCGATTGAAGATTAAACAGACTTCTATCGGACGAAAATAGGGGAGGAGGACGAAGTATAGACTCACAATGAAACCACCCGCGAGGGATAATGGAGGACCACCACACGACAGACATGCACTCGCGACACTCGCGGAGGAAAACACAAACAGAGACATGGCTGGGAGACTGATTAGCAAATCGAATGCTTTCCCGAGATTTTACTTCGAAATGGAGGACGAATAGAATTTCATGGGCTTTAAGGAGTGACGACATGATTTGAGAGAGCACTTGGATATTTTAAGGAGGATTCCACTTGTTAAACACTTGGAGCAGGAAGACTTGGTCGCGAGTGTGATCTATAGCCTATCGAGAGAATTAATCAACACGCCAGAGAAAGATTCTATTTCAATGGAAGCTATTACTGACGAGGTACTGCACCGCGTTGAGGTGCATTGCAATGAATCTTGCCGGTGACACTGGTAAGCAAAGGCAGACATGCGATTTTAACTTTAAAGGCAACGCTGAGTAACGCGTAACAGGCCGACCTGCCTGTGCCCTCTGAAGGAACACACATTCTGTCCAGCTGGACACACGAGCTTTGTGCTTCGAAAACCTCCACAGCAAGTGGATTCGGAACGGAACTGCACCGACGGCGAAATTCAACCGGAATGGCACTCAAATCGAACGAAAAATAGGAAATCATTCACATTGCCGCGTACACTACGAATTTCTACATCAAATTACGCGCAACGATGCCTGATATAGCAGATATTTAATAATTGCTAAGGGAAATTAAATTTGTCTCGAAAGAAGCGCGAAAGAGCACCTCGACTCCCGCGCTTTTCTTCCACGGAGACGGCGACAAATTACGCGCAGTCCACAAACCGCTGCATCGGTGATAGGTATTTCATCCAAAATCCATTAGAACCTTTAATTTTCACAAACCTCGCGACATTTCCCGACCGAAATCAACCACTCTTTCGCCACAAATCGAAATTTTACATTCCCCACGGCAAATTAACTACACGGCGGACGAAACTGCGGAACAAGCTATACACCCCGCTGTGGAAATGGCGAATTTCTTCTGTTTCATACCGTCTCCAATTGAAATGTTTGCACATCCGTGTGTGATAACTCGTAAGAATAATTTTGAAAGTAAAAAGTTTCGGAAGTACTCACTATTTTCCGGGAAATCGCAGTTTTTTCTGGAGACGAACTCACTGCACACAGAAAATGAAAACTTCTGGCGGCAGATGCGAGTGCGAAAGAACATAACGGTACGCGCCTGCATTCGAAGTTCGGTTGTGCGAAAAGGGTGCAATGCTGCCAATGCGCACGGAGGACTGCATCGGAGACGATGATGCAACAGTTGCCGAGTGGTTTTAAGGTTTTAAGAAAAACTTTTGGTTAAAAATGGGGTTTGTCGTTGGAAATTCATTGCGGAATGGGTGACATGGGTTATTTCATGTGTTTTGAGGACGATTAGAGTGAATTTGTGCACAGGGAATTCGTTTTACATCATGCTTCAGAATTTTAGTGAGTTACACCGTGTAGATCGGGTCGTGGTCATAGGTTTGAGGTGCAGAATTTTGTTTGTTTTTTAAATGATTCCGAGCAGAAGCTGAAAACGGTTGAGGAATTCTGAAAAACTCGAGAAATCTTGTTCTCAAGGGGAATCGAAGAAGCTCGTCTCATAGAAATGAGAGCAACTCTAATTCACAAGGCATTTTGGAATGAAAATTGCGGGAAAATACACCAGTTTACAAGACTCCTTTGATTCTCGTCAAGCAAGTCAGAGTGTAGTAGAAAATGCGTGCTCTGGAGAATTCTAGAATTGCTTGCCAGACATTCAACAGGTCGGCCGGGTAGGAGCATCTGCGCAATCAGCAATTCAATATTATTTTCCACCCAATTAATTTCAATTCCATCTCAAATTGAAGTCGAACACATGTCCCCTAGCCATTTAACAATTAGTCCTCGTTGAAATGAATGGATTGCGCTTCAAATTGCTTCGCCACAAAGAGTTTCAATTTCAATAAAATTTCTCGAAAAAAAGAGGAAGATTCGTTCTCCCATTTCGACAAAGGACTTCAATTCCCTTCAAAGGACATTCATTGTACGAGCTGGAGAAAAAATCAAATTTACGCATTTTGTAACAAACAAATCGATTTGAAAATGTGTCAAGGATATCACAGCCAGCACGTCGAATCCATTCAGGCGTTCAAGTGAATAGGAGTCCGACGAAGAATGCCACTTAGGAGAGAGGATGCCTAGTGTATTGCCACCATAATTAAATTCGTCCTGCTGATCCTTTCACTGCGAACAGTCCTTTTAATTTTTCTGTCTTTCAGCGACAACAATGTCCCTTTGAAATTGAAGGAGAGAACTCGAAAATCATTTAACAGCAAATCACCTTTAAAAGTGTTCATAAAGAGCAATTTAATGTCAGCCTTGTTCGGTGGGCATGCCGATGAATGGGACTCCATTGACTCTTGAATTGCTCTCGCACAAGGGTGCGAAAGAGTGCGAAAGAGAGAGATACTGATGGTTCGGGTGTATTATGTGCCGTACAGGACCTCAGTTAATAGCCGAAGAATGGAATTCTATTGAGTTTGAAATTGATTTTTGATTATTGTTCAGTTTTCGTATTATTTTTCGAAATTGATGTCCTTTCGAGATCCTTTATTGGCTTGTAGTCAATGGGCATCGGGAGTGTTTGTGTGTGTCACTTGTGATGACTAAACAGCCACTTCTTGGGAACTCTTGCCACTCTTACTGAAAGTCATTTATTGAAGGTTTTGTTAATAAACTCGGACATAAAAGAGGTTCGGGGATTGTTGAGGACTTAAGGCGAGCCTTTGACAGAAGCGTTTTCACGGCGAATACACGCAATTTTCATTGAATGCCAGCCGACCAGCTGCCACTAATCTCAGTTTATTGATGAGTTTTGTGGACAATATCTTTAATGTGTCGTGAAACTGGCTTACTGTGGTGTGAAAGGGCGAGCGTAGCACATGGTCGGTGATAGATGAGCGGACCGCCCACAATTATCTAGCAATCGCTCTTGGAGAACAAGTCAGTGGTGGAGTGAGGGTGATCGTCGGCATTTCTTGTATTCTTTGTCACATTTCCGTGGAATCCACAAGCGAGTGTCATTTCATAAGACAAATGAATCTCTTCGCTAAACTCCATGAATTAATGCATGTCCCTCCCAAGAGTTATAAGTAGATATGATCGACTTTATAGGTGTTCTTCTCACATGGGTCTCATAATGACCTAGGCCTTAAGAGATAAGCACATTTTTCCAACTTCCGGAAGTCAAAATGAGTTTTTGCAAGAACCAAGGGTCAGAGATCGCCAGATAAGGCAATGAGCGTTAAAAATGTTTTCACAGTGAACTCAATTGCACACAATTAAAGTCAAGGGCAATCCATCAAACAGACTGGCCCTAATTAAATGTCTGGTCAGAGTGCTTCCTGTCCGAGATGGAAGATTGCACTTTGCGCATACCTTTCAAGAGCAATTTGCACGGACCCCACTCGAACGGAAGGCAGTAATCATGTATATTGCTTGTTTCCTTTCGAAATTGAGGCGCATTTACCTCGCCGGGCAGTCAAATGTGGAGAGAAGTGCTGTTTGATTTATTTTTTGCAATTTTTTATTGCAACTACACGTCAACTGACATATTTTCTTGCAATTTTTGTTTAAAAATGACTAAAGAATGATACTTCCTCTCATTTCAACGATGAGAGCCTCCTCGATTTCCCTTGAGAACATAAAATTCTCGAGTTTTTCAGAATTCCTCAACCTTTTTCAGCTCCTGCTCGGAATCATCTAAAAAACAAACAAAATTCTGCACCTCAAACCTATGACCACGACCCGATCTACACGGTGTAACTCATTCAAATTCTGAAGCATGATGTAAAATCCAATCCCTGTCCACAGATTCACTCTAACCGTCCTCAAATCACACTATATACCCCATCCATCCCATTCCGCAATAAATTTCCAACGACAAACCCCATTTTTAACCAAAAGTCCGAATATTTTTCTTAAAACCTTAAAACCACTCGGCAACTGTTGCATCCTCGTCTCCGATGCAGTCCTCCGTGCGCATTGGCAGCATTGCACCCTTTTCGCACAACCGAACTTCGAATGCAGGCGCGTACCGTTATGTTCTTTCGCACTCGCATCTGCCGCCAGAAGTTTTCATTTTCTGTGTGCAGTGAGTTCGTCTCCAGAAAAAACTGCGATTTCCCGGAAAATAGTGAGTACTTCCGAAACTTTTTACTTTCAAAATTATTCTTACGAGTTATCACACACGGATGTGCAAACATTTCAATTGGAGACGGTCTGAAACAGAAGAAATTCGCCATTTCCACAGCGGGGTGTATAGCTTGTTCCGCAGTTTCGTCCGCCGTGTAGTTAATTTGCCGTGGGGAATGTAAAATTTCGATTTGTGGCGAAAGAGTGGTTGATTTCGGTCGGGAAATGTCGCCAGGTTTGTGAAAATGAAAGGTTCTAATGGATTTTGGATGAAATACCTATCACCGATGCAGCGGTTTGTGGACTGCGCGTAATTTGTCGCCGTCTCCGTGGAAGAAAAGCGCGGGAGTCGAGGTGCTCTTTCGCGCTTCTTTCGAGAGAAATTGAATTTCCCTTAGCCATTATTAAATATCTGCTATATCAGGCATCGTTGCGCGTAATTTGATGTAGAAATTCGTAGTGTACGCGGAAATGTGAATGATTTCCTATTTTTCGTTCGATTTGAGTGCCATTCCGGTTGAATTTCGCCGTCGGTGCAGTTCCGTTCCGAATCCACTTGCTGTGGGGGTTTTCTAAGCACAAAGCTCGTGTGTCCAGCTGGACAGAATGTGTGTTCCTTCAAAGGGCACAGGCAGGGCGGCCTGTTACGCGTTACTCAGCGTTGCCTGGAAAAGGTCGGGGTTTCCTAAGTTAAATTCGCATGTCTGCCTTTGCTTACCAGTGTCACCGGCAAGATTCATTGCAATGCACCTCAACGCGGTGCAGTACCTCGTCAGTAATAGCTTCCATTGAAATAGAATCTTTCTCTGGCGTGTTGATTAATTCTCTCGATAGGCTATAGATCACACTCGCGACCAAGTCTTCCTGCTCCAAGTGTTTAACAAGTGGAATCCTCCTTAAAATATCCAAGTGCTCTCTCAAATCATGTCGTCACTCCTTAAAGCCCATGAAATTCTATTCGTCCTCCATTTCGAAGTAAAATCTCGGGAAAGCATTCGATTTGCTAATCAGTCTCCCAGCCATGTCTCTGTTTGTGTTTTCCTCCGCGAGTGTCGCGAGTGCATGTCTGTCGTGTGGTGGTCCTCCATTATCCCTCGCGGGTGGTTTCATTGTGAGTCTATACTTCGTCCTCCTCCCTTCCTTTCGTCCGATAGAAGTCTGTTTAATCTTCAATCGAAAATAGGCCAATTTTTGCAGAGAAGAAAGTGCGTTCTCCTGAAGAGTCTTTTTCGGTTCCATCTCTATCGATTCCGTGAATATCGACGTCGTCGTCGCGAATTACGTCAGTTCAGGAATATGTTTTCCCTCGCGTTCGTCAACTGTCGGTTGCCCCTCGCGGGTGTTCCCAGATCGCAGTTCAATGGCTTTCAAGAAAGATCTAATGCCAGCGGGCAAGTGAAGAAGAGTGCTCCCTCCTCTGTCAGTGTTTCGCCCATAATGCGTTTTGCTCAGTGATCTACGCGTGCCGTCCATTTATCTGTCCCTTAATCTGTGTCCGGTCCAAATAAGTTTGAAAAGAGCCCCTTTCCCTTAGTGTCCAGCCCATAAGTTGGTAAGTGAATGTGCCACCCTTTCAAAAGCCAGTCCATCAAGTGAGTGAAATGATCCGCCTTAAAAACGTCCCTCGCGAGTGCGACAGTTTCCCCAAATCCGTCCGAATCGAGCCTCATTTGCCCCATTCCTACCCAAAGTGTGCATCAAGCAAAAGTGTGTCTCAAGTGAAGTGTGTGGTCTCTAATTCGGTGTCCGCGATCTTGTCTCCAACTCTGCTTCAGTGCAAAGTGAAAAGTGAGAATCGGTTTGAGGTAGGCACCATCGAGCTTATCCAACGAGGGATGATGAAGAAGTCCAATTGAAACGGGGTGAGTGAGAATTTGTTATTCTTTCTTGAACTGCGTGCAAATTTACAGATTTCATTGAATGGGGAAATGGGTTTCGAGTGGTTCTTCATGTTTTTCTGATGAACTCTGTATTCAAAGGCCACGTGGGCTTCTGTCCTTCCATCCAGCTCAACTTCAGTCTTGTCCGCCTGAGCTGGTGATGTGATGGACAGTCTCTTCCAACGGTCTTGGCTACGGTTTCTTCTTCCTTTGTTATTATTTTTGTCCATCCATTTCTATTTATTATTATTTATCTCTTACGTGCTAGACAAACCTGACTAAAACCAGCTTAACTTACTTATTGGGTCTGACATACTGGTCCTCTGCATGCACTCTGAGCTAAACTTAAAACATAACATTCGGTTTATCGTATGCTAAGGGCAGTTTGAGAAGAAACGTATAGGGCCCATGCACGGCACAGACGCGTCGCTGCAGACCAATATATTTTGTTGTTGTGCACGTGTTCTCGCGGACCGTCTGAGTAGTGTATGGTGAATTTTGCACAGACAGGAATAAAAACACAATTTTTGATCGAGTTTTTGGAAACTCAGAAAGCTGTACCAGTTCTTGGTATAAATTTCGTTTTTTCTTTCATCTCTTCTGATTGCGCCGGCACAAGCCGTGTTTGTCATTTTTCCGACCCGAAGGCCACGACGAAGAGATACAAGCTAATGTCTATGCAATGCAATGTCTGCACGGTATGTGGCAAAGGAGCGTCTGCTTAAGTCTTTAAGGCTTGCAGCGACGTGTCAGTGTCGTATATGGGCCTTAGTAGTATGGAATATGGGCCTTTGTGGAATTCGTCTATGTACGATTCGGTTAACAAATAAAATGTAAACTTTAACATGACCTGTTGCAATAAACGGAAAGTTTAAATAATCGAACTGGTATTTTTTACACTCTAAACTTACTTAATATACTATTTAATGTATAAATAAAATGTCCTTTTCCCGCACATACTGCGGTTGCATATTCTTTTTCAATGGTTAGGTCATTCTGCTCTGCCCACTAGAGGTATATGGCAAAGCATTTTGTTACGTCCTTTAATTACGCTTTGGGCTGTATATCAATAACTTCCATTTCCGCATCAACTTCGGAAACTTGTTCTTCTTATCGGGCTTCTACGTTTTGCAGATTTTCGGAAATCCACTCAGAGATGTCATCGCTGCAAAAGTACTCGTTTGGGAACATTTGTAATGTCCAATCTTTCTGACAAAATTTGATCCCGAAGTAAAAGCAAGGGAACACTATCTCCTTCCTCCGAGTGATCAGGAGTTCTGATAAATTTTTTCCAACGTTTTAGCGATTGTAGTCGCTTTAAGCCTTTCCATGAAAAAAAGGAGTGACGAGTAGAAACTCGTGAATAACCGTCACAAAGTCACTCTAATTCGACGATAGGCAAGGGGACACTCAGCTGTGAAGTTGGCCATCTCTATGGACTTCATTTCTGCACGGACCTGTGTTTAGACGATTTATGAACTCGTCAACAGTTCTCTCCTGCTGCTACATTGCATAGTAACGCGCTCAAACATATGTGTGTGTGTTGGTGAGTGTTGGTATATACTTTGAGTCGTACAATTTTAAAGTTGCGAAAATCGAAAACTTGGTAAGTCCAATACATTAGGACTTTAATCGGGTGTTACGATAATGGAGACTGCACTCTATTTCATTTCGTTAACATTTTTTTAACGCTTTATCCTTCCTCAAAACCTATGAACTACACGTCAACTCCTGTCTTGGCCGATTTGCCACAAGTCAAGCGTGAGTCGAAGGGAATCTTCGTGGAGCCCTCAGTGCTTCTGGTGTTGCCTGCTCACATCGTTAACATCTCTCGTGGATTCCGATTTGCTCCTCAAAGGTCAGTGCTGCGTCTCGACTGTAGTGCAGTTGCATATTTTCGGTTGTCCGAGCGAAGTGAATGTTATTCTTGTTCCTTAATTTCTTGGGGCAGATGCTTGTATGAATGTGCTCCATTCCAAATAGGGATGCCAGACGTGCCGCCACTCGCGGGACAGTCCTCTAAAATGGCTTATATCCCGCAAGCGTCCCAGCGGAAAATTTGGTCCCGTAAAATGATTAAATGTCCTGCTTGTCCCGCCCAAAAGGTCAAAATATGCAATCAAGTTAAAAGTATCTTAAAGTGTACCATTCTATTCAATTTAATATTTGGTACATTTTACGCACTGAACGTAATCATTCGTCGAAAACACAACGGTATAGAGTTTGGACCTATTCGAAAAAAATGTCGTTCGGAAATGCATGTACGATCAAGCAAACAATTCTAAAACGCTGTAGCGCAAAAACTGCTTGCAAATATATGCGAAAGTAAGTAAATGTCAAAATCATCGATGAAGAACATCGAATAAATATTCAAAAAAAGGCATTTTTGTCTTTAATTACATACATGTGCATCGTCGGGGTATCCACCATGCTGAAAGCAATATCATTTTAGCATCTCGCTGGCTCTTGGCTTTTGAATAGTTACTTCTTCTATAAACATACATGTCAAGTAGAGTACCAATGTGATTGTAGCTATCAATCTCCTGGTTATGCAAATCACGATCATGATTATGTGGAGGTACGCATGTTGTAACGAAACACTTTGCCTTTAGTACTTCAACACTTGCAAAGACCTTCTAAAATTAGATGCTCAGCCTTCCAAATGCTTGTTCAATGTACCCTTGGGTAGCTATAAAAGGTGTCATCGTGAAAACTGCTTGCAATCGCAAAGAGGACCAGATTTTAAGGTATACGCCGTTGCAAAGTTATGCAAGCAAGGCATAGTTTTCTTGAAACCCTACATTTCCTTTTTTTCAGTTTCCTTTCCGAATAGGCCATCTATGTAGTTTCTGTTTGTACTTGTACTTTCATCTAGTTTCGTCTGGTTGAGTGGATGTTCATACAAAAACAGAGATGAGGTATTACAAAGATGCCCGACTTCTACCTCTCTTTCCCCCTTTAAGATTTTTGCCAACTGTTTTTTATAACGTGTTCATAAACCAAATTGACCAATCAGAGGACGGCATTTACGTGCATTTCTCTGGCATCCCTAATTCCGTCTCTAAGTATTCGCTTAGCCACTCTCAAACTCATCCTTTTGTTGCGTATAAATGCTCACTGCTTCGGCAGCGAATATCGCCCGTGGAGTTAGAAGAACTTCAAGCAGAGGTCTTCTTATCGGAGGCGTCTGCATCCACCACAAATCAAGCAGTTGCTTGATGATTGTTGGTCACCCTACGCTTCACCTCGTTCCCTCTGATTATTCCATGTCATTGATAAGAAAGATTGCATCCCAGCTCATCTATTTGTCTGGACGAAGGTAGGCACTATTTCGCCGAATACCACATACTGGTCAACCGCAACCGAAAGGACATCGTGGAATTGAGCCCGCATGTCCTTCGAATCACGTCGAGTCGCTCGACAGAGATGTCTCCCTTAGATACGGCGTGTCCCTGCTCAAGGAGTCGCGCACAGCGGCGTCCGCGTCCTCCTCAGCAGCCCAGTAACCACAGGCGACAATTAAAAAAAACTCGAAGAGAGCAATGAAAAAGTGACACGTCAACCAAAAACAGAGCCTCGCTATCTGGCCTCGATCGCACACCCTCCGAGCGCCCGAGGGGCAAACCATATCTCATTAGAATCTCAACAGGTCCTACCTGTCCGTTCGCTATGCCATTAGGGCATCGTACTGAGTGCCTCGCATGTTCGGTTTCCCAAATAAATTCTCGATATTGAGGTCCTTCTTGTTATGCCATGCCAGAGTAGCTTAGGATCGGCCTTTGGATACCTCAACTACTTCTCTTAGTTGAATGAATGCTTATCATTAAGTAGAATTTGCAGCGCTATTCCTCACGCCATTCGCTCTTGTCACTTGCTCACGGAAAGACGATTGAGTAAGCAAATTAAATGGAGGATGGAGGTGGTTACTCAAGGCACTTGCCTCATCGTGTGATGTTCTCAGTCACTTGAGAAGCGACCATTCAAGCTAGACGACCTCATCTCATCCGTCACCAATTTCTTATCGAAGTTGACTCAGCTGAGCCCTTCAAGGGCGTCAGTGTTTGCCACGAGCTTATCGTGTTCATGACAGATTGTTCCCCAGCTTGTGCGTCGTCTTGTTCTCTTCGGAATGGAATTTCTACAGAAAATCTCTCAAAAGAATGCCCCCTTCCTTGTCAGGCAACCTCTCAGACCAACCACAACCTGCTGTCCGCTCTCGTATCGCGTTTGAAATACGATGCCAGACGTTCATTAGCTTGATTGCATTGAATCCTTTTTCCAGGACTCCGCGCCGCCACCGTCAGCTGTGTTGTTTCATGAAAATCAAGAGCAACGCCTTTCGCGTGAAAACTTCCAGCAACCTGCATCCTCCATCACTTCTTCAAATATGTACTTAACCGCGGCGCCGTGCATCAAAGCAGGTTCCCTCCGAAACGGGACACACCTCCGCACATCCACGCATCCAGGGCGCTAATAACGCCACTAATTTATTAAATAGCCACAGGACTCCAGGATGTGTGCGCACCCAGCAGCCAGCTCGACAGGGATTTCCTTCTCCCATCAGCGGGCCATCAGATCCTCGCCGACATCAGATATCTGGTGGTCTTCCTTCGAGAAATCTCACACCACACGTGCTAATGAGTGTCTATCTGCACCAGCTCTCGCCCTCCGTGCCGCCGGAGAGTCCTAAATACACCTCATTTCGGGATTCATCGATGCGGCAGCCATCAAAAGCCATCATTGGTGTTATTACACAAAATAAATGACGATAAGAAGGACGAAAACTGACACCGTAACTCCGTGCGTATGCGTGTGTACGCTGGGAGATGACAGTCAATAGGTGGAACGGACCACCACAAAGAGAACATTTTCCGCTTTGATGCTGCCGTAACGAGCGCCTCTTTTGTCTTGGGAGTTGTGTCGCTGTTCTGCAAATTCCTTTCGGCGCAGGCAACCACCAGGTGAGAGGAGCGCTTGACACTATGGTGGCTTTGTTCGTCGATACGGAGCGCTTCAGTCTCGTGCAATTCGTGGCTTTTGTTCGATGGCCAGGACTGTGCGTGTTGGACCTCCAATTACGTTCGACGAGAGATTGTTCGCAACACGAGATTGATGAGTGCACGGGAACTTCCGTTGTTAAGTTGTGAAAAAGACCTTTGCTCGAATGCCGAAGGGACCACCTAGACGATGCAGTTTCGCTGTCGGCAGCAGCTTAGATCCTTCGGCTACTTTGTTCGCACATGGAGAGCGAATTTCGTGGTGGGCCTGGGCGTTGTCGGAGGTCGAACTGTAGCTAAAAATCTTGAATTATTGAAGCAGTTTCGGAATACCTGGTTTCCTAGATGGACTCGAAACAAACTCCTCCAGGGGTTCACTTTTTAGACTTTCTGGTGTCCCTAGGCATGCGGAACACCCTTGTTAACTTACAACGTGTTAACATAATATCTCTATGCAATCATGTTTGGGTTCAATCAAGGCTTGAGATAGAGACCCCTGTGTAAGCGTAGTCGTCTTCTCTCGTGCTCTAGATTACAACAACGATGTGCTTACATGTGCTATTTGTGACTTACATGAGTCAACTGGATCTGTGCCATATAACTTAGATTTCGTTTTTCCCACACACCTCGGAGCTCTATCCGAAAGGTGTATGTGTTGCGAAACTTGACTTAGTTTCTTTCCTGGAAAGCCTGAGTTAAGGGTCCCTTAATACAAGTTGTCCGTCCATGATCATTCGGTCTTGGAAGGGAATGGAATGTTCGGTCTTTCGAAACAGGAGTCTCGGACTGATCGATCGACCTTCGCCTTCCGGACTTCGTCCACATATTTCCACAGTTCACAGGGTTACAGGTTTTGCACTTTCCTACGTTGAACTTCCTGCGAATCTCTCGAAGGACGAACTAGCCGACGAGAGCCGTGGTTGGTAAAAATTAGTTCCGTCGAAAATAATTTAATGCTATGTTTCCACCATGCGAAATCGCAAGGTTTCATCAAATTTCTCCAAAGTCCGAGGTTTCGAAACCTTGTCATTTCGGCGAAACCTAGTTGAAATTCCCTTGAGTCCGTCCGTCCGTGAAGGGCTTTCAAACTTATTTTGCTGTTCATGTAAAATGCTCGCAAATTGAAGCTCCTTGTTCTTCTAGTAGCTTCTGATTAAAAAATTATGGAAGACGCAGGAGGAGTTAACTATGAAGGAAGTGGTTGTCCGATCGTTTGCCAAATCCTCTGCTTTCAATTGGCCGCTCCAACAACTGTTTATTGATTTCTGCAGAACTCCCCTGTTAACAAACAGCTGTCATACCCTTCAAAAGTGACAGCTAATGACATTCAACTCGGTTCAATAAAAACGGTTCGTCGGGAACACAGTATAAATTGATTGGAGGTGCTTGAATCGGCCTAACTTTAACCTCACTAGTCGCACTGTACAGCCAATTGGATCACTTAAGAGCTGAGAAAAAGATGGAAGAATCAGAACTTTGGTCCCATTTAACTTATTTTTTTTGAAAAAGTCAGCACCAACTCTGCATCAGAGCTGTCCAGCGGCAGAGGATCTGTTGCACGCTTTCCATATCATAGTCATCGATGCAGCTTCTGGAGAAGTCGTTCGCGATAATGGCTAAACTTCTGGCGTGATCTCCCAAGAGGCAGTGTCTGATAATGATATAAGCCACGTGACTTATCAGAGTGAGTGGTTGCTTAGAGCAGGATTTAGCCTGGGTCACATCAGTTCGGAGGCTTTCCATGAAATGCTGTTGTTCTAGAGCTCCTCTTGGAAATTATTGAACGTTTTAATTTAAATGTCGAGAGAAACTGATTTTAATACCATAATGTCAAGGGAGACACAGTCACACAGTCAAGGGAGAAATATTCAAGACCGCATATTAGAGCTTCATAAATAGCTTATATATTGATTGTAATAATTGAAATGAAATTAAGTCAGAATAAATAATGTCGGGATGAATTTATTTAGTGACTTGTTTGCTCTTCCATCGTGTAGCCGTGTTCCATGCAGATGAACGGATGAGTGCGCGAGAATCACTCTGAGTTACACAGGCATGAGGCATGTAACAGTAGCGCGAATTGTCTGGCTGCATGCATGCGCACGGATTCTCTGGATGTGTGCTCGCTGTGCAATGGCTGGGAAGGATTTGTTTCATTGGATTTGCTGATTGAACAGATCGATGAGCTGGGAAAATGCCACCTGTTTGAACAGATCGATGAGCTGGGAGAATGCCAAAAGGGAACGCGGAATCGTTGGATGGTTCGATGAGTTGCCGATATTTCATACGTAAACGGTTGATTTCGCGGAGGAGAACCGTGTGTGAATTGAAATGGAACTTCTTGAAAATGCACATGTAGGTCTTGGTCGAGGGAGTGATGGGCCTGAGTGATTCACTTTACTGCATTTTTTAATTCTTTTGTCTGGCAGTCAAAGGAGTTGATTCTACGTAAGTGGCTTGAAAATCTGCTTGCAATGCAAGTCTTAGACTCCAAACCAGTGGAACAACGCAATAAGAGGAAGCCCACGGTAACATTTGCCACATGGCAATCCTGGAAGTCTTGAATGCGATGTGGTTATCTCAGGGTGTCCTGTCTGGTCATCAGAGTTTGTTTTTCATCAAGTGGCAAGAATTTATGTGTCAGAGAATTACGCGTGACCATTATACGCTAAGTAGGTTCGGTAATACTCATTTTCAACGCTAGGCGCAACATTTGCTGAAAACATAAATTCGCGTTAAACCCCCCTCTTAAGCGGACAGCCAGAGGACAGCAGTTTTTGTCCACATGAGAGAGAGTTCGCTGAAGAGAGAAAACCACAGCTGAAATCCTATCTGCCAGCCAACCATTGCAGTACACCTTGTCTGCTTAAGCGAATGGTCCTCTTAAGAGGGTGTCCAATAAGAGGGAGCTCACCGCATATCTTGAAGTCAACATTAAATGGTGCACGGCCTCTGTTGCTCCATATTGCAGTACACTTTGTCTGCTTAAGCGAATGGTCCTCTTAAGAGGGTGTCCATTAAGAGGGAGTTCACTGCATATCTTGAAGTCAACATGGTGCACGGCCTCAGTTGCTCCATAAAGTTTGAATTCACGATTCCGCTTCACTACCACATATTCCTGACATCATATTTAAATATTAATGGCATAAAATTATCTATAAGATAAACCTAATATCGAGGACATTCATTCTTATTTAAATATGGGTACGTTGCTCTCAGAAACGGCAACAACAAATACCGTTTTAGAAAGCGTCACAATGGGCGCTCCGGTATTACTTTGGGCTCAGAAGCAAGTCGAAGAATTAGAACCAAGCTGGCAGTGTAAAAGATGATGATAATGCCTGTCCTCTTGTAAAGTACAGACACATGACTATCTCAAAAGCGGATGGAGAAGTCCGTGGTCCCTTCGAGAGGAAAGACATGGTTCTCATTTTTCTACCGGTTTGAGGGCGGCTACTATACTGGACCAACCGACTATACTGGTTGATAGTCTTGCCTAGTCTAAGGACGCCGGTGGAAGGGCATATACAAATGGTCCCCGCGACAGTCTTCGTGTTCCAGCCTGCGGTGCCACGCGACAAGCGGCATGAAATATCCATCAAATGGAATACCATCTGGGAATCTGCGGAAAAATGGGAAAGACTGCGCGCAATTTGAAGCAGTTAGACAGATGGCCTCAAGTTGCTTGGACCCGATGTCCATCTTGTAAAGACAAGAAAAAAGTTGATCCCTCAAATAACCCACGTTTTTTCCCCTAATTTCTGCAGAAAATCAAGTGTCTAGGCTGCTATCTGCTCGTCATATTGAAACTTCAACTCGATGTTTGAGTATTCTCATATCTCAAAGACAAGAGCTGAAGGCAAACTTTTGACAGCATCTGCAGGACTTCAATAAGATTTGGTCGAATTAGACTTTTTTTGTTTTGCGACAAAGAACTTCTTTCGTACATTGTCCCAAGTCTTATCCGATTCCGATTGCATTCGGAAGAGTCTCCAGCTTCCTCCACAATCGACGTGTCTGGATTCTGGAAGAGTGCTGATGTCGAAAGCATTTATCTTTCTTTTTCAAGATTCTGTCCGCATGTCCTTGAAATGGCTTCTGCAACCGCTACACCCTCCGACAAAGAGAACTCGGATCTGAAGTGGACAACAAACGGACTACCGACAAATCCATTTAGCGGCCAATGTACACATTCGCTTCGACTCCACAAACAAACCCTCACGAGATAAACATTCGAAAATTAACACCCTCAACTGGAATCGCTAATGGAAGACATCCCCCGCCCGGCTGTGCAGCTCACAGGATACGCGCCTTGTCTTCATTTGTGCGCACAAATTCCCCTGGTGTTTGTTCAGCAATTATTTTCGACTTAAAGGCTTGACTGGATCAAGCCCAGCTAATGCGTTTAGCTTCCCTTTGAACAACCGGTAGCCTCAAAGGAACATGCAAGTATTTTGTAGGCAAACACAGATGCAGCGCAGAGTCTTTGTCGGAATGCGACTAATGATGACACGGATGGGGTTGTTGGGTGTGTTTGTTGACATTTGACAGATGAATTTGGCGGACTGTTGGCAGTTGGAGAGAGTCACAAGTGAGTTCGTCTCTAAATTTAGTGGAAAATCTGACATCTGCAAGGGTTATTCTTTGGTGTACTCTTCAACTGTCTGTGACGAGCCGCTGTGGGAGGTTGAAGATAGTCAAATGCCATGTGTTCGTAAACTGACTGTGTTTGCATCAGTCCAACGGACATCCTTCTTGCGGTGAATCAAAGTGCGATACCTGTTTGATGGCTCATTTCGTCTTATTTTATGCCACAATACATGAAGAGCTCTCGAAATAGGTCACTTTGGCGCTAAAGAGTTGGCAGAGGAGTCCAGGGCACAAGCCTGTCAGACAGGCACAACTCGGGAAAAGATCTTAAGACGCAGAGATGAGGGTTTTTGGATTCTATCCTGCGCGTAAGTGCTAAGAAACACTCCATCCGTTGCATTGTACGTTACTTTCCACCTTGCTTCGCTTGGATAATTCTAGTAATATTTTTAATTTTAGTCTTTCCTGTTAGAGGGTTTTCCAACAGGGACTTGACAGCTTTGAATTTAATTTGTGAACGCACTCTTTCACATTGAATTCCGATCTTGACAGCATAATTAACTGGGGAAAAAACAATAGAGTGGAATTCAATGCTTCAAAAACTCAATGCTGTCTGCTGTCACTCAAGCGAATCCTTGATAATCAGCCCTTATCCATGAATGGCGCTTGTGTCGATGAAACCGGAAAACTTTCCATCCTTGGTATGTGTATCAACACAACACTTAGTTGGAGCGATCACATATTTAAGGTCGACAATAATGCTACGAAATGTTTAGGTTTCCTCAATCGTTGCAAGAAATATTTCCCCTTCCCCTTCTGATTTGGCCTTAATTTTTAAGGCGTACATCCCCCCAAGCTTGAGTACAACGCTCATATCTGGTCTGGTCTATCTGGTCAGAGACTCGTTCTTCAGCCGCACTGCTCGAATATGGAATGCTATTCCCAGCCTAATATTTCCCACAGACTACAACCCGCAGATATTTAAGACCAATGTGCAGGGGTGCCTCCTCTCTCTTTCTCCCTCTATACCTTCGGCCCGTCCTGTGTCTTGACCCCGGACACATAAGGGTATTAACAATTCCTTGAGCGCGCGTAAATTATAAAAAAAAGTCATCTCCAGCTAGGACCTCCACGGTAGCACTAAGTCTTAAGATTGGGGGAATATATGTTGACCGCGAGCCTTTCCTTGGGTTAACCGTTTCCAGCACTAGTACAAACGTACCTTTAAATAAGCGAAAACGTTGAATAAAACTGAAATGAAAAATCCACTTTAACAAGTTTATTGTTTAAAAATGCATCTCTATGCGTTCTTCGCTTTCGCAATAGACCAACAGAATTTTCACTTTCTTTGCCATCGAAAATCAACTAATTGTAACGCCGACGCAGTTTTTCGATTTTTTCCAAAACGAAACTAAAAAACAACCAAACACGAAGTATGAACCGATTGTAAAATAGCAATCGTTTAATTACAATCGTCGGCTTTTGACAGTTCAATGAGTTATACGAAGCAATAGTGAATCGTCAAAAGGACGTCGACTAGACGATTCAATAATTTTAGCGTAATACAATCGCCGAAACGACGTCGTCAGACGATCGTCGTCTTACACGATGAAAGCCCTGCAAATTGTAAAAATGTTCCACCGAAATTCGGACTCGGTGGCCGCAACAAGAGCGTTAACTCCAATTTTCAACGAAGCTCATTTTTGGCTCTATAAGCCAAATATGCGTTATTGGTCGGATGAAAATCCATCGGCAGAAAATAAGTGTTTGCTGCGGTTTGCATGCCGGCGGCGTTGTTGGGCCATATTTCTTCGTCGACGATAACGATCGTCACGTTACTGTGAATGGTCGGCGTTATCGCACCATGATTAGCGATTATCTTTGGCCTGAACTAGAAGATATGGACTTGGACGGCTTGTGGTTTCAACAGGATGATGCCACAAGCCACACAGCACACATTGCAATCGATTTATTGAAGAGTAAGTCCGGTGAGCGTGTTGTCTCATGAAATGGACCAGTCGATTGGCCGCCTCGTTTGTGCGATTTAAAGCCGCTTGACAATTTTCTGTGGGGCTACGTTTAATCTTTGCTTTATGCCATCAGGCCGACGACGCTAGAAGAACTCAGAGCCAACATTCAACGCGAAATAGCGGCCGTTTTGAGCGAAATGCGTGGCCGAGTGGACCAGAACGTGCCCGTGGTGGTCATTTAAACGAAGTCTAGTTCCATTTTTAAATGATTTGATTGTACATTAATCCGAAGAAAAAGTTTTTGAAATATATCAAATGGTTTTGGTTTTATTTTAAAAAAAATATTGAAAGAGTCCTTATTGGAAAATCCCTTACAACTCATGCCCCCATCGCAAACGACACTCTGTCTAGAAGAGATCTATTGTATCGAAGGGGTGGAGCTAATCCAGAAGACGTACTACTTCCCTTATGAAAGATAGTACGTCCTTTGCCCTTCCATGCGAAAAATACCTATCCTTAACCAGAGAAATGCCAGACATTGACATAAAATGTGCTCTGATGTCTCATCCTCTTGCGATGTCTCATCCTCTTGTGATAATTGGGTGTGCAGTGCCCAGTGAGAAAGCTCGTTAGCCTTTTCATAAAGGGTGGTCCGACCATAATGCACGATGTTAATTGTGTAAGCACTAGAAATTAAACTCAGTTTTATGATTTTTTAAAGAATAAGGAATTTAGTTTTATTTTGCGACCGTTTCGTTCGCGCTCCTGACATCGAATGAATATGAGTTCCATTTAAAATGAATAATTCGCGGCATGCTTGGCGATGACAATTTTAAAGAGGTACTTTTAAAGAGATCAGCAGCTCTTACATTGCAAATTGGTTCTTAGAGTTTTATTCACTCTTTCATGACTGCTTTTTCTTTTTGCTGTCTACAATTGTGAGTCACACCTTAACGTCAAGTTTTCTTGGCCAACTTAATTTGACATTTCTTGTGTTTCAGTGTTTGACAAATTCCACCTCGGCGAGGTACACAATTGAGCGGCGCGTTAAGATTGTTGTAGCCTTTTACAAAAATGAGCGTTCAAATCAAAATGCATTTCGTGCACTTCCTCTTCCTCTTAATTCCTTTCCATTTTCTGAGAGACAAAGTCGTTGGCCAATCGGGGGGTTCCAATCGGCTCCGACCCGAAGAGTCTTCGTCTGCGAACCTGTGGGACTTCGCAACACAGGACGCCCAAGTTTAAGAGAATGAATTCAACCAACTTGGCATGTGACACTGGAGGCAGCTAGCCTGAGATGCCAGTTGGAGAGTCCTGTTGAGGGCCAGGTCCAACCCGAACTGTAGCGCCAAATTAAGAAGGAGAAGAGTTCCAGTGGGTCGCCGTGCAGCAGTGAGTATTTGCGTCGACTTATAAGCTCGCCAACTTACCATGTCTATCCAGGTACGACGAACAATTTGAATAATTCACAGCCCCACCTCGTTACAACTGTCGAGACAAAAGCTTCTCAAGCATCGCCAATCGGAGTAAAACTGTGTTCCCATCTACTCGTTAGCACACAAGTGCCCGCACAACACGGGGGTTTTGTTGTAAAAGCCAACGTCTCCGTTATTATTTTAGAGGCAGTTAGCCAGAGATGGCGGTGCCTGGGAGGGGCTGTTGGTCGGGACCCAGATACAGCTCGGACTGTAGTGCCACTACACTAGGAATTCGGAGATTTCAATGCCAGCCTGTTCGCAAAATCACTTCAACGGACGGTTCCTCTATAGATCAGCGAATATGGCCGTATCTTCTCAAGCATTTCTTGCTAAAACACAGCGCCTAGGTTAGGTTTGATTAGACAAGAACACCATCAACCAAGGTTCGACTTTGAAACAAGCTCGGACCCTCTATGTCCACCTCAAGAATACGAATCTAGTCTCATGTTGCTTGATCTCAACTAAAAAGGGGTCATGTTCGATCCTGTCCTCTCCTCTACCCAATGCCGATTCAAAGTCACACTTGCAGCGAGCACACACGCTCTATCATCCTTCGCCACGCTTGTCACTGTCCCTCGGCCCCATGCTAGGCCAATACTTCGACAATCTAATTCATTTATCCTGCAAGACTCTATTCTCTCTCTGCATCTTCAAAACCAGCATCCAGTGACAGTTTAAGAAATTTGCCACGCAAGATTGAATTTCTAATCCACCCCACACCTCAACGTCAGCGTCTGCACAATGCACTGCTGCACTGCTGCACTGCTCTCTGCTCAAAGGAGATCCTCTCCTGACCGTTACGAATTGCCGAACATGGAGAAAAGGACAACCATCCCGGAGCCGATTCGTAACGCTCGAATATATCGTGTCCTTTTTCTGTTCGTCCGTCGGTCGTTTCCTGCCTGATCAATGAGCACACAGCCATCGTTCGACTGCCTTTTGTGTGTGATTGCAGTTTGCCTCGACTGTGCATTCGGGATAAATCAACTTTAACCAAATCGATTGGTTCCGACTCGTTGAAATTCTATTAGGAGCAATTTTTTCCAGGTGTTAGAAGCAAGAAATTTCGATTTTGACGCTAGATTCGCCGCGCTTTTTATCCGGCAAAGTCCACCAGTTCTGGGGATTGAGACAGAGCGAGAGGCAGAGCGTGTGTTTGTTGTGCAGTGGCTGAGTAGGTGTGGAAATTGGCGAATAACTCTCGGGTTAGACGAGACGAATTGAGCTTTGCTCCGAGGGTCCTTCGAGTGTCGTTAAGGATGCTTTGAAGGGGACAATTTCAAGGATGATTCAGAAGTGATTATTGGATTTTTATTGGTTTTTGACCGAGAAACAGACGCACGGGGTGGTGTAGAGGACCTGAAATGAGATGTCCTTTGGCGTGACGTGGCTGTGGCGCGCTATACCCATTTTACGGTCGTAATAGGATGAGGCCCATAATTTTCTGAGTATGACGTCGGCCACCGTCTACAGCGAACACTATATTCCATGATTGCCAACTTCACTTTGACCTCAATTGGATGACGTGGACACCAGCGTTTCTCGTCTCACGTCGAACTTTTGTCAACTGGCCATCGAGATCGTGGGATTTGACTGCGTTTGACTTTTTCTCATGCGTTATACTGAAGCCGCGGGTCTATGGGAATGAGCCAAAAACTTCAGCGCCCCTCACAGCCATGTCATAACCATGCTCATGTCCATTTATGCCCCAGAGTCATGGAAAATTTGAGTTCGCCGCCCCCAGAGAAGTCTAGGAATACCCCTTTCGCACGTTTTATTAAAGTTTAGGCAGAGGTTAGGTTAGGTAATGTGGCTTTCATCGAAAGTTATGGATTCACTTAGACCCTGGTTCTAAGTTCATTGTGTTGGCACTGAGCCAGTTACTGTCCGTTACTCTTTGGAATCATTTTGTTTCTTGGACGAGTACCCAAATACCCGGATTGATTTGACATCCCTTTCGGATACATCCGTAAGCTCACTTATATAGTATCCTCCCAGGTTTTCTTTCCTAATGGTGACCTGTGCAGGGGAAGTGCAGAGTAGATGTGAGGAATTTTCCTCTTTTTCCTCATCCATGCATCTGCTACAGAAGTGGCTTCCATCGAAAGTTATGCATTCACTTAGAGGCAGGGATCCATTGTGTTGACACTGAGAAGACTAGACGTCTTCTAGCGCGTCTACCCTTTGTTCAGTCCTTTGTGAAGACTCCTACTAGGTTACTTAGGTTTTTCCAGCCTAGACTGAGTATGGCCGTGATTCTCTGTAGGTCCAGGTTTGGCCATTCTTGTTTCGCATGTAGGCACGTGTTAAGGTTATTTCATCCTTCACGGGCACTGCCGATCGCTAGCTCCGTGATTGTGGTTTTAGGAGTTTCTATTGGTACCCAGATGTTTTCAACCTTAGGTCCAATGATTATTGTACAGTTTTTGGCTAGCTCGTTTCCTGGTATGTATATCTCTAGGTCCATGAACCCAGCACACCGTTAGGCTGGCAATGTCTTGGTATCTCGGTAAGAGACATACGGCATATTCTTATTCTTATAATGGTGATTCGAGTACCGATTTTATTTGGAAGTCTAAAAGGAAACTGTATTAAGAGACCTTAATGAAACACCCTTTAGTTTATTACCGAATTCAGCGAAAAACATTTTACAAGTTCTGCGACACTTAATTTGTCAGATGGCATTGTAACGCCATGCTTATCTTGTACGTCAGCTGTTTCGTTTCCATGTATCCAGCAACACACTGGAGGGAGACTGCCTTGTTACTACAGAGTTCTTGTAGCGCATCAAACCAATTGAGAACCGTTTTGGACCTTTTTGTGTTACTTCTCTTCTTCATTTCCTGTATTTGTCCCTACAGTCCAGGCTGGATCAGGGTATCAAACAACATGCCTCTCCAAATTGCACGATCTCTAGCTGTCGCGTGCCAAATTGGTTGAGGTCATTCTCCACCTGGGTCCGCCACCTTAAACACGGGCGTTTTCCGTTTCTTAGTCGAAGATTCTTCGGGCAGGAGCTGAGTTGTTTGTACGCTCCAGATGGCCCAGACACCTTCAGGCGTTGGATACGCAGACTGACTAGGTGTTGGATACGCAGACGACTGACTAGGCTCATAAAAGAACACGAATGTGCAGCTCGTGGTTGAATCTTCTTCTGCAAATACCGTCAACACAGGATCAAAGATTACAGGCAGAACCTTGTTCGCGCCGAGACCAAGGACGTCCTCATCCACTTTTGAGAATGCAACTGATTTGCATCAAGTTCTTAGTCCTTAGAGAGATGAACATGTATTACTCAATTGCCTCTTGAGGCCATTGAAACAGCGGTTGGCAAGATTTACTCTACCTTTGATATCGCTGCTGATGTTGTTTGAAGGAAAGTCTTGACTACCTCGAAGTTACAGCAGCTCTGTAAAAGACGTCGATGTCCTTTCATGAGGATAATAATAATAATATAATAATATGGGTGGCGCTACAGCCCGTAGAGGGCCAGGGCCTAGCTTCTCAGCAACCACTCCTGTTGTGCGTGGGACCTACAGTGTGGGGGGCCTACAATTTAATGCCGACTCCGAACGGCGAAGATGTGGCGTTTTTTTTAGACACTCGAAAAAGGTGGAGCCGTGAAATATGAAAGGTGATAAATTCGGGTATCGAACCTGGCACCCTCTGCGTAGGAGTCGACACCCTTACCCACTACGCCACGGCGACCCAGGATAGCAAGTATTTAATTTTGCCCTCGTTCACCACTAAGCATATTTTAGCCTCTTCCCTCTATGTTAGCAAATAGATCATTGACGTAAATGTTCCGCGTATACCAACAGTTGCACGGACTTCTGGAAGATAAGATCCGTGTGCGTGTGAGTCCAGCACGATCTTGTCTAGGATGATGTTGAAGAAGTCACATGACAGCGAGTCGCGTTACCAAAATTGTTTGACATTGAAGGTCTCGGAGATTTCGTTACTGACCTTATTGGAGCAGTGAGAGCCCTCCACCATCTTCCTTCACAACCCGCAGAGTTTGGGCGGAATGTCTAAACTAGACATGGCTTTGTATACCTCACCTATCTCTACGCACGCTGTCATGCGCGGTGAATTTGTGTTGGTTGACGCACAGTGGCACAAGCCATCTCACAAATTGTTCTTTCGAAAGTAGGCTTCCCCGAATTATTTTGATGAAAATCGTTAGTTTCGATATTAATTATTTTTCTATTTATAAATAAATTAGTAAAATCAATCGCCAAAGTGCAGTTGGTCAGAATATTGATTGACTGCATTGCTCGCACAGACTTTTCAAAAGGGTTTGCTGCAAACGTTTCATTCAGAACTAACTGGTGTTATACATTTTTTGAAAGTCCAGATCTAGTCAAGTATTTACAAAAAATAAGAAAATAGAGTGGTCGCCGTGGCGTTGTGGGTAAGTGCGTCGACTCCTACGCAGAGGGTGCCAGGTTCGATACCCAAATTTACCACCTCTCATATTTCACGGCCCCACCTCTTTCGAGTCACTGACAATGCTCAAAGAGTATGCCTGTCTAGAAAAAGCGACTCAACTTCGCCGTTCGGAGACGACATTAAACTATAGGTCCCTTCCACCCGTGAAAGAACAATAGCACGCACAACAGGAGTGGTTGCTGAGAAGCTAGGCCCAGGTCTACCTCGGACTGTCGCGCCACCCATATTATATTATTATTATAAGAAAATAGTGTAGCATTGTGTAATATGTAGAAGACATGCAGTACCTCACAAAGTTAAGCATACACTCACAGCTTAAACATATTTTTATCTTTTTCGCCGTACAAAAAGTAGTTAATTAATAAAACTTGAATGCAGTTCGAATTGACATAATTCAATTGCTAAAAACCATAAACAAAAATATGAAAATTAAAAACAAAAAACTTGCTATTTTTAAGCAAAATAAAAAAAGGCACTTCATTTTAACACACAAAATTGAGCATACACTTAAAGTAAATTCGAGTTATGACTAAAACACAAAACAAAAACAGTTACAAATAAAATTTCAGTAACGCGTGGCACCTCCTTCAGCATCTATGACAGCTTGTAACCGCCGTGGCATGGATTTTACCAGTTTGTCAGTAAAAGATGGCTGAATCCCTTCCCAAGCTGCCTGAATTTTAGCTTCTAGATCCTGCTTATTGGAGCAGGTACTGTCTTTAACACGCACTTTTAGTTCGTGCCATAGATGTTCAATAGGGTTAAGATCCCGCGATTGTGGGGGTGTTTCAAACTGCTTTGGGGCGTTATAAAGCAACCATTAGCGTACTAAATAGGAGGTGTGCTTCGGATCATTATATTGCTGGAAGTAGAAGAAACCGAAGGTAGACCTAATTTTACTGCGCAAATACACAATTTTGTCCATAGTATTTTCTATAAATTCGAACTTTCCACAGCCATTTGAAGCCATACAACCCCACAACAGCACAGATCCTCCCCCGTGTTTTATGGTTGACTTTATATTTTTAGCTTTGAGAGCTGTATTTGGTTCCCTTCACAACAATTTGTTTGCCATTAGACCCAAATAAATTTATTTTTGTTTCATCTGAAGACAAAACACCGTCCCAAAAGCTTTCCGGGTGGTTTACATATTGTCTAGCAAACTCGGGCGATCCTACCATTTAAATTATTCTTTCTCAAGACTCTGCGTACGGTTTCCACTGAAAGAGGCTTATTAATTACGGATGACACCTCAGCCGTCAACTTTGGACCGCTAGATTTTGGATTGGACTTGATTGTCCGAACAATATACCGCTCGTTTTGTTCTGAGAGCAATTTTGTTCTTCCCCTTCCAGGCCTGTTTTTTAGTGTCCCTTCATATCTATAATTGTTTATTATTTTTTGTACCGTCGCATGCGATCGCCCTACAGTTTCTCCTATTTTTCGCATCGACTCCCCCTCGCAAAATAGCTTAATTATGAGCATTCTCGTTGACAAAGTAGTCTGTTTTCGCATGTTTTCTATATTTTCGCACAAAGAAGAGAATATCGGTCTTTTCAGTTCAAAAGCTTGTGCAGAAATGATCATCAGGGACATTTGTTGCTTCATTCCTGAACAAATTTGCATGTATCGATTCTGCGAAGCTTGTGTATAACGTACACATGACATCTGTATGCTCAATTTTGTGTGTCGATTTCAGGGGTTGTTTCCTTTTTCATGCGAAAAGTACCGGTAGGAAGTCGCCCGTCTGTGAATTTCGCATACATACACTCGTGCTTAAGATATGTGTTCACTTATGATTGTATACCAAAAAAATAAAAAAAAAAAGTCGGTGTTAAAACAGCACAAATATGAAGTAATGATAGGTGTATGCTCAATTTTGTGAGGTACTGTATCTTGTTTTAATCTACCCCTTTCCTAGATGTTTTTGATTTATATTCAAACAGACATTTGATGGTTAGCGCTGTTTGCGACTGCCTAGTGAGCTTAGGTTAGAGTGATTGCCACCACTGTAGCAGTTGTGGCCCACTTAGATCCTGGTTGAATCCTTTGTGCTAATGCCAAGTTACTTGACTGATTAAAATATTTTATTAGTTAAAATTCCAATTCCATCAACTTTTTTTTTGCCTTTCATTTGTTGGACACAAAAATGTATCACTTTGTCACAAGAAAAATTGCTATCAATAAATATTTGCTCATAAAGGTCCATTGATCAATGATGGACGGGATCAGAGATAATGGATGATAGGGATATCCAACTTCGGCCATTTTTACCCCTAGCCCACAACGAAGATGTAGTGGTAATCCCTTGTATTTCACTTATACATTTACAACGCTCGTCAATTCACCAAAATATGGCGGCCGATTCGTGAATTTTGTGGGAAAAAAGCGGCAGATTCATGAATTTAGTGGGTATCCATGTACTTTCCATGTAACGTACGTGGGTATGTTGTTCGGAGGGTGTTCAAAAGTTGACTAATATTTTTAAGGGAATTTTCTTACATTGTTATATGGACTTTCGTGAGTAAAAATGTATTGCAATGCCCATTTAACTGGAACTATTTGACCTAAAATTAATTCTTAAGTGTATATATAGCCTATTCATAAACCATTCCTGACAAATTAACTCAAAAAATGAAGCCCGCTTTATACGCATAAATCATGAATTCTGAAAAACTCATGAATTCAATTTAAACAATTTGATAAGAACAATGACAAGATATTGCAACTTTTACTAATGCATAAAAATGGTTGTCAAAACCTATTATTTGTGATTCACGCTTTAATAATTTTTTTATTATTGGTTAACTGAACGTGTGAATGTATTATTCATTTTTATTCATGTGCAAAAATTCACACAATGTTGTACATTCATTAATTATGTCCTAGTATCTCAGATTTGCTCAAAGTTTTAATGAATCGACTTCATGAACATAAGTTTTGTTCGTTCGTTTACCCCTCCATACTGTGTTGAAAATTTAACACCGAAATTTGAAAAAAAACGTTCAAATAACGAGCGAATTTTGAAATAAGAACTCTAATTCACCCCATTACTAAGGTGGGGAAGGGTATCAGCTGTCTCCACAGCTGTTCTCAAGAGCTCACACGTATTCACAGACAGGGGACAAAAAGCGTATAAAAAACGCTGTCAGATGAAATCAAGCGGCAAGGGAGGTAGAAGTTGGATATCTCTATTATAGGTTATCTCTGGACGGGATACGTATGTAAATAGTGAGCCGTTAAAACTGTAATTCATCTTCACTCATTCAATCCAATCCATCCACAACTGGAGAGCGTGGAAGAACTTCGAAGCCTTATAAAAAAACAAAAAATAAAAACACACAAAAAAAGAGTCAATTATTATAAAGCCTAGGTTAGGTTAGGTTGAAGTGGCTGACTGCTGCGCATATCGACACACTTAGGCCAAGCATATGCCCCTTGTGTACCATTTTAAAGCCTAAATATTCAAGATTATGTGCAACAAGTTTCACCCTTTTATCATTAAAAACAAAAAAGGTACAGATTTTGGGACAGTGTATCTGTTTTCGGACCACTGTATATCGGTCTGAAATTCTGGGGTCTCTTTCCCAGGATAGATCTGGTTGATGGTTGACTTATCTGGCTTGAAGCCACTCGGATATCAGATCGTTGACAAACGGATTTATGCGAGCAAGCAATATGGCAGAGAAGACCTGACCTTAACTAAAGTCATGTAAATAAAAACTTCTACAGTCGTCGGTCCATTGGACACAGGTTTCCTGGAAAATCCAAATCCATCCAAAGTGTTGGCATTGCATATTAGCTGATAACCTCTTAATTCGCATCTGTATCTCAACAATTGGGCCATCTGAAGGAAGTAAACGATCAGAAGCGGTCAGTTTTGGACCATTGGGAGGAATTGTGTTCTTTTAGGACAACGGCAGGCGTAGCGTGGTTGGGAGATCCTTATGCATCCCCCTTATTGTCCGGACCTAGCACCAAGTGATTACCAACTGTTCCTGTCTATGGCGAACGATTTGGCTGATGAAAAGTTCGTTCTTAAAGAGGCTTATGAAACTCTCTCAGTTCTTCCCCAGGGACGAGGGCTTTTACAAAATGGCGACAAATAATCCAGCAAAACAACGCATATTTGACTCAAATCGAAACATTTTTACTTTGGGAAATTCGGTCTTAGATGTAAATGATGGATCTCTTCTAATTAGACCGTCGGCCCTCAGCCAAAAATTCTTTTTTTCTTTATCTGCTCTACATTTTGCAAATCTACTCCGTTTTTATGGGCAATTTGCCTTATGAGCTATTAGCAATCTGTATGAATATTGACAATATTCATGAAGTAACAATTTTCGATGTCCAACTTGTGCAAAATAATTTTATTTCATTTTATTTTTGTAAGAAACAGTTTCTTTTGGGATTTTGCCATCTTTTACAGTTATACCCCTCGTCCCATAATTTTTGCAAAAAGGTGTAGCATTTCAAGGTTAATGCCGATCTTGCCCCAACGCATTCCACATATTGTCTAATGGGAATCAGGTGTGCAATCCTGTTAAGGGGCGTTGTGGATGTCGTTTTCAAAGCCCGTTGAATTTCCAACTAAGTTGAAGCCATCAATTGACGCGCAGTGGCTAACTGACGATGTATTTCTTTCCATTCATTCACTTATGATGTTTATGTATCCTCCCGATATATCTAGAGTCTCCTCAAACGGCCTTCAATCGAACCAAGACCTGCCCCAAGGGACATGGAAAAATCCAAAGCCTACAGAAAAAAAGAATCCAACATGTGCACACCATCTCCATCTTATTAGACCACTAAAGGCGGTTCCTGTTGCTCCTCTTTGCACTCGACCCTTGCAATCGCCACAACAAAAGGCCAATCGCGAGCAGTTGGTCCATCTAATCCCGCACCAACTGTCTTCCATCGAATCCCCAGATAATAGACACTGCACAGCAAAACCCACGCACATTCAAATGCACTGCGCACACACAAAAAACACCTCCATCATAGCGATTCGTTATGCACGTCGTAAAAATCCACTAACGATGATGCACTCTCCTCGCATATCCTTCTCCCGGCCAAAGGACACATCGGGGGTCGTTCAATCGATGATCACTCTGAGTGCGATTCGATATGCTTCTCATTTGTTCATGGTTTCCCAGTTGTTCTGGCGATTTATTGCATTGAAACGCACAAAGCATGATCCGTTTAGGGATCATCCGGTGACACGCTTTTCGGGTCCTTTCTTCTTTTCGGCTTCGCTCAGAGTTCGTCGGCAGAAATTGATTCGTTCCGAGTGGGTGCGATTCTGTAGCGTTGTTAGTTTTCCAGGTGTTAAGGCAAGAAATTCTGATTTCTACGCTGGAATTTGTTCAGCTGATTACAAGGCTCGCAACGACTTGTGTTGTGTTAATCAAAATATTTTATCGGTGATCCTTGTTTGAAATCGCTTTAAGTGGTATTTTGAAGCGTTTAAGCGATGCGGCGGCGTTGAGCAAGGAAAGGGTTCTTCGTCATGGTTTCGCTGGGTTTGCTGAATCGTGGCTGGCTTGTGAGGGATTCGTGTAGATGTGATTGAATGTAAAAGCACGCGATGGTATAAGTGGCCGAAACATTTGTTGACTCCGAGGCATCAAACTAGATTTGACTTTGTCCTTGTGATGTCCTTGATGGCTGATCTTAAGCATGGCCTCAAGTTTCTCGGGGTTCAGGATTTTACGGGGTGGGCCAAATACAAGTTTCTTTTTAAAAATACAATAAAATTAACGAAATAAATTTGTGTCCAATTATAATGGCGTCGTTAGTAAGAGCAAAATTCCTAATTATCCGCTGGCCTCCGCTGGCCTCCGCTGGTCTCCGCTGGCTTCCGCTGGCCCGCTTCCCTCACTCCAATTTTCCAATACCTTGTTGATAGTTTCGGGATGTACCTCACGGATTGCTTGGATGATATTGGCCTAAAGTGCTTAAATCGTTTCCGGATTGTTGCCCTAACATCGTTCCTTCACGGTTCGCCACAAAATATCGCAGCTCCGAGGCAACCAACTGACATCGCCAAGACGGCTGATGACACGATTTGAGAATTCGGTGTGCAAAAGATCGATTGTGTCGTGGGCATGGCTCGCCATCCTGCATAAACCAGGGCCTGTCCAAATCCATGTCTTCAGTTTTAGCGAACAAAAAAAGTCAGTGCATATTGCTCTGTAACGCCTACCGCTGACCAAAACTTTGTGCCCAGTCCCAGTCCATGCTCATCTGTGCGCAATGCACGACGACGGGGATCCTGAGTGTTGTCCACTAGCATACCAGCCTCATGAATACGAATACACAAACTTGAGTACAGAAGTCGCGGTGGGTGCATAATTTTGACCAACATTTCTTTTCAAAAAGCGCACTGCTTGGGTTACACAACACGTATAAGGTTTCAATATTTCCCAACGTTGTTCAGGCATAATACGCGACTCATTTTGTTCCGCAGAGGTATGATACTGACTTTCTGTCAAGATTTCGAGTGGAAAACAGCTGTCAGTGTCAAATAATCCTTTTGGACGATCTCGAGCTGAACATTCGAGGATCAGGATCAATTGTATATCTCACATCGTTATTGTTCTATTAAAAATTGTATTTCTTATGATTCTTCGTCTAAGTCAGTCATGCACAACCTTTTCATCGCTGTGGGCCGCATTAGAAAGTTAATAATTGAATGGAGGACGCGTTAGAAAATTATTAATTGGGCAATCACAAAAACTTAAACTCTAGAAACAGTTACTATTCTCACATCATATTTTATTACAGAAACAAGAAAATTCACATTCAAATACAATAACTTAATCAAATACAAATTAATTTTAATGAGATTTTTGTGGTTGCATATTAGATGCTAACTTTTTTACATCCGGAGTAATATTTGTAGTAGCTACTTTTACAACGGCGTTTAGGTTTTCAACTTCATTATTGAAAAAGTTTGCTCACAAATGTACGTACTTCCGAATAAAGTTCCACAGAGCTCTGCATTTTGTCGTAAATGTAGACATTTTTCTGTAGGAAGACATCTGTAGAAGTTCATTAAGTCTCCTTCCTTAAATTTGGACTTCAATTCTTCGTTGCATTGTATGCCAATAAGCTCAAGTTGGAGTTTTGATTCAGCACTTTCAAGTGATGCTTCGAAAGGATTAGCAAATATGCTGAACAGTATTTTGTACCGGTCAAAGTCTTCAAATCGTTCATTGAAAGATTGCTGCAGTTGTTGAATAGAAATACCATATTCATTACTGTTCATCTTGTATTTTTAAATATTTTATCGCAGCTGGAAAAGTGACAAGTATTATTATTCGTTATTTGGGAATGGAACAATGTTAACTTGATTCGAAAACTTGTTACGTCACCATGTAATGTCTTCCTTGAAGTGAAGACAGTTTAAGGTTCAGATCATTTAAATGGCCGCATATATCTGTTCAAAACGCGAGGTCACATATCCATTTTGAATCTTCCAAATAATCCACTGGCTGACTTTTATGATTTAAAAACATTTTAATTTCTTCAAAAGGTTGCAGAACTTTGCCTCAACTTAACCAACGAACTTCACTATAGTACAAAACATCACCATATTCGCATTCAATTTCATTAAGAAAATCCTTAAATTGTCTGTGATTTAATCCACCTCATCGGATGAAATTTACGGCTTTCACAACTTTTTCCATAACATGGTCGAAACCCAGATTTTTGCCAGTTAAATTTTGTTGTTGTAGAATGCAGTGATACTTCATTAAATCCGCATGTATTCCTTTTTGCTTCATATGTTCGGATAAAAGAGTTGTCACACCGATTTTAGGACCAATCGTTGAAGGAGCCCCATCAGTCACTATACCAGAAAGCTTTGACAAATCCAAATTATACTTTTGTATGCTAGACAATAATGCCTGCAATAAATCCGATCCACTTGTTTGATCTTTCATTGGATACAGTTCAACAAGTTCTTCAAAAATCTTATAATCTGATGTGATGGCATATATACACAATTGAGCATTGGAAGTTATATCGTTAGATTCATCAACAGCTAATGAAAACTTGATACATTTTTTGAATGTTCTTGAAAATTTAGTCACGATTTCAGCAGAAATATCGGTGATACGCCGTTGTATTGTCATTCAGTTTAAACTTAGTGCTTCAAATTTTGAGGTGCATTTTTTCAGCGTTTTTCCAGCAGTTCTTTACAAAATCACCATCGGTATACGGTCGAGACGATTTTGCTATTAAATTCGCAATATCGAAACTTCTTCATTGTACTTTTAAAAAATATATCTTGTTGTGCTTGTAATAATAATTGGACCATTGAAGTAATTTTTTGTGTTCTTAAAGCATCAGAATACTTTTCATCAAAATCAGAATGTTTACTTTGAAAATGTCTTTTTAAGTTATAATCGTTCGGCACTGCAATTGTTGCTTTACAAATTAAACATATAATTGTAATAGCCAAACCGGACAAGTGAGAGGAGAAAAAAAAAAACAAAGACAAACAACCTTCTGTTTGTGTGTCGTTTATTAACAGCAGCCAAATTGTATGTCCGCTGAGACATTTATACTTTTCGTTAGACATGCTTATTACAGTACATTGAATGTTATTAAAATCTTTGGAGACATTTCGGGTGAATCATACGATCAGATAGCCATATATGGTGTAGTGCAAAAAGAGAACAAATACAGTCTCGCAACAAATTATGCAATCAAAATATTTAAATTAATTTTTTTTTACTACATAAAAATTGTTGCTTTTATGTTCGATAAAACAAAACTTTTCAGTCCATTGCTCTTGGAAAACTCGTTTTTCATCTTCTAACTTCCGTTTCTTACGTTGTTTTGAGACCGACATATTATTTTTTGGTTACACAAATTTAAAAAAAAACTGAGTAAAACTAAGCAAACTACAAAGTTACTTTGTCAAAGTACAAACTCAAACTGAAAAGTAAGAATAACTCCTACTGTAAATATCAAATCTATATAATCTATAATTCATGTAAAAAATGTTGTGGTCCATGGCATACTGAGATTCAAATTTAAACAGTTAAACAAGTAAATAAATGTAAACAAGTGAATATGAGAATAAAGGAAATGTATTTCTATAATTTCATAATTAATTATATTTATACTTATTCTTGTATGTTATTTGAAAACTTTGAAAAAAATAATTTATTATAAAAAATATATTTATTTTTATTTAAAGATGTAAGCAAATTATAATAGTTTAGGGCCGCAGGAAATTTTAAATAGGGCCCGCTGGCCACCGGTTGTACAAGACTGGTCTAAGTCGATATGAAAGCCGTCACGGAAGCCAACCCCCACTTCTTAGGCCTTTTTCCGGTTCTGCAGAGGTCCGAATACCTGGTAAATTTACTTCTCTAACCCGACACCACACTGATATGGACTGGAATTGTTGATAAGTCGTTCCACCCGTTCGCCTTCAATGGCAAAGGAGATCTTCCTATAATGTTATGGAGACAAATACGCCGTTAGTGGGGTTCCTGTTTATTTGTATGAGGGAAACGCCACAGATATTCCACTCGGAGTACGTGTCTATTCAACCAGGTCCTAGTCATTTGGGTTTATTCACTGCTAATTTCTCGACTTTATTCCTGCCGTAAAAACGAGACTACGAAGATTGACTGCAAAATTTATCATTTCCCTCTTTTTCTTCCCGAAAAGCCGGGCTATTTATTTCATTTGTGAATCTAGAGTTTGCTAACAGCTCTCGTCGTAGGCTGGAGCGTTGGTCTGTAGACTGTTGAGTTTGGTGCATGACTCCGCCAGCATTGGTTGTCAAAGTAGCAAAAAACAGCCTCTCCTGGTGTCAATGGTGCCATGTTCTTTCTATTGGGTTTGCAAATAGCGTCGAATATTCTATGAGATTCCGGAAAAGAGAGATTTTGCTGTCGTAACTGGGTTGTTGATTGTACTTCATTGCTATGTGATCATGGAAAGCATCCTCCTTAGCCAGTCGAAAAGATGTCAGTCGTTACATAGTTTCCTTTGAATTACAATTGGATGAGAATTAAATGCTCTTGATGTACGTTGTATCGCCCGCTTTGGGTCCTTTTATGAGGTCTTCCTTGAACCAGTTCAGATCTAGCTTGGTCTTGATGCAAACCTGATGTCAAACTTAGTTAAATGTCAAGGTGAACTCTGTGGACGGATCAAAGTGGAAGTGGAGATTCCACTGCAATGTTTTTATGTCTCATTAGTTTGTAGCATTTTTATGATCTAAGGAAAAGAGCACGTTAATATGAATCGGTTCTTGTATTGCTCGGACATGAATCAATGCTCTTGGAATGGCCAACACAACAGTATGGCTGGCTCAAAAATCCCCCACCATATTTTGCTAATGCTAATGAATTCACCATTACGATACCTACACACTACCACTCCAGTCATAGAGCCGTTAATTTGATCACAACGGCCAATGGTGACCAGCTTTGAAACCCAGATATACATTCCAATGGGATTGGAACCGTGGACCCCACTAAACAAGGGCAGGGTATTAACCAACTGTTCCATCCAATCGTCTTCGTTTCAATGAATTTTGAATATGGTATAAAGTCGATCGTGCAGTTCTTTCTTCTTCTTTCTTTATTTGCCGCTACAGTCCGGGGTGGACCTGGGCCTCAACCAACAAGCCTCTCCAGCTAGCACGGTCTCTGGCTAGCTGTCTCCAGTGTCGCACGCCAAGTTAGTTGAGGTACTTCTCCACGTGGGTGCGCCACTTTAAACGCGGGCGTCCTCTGTTGCGTTGTCCCACGGGTTCGGAGTCGAAAACTCTTCGGGCCGGAGCTGAGTTGTCCATACGCTCTACATGGCCTAGCCATCTTAGGCCTTGGACCCGAAGACGCCTGGCTAGACTCATGTCGCTGTACAGCCCGTACAGTTCGTGGTTGAATCTTCTCCTCTGGAAACGGTCAACGCAAACAGGACCAAAGATCGCAAGCAGAGCTTTTCTCTCGAAGAGACCAACCGCTTTTGAGATTGTCCATGCCTCCGCGCCGTACAGCAGGACTGGGATGGTCAAGGTCTTGTATAGGGTCAGCTTGGTCCTTCGAGAGATGGCTCTGCTACTCAATTGCCTCTTGAGCCCATAGAAACAGCGGTTGGCAAGAGTTACTCTGTGTTTGATCTCGGTACTGATGTTGTTTGTACTGTTTACTGCGGAGCCGATGTAGACGAAGTCCTTGACTACCTCGAAGTTATAGCTGCCCATTGTGACGCTCTGTCCAAGACGTCGATGTTGTGTGTCCTTTCTTGATGACAGCATATACTTCCTTTCTCCGTCATTCACCGCTAAACCCATTTTAGCCGCTTCCGCCTCAATGCCAGCAAACGCCTCATTGACGGCTCGCTGTGTTCTGACAATCAATGTCATCCGCGTATGCTAGCAGTCGTACGGACTTCTGGAAGATCGTGCCTCTAGCGTTGGCGTGTGAGTCTTGCACGATCTTTTCCAGGATGATTTTAAAGAAATCACATGACAGCGCGTCGCCTTGTCTAAAACCTTTCTTGACATTGAAGGTCTCGGTGAGTTCGTTACGACCTTGATGGAGCAGCGTGTGTTCTCCATCGTAATCCTGCACAACCTGACGAGTTTGGCAGGAATGTCAACACTAGACATGGCGTTGTATAGCTCGTCGCTATGCACGCTGTCATATGCGGCCTTGAAATCGACAAAAAGGTGGTGGGTGTCGATCTGCATCTCTTGCGTCTTTTCCAGGATCTGCCGTAGTGTGAAAATCTGGTCGATGGTGGACTTCCCTGGCCTGAAGCCACACTGACAAACAAACGGCTTCAGGCGAGTACACAAAACGGCAGAGAAGATCTAGTAAGCGATTTTCAGGAGACTTATTCCCCCGGTAGTTGGCGCAGTCAATGGGGTCTCCTTTCTTGTGGATCGGGCAAACGATATTGAGATTCCACTCATCGGACATGCTTTCCTCAGACCATATCTTACAGATGAGCTGGTGCATGCGCCCAACCAGATCGTCTCCAGCTGCCTTAAATAGTTCCGCAGACAGTCCAGCTTTATTCGACTTAAGTCTCAATATCGCTATCTTGACCTCGTCTAAGTCGGGGGGACGGAATTCTCGTCGATCATCGTCCATATTGAGTGGGACATTCTGCCTGACAGCGGTATTGGTGTCATCATCGCCGTTAAGCAGTCCGCAGAGATGGTTCTTCCAAGTTCTCAGTATCGACTGCGACTCTCGTGCAGTTCTTTACTCTGCGATAAAAGTGCCAAGTACCTGTTCAAAATTTGATTGCCAACCAGGACAGTTGATAGCGGCCATATAGTTGAAGCTACATCTGTCAAATTGGCCGCAGACTAAATGTCTGTTTTGCCAAATCAGCATGGATGGACGTAGCGTTCAACTAGACATAGAGGTCATGAGTTTGTTTTGTCAAAATTAGTTCTACTCTGATAACGCGGGCGGTCCAATTTATGATCGCTATAATTTCTCGAGAGGAAAATTCTCCGAAGATCTGGCGAAAACATCGCTGCTATCCGTGAGAGTGTGCTGCCGAATCAATCGCTTTCACGTCCCTCACAAGAATTGGGCTTTCGCAGCCAACAACTTGGCGAATTTTGAGTCACGACTTGGGCCTACAGTCGAGGTCCTGCGTTTTTACCCCGTTAGGTTTTTTCTTGGGGGTTCTCTGATGTCGTGGGTCTATGCGAATAAGCCACAAACCACAGCAGACTTAAAGCCAACATAACACATGCCATTGGAAACCTAGAGAATCTGCGGCTTACAATTTTATATTCCATACATAATGGTATCGATAGGCCTTTCAAACGAATGAAAAATGTCGATGGTACCTGCCACACACTTTGTTTTATTTAAATTTGAAGATAGGAAGCGCTTTGTGATGGACACTTTGTCTGCATTGCTTCGGCCTGTGTTTTCTCCGGCAAATACCTCAAGATCAGGGTCATTTAGCTTCAAAGTTTCGGGTTATAGCCTGTGAACTTGTTAAATTGCCTACCTATGATCCTCCCGGTGGTTCCATAACAGGTGGACGCTTTGTTACAATCAAGGGACATGAAAGGGAGTGAATGGAATTTTATCACACTCGCTGTGGCTAACTGGTGCCCCAGCCAGATCATCCCATCTCCCTCTAACCCTTTCAATCCTCAATTAACGACTGGCGTTCACCCGCCACCCTTGAATTTTCGAACGAATGACCGTAATTTGTTCGAACATCTTGATCCTAAATTACCCTGTCGTCGACGTGTGCTATATCCTCACGCGCATTCGTCCATGATCTTCGTCCCTCCATCGCCTTTGATTGCTTGAATTTGAATGCATTTCATGTCTCTATCGAGGCTTCGGTGCGCAAGTGACGTGCTTGTTAGCGGCTCCACCGCCACCACTCCGTCTACCTAAATGGACTCTACGACTCAATCTGATCGCAGCGCCTAGTCGATCAATAAATCCTTCACGCATTATCGACTATCGCTTGAATTTGACGCTCGTCGACGCATGCGCCCAAAGTGTGAAATGCTGGCGCGTCGTGTAGGACAGCCCTGGAGCACGTTCTATGCATCTCCCCCGTCCCCAGGGCTGGCTGGCCCGCGTTAATGAATCCCAATAAATCTGGCATCCATCCCGCAATCAATATCACTTATCCACCAGCCCGGGCAGGTACCTGCCGGAGATGCACCATCTCCTTCGTAGGACCCTTTCTCCCTCTGTCCCTATTGGAATTCAACTCGCACACGCACACTTGCGCAGGCTCACCCTCCGAGTGCATAGGTTTCTATTGAAATTCAAAAAGGACGGCTCACGCAAAGTGAAAGCAAAACGATGCGATAAGGATCTCACGGTGAGGGTAGGTCGAAGGGAAAAGGTCCTTGCGGTGGTGGGGGTGTCGTCGGACAGTATAAATACCGAGTGTCGTTCCAGAGAAGAGCACACTCAAAGTGCACAGTTCATCCGAAGAACATCCCGGTTCGCAGAGGACTCGGTTGCTTCTGCTGCTGTCGTCAACACCGTCCTCGGCGCCGCTGACTCTTCGGGTCAAGCGCTGGCGGACGGATTCGTGGCACGCACACCCTCGGAAAGGAACGAAGAAGAGACACCATCCTAGTGATTCAAAAGTCGACCAGAAGATCCAGTCACCCGAGCACAGAGGCCACCATCTCATGGAGGACACAATCAGTGGCAATGGGAGCGACCCATCCCGGTGCCACGATCGAGTTCCAGCGAGAAGCCATCTTCAACGGTACTGCTGCGCCATCGACTTACAGCAACAATTCGATGCTGATTTGAATCGAAAGACTGACAAGGCCAAAACTTGCCGCCGCCCAAACGGTCAGCCACAACGGAAACCTGGTGCCGTTGTAAAATCCACACCACCGCGCAGACACATCGTCTGAGCGGACAGGAAACAGCTTTAAACTGCAACAAATTTAATAATTTGTCCGAAACTGAACTGTGATAGCAACAAAAACGTGCTTCCTCGAACTGGGGAAGCGCACGTTTTCGAAAACTTAGGTCTAGGGTATTGAGAGTATCATTGTCTTCCAACTAGGTTAAGGTACCATTTAGTGTGTAAGGATCATTGTCTTCCGGTTTGTTTGTTTTGCTTCTAGATTTAAGAATTTTAATTGTAAGAATTGTAAATAAAAAAAAAAAAACGAAACAAAAATATTTCTGTTTGCATTTATCTTCTCTAAGGATTCCAGACTTTCCTCGAACTCACTCCACTCAATGTCCACTCAATTTGTGGCGACTGTAGTTGGTTCTGGAACCATGACGATTCACAACTTTGATAGAATTCTTCTGATTTTTTGTCCAGTTTTCAATAGTTTCATTGCGTTTCAAATTCATTAGGTTTCAGATTAGTTCGTATTATCGTCAAACATTAACCGGATCTGGATCGTGTAGAAGTATTCTTCTTCTTGTGTTTTTTTTTTTTTGCGTGGGTTCTTTGTTCTTTGATGATGTTCTTGATCTTTCCAAGTACGACAAGAAACCCTTACTCACCATGATTCCCTATGTCGTAAACGACAACAAACGACACGACAGAACGCAATCGGTTTCCTGTCTGTCGTTGTGTCGGTTTATAAATTGTTGATGTATGTCGATTCGAAACGACGTTCTGTCGCACAAACGTCAATTTCTTTCGTTTGGAGAGCAAAGCAATAACAACCAGAACTTGCAGGAAAATTGCATAAAGTGAACATTTTTTTTGCGAAATGATTGAATAAAAATAAACACACGTACTTGAAAAAAGTGATGTGAGAATAACGAAAGAAAGTTTGATTTCATTTATGAAGACCACCTTCATCCAGCCCGAAGCTTTTACAAAAGAAAAAAAGATATCCTTATCAATTTTACGTCCAGCAGGGGTAATATAATTCATCCCGATTGTTGGAAAACCCGGATTTATTGCGGAAGGAAACTTCAAATCCGGTTGTTTTCCTATTATTTAAAATGCAATCGAGAAAGTGAGCGGATGTCGGTAGTAAAAAATGCTATTATGGAAGACGCAACTCATCCGGAGTCCATAAATTTTGTGGCGTTTTCAATCCGAATCAAATTGATTGCCGATTTCTAGGATGAAGGATGAGTTGGTGCAACAGAGAGTATATTTTTATTTTAAATGAACAGAAAATAGTTTGCTTTAATTTTTAGAAAAACGAACAATACGGTTGTGGTTCGAGGCAGTGTGTAGTGCGATGAACAATAATCCGGACATGGGGGATTTTACGATTTCCGTGGTTTCATGTCTGGAAAACGTGGTGTGTTGTGTTCACTCCCTTTTCTAAATTGGAAAAGGGAACAAATTTGTTCCCACTCCCAGAAGGGAGTGTGTTGTGTTCACTCCCTTTTCTAAATTGGAAAAGGGAACAAATTTGTTCCCTGCACCGGAATTTACTTAAGAAACAAATTCTTTAGATTTTGTGCTTATTTCATCGAGACAAATATAATTGCGTCTTCAAAACTCATTTTCTCGGAAATCGTGCCGAAAAGTTACCACGGTAATCGTAATCGTGCCCGGATATGGACGAAAAGTGCACCAAGAAAGAAAGATCCTGAATTTCAGAGAATTTTTAAACATATTCTTCTCGGATTTGTCTCGGTTCTGATAAGTTGAACTGCGGAGATTCCGAAAAACTCTTCATCGTATCGTTTTCTCTAATCGGCATTTCAAATGCCAGTGCATTGGGAATTGCATTGGGATTCCGAAAAACTCTTCATCGTATCGTTTTCTCTAATCGGCATTTCAAATGCACTGGGAACAGTGGGAATGATTACTTCGTAATGTCGTCAAACATTTACCAGATCTGGATCGTGTATAATTATCCTTCTTCTCGTGTTTTTTTTTTTGCGTGGGTTCCTTGTACCCCTTCTTGTTCCCGTAAGAGTTTCTGATCTTTCCAAGTAGGAGAGGAGCCCACATCAGCAACTCTCACCAAATAACTACCATCTGACCCGAGCAAAAGCCGGACAGTGGCAGAGGAAGTGTTTTGCAGTGTTGCCTTCTCTGCAAGCGTCGCAGATTTTGGCGAAGATATCGTCGTTGCTCTCAAATGATTTCGGAGTGTGGCGGATTTCTTATAGACGTCAGTGAGCATGCACTTGGTCTGCCTACTTCCGCGGTTGTCAGAAGTTTTATTGCTCTCTAAACTCGAGCCAGTATAAAATTGCTGGTAGCTATTTATGGATGCTTTCGAAGCCACACAAGTATTCAGTATCTCAAGTGTGAATCGATCGAAGTCGAGACAAGGCTTTGGTGATATAGCGCGTATGCACCACGCAGAACTTTCATTGTGAGCTCATGCATGAAAGTTCAATTTATGATTATAATCGACGAACGTTTAGTAACTGATGCATTATTTTCCCGCTACCGCCACATCTGTGTCGCCGGTGGTAATTGCTGCAAACCGAAAAGATGTCACAAACGTTCACGTTGAATACCGATGATGGTACCTCATTATTGCAGTTTGTTGAAAAGAAAGTCTGTGCGATCAGCCTTCTACTACAAGCTAGACTCAAACATGTGTACCGCTAATATTCAGAGATGGATCGGAGATGGATGCAGGTGTGGGTGTTGGCCTCTATTCCAACGATCTAAACATCCTGTTATATTTCCAAGAAAGGAAGCTCTTTCCTGACTAGAAAACAATAATGCCGATAGCCAGGCAGCCATCAAATCTCTGAATTCAGTCACTTTTAGCACCAAGTCTTCCCTTAATTGCCGCTTATCTCTTAACGAGATGGCTAAGTATTTAAGCATCCATCTCATAAGGGTGCCAAGACCATGTGGCATTCCAGAGAATTGCTAAACGGATGAACTCGCTAGAACGAGTACACACTCTGTGGTCTTTTCCGGTTGGTGATCACCCTCCAAGCTTATCGCTGCTATAAAACATCTACTAAAGCTGGAAACGCTTGATGGAATGAAACGTAAATGGTCAGCTGGCGCAGGATGCCTCATTACCAAACAATTCTGGCCTACGATCGACTCCAAGCGTAAGCGAACGTCTGATTAGATTGAGGAGGCCGAATCTTAGAAGTCTCATTGGCATTGCATAGGAACTGACGCCTCCAGACTTGGACTCCCATACAACGACCTGCAGAGATGACGATGAGGAAGAAACCATTGTACACGTAATATGCAACTGAAGTGCTCTCCCATCCCGTGGATTTATACTTCTACTGTTTTAATAGCCTGGCTGCTTCTTTTCGCTTCATTAAAACCTCTAACTGGTTTGCGGAGTAGGTAGCGTAAAGTGGGCCTATGCTGGCCAAAGTATGGCTGGTGTTTTTCCATACAGCAGTCACCCACTTCAACATAACCTAACCTATGATGGCATCCACAGAGTGTTCAAATTAGAATAAAACAAGTGGTGACTGATCTGAGCAATGAAATGGTGGTTTATTTGAAAGGACTTTCAATAGCATTTCCTGTTGCATATGACTTGATTCAAGTGATCCCCTTTCATTTGATCATTCAATTGATGAATCAAAATGTCTTCGATTCCGACATGGGTTGTGTTGACTTTGAAAGCATCGATTACTGCAACTTAACGAAACGCCACGAGAGTCGGACGGGATGAAATCACACGACAACAGCTGCCACAGTGTCTCATTATCAAAACGATCATTCAATTTGGTAGAAACGAAATTTTTAACTATCGATAAGTAATGGTGATGGTGATGACATCACGGTATAACAACCAGCCGGTACTAGTGATGTTCGCATTCGAATGATAATTCGAGTGATAATCGATTAATGCAGCATCTCGACAACATCTCGATTATCAAAATCATTCGAATCATTACTAACTACTTACAAAAGAGAACTCGATAAATGTCTCTTAATAAAATCATTCGAATTCTAATCTTATTAGTTAGCAGTTAATAATTATTTAGTAGTCATTTGGACTGGATTGGGTTGTCCTTATTGCACAATAGCACAGCGGCCACCATGAAAATGACCTTGCGTTATTTCCGGAAGTCACCAGCGCTTCAGTGTGTTCTTGCAGAGTTTCCATTTCCAGATTGGCCTTCGGTGCTTATAGCTGTTGTTCTTGTCAGATTGGACAGAACCCAATTATGAATAGGAACGTGTCGACTATGTATACGTTCACTTTGATCCTTTATAAGGTGCCTTATTCAAATAACTTCAAATAACCTGAAGTTGTCAAGTCACACACGACGATGATCACAGTACCACCAGTCACTGGTTCAAGACTTAGCTGTGACGTTCTCCACGCGACGTCTATGAGTCACCGCCAAAATCACAATCAACTTTATCTGATACACTCACCCAATGCCCACCATGCATACAGTTTTTAGAGGGGGGGCATTGTCTTGCACGAGCACCTCCACTGGTGGTGATCCTGGCTAATCACGTTCTACCACTAATCCAACAGATGGCGCATGAGAATTATATAACTTTCCCTGCAGGTGGCTCTGCACGCTAATTATCCCCAAGTGACACGAAGTGTTTCCACGAATCAGTTCGATCAGCAACAACAGCTTAAATCAATTCCATCGGGACTGCCCGCCAACTGGACATGGGAGCCTGAAATGGGGCTGCAATTTTAATGAATACGAAGGATCGGACAATAAATAAAGGGAAATCGATTTAAAAATAATTACACGTTGCACTCACTGATCCGTGCCCGTGATGATGTACGAGGTGCAACAGAAGACGCAGTAAAATCACCCAAACGCCGTGCGACTCCCTGACCCAGAGTCTGAGGCCCCAGATGCATCTGTAATTAATTCACCTCCCTGTGATTACAGTAAATGAAGATCTTCTCCCCCTGAGCCTCGAGCACTGCCCTGTCGATTTCCCCGCCTCACTGCGAAACAAGGTCCACAGAGCTGCGATCTGGCCCCCTCGTATCGATTTAGAGCACAACCATCATCATCATCATCATGAGTTGAGGCAGCACATCGTTTGATGTCAAATGGTGTGTGGCCACTGACCACGGACGCGCGGAGAGGACCAGCTCACCTAAGGTCATCATGATCCGGCGATCCGGTCCCGAATCCAGAGTGCGAGTGAAGCCATAAATTTAACGCCGATTTGAGGTCTATAATTACTTTGACAGTTTCGCTTTGTTAAACGCGTCCGAATGTGGCGCGGGACTGGAGCTGTTGCTGTTGCTGCTGCCGCTGCCGCTGGACGGGTTCATTGAATTAATTTTCCGTTTTCGGGAATTGGGTCAGAGAGGTTGCAAGGAATTTCGTTGTTCGCTTGGTTTTTGGCTGTGGAACATCTTCTTCACGCGACTCGACTGGGCATATTCCGCACGATCGGCGGCTGCCGAATGGAGGACGCCTTATGCAGAGAGTGTGAACGATCCTTATTGAGTGACGAGAGAAGATGTACCACGCATGCCATGGCTAATTGAACGAACCGATCGCGTCGTCGTGGTGTTGGCGGCTCAAATGGATGAGCGTTTGACCTGGTCTGCCATAAGGGGTGTGGAGCGGGAAGGTTGTCTGTAGATGGCATAGCTACCGTGAATAGATACACGGTGCAGGCATTTGGGGTAACACATTGCGTTCGCCTTTCTCACAAAAATGAAAATGTTCTTTGTCCATCTTCGCCTCCGAGTTCACGTCGGCTCTTGATGGTGGACGGGCCAGAGGAGGCTCCACTCGTGTAATGGCTTCATTGCCGCAAATTGGACGTGCGAAAGTGTTTGCCCAGGAATCCGTGGGAAATGAAGAGAAGAAGAGAGATCTTCGGAATTAAATTGACACATATATCAAGGGCCAGTGTGCGAGATGTCTAACGCCTGAAATGGAGATCCCCTGACTGGAGAGGACATCATACTCCAGAATCATCTCCAGATCCCCCAACTCGCCCTTCATTGGGTCCACCTTCACCGCATTCCTCCTTCATTGGAAACGTCTTGTTAAGGCCAACCCAAGCCCACTTACGCATTCCCAAAGTAAAGTGTTGACCAGGAACGCGTCCCAATCGAGCGTCATGAATCTTAAGTGACTCGCTTAAGAGTGAGCCAGCCAGGTCGCGATAACCACCGAGCGCTGCACTAGGCAGACATGCAATTTGTTCGCATTACCATAAAACAAGTGAGAGGACGGCTTTTTTTTTTTTTACGTCGTTGTTGTTGTTGGCGGTGTGGTTCGCCAGCCTCCTTGCCATGCGGTGTGCCTTCAAATTCAATCTGTCTAGCTGCCATCTATTGGCCTATTGAGATGCACTGAATGGACAATTTCTCAAACGTGTACTTTGCAGTTGGGACACCTTTATTGTTGGTCGCGTTCTCTGGTCCGGAGTTCGGTCGATCGCCTCTGTGGCGGCGCGGGTTGACTTGAGGATGCTGGCGAGGGCAGGTGGATTGCCCACATTGTGCTGCAGGCTTGTTGATTTCTTGTGACACTGTAAATTGCGAATGTGGTGTAGCTTTTGGTGGGCACATGACTGAGAGAGAACGGGATTTGTTTGCTTTGACCATATTTGAGGATGAGTCGTTCAATTGAATAATTTAGATGTACGCGAACGTATGAACAGATGAACGGATCCTTGTGTGAATGTTTAACATTTGTCAAGTGTTATTGTGAAAAGGTTGTGCGGCAGTGCAACAGCGGGGGGAACATGGTAATCGAAGCAGTGTGCAAGACAACTGGGTAAACGACGGAGATGCTGTCCACGATTTCTAGTTTGACCTTTTAACAAACCCCCCTCAGGTGGCAGCATTTCATTTCCGGAAGGGACTTGATACTTGTGGACATCTTGGCAACGATCAGAATTGAAGGAAGTTTGTAATAAGACTTGAAGTTGAACTAGTTGTGGTCGACATTGGTTTGAAATAAGAATCATAAAACTAATCTGCGGCGCACGCTTTTGGCGTCTACAGTACATCATCGACTACTACGACTGAACTCTAAAAACACTCGCTGACCTGATGATAGTCTTAGACTCAAACATGCTTAGAAACACTCTAGCATGCATACACTCTAACACGTATATCCAATTCCGAGTCACAAATTTGGTGTGATTTAGAACTGAGACCTGTGGTGGCCCTGGCATTGTGGGTAGGTATGTCGACCCCTACGCAACTTAACTTCGCTGCCTGGGTTCGATTTCCAGCCGGTACGACCAAAAAGAATTTTTTAAAGTCCCACCTCTTTCGAGGCGCTGACAAGTCTAGAAGAAGCTTCCCAAACTTGGCCGTTCGGAGTCGACATAAAACTGTAGGTCCAGCATGTTGCTGTAGAGGCTGGTCACTGGCCCTCTAAGGGCGCCATATTATTATTATTATTAGAACTGCGTCCTAAACTATGTTCGTGGCCGAAAGGTAGGAACTCAAATTTTTACTAAAATTTGATCGATATGTCTTATCAATCCGAGAAGGGCCAGAATGTGTAAGTTCCCAAACCGTTCAAAAGTGGTTCCGTACACCACATTTTTCGACCGGTACTTTAGACCAATCCAATGTGAGGCGGTCATCACGTAAACCAGATCGAAATTTTGGCCAAAATTTGATCGATGTCTTATCAGTCCGAGAAGGGTCAGAATGTGTAAGTTCCCAAACCGTTCAAAAATGGTTCCGTACACCACATTTTTCGACCGGTACTTTAGGCCAATCCAATGTGAGGCGGTCATCACGTAAACCAGATCGAAATTTTGGCCAAAATTTGATCGATGTCTTATCAGTCCAAGAAGGGTCAGAATGTGTAAGTTCCCAAACCGTTCAAAAATGGTTCCGTACACCACATTTTTCGACCGGTACTTTAGGCCAATCCCATGTGAGGCGGTCATCATGTAAACCAGATCGAAATTTTGACCAAAATTTGATCGATGTCTTATCAATCCGAGAAGGGCCAGAATGTGTAAAATCCCAAACCGTTCAAAAATGGTTCCGTATTCCAGATTTTTTGACCGGTACTTTAGGCCAATCCAATGTGAGGCGGTCATCATGTAAACCAGATCGAAATTTTGACCAAAATTTGATCGATGTCTTATCAATCCGAGAAGGGCCAGAATGTGTAAAATCCCAAACCGTTCAAAAATGGTTCCGTATTCCAGATTTTTTGACCGGCAACTTAGACCAATCCAGTATGAGGAAGGCATCAAATGAACAAGATCGAAATTTGGAACAAAATTTGGGTCGAAATGTCTATGCACTTTTGATTCACTGCTTCTTCTTCTTCAGGTGGCACTACAGTCCGGGGTGGACCTGGGCCTCAACCAGTAAGCCTCTCCAGCCGGCACGATCTTTTGCCAGCTGTCTCCAACTGCGCACACCAAGTTGGTTGAGGTCCTTTTTTGATTTTGATTCACTTACTCGATTAAATTTTGAACTGCGTCCAAGATCAAGTCGGAAGCCAGAATGGAAAAGTTTCAAATTCTGACCAAAATTGGAATGCAAATATTTGCAAATATTTGGAACGGCAACCTAGGCCTGATGTGACCTGAATTTTGAACGCTGATCCAAAATGATTGCCACAAAAAGTATCAAATTCACAGCATTTTGGTACTGTGCACAAGATCATGTCTGGTGTCTGAAATTTTGGCCAACATTTTGGTCTGCGAAGGACTTTTTTTGTCGAGTCCAAACAAATTGGTTCTGAACATATGCAGAATCTGTTGATATCACCCAATCTTACCATTTTGGTAAGGCAGCGTACACATCGCGTTGGAAAAACGTACTCAAAAATGCATCCAAAGGTAGTACGTTTTACAATGTAATTTGAACCAATTCTTAACAAACATTGTCTCATTGTGGTTACCAGTGTCTCATCGCGATGCGTCTTTGTTTTTATTTTATTTAGGATCAACATGTATAACTTTTTCTCAAGGGGATTTAAATATCCTTTAAATGCTGAACACAGTACGAGCGCTGAGAAAATAGGAAAGGCTTAGAAAGTAGATACCAATGCGCATTGATTTTAAACCTCTGAACATAATACTGAGAGGGAAAGATAGAGTTGGGCAATGCATTCGACATCCGGGTAGTCCGGCTAAAGAAAGATGTATATAGCCGTTCATCCAAAACTGGGCTCGAGTGTTATTTTTTTTATTTTTATTTACCAAACAAACAACTCTTATTAACAAAATTCGAAGTTTAAGAATGGTGCTATATACAGTGGACTCCCCATAAGTCGAATTGTCACGGGATACCATAATTTGTACGAGTTAGAGAGAATTTGACTTAGCGAGAGGTTTTTGTGTGGAAAATTGAGGGAAATGTATGTAAAATATGGCGAAAAAGTTAGAGAGAGCTTCGACTAAGAGAGAGTTTGACTTAAGGAGAGTCCACTGCAATCTGGGTACATTGGAATCCTCGCATTTTTGATGTGCTGTGTTCCAGTTCCAAATTGTCTCCCGATTCTATTGACATTTTTTTTCTTCAAATTGCCAAATTATTGCACTCCTGTTTGTCCAAAGTACAAACGTGTCACAAGCAGATGAAGGTTATCTGCCACATCTTGACCAACATTTGTCACTTAATTTAATCTGGAGTGTGGAGTGGCTCGGTTTCTAGTTTCAGGTCAAGCCATCGATTTGAATGGTAATTCGGTCCGGCTCTGAATCCGAATTCAAGTCAAATGATTTATCAAACACCAAACCAGATTCAAGTTCAAATCGTTGCCCAAAGTGCGTGCCCGCATTTGCATTCGAAATCAAGTTCAAAGACCGGTCCTAGATGCGATCCAAAAAATGCAGCACAGCATGATCTGCTCCGGTCCGTCGGGTGTCGGGGCGGCAAACACATCGAAATCCATCACATCACAGAGCATGCAAACCTTTTACGCTTGTCGCGCGCAATTAATTGAAACCAACATCAGCAGTCAATTTCAGTCAATGGCAATAACAACAATTAACACAATTTAGTCGAGGCATGCCGCTGTTGGCGGTGTTAAACATTAAACGCTTCCCCATTTGTTTCTATCTGAACACGTATCTAACACTTGGCGTATCTGCTCCCAAGGGGCGTGTATGAATACGAATGTCGATGGGTCGCCGCTTGTCTTTAATAAATAATGCATCACCCCGGTTGCACACGGCCGCCACGGCACTCGGGGATAAAACAAGTCAAGTCTGCGAACGGAAAATACCCCATTCTAGATAGATGCACAGCAACAGAAACAGAAACACTAACAGAAACAGAAAACAGTTCCCGTGTAGCTGGCAGATAGATTTCATGGATTGCAACACCATTTATCAATGCAGATTCCTCACTTGTCCAACATTTGTTCCTCTCCTGCGTGTGTATGGGCCCTGGGACGGTGGTGTGTGCGAGAGAGTTAAATCGAATGGATGCACGACGAGACCAAGTCGGCGGCGGCGCCTCTGTTCTTTACTGTTTTCCTATTGCTTGTCATTTTCCGACTTTGCGCATATAAATAATCGGGAAATGGGGGAAAACTTACACGAGAGCGCCCATTGAGTGAGCCAGAAGGCAGTACGAGGCTGTGGCATGTGTAAGGGATACATTGCACACGGTAGTAGTTCAAAGAAGCGGATGCATTTCGCCTGTTGTGGTATGCCGTGTGATGGTTGGGGGCATTCATTGAGGTCGGCTTGACAATGATGATGCTTTGGGAGACATGTCGCAGAATAAATTGACCGGCGGCCGAGCGGACCTTACTGCTTTGCATTGGAAGAGACACATTCCAATGCTGTGCTGATTGCACAGAAATTGTCCAGATCATCTGCATTCTTATATTCCGATTGTGATGTTGCGGCTGTGGAGAGGAAAGGAGAAACGAAATCCGGCTGAGGAGCGGATGTCAGCAAGAATTTGACGAAATCTTTCTCATGATTGGGGAAAGACGACGCCAATCAAGGGATTCATTGCGCTTCGAGAAGTTGTCAAGTCCTGATGTGAGCCCGAAATGAAATTGAAGGAGCGTTAGAGGAGAAAAAGATCTGCTCCACCGCCCTACTTGACGTTTCCCAGGCCTTCGGCAAAGTCTGGCATGAAGGCCTAAAATACAAACTAAGCAGGCTTCTACCGACAAGCTTGTATAAGACACTAGAATCTTATCTCGATAACAGGATATTTAGAGTTAAACGCGGAACTGAATACTTCGATTTTAAAGAGATCCGAGCAGGAGTCCCTCAAGGGAGTGTCCTTGGCCCCACATTGTACATGTTGTACACTAGAGCCATACCCAAACTGAGGGTACACTTTGCGGATGACACAGCGATCCTGGAATCGGGAAGTTCAGTTGAGATGGTGGACCTCTTCAGTGTGAAACCGAACTGGTAAGGACATATCAGGTTGTCGATGAATGGTTTCAGGCGCTCACACAAACGTCTAAGTCGGGGGGCGGAGTTCTCGTCGATCGTCGTCCAGATTAAGAGGAACATTCTGCCTGACAGCGGTATTGGGGTCTTCCTCGCCTCTTAACAGTCTACAGAAATGATGTCTCCAGATTCTCAGTATCGACTGAGACTCTACTCCATTCTCGGCCCTACAGGCTTCAGCCCAACCTTATATACATTGGATGATGGTTTAACCCATTGGTAAAACTTTCGGACACCATTCCTGCCGTAGCACCACTCCATATCCTCGATCGCGCGCTTCTTGTGCTCTCTCTTTCTCGTCCTAAGAAACCAGATCTCTACCCTTCATCTCTGTATGTAGAGCCTCGTAAGCAGGCTTCCAGCTTTACTGCATGTGTCTGCCTGCACTCGTTGTCAAACCATGGCTTTTTCCTAGGTGGTGTCGTAAAACCCAGCACATCAGTGGCATCTCCTGTGAGGGCTTCTTGGCAACGTTTCCAATCTTCTTCGGTTGTTGAACTAAGAAAGAGATTCTGTTCGTTTTCGACTGAGTCCCTTGCGACTGTAGCTTTCGACGAACCGTGGTGTCCTTTTTCGATTCCCCGCTTCTCTTGATCTCCATGGTCTTACCTTGCCTACAATAAGGAAATGGTCCGAGTCAATGTTGGCTCCTCCGAATGTTCTGTCATCAAGTCTGCAGGAGGAGTGCCTAACGTCCATCGCAACGTGTTCAATCTGCTTGACGGTTGATCGATCTGAAGACCACCAAGTCCCTTGACGGATGTTGAGGTGTGGGAACCGCATGCTAACTACAGAAAGGTTCCTCCCCGAGAGTCCACCAGCTTGAGTCCATTTTCGGCCGTGGTGTCATGGGTCGCCAGCTTGATAATTTAGTAAGTGTCATGGAGGCTGTGCTTACCCATGACTCTAGCAAAGATGTTCTCTTTACCCAGCGTAGCATTAAAATTTCCTGGAACGATCTTGGTGTGGTAGTTGGGACATTGATCGTATGTTCTTCCTAGGACATCATAGAAGTCATCCTTGTCCAGATTAGGCTGATATTCCCGAATTTATTCCTGATGCGGACTGTTATGAGGTGCTCGCTTATGTACTTAAGCCTTTTGTCTTAGTCTGCCTCGAACAACAAATCCATAACCACTGCCTTCTCTGTGTGGAGCAATCGCCGTGGTAGATGTCGCAGTTTTTCATCCTCTTTTATACCGGCCCATCCCACCGCACCTCCTGGATGGCGGTGATATCTGCCTCTTAGCCTTCTAGGGCCTTCGCGAGTTCATCGGCTGCATGTGGTCTGTTAAGGGACCTCAAGAAAGTCATTGTCCTTTTTTCTTTTGCTCGGGTTCGAAAACAGTAAGTCCGTCAGTATTCAAGGCAAGTCGTGTTTTCTGAGGAAGTAAACCCCACGCACAACCTCCAACTGGGAGGGCAGGTCCATTTATTTAAAACCCGTACAAAGGGGTTCGGAAGGATCCGGGGCCGGTAGCCTATGAGCCCCGCCGTTGGCCCTAAGAAAAGAGCTCATCCGCCGTCGTCTCTATTCTAGCCTCCCGACGTAACCCCGGGAAAAATGGATGGCACAATGGACCTATTCTGGTATTTTTTTGTCGGAGGGTTTTAAACACTACACTGGAGTACTCAGACTCAAAGACTGGTCCTTTCTCCAAACAGGCAGCACACTTATTTGCTGGAATTTCTGATCTCAGTTCACTCTCAACCAACTTCAACCCAAGATCAAGTAAAAAACACGAATCTTCATAAACTTACGCTGCGAGTGTGCCTTGTGTGTCCATATGTGTCCGGTCCTTTGAACGGATTCAAAACCTTTCATGGAATTAATAAAATGTTGAACTTGTCAGCTCCATCACAAAGTCAAAAGCTTGATCAAAAGAGGCGCCCCCTCAATCCCAGTCATAGACTCCAATCTGAGTTTTCGTCAAACCCCCCTGGTTGTCAGTGCATCTCATCTCTTCTGGCGGCCACACGCTTGCACGCCAGCCCCATCAAACCATTGTTCATTCAAAGATACGAACTTGAACAGACAACAAAGTAAGCGTACGACACACGCAGGAGCCATAACCTCATCGCAGTCGTAACAAATAAATTACCATTTGTCATGTTTAAGTACCTACCGTGCGCTGACCGGAGATCGAACGAGTCAAACATCATCCGATGAGCTATTGCCCAACCGCCGCCACCGCGCCGCGCCACCGCACACGGCACAACAATTTTTCGTTCCAAAACGACCACCAAATGTCAATCAACCGCCGGCAAAGTCCACCCATCTCTCGGCGCAAGCACAATCCGAACGAACGATATGACTGACAGTTTCGAAACATAATGGATCCCCCACCTTACATGGGCATGCGAACTGGACCATACCTGGCTTGGCCTCTCGATAGAGATAGATGGATGGCACTGAAAACTCGGCACTGGGATTGATGGAGGGGTTGCGCAGCCACTGGCGGCAAACGGAGCCTATCGCCGGTGGTACTCGTATATTTACGGCCTGAGCTAGGCGTACGCCTCAGAAATGAATAATGACTGCTCCAAGTCGAGAGTCAAGTCGCGGACAATGTCATCGATTGTCACTGGCCTGTCCCTTTGCCTCTGACCCATTTCTGTGGAGCACCACTGAAAGTTGAGTTACGCTTTGACATAAGCGCGCTCTCAGAGTGGACCGACGACAATAGAATGCGAGCTGGACGCGTTGATGGTCTTTAATTCCTCGACTGGATGGCGGAAGGCTCCAGGCACTGCGGTGATGCGTCGCAGGGTCGATAATCAGCATCACTGATTGATTCGTAACCGGCACGGCATTTGAATTGGTTCACAACGGAATTATGTGGTCGCAGACAGTCGATAGGGGCAATGATTTATTGGTCTAGGATTTCAGAAAAGCCGATCAGCGGATTAGGCATGTGTTAATGCGTGGCCAATTTTTGGTTAACGTGGGTGTGGACGCGCTGCATAACTTGCGCGTGAGAATGTCGACCGATTTAAACGGATCCAGGGCAGGGTTTGATTGAGGTTGAGAGATGAGGATTGCTCAATGACTGACGTAAGACTGACGTGAGCGTGTGATCTTGATTGGGTGGGACACTGCTCGATTGACTAGGGTTCGGTTATGTGGGTCAGACTTGCTGAAGTCGTGTCGAGGGTTACGTCTTGTCGCTTTTCATGGACATCTTGTGACAGACGCGACTTACGGGAACTCGCCTTTAGTTGCCATTGCGTCCAATGTGGTCCTTCGCTAACTAGCTTCATTCTCCCATCATCTTTTTGCGCCCACAGAATATTCCAAGAGCCCATTAAATCAGGAAATGTGTTTCAATTAGCTCGAGACTGTGGGAAAAAAATAAGCAAGCCATTGACTGTACGAAGCACATGTCGTCCACACGGCTGGGGCAAGTAGGCAAGGATAAACCCAGTGCTGAACAGAATCCACATCGTCTTTGCGCGCACACGGAAGATGATGAGTCGGATGCCAATGGCAGTTATGTTTCATAAGAAACTTTGCGCAAGGGTGGCAATCACCTGTACTGGGTCCTTTCACTCGAACCACGTCGATTCCACGATCGAGGATCAGACGACAAAAAAGGCTGTATACGTCGTCTTTGAATTGGTTCAACCGAACAGTGTTGTCGGGGTTGAGCAGGCGTGCTTGGAGTCATGTCCATCTGGAAGCGTCCTTTACTGCGATTGATTGTGTAGTTAATGGATTGACATAAGGACATTAGGACATGACGTGGGAACGAAGTAATATTTTCTTTTTGGTGTTTTCGAGGAGATTTGACCATGAAGCAGGATTTGGAAGTAGAAAGAGGCGCTGTCTTGGGAATCTTAAGATCTTACACCAGTCAGAAAAATCAATTGACATCATGGCACAGATCGAATACCCAAATAAGCCGTGGCAAGAAATTCAGGTTCTTGTTGTTCCCGTTCACTTGAAGGATCTGGTGAGAGGTTCCATCGCCCAATGTATGATGCTTCTGCTGGCATTCGGAACATATGCTAATGTACACTGGTGAGATCTACGATATGCAATTCCATCATAGACTCGCCTTCTTCACTGTGTCTTTAAGCCGAACCGGACATTTTTCCTTCAAATTAAGAGGCGTTTGCTAAGCCAATTGGAACGTGTTGTAACCTGATGACTCCGCACGTTATGCTGTCGTTTGAGAGAGTCCTCTGCATTTTGTCCTTTTTCCAGTTGATGGCATAGCGTCGAGACCTTTTTAAGGAATATCTTTAGCTTTGGAGAGAGATGTTTGCTGATTCCAATGACAACCTCCGTTTTTGGGGTCCATTTCGGCGGTTACCAAGACAACCAACCACACGTCCCATTGTTCAGTTAAATGCCCGGATTGTTGAAGCGCTCGGTTGGTCCATCTAATAGGCAGCCTGACTTCCAGAAGGACTCCTCACTACTCGATGGTAATTATGAAAGGGTCCGCAAATAAGTGCTTACCAGACATCGAGTAATGTCATAGCGGTTCGTTAACATGTCCCACGCGATAGAGAAATTGACTCCGAGGACTTTAGAACCCTCCCGCACTGCACTCTTCAAATAATGTAAGCCATTTTACATGTGCGAGAGCACTGTGCCCAATTACACAGCTGGTGGACCAAAAGACCAGCCATTCTTGAATTTAGAAACTTAGTTCCCTGCGACATCTTGATGAACGGAGTTGGTCGTGTCTTGCTTTAGTCGATCTTATCATTGAGTTCGCCTAAAGTCTCCGTGTCTCGGCATTCAATGGAGATGATATATTCGAAGTACTAGCAGCATCCACAGCTTCGTCTGTTTGTAGTTGTTCATATTCAGCGGCGAACTCCTTCCAGTAGCTTTGAAGTAAATTTGTTCTTCCTTTGAAAAATCCCTTTGTCTGCTCTTCTTCGGCGTTTCTGTTGGTTTTGCTTAGATGATTCTGAATCGCCGTTTTCATTTGCGTTTATTTCTGCCTTGTTGGCTGAGGATGCCAAAATGTTGAAAATTCAGCCAAAAGTGGTGCAAATTTATTGAGTTCGTAGCAAATGTGCGTGCAAATGACATATCATCAATCGAATGAATAAGAATAACATTAAAGTAGTAATTATAATGTCATACCAAGTGCAACCACGCTCAAGGGCACGATGCAACCTTTGACCACGATGATAAACAGTCCTCTGATTCCAGGAGCCGTGATATCGTCATGACAGAGAGATGCTTCTTTCATGCTAACCTTCTTTCGACACATTCTCCATTCAAATTCCTTAGTTTCAGTGCGGCTCGACCTTGAGCTTATCCGAAAGAACTTGGGTACTCTTTCCGGTTAAAATAGTTTTGCCGCTGCAGTGTCGTGGAGGACTTGTGAATAGGGACTTGGGACAGGATTGGGCTTGGGTTGTCATTTTCCATCGAAATGATGAGAGAAATATCTTAGAGTCAGCTTCATTCGCAATATATTCATCAGTAGGTTTCCTTAATCGATGCAAGAAATATTTCACCCCCTCTGACTTGGCTTTAATTTATAAGGCGTACATCCGCCTCAAGCTTGAGTACAACGCTCATAGATGGTCTGGTGCCCCCAAGACTAATCCAAACGCGAGCGATAAAACCTATAATAATAATAATAAATATGAGTGGCGCTAAAGTCCGAGGCAGACCTGGGCCTAGCTTCTCAGCAACCACTCGTGTTGTGCGTGCTATTCTCTCACGCGTGGAAGGGACCTACAGTTTAATGCCGACTCCGAACGGCAAATTTAAGAAGCTTTTTCTAGACAGGCAATACTCTTTGAACATTGTCAGTGACTCGAAAGAGGTGGAAGCCGTGAATTATGAAAGGTGGTAAATTCGGGTATCGAACCTAGCACCCTCTGCGTAGGAGGCGACCCACTAACCCACTACGCCACGGCGATCCAAACTTATAGGAGACAATAATATCGCATAGTCATTAGACTCGCTCGAACATCGACGCACCGTATCTTCTTTGTCCGTGTTTAATCGCTATTTCAACAAACGATGCTCAAGTGAGCTAGCCAACTGCGTTCCTCCTCTCCATGAATTCACTCACAATACCCGTCTCGGTAGGAATGCCCGTCAGTATACCCTTAAGCCTACTTTCGGACGCACAGTTA